>CM061534.1:124473997-124834569 GCA_030545055.2 Neoaliturus tenellus
AAATCGGTTAAGTATTAGTTGTTTGTATATTCGTTCATGTAGCATACATCTATGAATTTCAATAATGAAGGAACTGTTATGTATTCAATGAGAAAAATACGAGAAAATAAATTACACTTAATTTAATTTGAATAACTAACTTTATTAATTAAGGCAGTGTTAACTTCACTACATAAATAATTTATCATTTAAATACTTTATCTACGATATTAATCAAAGTTTACAAAGCCTATTAGCAACTACAACTGCAACCAATAAAAGCAGCAATACCAGTAAACTACTTGAAATATGATTATTATGAACTAAATAAAATAGCTTATAAATTATTTGTAACCTCATTAAGCTCACGTTTATTTTTAGCAAGTAGAAAACTAAATTTAATTTACTATTTGTTGAAACTTTAAATTTATAAATATTAAGGATTAATTTATTAGTAACTTCTGGAATTTTGAAATTAAGAAATCTATATGATTGATTTATTTAACTACAAATATGAATTTATAGTTATACTCAAGTAATTTTATTTATAATACCAAGACGACTAATACTAGCTCAATCGCAATAATTACATGGCTTCCTGCAGTAAAAACTGCAAGAGGCATGCTTTTACAGTGATGAAAAAAATGATGATGAATTCAACTGCTACAATGCAGTTCATAATTTTCTTTTTGTTGACTTAAGAAATAGTAAATGAATACATTTGCTTTTGCTCTGGCCGATGTTATGTCATAAAGGTTCATAACTTCCTTGGCACTCCACTTATTTATACATTGTTTATTATAATGCTTTGCTCAAGGTATCAGGCAATAGAACTTAACCAGCAGATACTGGGTTATCTGCTATAAATCTTTTGCCAAATGTCAAAGTTATTATGTACATATTTCACAGCAAATCAATATTCAATTTAAGCGATTTATAGAAAAAAAAAAACCTGTTATTGTGCCAAAAAATGAGCTGTTAGAGAATAAATTATTTGTTTTAAAAGAGGTTGAAAATATTTCTATGACCAAAGGAACCCAAAGGCATTCCTCAGTACCTGATAACCAACAAAAAAATTTGTGGTGATCAATATTTAATTTAGATCTTTCATAAGGCTCTCTAAGAGTTTCATAACCAATTTGTCTGGGACTAAAGTTTTGTGCTTTACGGGAATCCAAAATGATTTTCTCCAGGATTCAATTTTCCCGCGGTGGCTTTGAATTTTTTATAGCAACGAACACTTTGGCAAAAAACTATAGCTCAGAGAACCTTTATTTTCTCATGGTAGGATGTTGCCTTACCTTATGTTGCCCAAGAATTATTGTGTGACCCAGTCTACTATCTGGTTTTTTAACCATTCTCGTTTACAATCAACTTTATTAAGTCCTTTATAAAATTTCATTTTTAAGATGAAATTTACACACAACACTGTCAAGTAAAACCTGCGACCACTAATAAACAGTGTAATTAACTTTTTTACAACTAGGAGTTACAGTTTCTATGCTAAAAAGCAAGTATCAAAAGCTCTTGCTATATAAAAATATATAATTAACCATTAACGAAATCTGTTGTTGGTTCTCTTTATAAATAAAATACATGTTACTATGTTGGTTAATATTTAATATAATGTTTAATACATACCCCACATGAACTGGAGTGCGGGCAATATCCACATTATCTGGTATACTTGTCGTCGATTGGTTCGCTTGGCTGGCCTGGTTCACTTGGTACTGTTCTTTCAAATAATGAGGGCTGATGATGAGTTCATTTCCTGGTGCTGTTGACAATATGCATTTTGATTAAAACACTGATTGGGTCCTCGAGGTGTTTTTTATTATTGTGGATGGAATCGTTGTATAGGTTATTTACTTTCACATCCAGATCCACCAATAACTGAAATCTGTCATCGTTTGCTGAGTGATTCCTTGAATCTGGAACTCACCTTCAACTGTCACTCATGACATTTTAAAAATTTTTATTTGACTAATCAAGTCAATTTATGGTAATTGAAGTATCACTAAATAAATACATTAGTCGTCATAAAATTTTGAAAAGACGAGCACTCTTGACATTGTGGATCGCTAAATTCATCCGCTGTCAAATAGAGTTTGTGAAAACGAGTAGAACGTTTGTACGCTGATTGGGTATAATTTTTTCAACAGGTTGTAAAATAATTACCACTGTGTTAACTACACTACTTCGCTCACTAAACGAATGCATGAAATTCAATGTAAACCATGAATACCTCCAAAAGCTTCCTTGTAGGTTAACATGTAGTTTTTTTCAATATGGTAACATTTACTGTCATGTTGAAAAAGAGTTTTGCTCACATCATGGTACCATCAAAGCTTCAAAGTAATGTATTTATAAGATGAAGTAATAAGAGGTTCACCCACCTATAGAGTCTCGCAAGTGGTCGCCTCGTTCGTCCCGTGTTACGTCGATCTTGCATGAGTCGTCACCCAAAGACTTCATGTCGTCCACCGTCATATACCTATACTGCTGCTGGTCACTCAGCATGGGGTCTTCGCCTGGAAAACAGTCCATTTTATATAAGACGGAGTGTCACTAGCGGGTTAAGAGCTAAGAAAATAGGTTATTCCCGCTACTGCACGGCAAAATTACATAATGTTTACTTTCCGTGTGTATGTGGTGCACGGAAAGTAACCGTTATGGGATTTTGCGGTGCAATCTGATCAGCTGTTGCATTAGGCCGATCAGCTGTTGCACAACGCTTAGTTTCGGTGCGTGTGTACCACGACATAAGCACGGAAACTCAGCGTTATGAGTTCGGTTTTTTCTTGACACTAAGTTGAACAAACAAAAATATTCATGTTGTTTATAAGTTTTTCGATAAATAATGAAAAATGATAAGTAATGAAAAATAATGTTCAATACTCGTCTCAAAAGTGCCATTGCGGGGCTCGATAGCCTTTTCCACGCTCAGCTTCGCCTCGCGCGTAAATGCAATCTCTCCCCGCAATGAGTCACTTTCGAGACTAGTAATGAAAAATACTATTGTAAGTCAGTATTTATCTGCAAGTATAAGTTAGTCTCAAAATAATTATTTTAAGTATGTATGACAGAAATGGCTCAAGAAAAGATATTTTAAAATCTTATGTTAAAAAAAAACAATGTTATTTAATTTTTAAGATTTATTACTGAATATTATAAATGGACGTAACAAAACACTTTAGAAGAAACTTATAACAAAATACCACTTTCTCCGGAATTTTGTTATCTTTTCACATAATTTCATAATATGATTTGATTGTTTCAAAGGCAAACTGCCTTTAACACGTTGAGTGCGGGCTACGTTAATTAACGTAGTGCCACGGTGGCGCGGACGGCGGCCTACGTTAATTTACGTATCTATCCTGCCCAAAACATAATGGTTCAGTATGAGCTTAGCCATTGCCGGGAGAGGTTGATTCGCACACTGCCTATTGTGCTAGTCCATGTGTTCACTTCGGCGTAGTTCGTTTCCCGGTCCGACATTTTTTAAGGAGTGAAGAGGGCAGCTTCACGTGCAGTGGCCTGCGTAATCATACTATGTAGCACTCCCGGATTGTGTAACATTGGTTTATCGTTTAGTGTGGGCTTTAGCCACTGCTGGGAGAGGTCATATTGCTCACATCTTATTGGTGCAGTCCATTTGCATAGTTCGCGGATGATCATTTTCAGGATTCCCCTGGGCGCGCGCAGTGTACGAAGTTATTGTACGAAGTTAGTGTTTTCTATTGTTGTTTTTGGTGTTATTTGTGCAATGAAGTATGGTAATGATGTAAAATTGTTAAAGAATTTGTATTCAGATAATGAAAATGGCACTAGCGAGAGTTCTGACAGGTATAAGTGAAGATCGCCGGCACCACCGGCAGACTACGTTAATTAACGTACCGGAAATGACGTCTTAAATTTGACAGAAAATAGATGCCTAGACAACTTCTGACAACTTTTTAGCAACATACAAGCAATCATCTATTAATTTAACCAAAAAGATATTTCCGCAATTTTGGTACGCAATGATATCGATTTTCAGCACTCAACATGTTAATCAGTAAAAATAATAGGCCAACTGAAAAACAAGTTTATTTAAAATTTTCAGTCTTTTTAATCTAACAAACAATATAATTTATTTTTTAAACAACCTAAGTACACTTAACATTTTTCTTCTCACATCACTACATGAATATTAACTTCATATTCACAAAATTGCACAAGGGAAATAGATGCCCACTTCATGTGATGATGCACAAATAGATATTAATAAAGAGCAAAAATAGATTTATCTTTTTTAGACTGGCATGTTTACGGAAGATAAAGTCCATTCATCACAGCTGAAATGATAAACTACAGAGATAACACTTGATAAATAAAGTATTATTACTAAATACCTTGTGATTTGCATGCCTCCTCATGCTGAACCTTATTTTTGTTCTTTTTACTTTTACGCTTCCTACCGCACAACATTGTAGTTCTCACAGTCCCCGCGGTCGGTTAACTAGCTCGTTTACTAGCTCTCTGCCTTATCACTCACTCAGTAAAATTTTTATGGATCTTGGCAAATCTCCTCCACACAGATAAACAGTTCACCTCTTATCACGAGATGACTCAGACGTCACTCCAAAGCCTGATTAGACACTTACTGTCACATCGGACACTTGACCTTGACTTTTTATGTTTTATGGGCAGATTTACTATTCCACCTTCTTCAGATAAAATACTTACGTTTTGTGTAATTGAGAAATAATAGGATTGAGATAAAAAATTCATTCTTAAGTTCCAATTATGATACGTCTTCCCCTTTTTCAAATACAAAACCACTACATAACTCTATCAGTACAATAAAAGATTAAATGATGTGTGATTTTAGAGAGAAGATCAAATCTATCTCTGACAGTTTCAAATTTATGAAGGTACCTGTTTGTTAAATTCTATTTTCTCTTTTTCAACATTTCAAGGAGGCATACTTTGATATTATGCCTAGATACACCGCCCTCCGAACAAAAAATTACCTGACCTACGAATAGATCTGTAGATCTTGTGTTAATATTCTACAAAACAAACAAGCTATACAACAGCCACAAAAGCTTGTTAATTTACAGTGCAATTTTGTAATTTGTGTATACTATAAATTTAATCATAATTTTGGGATTTTTCTGAAAAACCTGTTTAAAATATTACAAACTGTACACATTTTATCTCAAGCAAACTACGCTTACTACGAACAGCCCGATATGAGATTAAGAATCTGAAAGAAAAAGCTTATAAGCGATACTAATTTTCGAACAGGGCATGCCTTAACTTACAGAAATCTGATTCCAGTCTTGTGTTGTAATGTACTTTAAATCATTAATATCAGAAAAATTAAGGTCTCTGAAATAAGCTCCCTTTCATAAGAAAGGACAGATCATATTTTAGACAGTCAACAAGGAAGACTGAAGCAATTATACATACCAGGTGAAAGCATAGATAATAGTAAAGAGTCCAGGAGCAGAGAAACAAACAGAAAGATGAAATGAGTCAGACTATTATTAAATTCAAATAAATAAGAGTAATAAATAGTTTCACAATAATAAGGTTCCCCAATTGAACCTTGACATTTGATAAAGCATAAAAAACGAAAGTTGTTAATTAATAAAGGACTCATCTAATGTTTTGATAAAGTTATGTGTTTATTTATCACTTAAGTCCCATTAAGATCCTGGCACACCTTAGTTTAGTTTAAGTCATTGAATATGTTTTTCAAGAAACACAAATTTGTAAGGCAATAAATTAATATGAAATGCATTCTACTTATAAAGTATAACTTTATGATTTTTTATTAAGAATAGCATAGCATAGCAAAGCTTTCGGTTGCAAAGGACGTACTTGTTATTGCAGAAAACATTAAAATTTGTTAAAATCAAAACTAGGAAGATAATAAGTTGTTCAACATGAACAGGAATAAATAAGTTAAAATGTGTATTCATTTGAAGTTAAACACTTTGCTTCAGTAAAAGAATGTGATCTCCCTAAACAAATTTTTAAGAGGTAAACACTAGAAATAGCACACATTATACTTAAAAAACGAATCAAATCTGAATATTGTACAGATGCCCCTCTTTTTCCAAAATATTTGAAAAAGCTGCCTTCAATCAAATATCTTATTTCCTTGAATCAAATAACTTATTAGCCGATGAACAATTTGGTTTCAGAAAAAATCGAAGTACAACTTCTACAGTGGCTCATTTTGTAAATCAAATTACACAGAGCTTGGATGGGTCACAGAGCACTATTGGTGTGTTCTGTGACTTATACAAAGCTTTTGACAGTGTAGACCATGACATTCTTTTAAGTAAATTAACTTTTTATAATTTTTCAGAAGCTGCTACTTTTTGGTAAAAATCATATTTGACAAACCGCAATCAAAGAACAGTAATAATAAAAGATAACATTAAATATGCTTCTAAATTTGAAAAAATTTTAATGGGAGTACCTCTGGGCTCTATATTAGTACCGTTACTTTTTTTAATTTATGTTAATGATTTACCTCACATTGTAAAACCTAGTTTATTATATGCTGATGACACCACAGCCATAGTTAAATAAAAAAATAGCCATGAACTACAAGTAGTCTTAAATCAAACTTTACAAGATTTGTCAATGTGGTTCAATGTCAATGGCTTAAAAATGAACAAAGTAAAGACACAAGTTGTGAAATTTCAAACTCCACAATGTAGGGATGATGTAGAGGGCATCACAGTTTTTGACAATGAAACTATCAATTATAGCACCACAGCAAAGTTTTTAGGAATTCATGTGGACAGTTTTTTGAATTGGAAAACCCACATCCACCTCACTATTAAAAAACTATATTCAGTATGTTTTCAGATGATGGTTTTAAGAAATGTCGTTGACTTAAATACTAGACTGATTGTTTACCATGCATTATTTTCATCAATTTTACAATATGGAATAAAGCTTTGGGGTATTACTTCTGAAGCTATAAGCAACTTTTTAAACTACAAAAAAGAATTCTTAGAATAATGACTTTCAAACCAGCAAAATATTCTTGTAAACAAATTTTTAATGACCTTAAAATTTTAACTGTCCCTGATTTGTATATTTTAAAGTGAATATTGTATGTTAAATCAAATTTTGTAAAACTCTTCAGTGAAAATAATCAACACAATTACAATACTAGATTTCAGACCAATTTCCAGTACCCTATCCATAGAATTAATCTCTTTGAAAAGACACTTTCTTATATGGGGAGAAAATTATTCAACAACTTGCCAGTGTGCTATAAGTCAATCATAGACTCAGTTTCTTTTAAGGAGAAAATTGTTGAATTTTTGCTAATAAAAAACTATTATAGCATAAACAAGTTTTTAGAAGATAAAACATTGATGTGAATTTTATTTTTAGTTTTCAGGCTAGTTATGATTTATTTTACATACCCGACAATGTCACCTGTTTTGTTTGGCTTTGCCAAAAAATTGTAAAATGTGATGTGACAATAAAGATCTTTGACTTTGACTTTGATGCAGTAAAAAATGAAAATCTGGTGTGCTCGATTTTATAAAAGCAATTGGAAGAATGAGGATCGGCACAACTATATGCAAACGTAATATAACAGCCCAATTTGAGAGCACTTAAGATACTCCAAGGTGCTCCATTCAATACAAACAAAAACTTTTTTTAAGCATTGTGCCAAAAGTAATGAGCCATTCAAATTTGCGTAAGCTGGATTTTTTTTGCCTCTAATCAAATGTGAACTACATTGTGTTGCACAAAGCTATTTTCGGGGTGCAAGCGGCAGCATGAACATCGTGACCTCATACATGAGTGATAACGAGACGGACTTACGAGTGTACAGCATCTGGCCCTGGTAGTATGGCAGGTAGACGTGTTGGGCATGAGTGGGCTTCCCGTAAACATTCATCGCCATTGCCAACATTTCATCCCCACCTGGCAACATGCTCAGTTAGCCCCACTACAGCCCGCCAACCCCACCAAATACACAAGTCACACAGCGGGGGCACCAAAAACAGAGGCGTGAAGCTCGATGGATCAGGAGGAAAGAAATGGTGAATATAGTACAGCAGAAATGAGAGAAAATATGACCAAGAAACAAGAAAGCCAGATCAGACAAGAGCAAGAAAATGAGACAAACAATAATAGGTCTAAAAGAAATGGAGGAAGAGCAAAATTGTAAAAAGTAATGCAGAAAAATTATGTTCATATTTCAAGGCAATTGTTTTTACCGTAGATTATCCTAAATCTAAAGGAAAGCATCCACAGAAATTTATGATCCTATAGCACGATGGAGGTTACAAAAACAAAAATAATGTTGACAAAACTATCTTGATATAAAACAAAATGTCACATTTTTGTATATTTCATAGTTTTCTATAAACACAAGAAAGATTTTCATACTCCATAAAGTCCCTTCCCACACTTTAACCATGCATAAGAAATTCAAATAGTATTGTTGCACAAATTTGCTACGCTGAAACTTTACAACAGTATTTTAGTTTTGTTGAATTACTACTTCATCGCATTATTTTTGGACCGCTTTCCTAAATTTAATTTGTATATCTCACACAAATTAAAAATAAAAATTAGATACTGATTCAAGCACAATATTTTAGATGAATTTAGAGAACAAACATGTCCAAAATATTTAAAAAGTCAAAACAAAACAAAAACAAACTACACAAAAAGAAAAATCAAGGCACGGAATACACCCAAGAAAAATTTAATTTAAAAATTGATTTATATCCTCACTAAGAACGAAAACTAGCACAAACCTCCGTCATCTTCGGAGTCGGACATGAAGGTCTCCTGCATGGCCTCAGGAGCCACCACGCGGTATTTCTCCTCCACGGTGACTGTGGTTGTTGTGGTGATCGTAGTTTCCGTCACCACCTTCAATGTCTCAATTACGCTGATGTACCCCAGCTTGTTGGCTATTGATAGCGCTGTCTGGCCGTTCTGCGAGATACATTTCACAAAAGATAAATAAAAACATTTTTTTAATAATATGAGATTTGTTTTTGGCTTTCTTCAGGGACAGAGATTTTACATCAGGAACTGGTAAGGACTTCTGAATAAAAAAAAAATTTCTAACCTTGCAGCTAGGATAACTATGCCTATATTGTAAGAAACAATAATATATTGTTATAAATATCTTTCACAAGAGCTGTAAAGGGAAATGATCTTAAAAGAAGTGGCAGCGGCCTAGCTCAATGGTAGAGCTCTGGGTTATCACCCAGCGGGCCCGGGTTCAATTCCCGGCTCGGGGACAAAAAGATCGTTAGGCCGCTCCCATGGTTCGAAAGTCACGTTAAGCCGTTGGTCCACCTGCATAGAAAACAAAAAAGTGCAGGCATTTCAGGCGAAGAGAACTATCAGTTAATTGCTGATCTCCCTCCACTAAAAGCCATACGATAATTAATTAATCTTAAAAGAAAGTCCTTAAACTCTCACTAGCTTAAATGCTGTTACACTTGGAGCCCTTAAAATCGTCCTTGTCTCAACGGCCTTGCCTGTAGGAATAACTATGATTGAAAGAAATTAAAGAAAAAAATTTATTTTCTCAATCATTCTTTAGTTTTTTGATAGGTGTTATCAAGTGTTGATCCAGTGGAACCTTGATATATAGAACCTCAATATATCGAAATCCTCGATATAAAGAAGTCTTCTCATTCCCCTTGAACATGCCTATCAATCTAATGTTATTTCTACCTCTATATATCGACGGATTAGCGAGGATAACCTCAATATAACGAACTTTTGGAGCACCGATGCACAACCTAACCACCTCTACATATCGAAGTTTTGACTACACAACCTCAACATATTGAAGTTTTAAAAAGAACAAAAAGTTGAATCATTGACCTCATCCATTTTCTTTCATGTTGCAACCTGGTGCTCTACAGACGTTTCCTTTTGCCGTGCCTTGTGTTCGCAGCGCTGTTCTTGTTTCCAGCATTTGCAATCAACTTGTGTTAGTGTTGTCCCATTCATTACCTTAATTGTCCATTGGGTGGCCGTTAGCATTTTGTTTAAATGCATTTTTAATTATTCTCGTGAGTACTAATTAAAAACCCCATATTTATTGCATGTAAAAGTACAAACGTCTTCTAGTCCCGATTGATGCTTATTAGCCTAAATAAATTTTGTGTGCAGCATTGTTTAGTTTTTTGTGTCACCATTTATAGTCTTTGTCCTGATTAGCTCGTGATAAATAATAATAACAATAATAATAACTTTATTGGTATTATCAGGTAATACATAATAATCTTATTTTAAATTAGTTTAATAAAGAGTCCAATAGGTCATTTTTCCAGAATTTAGGTGTGAAACATTCTTCAATTTTGTATGGACATTTTTCAAGTAAAATTTGTTTGATATTCTTCTTAAAAACTTCCATGGAAGGGTTTAAAAACATTAAACAACTTATAATTTTACAGTGGCAACAGCAAATTATTGGTTATGTAATCACAGTACACACTTATTTATTCCTCTATTTCTAGGCCTATTGGAAATAAGTAATGGTATTATAAGGTGGTCGTGAACCTCAGTATATCAAAGTTTGTAAAAAATAACCTTGAAATAATGATCCTCAGTATATAAAAAACCTTGATATTATGAATTTGTTACATTCCCCTTCAGGTTGGATATATCAAGGTTCCACTGTAGCTTATTTTCAGAAAATCTCTTATATTAGCCCCCATAAAGATAATGAATATAGTTATAATTGGTTCCCACAACGGAAATTGTGCCTCAGGGCCTACCAGCTTTTTTTATAGAATTTTTCTGATATCTAGACTGGCCTTCCATCACATTAGTTTAGATAAACGAGAATGTACTGTGGAGGTTTTTGGTATGGATTTTGTCAATTTATAATTCACTGTCGCTTCTGTATAGAACACATGGCATGTGTTTGAAGACAGTAAAAACTCTTCATTCTTTTGGAGAACAACATGTGACAATCAAGAAGTGGCGAGAGGGTCTCATCAGCTACTCACATTGGTGAGGGCGTTGGGGTTGGCGCGGTGCTTGAGCAGCAGCGTGATGATGACGGTGTGTCCCTGCTGCGCCGCCTGGTGCAGCGCCGTGTAGCCGAGGCCGGTGCCAGCGTCCACGCTGGCGCCATTCTCCAACAGGAACCGCACCATGTTGAGCTGGCCGAAGTGGCTGGCCACATGCAGCGGAGTGTAGCCCGCCTACAAAGTTAAATGCTGGATAGAGTATTTCTGGTCTAATTGTCTAATCTAATGTAAAAGCAATGTGTTTAGGAAATTGTCCTTTTTTTTAAAGAGATGTATTTCAAATAGTACTACAAACATATTTTATTGATGGTAAGTAAAAACCCATTTTACAAACTTTTAGGCAAGTATTCTTACTTTTCCTTCCAAGGGACAAAAGCCTATTTTGTCTTGAAACTTATTTTCTTACTTAAGATGAGAAAGTCTTAACAATCTTACGTTAGTGATATTTAAACTCAATAGTTATGTTTCAAAATATACATTATATTTTTTAACAATAAACAAAATGGATATGTTCATGTAAACTTCAGAAACTTCAGAGTGAATCCAAACCAAGTTTTTCACTTTCATGTATTTCTTGATTTTTGATTTTTGAAGCAAACTGTTTTAAAATATTCTATTATCGTATCTTGATGATAAAAAATAAACACTCACCTTTGTGGTAGAGTTGACATTAGCACCATTTTTGACTAGAATTGCAGCCACATTGACTTTATCTTCCTGTGCGCAAAGATGTAAAGGAGTCAATCCATTCTGCAAAAATAATATAAATAGGATTTAGTGCTTAATGAACCTTTAGTAGGATTAGAAAACTAATTGTAACTTACTGCGTAGGGTTAAACAGTGAAACCATGATATATTGAACTCCTCGATGTAACGAAGTTTTCCCGTTACCCTTGAACCTGTCTATCAATCTATTGTTATTTCTACCTCAGTATATCAAAGGATTAGCCAGAATAACCACAACATTTCAAACTTTTGAAGTGCCAATACATAAACTAAAAACCTCTACAAATCAAAGTTTTGAGTACAAAAGCTCAATATATTAAATCGAACTCATCCATTTTCTTTTGCGTTGCAACCTATCCATCTACAGACGTCGCCTAGTCATGTGTCTAAGCTCCTTTGTGTTTGCAGTGCTAATCTTGTTTCCTGCATTTCCAGTTTACTTATTGGTTGTATCCCAGGAACATGAGCGCTACTTACCGGTTACTTTGTAGTGCTATGTGGGCCATATATTTTATATAACGGTACTATAAAAATATATTTGGGATTTTGGTAAGAACAAAAGTAACCAGTGCATAAGCAAAATGGAAATTGTCATCTGCTACCAGAGTAACCACAAGGCATTCTAGGTCCTGGTTAGTAAATGGTAGTTACCGTACTAATCACATTCCCAGGATACGAACATATGAAAGTGTTGTGCCATTTATTACATAAGCTATGGTTAAGTGTACATGAACTTAACGATAGTGTGAAGAGTGCTGGGTATAGACGATCAGTTTGTGATAAAAACTTCATCGAAGGGCTTATAAACAACTTCTAAAAATTCTTCCATTCAATGGCAAAATGTATGTTATCTAACCATAGTAATTTATTCCTCAATTGCTAGGCCTATTGGAATAGATAATGGGCGGTTGTTGTGAATCTCTATATGTTGAAGACGGCCAAAAATCACCTTGATATAACAAACCTCAGTGTGTCGATGACCTTGTTATTACGAAGTTCACATTTCCCTTCAGGTTTGATATATCTAGATTCCACTTTAACTAACTGTAAAACTAACTAAACTTTAACTAACTGTATAACTAACTAACAGTATAACTAACTAACGGTATAACTAACTAACTGTATTAATCAAATTGCTTGGACTAAAATAGGTTAACTATCACAATGATAAAAAAATATTCAGACTTGTACATTCATCAAGTAAATAAACACATTCAAGGATCATGAGTCCTAACATTCTTTATTCTTTTAATTCTGATCAAGGATTTTTCAAGATACAATTATTTTTAAAGCAGGAAAGTTTCTAAACCATAGTTTTTAGCAAATTTCCCTATAGAGAATACGCTTTTACGGTGGTAATCACGGTAAGACCTTAGCCAAACATAAGCCAAAATAAGACTAATGTGAAAAATTAAAATTTTTTAACTTAGTTTCAGAAAAATAATAGATTTTGGTTGAGGCTGTTTTTAAACTTATGTTTAGGCGAAAATACTATTAAGTTTAAGCAAATCAGTGGCGGATCCAAGGGGGGGGCTAAGGGGGCTATAGCCCCCCCCTTGGGGGCCAAGGTGGGGCGCCGCGACGGCCCGGAGCGGGCGCCGGCCCGTGTCGGGCGGCGCAGGCCGGGTGATGGGTCGCCGGCAAACCAGCGCACGTTTTTCCGATATTTTTCAATGTAAACTACTTTGTGTCTGTTATGCACACTGTGAAATAAAAACATCACCCCTAAAAATATTTGTTCTTAAAAATGATATTATAATGTCCTTTTCTGGTAATTCAACTAGACGACACTGTCATTTTAGTGTCTCTATTGGTACGCCATCTCAATCGGTGGGGCACCAATTCTGAGGCTTCCAGAGTCCCTCTGTGTGTGTATGCCGAGTCTTTGTATAGTTACGAGGCGGAGATGGGGAGTGACGTATTCCATCCTCAAGTTTAAGGGCCCTTTTACATCGCGTCGAGCGACGCCGCGAGGGCTTGCGCCCGCCGCGTGTCGCTCGAATCGCTGTAGGCCTATACCTTATTGAATGACGCGCGACAGACGACCGTCAGGCGCCGGGTATAAATGCTCCTATCTAGTGCAATGTACTTATTTTACGTGCCTTGAAAGATGCGATGTATAATAGGGGCCTAAGTGGAAGCGGTGGAGGGAGGCGAAGGGAAATCAAAATTACAACTAGATATTGTATTTAATGTTTGGTTGCATTGCCCGCGCAAACTTTTCCTGTCACAACACGAAATCAAGAACAACAGACAGTGCAGAGCAAAACGCAATGCTGTATGTGTAATGTCTGATAAACTCTTTGTGATGACTACCTATTGATTCAAACGAGATCACTTAATTAATTATTAAGATTCATTATAATAAATAAAGTAGTTCTAAAGAAAGTTATGTCTGAAAAAATAAGACTGAGGTTCATTCTAAAGAAAACGATGATCTGATTAAATAAAAGACGAAGAAAAGCAGTCTAAATTGACGTTCAAGTTTTTATCAAAGCCAGAACCGTGTAGATTATTTGAACCTGGAAAAAACCAACTGGAGGTAAAATTCGTTAAAATAATTACTAATTCAAATAGCAATCATAAATTTTTGCAAAAATAGGCTACTGATAAACTAATTATAATATATATCGGCACTCGATCCCTACTAACAAAAAAGTATATTATTATACTCTAATATTATTGATGAGGTATATTTGTATTATGTCTATATGTATGTACACACGGATATCGAGAAAGGCTCCAACGATTTTCTTCAAACTTTTCAAATAAAGCAGTTCTGGGATAAAAATGATAAGGCCTATATTTACAGGTTTCCATGTCAGGAAAGTCTTCTTTCGGGTACTTGTCTATTGTTATATGACATAAGCCAGCTATTTTTTATGTTATTTTGATCTGCAGTATTAAAGACCACATAAATTGAAAGAAGACTATTTACTGAGCATTGTGTAAAATTTCACTTTTTTAAGTCTTACGGTTTTTCGGTTCTATTTCCTTAAAGTTAGCCATGTCACCGATGAACGCGGTGAACGCATTTCCGCCCGCGGCCTGACACCGCGCCTGCTACAAGTACTCAGCCAAGTTTACAATGCGCTGCGATGATTAGGTTATGTTTGTTATTGATATATAGGTCAGAAATACTTTCACTAACTCAAAACAAATCACACGGTAGTGATAAGTCATACATAAGACCGACTAGACAGCTATAACTAACCCAGTGTCACAGCCTTCAGCGGAGATGTGTTCGCCACGATCATCGGTGACATGGCTGACTTTAAACAAGCCCAACTCAAAAACAGTAAAACTTAGAAACGTGTAATTTTCACACGATGTTCAGTAAATAGTCTTCTTTCAATAGATGTGTTTTTAAGGCCGCAATTCGTATAACATAAAAATTAGTTAGCTTAGTAAGTAAAATTAAGTTCTTTCCCCTACCATTACGTTAATTAACGTCACAACGTTACGTGCTTAATTACGTTGCATAACGTTACGTTGTTAATTAACGTAATTAACGTTAACTAACAATGGTCTTATGAAGTACAAAACTAAAAAAAAGAAATAATGAAGGCTCAAATATTTAAATATTTAGATAAATAAAAGTAAAGTAAATAGATAATACAACTAAGCACTTTTTAGAGTTGCAATTGAATTTAAAACTTGAAATAGTAACAATAATAAAATCATCTGTTAACAAAAAAATTAGAACATCTGATCCGACAATAAATAAACCAGAGTGCAGCATTCGCAACGGTAGTCCTACATTAAAACAGTCTGAAAGGCCGAGTCTCATCACTTGGTGCCGACGCACGTGATTTTATTATACCATAATGGCCAGTTTTTATTCATTGAAATGTAGGTACCGTGTCCGTGTTGGAGTCTGTGTCTCTATTTAATTTTAATACTACGACAACTTTACTATTGAAGGATTAATGTAATTGTAACTGTAAACACATAATGGGTCAAAAAGACCCAAAACCTATACGTGATCTAGTGGCTAATCCATGATGAAATGTACTGTATATTAAAGTTAAATTTTAATAGCATTTAAAAATATTAACCTACCTACCTATTACCGACTTAGTATATTAAAGTTAAAAGTGTTAACACGAGAGTGTACCATTTCAATACAAAATAAAGATAATGAAAATTTAGATAGCAACAGGCCTATAAAAACGAACCAAATTTTTTAAGGTTAGTGTATGCATTGTACTTCACGATGCAAAAGAAATTCTCATTAAATATTAATGATAATAAGAGCAATGAAAGTTGGTACATGGCCAAACTGTTGTTTGTAATAAAAATTGATTGGCGATTTAGTATTGTTTTCCAAAGCAACGGGTGAAGAAATGACCTGAAACTGCTATTTTTAACACTTAAATTTCAAAAACTTCTCGGGGGAGGGCCCCCGAACCCCCCGCTGGTCTGGCCCGCCGATCGGGTGGGGGGGGGGGGCGCAGACCCCCCGGTTAGCCCCCCCCTTACTAATGTTCTAGATCCGCCACTGAAGCAAATCAAACCACAATATTTTGAGATCGTGGAAAATACACCCCCACAGACACTCCACGTATTATAGTACAGTATATGATTTATATTTTAGATATAATTTAAGATAAGCTACAATTACTCTAGTACAAAACTTTATTACTAAACTGTGCTAAATTACTAAACTTTACTGCTAAACTTATTACAGTTTCTAAAGCAGCAATGTATGTTAGTTGCAAACATGAACTGTCGATTATAAAAAAAAAATAATAAAATAAAATAATAATACCCCCATTGCAGCAGACCTGCGTACTCAGCGAATTTCCAATGGAATTTTTGTATATTTTCTATTTCCCCATAAAATCAATGGGGATGAGAGTATGTAGGTTTGCCGCCATAATATGGGTTTAGTTGGTTGGTAAATAAGGTAAATGCCCCAAATACCGACACCTTAAGGTTGAATTCTAGTTTATATAAGCAGAAAAACATTTAAAGGTTATGTAATGCTTGAGTATTATGAATTAATTAATTTCGCCATTTCAAAAACTTTCAGATTACATTAAAAGATTTAAGAAAAACGATAATCTTGACCGTTTTTAAGCACCTAAAACATGGGAAAACAAGTTTGTCAATTTACCAAATATACCGACGACAATGCAAAAAATACCGACATCTCATGTCCTAATTACCGACATCGACATTTTAACACCAATTTGAGAAAGAAGAGGAGCATTATCGTACTAATAAAAAATATTTTATGGTTGTTTGTTCTTTTATTTACCCATCCCACAATTTTTGTTTTAATATGTTGTCATTATCCATCTCCCAAAATGAAAAACTTTAAGGTCTGACGATTCTTCAATTGGGTGAGAAAGACAACCTAACTCTTAATTTTACAGAAAAAAAATTTAAAAAAGTTTAATAAAATTTATTTATACTTGACAAAAGTAAGTTCAATATCTTCAGTATCATCTAGATGCAAAATTGCAAACAAATACCCATAGGCGTCATTTCAGCTTTCTGATTGGGGGGGCAAGATTTTCATAAGGTCATACCCCCTCCCCCCTTCCCAAAAATACGCCAAACCTCTTAAATTTCCCTAAAAACTGTCAATAAAAGCTAATTCTGTCCATAAAATGTGAACTTATAATATAATCTCACAAACCCATGAAAGCAATACCCTAATGCATTAAAATTTGATTAACTTATATAACATGTATCTATTTGTAGAATGTCATTATTCTTCTGGAATTGCCAGTGGTTACTGTGATGTAATACACCTTAAGGAATTTAATGGGTTTAATTGGTTAATGTTAAATCGTGTTAAAATAAAAAACATCATTTTATAACTATTTAGTTATTTTTATTGCATAAGTTATTATTTACAACTCTAAAGTTTTACAGTCGGATACATAGACTAAAACTCCATAGGTTTGTATGGTAAAACACATTGTTTTATCTTTATCTAAAATTAGTTTTTAACAAAGCACCTTTGCCGTATAAGGGACAAAAAATCATTTAACATTTAACTATTGTTGGTTAAGATCAGTACAGCAACGGTATATTGCCCATTACATTACCTAAAAAAATTAAATTGTTATTGAGGACAGGACAAGAAAGGTAAAAAATTACTCAGTGATTAAAAAAAGATAAATAATGATTTACCAAAACATCTATACATATTTAATACGTGATGCGGGTTTGTACAAGAAACTCCACCCACAATTTGCAATAGATTTTAATGATTTCAGTGCCATTGGATAGAGATCGGCGTGAAGTTGTTTCTAAAGTGAATTGGTAAATTGTCCATTAAAAAGAGGGGACCTACAAGTCCTTAAAGTTTGTAATTTTCCCATTTGATTACCCATCAGTAAGGAAATTGATGGATTTTCAAGTAAACAACAGTAAAGTGTAAACATCGGACATCAGCGAAAGTACTATATCTACCTTTTCACACGAAAGAGGTTATGTTTAACCAAGGCATGGCTCCGGTCTACCTGAGCCCGAACGACGTTAACAAATGCCTCCTCGCGGCCGTAGGGCTAGGCGAGTTTGATGGCTGCAGACAGTGCAGAGGTTTACGGGAATCGTGTTTTAAAGTTAACTACAAAACATAACTAGCGTAACTAATTAAGATAGAGATTGACTCTTAACTTTTTCTAAAAGTAGAGAAACGGATTTCGTCTTCTCTGGTTTTAGAATTTTTAAATATAATTTCTAGTTTCAGTTATAACTGTCTAAAATCATCTGTTTTTAGTGGCAAAAAGTTTTATAGATGCAGAGGTTTACGGGGATCGTGTTTTAAAACTAACCAATTAAGATAGAGATTGGATCTTAACTTTTCTAAAATTAAAGAGACGGGTCTCTTCGGCTCTGTTTTTAGAATTTTTAAATAAAATTTTTAATTTCAGCTATATACTAACTGTCTAAAATCATCCGTTTTTCTCGATGCAAATGAAAGGGTTTTTAGAACCCTGTTATCTTTTGCTAAATGCAGCCTAGAGCTACAACTAATGTGTCATTATTAAAGAAGAATAACGGTGCTAAATTTCCTTTCTTACACTTTGGTAATCTCACTTTGGTAGTGTTATCAAAACTAATGGAAAACTTAAAATAAAAATCGAGAAAAACAAATGATTTTAGACAGTTAGGCCTATAGCTAAAATTAGAAATTGTATTTAAAAATTCTAAAAACAGAGCCAACGAGATCCGTCTTTTTACTTTTAGAAAAAGTTAAGAGCCAATCTCTATCTTAATTGTTTAGTTTTAAAACACGATTCCCGTAAACCTCTGCAGCTATCAAACTCGCGGAACTCGCCTAGCGCTACGGCCGAGAGGCGGCATTCGGTAACGTCGTTCGTGCAGGTAGACCTGAGAAGGGACTTCCTGCGCTACAGATGATTGCAGAATGAGTCAATTTAAGAGTTTTGTGTAAAAAATACAAATTAGACATTTTGTTAGCGTCTGATTCAGAAGTTTATAATTATTGTTATAAATATTTCACCATATTCCATAACCTAACATTTTAATTTCCAATTAAAAAAAAATCACCGAAATTATTGGGGGGGCAACTGCCCCCCTTGCCCCCCCCCCCCCCCCCCCAAATGACGCCTATGCAAATACCGAAATACTACGAATTTACGCTATGAGAGAATAGACGACAGACAGAAGTACAAAACGAGGAATAGCCGGCAGACGACAGCTTTAATGGCGGCAGCCCGGCAGACGGCAGCCGACTCTGCCGAGTGCCGACCTTACTTTGTAATGCCAAAATTAAAAGCTGTTGAGTTAGTTTCTGTATTATATTGGAATATTATTATAACAAACCTAAAACATTAGCAATGAGAAATATTTTATGCAATATGTACAATTAATTACATATTTTTTATTTAATACAAACAAGTTATACCATACATAACACATAACCTCAATAAATTACAACAGTACAGTTGAATATTTTTACCTAGAAGCAGTCAAGACTAAGTGGACTATCTTTGACTCTGAACTTCTTTTACTTGCAGCTTAATCATGTGTTTCTAACATTCTAGATATATCGTGTGTTTCTAACTGTCAAATATTTAATAATAATAATAATAATAATAATAATATTTTATTGCATTGGTATAAAATATATACATAGCAATAGTTTACATAGTCAACAAAAATTTTAAATATTACTCTAAGAAATCCAAAAGTTCTTCGATAAGCATTCTTCAATTTTATATGGTGATTTCTTAATTAATTGTTCAGTCAATTTTTTCTTTAACGATTTTTCTGTTATTTCCAACCAAGTAGTGGGCAATGTATTAAATAATTTAATTTCCATATATTCAATATTTCTTTGAGATTTTTTATATTTGCAGTGATATGTCTTCAATTTAAAATTGTTTCTTGTTTCATGTGAATGTGTACTAAAATTTTGAGGCAGATTTTTCATTTGTTGTTTGACATTTAAAATAATTTGTAAAATGTATATAGATGGTAACGTTAAAATTTTTAGTTTTTGAAAAAGTGGCTTGCAGTGTGTTCTTTTTTTAGCTCCACAAATAATTCTTATTGCCTGTTTTTGCCTTTTAAAAACCTTATCTGCTAAGGGAGCATTACCCCAGGCTGTAATTCCATACATGATATGGCATTGGAAGCAGCCATAAAATGCAGTAATTAGTACCTCTTCAGTAACATTTCCTCGGAGTCTTCTTATGATGTATAATCCTTTTGAAATTTTGCTTAAAACTTTATAAATCTGATATTGCCAATTAAGTTGAGAATCAATCATTACTCCCAAAAATTTTAATGAAGCCGTATTTTTATAGAGGAAAAATCTTTTGGAGAAACTTATTTCAAGATTTTGAGTTTTATTCACATTTAATCTTAATTTATTTGATTGACACCAATTTGTTATGATTGACGTAGTATTATTTAAGTTTTGAATAAGTTCAATTTCAGAATTTCCACATGCATTAATGCCTAAGTCATCCGCATATAAAAAACAAGATGAGCAAGAATTTTCAATGTTAAATGGTAGGTCATTAATGAAGATATTGAAAAGTAATGGTCCTAAGCATGACCCTTGTGGAACTCCAACTTTAACACTAAGACCTCCGGAATTTTCATTATTAAAATTTACATATTGACTTCTTTCTTCTAGATATGATTTTATTAAATTTAATGACTTTTTTTCAAATCCATAAAAGTGTAACTTGTCTACTAAAATTTTGTGATCAACAGTGTCAAAAGCTTTAGAGATATCAAAAGATCTGAAACATACAAGCCTGCCATTTTCAATTTTGTTTACTGAATCTTTGATAAGATTATTGATAGCATTATTTGAATTCAATCCTCTTCTAAAACCATATTGGCTTCCACTAAATAGTTCATTTTCTTCAAAAAAATCATAAATTTGACTAAACATTAATTTTTCTAATACTTTGGATATTGTTGGTACTATAGATATTGGCCTAAAATTAATATAGTCACTCGTGCCACCTTTGTGTATTGGAATTACTTTAACTTGCTTACAAATTTTTGGAAATTTTTCTTCGTCAAGACATTTATTGAATAGAGTTGTTATTATTTCACATATTTCTTTGGATACAAGTTTTAACATTTTTGGACTTAATCCAAAAACATCTTGACAGTTACTAGATTTGAGATTTTCTATAATACTATAAACTTCTTCAACAGTTACATGTTGTAAATTAAATTTTATCTGCCTTTTCTTTTTGTAAGCTTTTAAGTAATATTTAAAATGATACATTGAATTTTGTTGAATGTTTTTAATTATGTTTTCAGCACTGCTTACAAATGTTTGGTTGAAACCTTCCGCATCTAAAGAATTAAGAGACACATAATCTATTTTATGTACATTTGACCCAGTAATCCTTTTTATTACATTCCATATGGCTTTTGTCTTGTTATTTTGATCATATTGAATTTGTTTGCTATTATATTCTATTTTTGCCAATTTTACATGTCTTTTGTATGACTTTAATAGATTAATATATGTATTCTTTATACACTCGGTGCCCTTTATTTTAAATTCATTATAGACCCTTAAACATTCTTCTTTTAATTTCCTTAGTTCTTTAGTATACCATTTATTTTTATTAGGTGTAATCTTTTTTACAGTCTGCAAAGGAAATGCCACATTCACTGCTTCAGTCATCTTCTCAAACAATATGTTAAATTTATCCTCTAAATTCTTGCTTGAATAAACTTGAAACCAATTCATTTCATACATAATTTTCTTAAAAGTAATCATGTTATATTGAGTCATATGTCTTACATATTGAATATTTGGTGTAATATTTGTCGGTAATGTCTTATTTTTGCTATGGGAATTAAATTTCAATGTCAAGGCACTATGGTCAGAGGTCAGTGTACTTAATGTATTCACTTGAATCATTTCCAGAGCAAGACTTGTAAATATATTATCAATACAACTACCATCGTTAACTCTTCCTGGCCTTGTGATATCATATATTGATCTATTTAGCCCATAGCTATTCATTATTCCCAATAATGTAGAAGAATCCCAATTCTGTTCATTTAAATTGATATTAAAATCACCAGCAATAAACAATACACTTTTAAATTTTATTGCTTCATCAAGGGTCTGAGTAAGTTTCGTAAAAAATCTTTTTAATTTTTCCATATTTTTTGTGTATGGTCGGTATATTGATAAAACTACTATATTATAATCAATAATTTTGATAGCTGCAACTTCAAAAATCATTTCCTCTGATAAATTATTTAGACTATCCAATCTTTCAAATGTTATGTTTTCCTTTAAAAAAATAAGACTTCCTCCTCTGATAAATTTTGTTCTACAATAAGCAGCTGCAGTGATATATCCTGGTATGAAAACATGTTCAAGATCTGATTTTTCAAACCAGTGCTCGGTCAGACATACAATGTCTGTATTTTCCTCATCTAATAAAATTTTTAATATGTCAATTTTCTTTATTAATCCCCTAATATTCCAACTAAACAACTTAAATGACCTCAAAAAATGTTCTTTTTCCCTAAAAAAGGATCATTAGATTGTGAATTAGTATTTACCGTATAATTATAAATTAGGTCTTTAATTAAATTTGAAAATCGAATTTTACCAATCTTGTTAAAGTGTAAACCATGTTGCGTATAAAATCTTCTATTCATGCCTTTAAGAGTTAAAAAATGAGTATGTTCAAACTTCTCGACAATTTTTCTCAAATTGTAATTTATATTTAATATTTTTTTATTTAAATGAGGATAATCATACCTAAAAGGAATGCTAGAAACAATTACATTAGTATTTATAGAACTTTCTAGTGTTTTAGAGAGATTTTCAATCATTACATCTAAATTTACATTATCATCTATATCATTGGTACCCCCTAAAATTATCAAAAAGTCATTTTTTGTCATATTCTTTGTCTCAGACTGAGCATTTTGGGTAACATCATGAAGTCTTCCATTCGGTTTTATAAAACTTTTAACTTTATAGTTGGTAAACAATTTTTCATTCAGTAGGTCATTCAGACTTCTCCCATGGCTATCGCCAAAAATTTCAACTTTATGGGTGCACAAGTAGTTGGGTTGTAAGATTTCCTCATGAATTTCATGACATTTTGTTTCTGAAATTTTCAAATCTGCACCTATTTTTCCGTTGGTTTCAGAATGACTGTCTTGTAAAGGTTGATTTAATGTATTATCATAATTAAGTCTTAAAAATGAATCAATATCATAAGAATCACTGATCATGTGGTATTTCATTATGTCAAACAAAATTAGTCTGATATTCACTATCACATTAATTCCACATTCAAATCCATTTTGTTGTTGTACACATTCCAAGATTCTAACATTTTCTTTCTTAATATGTAACTTTTGTGCAACCGTATTAGCTGATTCCAAGTTTGTATTTGAAGCAGAGTCCAAATAAAAGGCATTTCTTTCCTTAGGTTGACAAACTAGTAGACTCCAGTGACTACCACTATAATCTACATCTGGATTTTCACTATTATTTATAGTCAGAAACACATATTTTTTATCAAAGTAGGATAGGCTTTCTAAGATTTCATCTACACAAGTCTGCTTTCCGTGTTTAATAAGGTGTACTGTCATTGGATCAATTATTAGAATATCAGTTCGTCCCTCAATGCTGTTAGAAATAGAATTAAAGTAAGCCTGTAAGATATTGTCATCAAGCCATCTGCTAGTTGTATCGCTTTTATTTATTTTCAACGAATCCAAGTTATTTCTGACCATTTTATTCTCAGATTTTAGTTGAGCTATTTTCCTTTCTAGAATCTGATTTTTATTACTAACATCATTTAAAAGGGTTCTTAAATCAGAATTTTCCGACTTTAACTTAGTCATATCACGAGATGTCTTCTTTAATTCATCTTGTAATTTTGCAATAGTTACTTTTAGATCATCATTGCAAAGGTCTTGTTTGTTTACATAAGAAAGTAAAGGTGTTTTGATCAAAACGGGGGAATTTTCAAGGGTTAACTTTTTTTTAAGTAGTGGCATACAATCCCGATGTGATCCCTTCAAATGGGATTCCAGTCTTTTGACTTTTTTGGAGCAATGAGGACAAATTTCACCTAACAGGTTTGCTTTGGTTCCTTTAAAGTCTGTTTTACTATTTAGTGGCCCGGGGTTCAGTTCTACATCTCCAGATAATAAAATCAAAATTATTAAAAAAAAAGTAGAATTTCCTTGGATATCCCTTTTGTTATGTTAGAATTACTCGTATTACTAAGGTGTTTCTTTCGTCTTGGTTGGTTGTTAATTCGTTTCAATTCAAAACTAACTGTACATATTTTCCATTTTGTCAATTGCAGTTCATAAAAAAGGTAGCTTATTAGAGGTTCATCCTGAGATACACAGTTTGGGGAGGTATAATCGATTTCACTACATATCAAAGTTGTCAGTCTAAGATAAAATAAAATTTTAAGAAATGTTGCAAAATATAGTGTTTTGTTTACCATTTTGAGATATTATAAAAGGTATGAATGAGGTTAAGTATGAAGATTTCTTGAAAAATAGTGTTAATGCTAATTAAATCTGATGGGTTACCATTTCAAAAAGAATTCTTGATGAGCAGAATGATACAGAAATCCTTAAAATGTAGATCACAAATAAATTATTACTAAATTAATGGATAATTTCAAGAGATATTTTTCAATGATGTTTTGTAGTCAACAAGTCAGCTGATATATTATAGTTTATTGATGTTCAATATATTATATTGATTATAGTTGATTATAGTTGATAATCAACTATAATCAATTATAAAAATAAAAATCAACTATAATCAACTATAAAAATTATAGTTGATTGATGTTCAATCAAAACAAACAAACCCTGAATGCACGTCTTTTTATATATTTTTTTGTTAAACATATAAGTTAAAATGCATAATTGACAGGACACACATGATAATGCTACTAGCAAAAGAAGTTCAACGTCAAAGACAGTCCACTTGGTCTTGACCGCTTCTAGGTAAAATAATTCAACTACGGTAACTGTATAAAAGTTTGGTGAAGTTTAAGGCAAACACGAAACCACAAATATCAGAATAATATTTGATATAACTTTATAATGAATGTTTATAAAATTCATTACAATTCGGTATAATATGAAACTAAAACATGTTTTATATCAAGTGTTGGTATTAATAGTTGGGAAAAAATAATACCGACAATGGTGACAACACTATGTCGGTATTTGGTGCAGTGATGAAATTTTGTTTCAAATACCAACATCGCAAATTTAATTACAATAAAAAAAATATATCAGTATTTATGATTAATATTTGAAACCCTTATTATTTGGTCTCCAATTAAAACATAAGTTTAATACAAACATATAATTATTCAAATACTTATTCCCTAAGCCAGATCTTTATGTTCCTAGAAGAAACCTGTAAGATTCTTAACTAAAATCATAAATAAGAACAAGGACAGACAAAACTTACAAGCACAAACTTATAAAAGGTGGAAAATTGTTTCTTTTTATTTTTTCTCATAGAAAAAAAGACCACAAACTCATCTGACTTTGAAAGTAGCCAATACAGATGACAGACAGCTTATATTTTGTGATCAAATGTGACCTTGTCGGTATTTGGTACACTGTCGGTATTTGGGGCATTTACCTTATAAGTTAAATCCTACCTAGTGATTGTACATACCAAATTTTATAAGGTTACGGTGTTCTGTTTATTTTCCCCATAAACCCCATGGGGGTGAGTATGTAGGTTTGCCGCCATATGGGTTTTGTAAGCAAGTATAAGTTAAACCTTATCTAGATAATGTACATACAAAATTTGATTAAGTTATGTCAATAGATAAGCAAGATATAGGTTTTTCTTGATTTCCCATAAGAATAACATGGAAAACACATTTTTTGATTTTCCCCGTAACCAGTTATGCTAAGATAAAAATTCAAAATATCAAATTGTTTGTTTTTTTAAGCTCTTTTAAATGGTTTCAGTTAAAATTGTTGAATTTTAAAAATTAAGGTCGAAAAATGCCAAAAACCCATTTTTAACCCTTTTGAAACCCCATAAAACCCCGTTCCAATGGTCCGATCATTCTGGTTCGCGAACTCAACCTAGTAGATGCTGACTTACACCCCTGTACCAAATTTCATCAAAATCGGAGGTTCCGTTCAAAAGTTATCGTGTTCACAGACACATAGATATATATATATATATACATATATATCAATTTGAACGAACGGTGTTTTTGGCTTCTAGGGACCTCAAAACGAAAAAGTATCATGGTCCCGGGCTTAGGTCTTACCGTGACTACTACCGTAATAGCGTAATAGAGGGAAATTCGCTAAAAACTGAACTTAACATGCCACTGCCAACTCTCCTTGAATAGGAGGATGAGGTCGTCAGTACCTTGGCCTGGTGGTCGACGTTGGCCTGAAAGTCGATGAGCAGGCTGGACAGGTCGGTGTGGCCCTCCTGGGCGGATAGGTGGAGGGGGGTGAACCCTGCCTTGGACTCCGAGTTGGCCTTGGCTCCGTACTCCAGCAGCGTTGTGGCTATGTCCATCTGCAAAAGATATGAAAAACTCGCTGAGCATGATTGGTAGAGCTACACTCGAGGTTCTCTTAACCACCCTCAACTGGTTGTATTTTGGGTTGCATGACTAAAATCAATAATAATTGGGGATTAGTCGTAAACAAGTTAATTAAAGCCACTGTACTTGGACATACCGTAAAACCGGCTAATCCCGGACACTTTTTACCTATTTTTAGGTTATAACTCCTTCCCTACGTGAATATCACCAATAAAGACATTACCATAGTAAATAGTGTGTATTATTGATTATATCCCAGCACCTCTTATTTAATTATGTTTCAAAATAAAATTTATAAATACCCCCCTCGCAGCAGACCTGCGTACTCAGCGAATTTCCAACCAAAGAATTATTGTTTGAACATCAAAGAACTTTGTGGCTATCTTATATAATTAATAATCTTTACAAGGAAATATAATATATTTCATGGCATTATATTTCTGAGTAAATTATTTTTATTTAATAATTCATATATTAATATTTATATTGCAATAAATGACTTTTTTAACAGTAGTAAAAGTACATAATCCAAAGCTTCCATGCAAAAGGAAAGATTTGTTTACAAAAACAAAACAAACATTTCAAATTTGACAAATATGCAGAAGACAGCTGATCAGCTGATTAGGAACAGATATCTTATATCTCCATCTCTCTTGCTCCCATTAAACAATTATTTTCCATGAGAATACCATGGGATTTACCATGTAGGTATGCTACCATGGGGTTTTTTGATCAAATCTTAATTACTCACCACCTAGTGAAGGTTCATAAAAATTTTTATGAAGATATGTTGATAAATAAGCGATATATAACTTTTTAAAGATTTACCCATAAGAATAACATGGGAAACTTGATTTGAATTTTCTCTATAACCAGTTAAGCTATTTTAAAGATTCAAAATACTAAATTGTTTGTTTTTTTAAGCTCTTTCAAATGGTTTTAGTTAAAATTGATTAATTTTGAAAATTTAGGTCCAAAAATGCCAAAAACCCATTTTTGACCCCTTTGAAACCCCATAAAACCCCGTTCCCATAACCCGAAAATGCTGGTTTGCGAACTCATGAAAATAGACCTGGTCTCACACCTTCATACCAAATTTGATTAAAATCGGAGGTCCGCTTCAAAAGTTATCGGTACCACGGACACACATATGAAAACGAACGAACGGTGTTTTTGGCTTCTGGGGACCTCAACATGAAAAAGTAAAGTGGTCCCGGGCTCAGGTCTTACCATGGCTACTACCGTAATAGCGTAACTTATTCCCTATAGGAAAATTCGCTAAAAATAAAAAAAAGTGTCCGGAATTACCCCCCAGAGTGGTGTAATGTCGGACACCCATTGAAATAGCATTAAATCTCAAGACATAGCCTCTTCTGTCCATATACGGACAATGTTTTACATCTTTAAATGTCTTTGCAGCCCTCAGAGTAAAAAAGTGGTTTCAAAGAAGTGTGATGGAATGGGGAGGGGGGAATGAATAATCATACATTACATGTCGTGTGTATAACACTATAATTAAATAATTGTAAAAAAATATCCTGTACATCAAGGAAGTTTAAAAGTGAGGTAAATGTAGGTATAAAAAACTACACTCATACATTACTCTCCTATTATAAGAACATTTAAACGTTAGGTAGGTAATGAAATGTACCTATATAAAAACTACGTTGGTTTACAATCGATAAATTAACAAACATTGTAACCATCAAATAAATGCTGGCTCCTCAACTGGCTACTCAGTTTAGGCCCGAATCTTCATTTGGCGGGAGCAGGCGCCAGCTGTTCAGAGGTAGCGAGCAGCCACGGCAGTCATGGCCGGCCGGATCAGAGTGTCCGGTATTGAACGGTACTATACAAAATGTAATTTTTTTTTACGTTGAAGACATATAAAACTGAAAGTTACGTTGTAAGCGCGATTAAATTCTGAATAAAAACATGCCAACATGAAAAAAATTGGTATAAATTTACGAAAATTACATGTCTTAGTTAGACACATATTTATTTTTTGCAAAAACTGCATGGTTGGTCAACGTGTAAAATAAAATATCAAACTCTCTCCTACGTACGTCAAACCAAAACAGTTGTTTTCTTTGCTTTCTTCTCTGCGTAACCATACAAAGAACATCTTATACTAGCCGTCACGAGAGAAGTCCGTTGAGCTGTGACCGACCAATAGGAATTAAGCGCAGTGTTGCCACATTGAACGCCAGTTATCACAATAAACGAAAATCATTGGAGCGATCACCTGATTTTAAAACTGTCTCTAATCTGTACGTCCCGTATTTTAAACATGTAGCCTGTTGTACATTGAAAACGGGAAAGGCTCATAGTTCATGTGTTTATGTTTCGACATCATCATACATTTCCAAAAGTACAAAGTTAAAAACTGATATTGAAGAATAGCTTGTGTATAAAATCAAAAGACTGTATTCTAATCTATCAAAACCTGTAAAAAATCTTGGAATATTTCTTAAAATCGTACATAAAATGAGTCAATAGCGCTATTGTGGATACTGTATGCAATATGTATATAGTATACAGGGAGACTTTATATAATATGGAAACTGACAAAACAACAAAATGAGAAATTTCTCAATGAACATTTCCTGGGTTATTTTGTAAAAATACAATACTTGGCATGTCAACATAATTTGATATGGTACTTTTTTTAGGGAAAGGCAAGAAAAATTATGATTACGCACACAGGTAGTGTGGGACTCCCCTAGAAAACGAGGTTACCCACTAAAAAAACCTCCTCTACTCTTTAGGATTCTAACCTGAAATTGTTTATCACATTAAGTTTTGCTAAACCTATGTTAGGCTTACACCCGTGGGGCTCTCTCCTTATCCAGCCTTTCGAGGTCAAGGGATCTGGGCCACTTGGCGGTCCAGATAGGTTTTTTTCAAAATGGATGCCACGTAAGAACTGTGATAAACAATCCCAGTTGCCCTCATACTCCATAATCTTTTGGCTGACGTTGGAATGCGAAAATATCGACCCATCTCGCTGAGTTTAAAGCATGGACATCAAGCGTAACTGTTCACTGTTTTCTCTTTTTTTATTAGCAGGTAGTGCGAGAAGGGTTTTTTGATCCATATTGAAACAAATTACTTTAAAAATTACATGTTAGGAAACGAATAGCCTCCGCGTACTTAAAATACTCTTAACCAAAAAATAAGGGTTTCAAAAGAGATTGTATTTTGGACTGTTTAAATACATTGTTTACATTTGGAAATTTAATTCTTAAAACAGATGATTTGAATTGTTCATTGAATTAAAATCAAAAGAATATTGGGACTGGCGGTGCTTCGACAGTGTTCGGGTACGTTCGGGACTAGTCGGCTCCAATAAGTTGTGCTGAGTTGTATAAATGAACGAATCGACGAGTGAATTGAATGGATCATAAGACAATTTCTTAAAGAGGCAATTCATATCGCTAATCGATTGTAAGATGGTTACTTTGTTTCGATCGCGATCTGAGAACCAGGTAGTTGTTTCATTAGTTTTGGTTACAAAATTTCATATCTAAGGCCTATTCATAATTTTATTTCGATGTATTCATATAATTTGATCATACCAAGGTAAGCGTTCAATTTAATGGATCTCACAAGTACCAATGCCTATATACCGGGTGTCCCAGACTACCCGTACACCCCTTTTAAAATCTACTATAATTAGTTTCTCAGTCTATTTTTCCAAAATTTATTATTGCTATTTGACATAAGTTAGTATTCCTGTAAAACATTAATATTTTTATGGATTTTAATTCCAACTAGTTGTTGCCCATCGATACTCGACGGATATATCTTGTGAGGTTTGAATAACAGAATTATCTTGTGAGGTTTGAATGTACGGTTGAGTTGCCTCGTTTGACACCTAGAAGCATATTATAGCTCCATTAGAAGTACACTATTATAGCTCCATTAGTGGTAAATGAAACGCTATAATAGTGCAAACATGTAAGGTAGTCTATAAAATGTACTTCTTTAAACTGCCATACCAAGAACAATAATATATTTTACAGAAAATACTACCATTTTAGTTGGAGGGTCGGAAAAGTAGGCCTATTCCCTAAAACCAATAATGTTGCATCATTGTACTTATAGGCCCTACTCTTTAGTATTTTATAAACATATCAATTTTGATTGTTTAGGTAGGCGCAAACCTAATTAGCCTAAGGAAACCGTTCTGTTTAACAACATCAGAAATAAGTAGACTAATATCCACTTGTAGGCCTATTGGATAAATTGTTCTTAACAGTTTTTTTTTTTTTTTTTTTTTTTTTTTTTTCAAGAATTAGGAAAGGCCTACAGTGTTGTAACTTATCATGGTTGGCTTTAACAAATTATTGGTATTAGGGTAGGATAGAACGTAGAGAAACCATTCATAACCACTTTCATATAGCAATATTTATGCTGTAGTGTGCAAGTTTCAATAACTATCCAAATTTAAAGAATACAAATTTATTTTACAGAAAAAAACATAATTTTAGTTGGAGTGTCTGTCAAAATAGGCCTATAGGCATATTCCTTAAAAACAACAATGCTGCATCCTTACTATGTAACACAAACACTCTTTAGTATTTTGTAAACATAACAAATCCATTGTTTACTTAGGCCTAAACCTCAGTAGCCAAATCAAAGCGTTATATTAGTTAAAAACATCAAAAAATAAGCAAGCCTAAACTATCAATTTGTAAACTTGTTAGTTTAATAAATGAGTTTTTTGAGAGTTTGAACAGGCCTATAAATATTGTAATGTATCTACTCGTTATTTTGCTTAAAATAAATATCGGTACCATCAGTAAAACATTTATTAGTGACGACGTTATTGGCCACATTACAAAAAGTATATTTGAGAAGATTGGTCTGCAACCCGGGCCGTCTGATTTGAAGTGAGCCACGCTTCTGACTGCGCCACAAATACTGTTGTTGAGCGGAGTAAATGTAAAGCATTACAACGTTGCAAACGACAAATTGATTGCACAAAGAATTTCCGATACATCAGTTTCTTTTAATACAAATGTGAGCAATTTATTTAAACTAAACCTTTAAAATTTAGTCTTAATTTTAAAGCAATCAGCTATTTTACATAATTAAGCAACTTTCTTTCCATTTAAAGGATAATACATTATAATAATTGTGAACGTTTTTAGGTACTGACCATAATAAACCAAATCCTTCATGAGCTTTTGTTCATCCACTCTGTATTTAGACAAAATACCTCGTGTGTTTACAATCAGCTGATTGAAAGAGTGTAAAATAAATTTACTGTAAAGGTTTGAAAATGTTGATATTTTTAATTTAAGGAAATAAGATAACGTTAATTACATAATTAAGCAACTTTCTTTTCATAAATAAATGACAATACATCATAATAACTAATAATTTATTTTTAGGTACTGGTCATAATAAACCTAATCCTTCATGAGCTTTTGTTCATCCACTCTGTATAGACAAAATACCTCGTGTGTTTAGAATCAGCTGATTGAAATCTTGTAAAATAAATTTAATGTAAAGGTTTGAAAATGTTGATATTTTTAATTTAAGGAAGTAAGATAACGTTAAAGTAAATAAAATCTGCTAATATACAAAGTTTTACATTTTATTTGGTACAAACTGCGTGTAAATTGGTCCAGTGGAAGTCTCAGACAAATTGTCCAAAGGATTGGAAATGTTGGCTTTTTTTGCCATGTTAAATCTCCATAAGAAAAGTTAATTTTTCATTTTTGACCGATTTAACGTAAATATTTTTGAAATACCAATAAAACCTGCTAATATAGAACCTAAAACGTTTATTTTGGTACAACCCGCATGTAAATCGGTCCAGTAGAAGTCACAGACGAACTGCCCATAGGTTTTTTACCTTTGTCTTTTAAATATATAGATTAATTAAATATTCACGTAACCCAAAAGTAGGCCTACGTCCCAGAATATTAACGCCAAATAATCGATGAAATCCGATTTTATCACATTTAGACGGGTGTGGAAAAACAACTGTATCATACGGACAAAATGGATAGCTTCAAAATTCTATTCATCAAAACGAACGATTCAAATGAATCAATTCGTTAGAATAGCTGTAATTTTCATTGCCAGCTGATTGAATCACGATTAGAACCAGAACAGCGGGTTAACCCGAGTGTTGCCGAACACAGCCGAAGCACCACCAGGCCCAATACTCTTTTGATTTTCTCGTAATTAACGTGAATATGCGAGGATAAGTACGGCAACATCGCTTAAATCTCATTCGTTGTTTCAAAATCACGTGACCGCTAAGCCCCGCCCTCAACGGACTTCTCTCGTGACGGCTAGTGTAGTCCTACAGGTTAGTTCAGAAAAAAATGTTTTATGAAAAGTGTATGTAGTGTCCGGGATTACCACCCCTGTCCGAGATTTGCCGGTTTTACGGTAGGCTGTATCACAAAAGGTAATTCCAAGAAACAGAGTGGTGCCTTACCTTACCTTTAATACCTTTATTGAAATGGTGACCTAATTAAATAGGTATAGTTTAAGCCAAGTATGAATGAAAGATGAGTGTAGGCGATCTTGTACTCTTGTTACTGACTAAGGCCGACATTCTCCTTAGATAGAACTGTTAATTAATAGCCCAACAGCCAATGGTATCTAGGGACCTACTGTTTAACGTTTGATCTGAACCACAATATTAACCTTATATATATACAAATTGGTTTAATTATGAAGATGGTCTTTAAGAATCCCTACCAGGGAATATCGCATCCACAAGCCATCGCTTATAACTATCCACAATTCATGACCTCCAAGTACACTTATGAGCCAAGTACTCCATTACTTGGCTTCTTACTGGATGGAATGGTTTTAATTACCATATAAGATTACAGGACGACGCCACCGACCCAGTCAATGGTTAATGGTTAATCATATGGATGATTGAAGCAAGAATGGTTGAGAGGGAACTTCTGTAGTGGTAGAAATTGTATACTAGACTCGTGTTAATCTGACGCACATGCCGAAGATGCTGTTGGATTGTAGAAGAATATGGATGACTGGAGGTATCATAATAAAATTGTTAAAGCCTTTAAGGGATTTAAAAATAGTAAAAGCTGTTCACATAGGTTAAAAAAAATAAAACTCAATAATACAAACACTTGTCTGTTGAGGTTGTGTTTACACTATTGAGTTTGGCAACCAAAAGTTGGTGACTTAAGTCATATGGCTATAACTGTAAAAGTCAACAACTTTTGGTAGTCACCCTCTGGGAAACACGCATTTACATTAAAATCGTAACACAATTTAAAATACGATCCAACCACGGCCCGGTCCCATCATGGTCAGAAATGAGAATCAGAATCAGAATCATCTTTATTTCCAATCTTTAAGATTACAAATAGTGTCAAAATGAACTTAACCTGAAATACATTTTGGTTTGGTTTGGTTTTTTTTTAGTCTTGATGTCCCCTCCGGAGTATGAGAGGTTTTACTGTAGACTCAAATAGGAAAAAAAACTTTTTACTAGTTGTCATGTGGATGATGTAAGCATGTGTTGTAGGTGAGCTGACCTGGTTTTTGCGGGCAGCGATGTGCAGAGGCGTGTGTCCGTTCTTGGCGGTGGCGTGCGGCGAAGCTCCCTTGTCCAGCAGCAGCAGTGCTACGTTCTGGTGGTCGTAATGCGAAGCCACGTGCAGAGGAGTCACTCCGTTCTGTTGGGTACAATAATTGCATAAATAATACAAATACCCATAAGAATCTATATATGTTTTATCATAAGGAAATTGTATACTAAGAAGTAATAACTAACATTCCACTGAAATGCAGATATAAATTTAAAATTGTCAATTTGCAAGGTAGAAGACTTAAATTTGTCATAAAGGCATTAGTTTATAACATTAAAAGGTTTTATATGTTGGGGCCCATGATTAATCTACCCTAAAGAAATATTGACAAAATTAAGAGATGTTTGGTTATTTAAACACACTGAATGTGATCAATTATGCTTCTTTTGCTCACCAATGCACTTAGATGAAAACAAATAAATTTTCAAGATTTTGAAGAACGATTAACTATGGAAAGATATTGAATATCTATTGCTCCATATGACAAATAGTTTTCTTGTATATAATGTTTTACAAAGAGAAGTAAATTCAATTTCCAGTTAATGTTTTTTATCAATTTTATTAGATAAAATTTCATACACCACCTAATCATTTTGTATAATATTGATTATCTCTTTATTATTTGACAAATTAATTAGTGTAAAATTGTAACAACACCAAGCAGGTATTCAGGGTTGTTTGTAAACCAATTATATTTTAAAGTAATCTATCTTAAAATATCTATATCAGGGGTCCAACGATTCCAATTTACAAACTATTTCAAATATATTGCCTTCTCAGTAAACCAAATTGTGTTCATAACTTACAGTAGACCCTATCTTAACTGAATCTCTTATAACTGGACCAAGGTCAAATAACCTTAGAGGTCGCGGTTAGTTAAGAAAATACACTTAATAAATAGTACCGGGGAGCCGAGCTTCGCTCTATAATTATGTTGTAAAATGTTACAAAATGTTTAAAGTTACATTTAAGTTTATTAAGTGAGGGTGAGATGTCAGAGCACGCCTTCAGTCTTCCCTTTTCTATAGGTCTTTTTTACTTCCTCCTCGAGAATGTTGGGGTGGGAGAAAAGTATTTAAAATGTAAACAAAGAACTTAAACTTACGATAGAGGTTTTTGAGTAGCATTTTCCTTAAAGAACATTTTCAATCTATCTATAAAAATGAAATTATGTATCTTTAAAAACGAAAGTTTTGTGTGTCTTGAATAGGCGCAAAGACTACTGGACCGATGGACCTGAGGTTTTGTAAAACTATACTTTATTTATCTAGCAGAAAGATTGATAGGCCTATTTCTGTTATTTATAAGCTTCTGGGCTTTGCCCTATTGACCCTGCATATGTATTGTACGTATAAATTTAAACTTGTATACAATATAATTATAAAACTTAAAACTGGGCAAGTTTTATTCAAATGTATTTATTCTTTTAACTCAATTTATTAATATAAATAAACAGCTGTTAAAATTTATTCTTCACGGCACTGGATTATTTTGTTATTTTTGGTAATTTGACTTTTGCAAAATTATTAGACCATCATCTCTTTCCATTTAACTAATCTGCAGCATCTATACTTATTTAATACGCTAAGGTTTTTTTTTGTGTTGAGAACCCCTCCTACAATTTTTAACTGATATTCAAGTTTTTGGTGTCGTTAGATAGGGCTTGTTCTGTAGTTGTTTCTGCTAAAAATCGATGAAAATCAGGCATAAAATAAGGGCGCTTTACACAAATTAAATTTGAAATTTTCCCATTAGAATAACATTGGGTTTGGGTTGAACATTTTAAACATCAGTTAATGTATAGCTATACATTAACAGATGTTAATACATACGTTAATGCTATACGTTAATATCAGTAATCACAAAAAACTACACGTGTTTACAGCTGTAAACACGTGTAGTTTTTTGTGATTACTGATATTAACAATATTGGATTGGTCGGTTGTCGTTAATTTAGAACTAAATGTTACTTTTGTATTGTATGAAAATGAATTGCTCGATTCCGAGCAACAAGTACACTAGTAATTCGTAAATAAAAATTACATGTGGCGTTCTTACACCATTTACCATTTACCATCGAAGTCATCTCTGCAGTCCTTGAAGAGAGGAAGAGATGTCAATTCTTGCATGAATGTGTTTGTGTGTGTGTGTCATGTGTGGTGCATTTTATTTTTTATGGGAGTGGTCTTCTATGAACTCACTTAGTTTGTAGTAAGGTCATTCCAATAGATAATTTTTAGTTGCTTTTTAAACATGGAGGCCTTATTGATTTCTTTGAGACTGGTCGGTGAGGTGGTTAGGAAAGGAATTTATGTGTATGAGAAAAAGCAGTGGGCCGAGGATGGATCCTTGGGGAATTCCTTGTGTAGTGTTCTGGAGTGACGATCTTACTTTGACTTCATAGTTGTTGTTGAGGTGTTCTATTTCCACTATTTGCTTCCGGTTTGTGAGAAGATTAATTGGTTGTGGATTGCTTTTTCAATGTATTTGGATAAAGTGGGCAGCACTGATACGTGTCGGTAATTTGATGCTTTAGGGTTTTCTCCTTTTTTGCATTTAGGGTAAATTAATTCTATTTGGGCTTCTTCAGGAATTTCATTTTGTTCTATGGAGGAGTTAATAATGTTTAATAGGGGCAAAATTATTACTGTTTGACAATAACTGATTATTTTGTTGGATATTTGGTTGATTCTGCAGAGTTTTTGGGTTTGAAGCTCTTAAACATATCTTGAAGATCTTTGATGCTGACTTTGTTAAACTGGGTCAGGCCTTAGAGTTTAAGCCTTACTTTCCCATAAGGATGTCTCTGCTTATTCGTTTGTGTATAGGCCTTCATGGACGCTACTTACATTTTTTTAACATTTTTTTAATGATCAGTATGTCATTTTTTTGCAGACGATTTTGTCCTAAGTCCACAATGTAGCTCGCTAAATGATGTCAATGATGTTGTTATTTCTAAGTCAACCCCTATTACTGAGTGGTGCAGTACAAAGAAACCCTGCATGAATGCTGAGAAGGTTCAGGATGTAACACTGTGTCTGGGCAGTAGATCCAGCAATGTCAAATCACTTAAGTTCTTGGGGTTTCATTTGCAGTCCAATATTAAGTGGCAAACACACATTGAATATTTGGCTTCAAAAATTGAGACGGATATTCATGATAAGATCACTAAGTGCTAGTGTTTCTGCTGATGTCTTTCTCTGTATTATACATCCATAGTTTTATGTCTTATGGAACCTCAGTGTGGGCTTACTGTTCTTATGCCATTGACATTGACAGAATTTTCATGTTGCAGAAAAAGGCGGTAAGATTAATGTGTGGCGTTCATAACCAAACACATTGCAAGCCATTCTTGATTGCTCTTAAAATACTTACCATCATTGTTTGTTATGTCATGCTTTTTGTCAAGGACAATCTGCCAAATTTAACCAAAATATCAAATGTTCACAGCTACTCCACAAGGTTTAGAGGTAATATTTCCACGTCAAGGTGCATGTTTTCAACCACTGAAAATAGCCTTTGCTATCAAGGCATAAAAAATATAATGCTTTGCCTGTTAACATAAGAAATGTATCTAGAGCGAATTTTAAGAATTTTATAAAAACTGTTTTAACAAAAGTCTCACTGTATAAACCTGAAGAGTTTTTTGAGGTTAAGTTTTTATGTAATAAACTAACCTTAGTTTGATTTTTTGACGATTGTCATAAACATTGTTATTGTTTCAATTGACTTTAAAGCATTTCATTTTATTATAATCATATGATTTGCACCTATATTTTTCTTAAGGACAAAAATTTGATTCATTGTAATCCAAGGTTTTTCTTGTTTTGACGAATTAAACTACCTGTTATTTTATACCCTAGAATTTATCGCTCAATACTGGGTTTCCACTCGTGCTTTTGAAGATTATGCCTGTTATAATGTAAAGTGAACCATATGTGGTTGTAGGGAACACAGTCACTACTGAAGGCTGTGGATTACAATGGTGTGTTCTTCTTCTCCCTTCCTATTAGAGTTATAGTTTAGCTAGCACGACATGTGTCGGGTGTTATGTCTACCATTTGTATAAAAGTGTTTTGTCAAATCCAAATAAATCGAGTGTCTCGTAAAATGAGTATTATTTCTACACCACGCCACAACATAAATGGCGACGATGGAAGAAAGTAAGTTTACCTACGTTTGGATAGTTTGGAAAACTTGGCTAAATTAACTCGACCACATTGTCAATGGAGCAAATTTGCTCGTGATGTCTCAAATTGGACACTCACCATTTTTTTATCACAATAAGGAGGAATTCGCCATTTTCAAGTCCAGATTGACTAATTATTTCATAGCCAATGAAATTAAGAATGAAGACAAGAAGAGAGCAATTCTCATCACTTCTTTGGCAGACGAAACGTTTAAACTGCTGCATGGACTTTGTGTACTTGATGATCCCGAAGATAAGAAGTTCGAGGATCTTATTTCTACCTTGGAAAAACATTTTACCCCGGTCAAGTCCTACTTTACTTCGAGGAGAAAATTTTACGGAGCTAGTCAAGGTGCTGAGGAAACCGTTCGAGAGTTTACTGCTCGTTTACGAAGTCTCGCTTTCGATTGTAAATTTGGAACTGAACTATCCCTGGTACTACGAGATGCTTTCGTCATCGGAATTCGTGATGATAAAATCAAGGAGCGGCTGAATGAAGAAGATGCGTCCAGTTCAAGCTGCACATTTGATAAAATGATCAACCTCGCAGCGGCTCGGGAGTCTACCTTGGGAGAGCGGGAGCAGCATCAAGCGAAGATTTCAAAAGGTGTAAGCAACATTAACATCAAATCGGAACCTGGTGAATGTCATTATGTGAAACCAAAAAGGTATGTTTCAAAACCTAAGCATGAATCGAGTAAGCCTAGTTCTTTAGGTAATTCTAGATGCAAACATTGTGGTAGGAATAATCACATAAGTTCAGATTGTACTTTCAAAAATCACACTTGTCATATATGTAATGTTAAGGGACACTTAGCCCCTGTATGCAAAAGTAAAGGGAATAAATCTAAATTTCCTAAACCTAAATCTAAAAATAAGTTTTTGTGTGAAGTTGAAAAAAGGGATGAAATGCCATGTAATGATAAGCCTAATTTTGGTGAAAATGTCATAGTTAGACCTAACCTTGAAGCTGACTCTGGGGAGATGTGTGACACATTTTTTAAGATTGAAAATCTTATTAGGCCTATGAGTAATATTTGTCAAACTACTGCAAATAATTATGTGCAGCCTATCAAACTATCTTTAGATATAGGCCTAGTTGGTAAGCCATTTTCACTTGAAGTAGATTCTGGGTCCATGAACAATGTCATGTCAAAGAGCTTGTTTGATAAGTATTTTAGTCATGAAAAATTGGAAGCGAATGACATAAGGTTAGCAGACTATGTTGGTCATATTATCAACCCAGTAGGGAAAGTTAGGCTTAACACTAAGTTTAACAATATTGAACAACAACTTATTTTCTATGTTGTTCCAAATGGTGGTCCACCGTTGCTGGGTCGCGAAGGTATGAAGGCTCTTGGAATATTGGTTAACAATAGTATATATTTAGAAAACAGTGTTCAACAGCCTAGACCTAGTGACAATGAATGTAACCTAGACCTAACATTAATAATGTTTTACCGCAACCTGAAACTCATGTACCGGTAGGGCTACCAAATAGTGTCAATGATATTATTAACAAGTATCCAGAAGTGTTTGATGGCAATCTAGGGACTTTCAATAAATACAAGGTAACGTTAAGAGTCAAAGAAGGTTCTAACCCAAAATTTTTCAAACCTCGAAATTTACCTCTAGCGTTGAAAATACCTGTTGAGAATGAGCTAAATAGGCTACTTAAATTAGGTATTTTAAAAAAGGTTGACCATTGTGATTGGGGGACTCCAATCGTTCCCGTCCTTAAGCCTGATGGCACCGTGAGAATATGTGGGGACTACCGGTTGACTTTGAACCCAGTTTTGGTTGGTACCGAATATCCGCTACCACGCATTGACCACATTTATGCAAAATTTTGTGGTGCAAAATATTTCTCTAAGATAGATTTGAAAGATGCCTATCAACAGTTATTACTGTCCGATTCATGTCAACATCTCACAACCATAATCACTCATTTAGGGTTAATGTCGTACACAAGACTTTGTTTTGGCATAAAGAGTGCCCCAGCTGAATTCCAGCGGGTAATAGATAATTTACTTTGTGGTGTAGAAGGAGTAGGAGCACTGCTCGATGACATTTATGTCACGGGGAGATCTGAAGCAGAACATAACGAAAGATTAACTTATGTTTTGAACCTCCTCAAAAGTTGTGGATTAAAAGTAAAGCCTGGTAAATGTGTGTTTGCCAAACAATCTATTGAGTATTTAGGGCATATAATTGATGCCCAGGGTATACATGCAACTGATAAGCACATTCGTGCAATAGTAAATGCAGAGAAACCTACTAACGTAACAATGCTCAAATCTTTCTTGGGAATGGTGACATTTTATCTAAAATTTATCCCAAGAGCAGCTGAAGTTTTACAACCATTATATGCGTTGCTGAAAAAGAATATACCATGGCAGTGGACAGATGAGTGTGACCATGCTGTCGAGGAAGTTAAGAGGATTCTAACCTCAAAACCGGTACTGAGTCATTTTGACCCCGATTTGCCCGTACATTTAACAGTTGACGCCTCAGCAAAATCTGTAGGAGCAATTTTGTCGCACGTTTATCCGGACGAAACGGAACGTCCTGTAGCATTCGCATCTCGGAAATTGGGCGAAACTGAGGCTCGGTATCCGCAAATTGAACGGGAAGCATTGGCCATTATTTTTGGCATCAAAAAGTTTCATGATTTTTTGTTTTGTAAGCGTTTCACACTTATCTCAGACCACAAGCCATTGATATATATTTTTGGTGAAAAAAAGGGTATCCCTGTGTTTGCAGCCAATCGCTTACAGTCCTTTCAAACTACAATTTTGAAATTAAATTTGTGAAATCAGGGGAAAATGTAGCCGATTACCTATCTAGGGTGAATATTAATGAAAATAGCGTTCTTAATAATGGGCCTATAGAATCTAATGATGTTGGTTATCTCAACTATGTACACGAATCCTGTCCGTTTATCGTTGATTGGAAGAAAATTAAGTTAGAAACTAGAGTCGACCCCGTTCTAAGCAAAGTTCATAGTATGATAATGAATGGCAATAAGTTGCTTTACAATGATCCTGTGTACAAACCATTTATGAATAGAGTAAGAGAGCTCACTGTAGATCATGGCTGTGTTATGTGGGGTTATAGAGTTATTATACCTAAGAAATATCATAAGGCTATTTTACAAGAATTACATGCAAATCATTTTGGAGTAAATAAAATGAAGGAGCTTGCTCGCTCGTACTTCTGGTGGCCTAATCTTGATATAGAAATCGAAGAAATTGCCAAGAACTGTAATGTATGTTCTAAATTTAAGAATGTTCCACCCAAATCAGTGTTGAAACCTTGGCCTTGGCCTAGGAGAGCTTGGACCCGTTACACATGTTGATTTTCTTGGGCCCGTCAGTAACAACACTTACTGTTTTGTCATCATGGATTCAACATCCAAATGGATTGAAAACTTTATTGTACATAGCACTAGTACCGAAACTGTTATTAATAAGTTGTCTGAAACCTTTGCGCGATTTGGGTTACCTCGGTTCTTAACATCCGATGGTGCAGCATGTTTTACAAGTGAGTCTTTTCAAAATTTTTTGAAAAGTTAGGCATTCAACATTTAATGGGTGCCCCATTCCACCCTCAGTCGAATGGAGAGGCAGAAAGTGCAGTTAAAATTATTAAAAACTGTATTCGCAGAGCACCATACAACCCAAATGGCGCAAATCTGGCTCGCCATATAAATGATTTTCTGTTTCAATACCGTAATACGGTACATGCCACGACTGGTGAATCACCTGCTAAGTTGTTGCTTAACCGATCTCTTAGTTGTATATTTGACTTGCTAAGGCCAAACACTGTTGATATTGTAGAGAGAAAGCAAGTAAAACAAATTAAGAATTACAAAGGTAAAAGAAATAGTAAATTTGAAGTAGGGCAAAATGTATCTGTCCAAGATTACAGGGCTCATCATGATAAGTGGCAAACGGGTGTAGTTTCTAAGGCTTTAGGATCACAAACTTATAGTGTTCAAACTTCTGATGGATTAGTGTGGAAACATCATGTTGACCAAATTTTACCCGGTAAGGAAGTAAATGAGGTAGAATCTTGTTCAAATAGTAATGTTGAAAGTTCCAGAAAGACTAATAAAATAGATTCTCAAAATGTTTCAAATGATCAATCTGTAACAGTAACTAAGGAAACCCCTGTGGTGTCTCCTAAAGTTAGGCCAAAAAGGCAAATTAAACCACCTAATCGATTCTCGCCTTAAGTATTTTTTTTTTTCATGTCTACTTTTTTTTTGCCTACAATGTTAATTGAGTTGTTAAAATTGTTTCATGTCTGAGAGTTTGTGCTTTTGTATCTATATATATATTATCTGATTAAGACTTTCCGGATTTATTGTATTTTTATGGTAGACCTATGTTTATTTTATTTTCCCAAGGGGGAAGGAATGTTATAATGTAAAGTGAACCATATGTGATTGTAGGGAACAAAGTCACTACTGAAGGCTGTGGATTACAATGGTGTGTTCTTCTTCTCCCTTCCTATTAGTTATAGTTTAGCTAGCACGAGATGTGTCGGGTGTTATGTCTACCATTTGTATAAAAGTGTTTTGTCAAATCCAAATAAATCGAGTGTCTCGTAAAATGAGTATTATTTCTACACCACGCCACAACAATGCCCAACCCCCAACACAACTAAGAAATTTTCTCGTTTTTAATACACAAACTGGCTACATGGTTAAAACATGGGACTTACGTTTCGGAAAAAATTTTACAATCAGGTGATCGCACCAATGCTTTTCTTATAGAGAAAAATGATTTTTATTAACGATTTTACTAAATATTTCGAGCGTTTTGAGCGTTTTGATGAATTAAACTACCATTTTTTTTTATCCAAGAATAGTTATTTTCCACCCGGACGCTCTAGCGCTTGTACTTCGCAAAATAATTTCCAACCACAAACCCCACTTCAAAACTTTCTCGTTTAATATAATAGGATTGTAAAAATAAATTTATTAATGATATTTAAAACCGAAGCTGTTATAATAAACCTTACTTTAGCAATTTTTCTGATGAAATAAACTGATTTTAAGTGGCATTTTACAATATTGTCAATTTCTCTTATAATTCATAACAATACTGGATCTGGATGGAATAAGTTATACTGTAAAACCTCACTTATTTGAAGATAAGGGAGTAGCCAATTAATTTCTAGTTATAGAACATTTAGATTATAAAGAGTTTGAATTAAAGAGTTTAATATAAATTAAATTGAAATTATAAAGTTCAAATTTATTGTATACAAACTCTAACCATGTCTAACAAAACATGATGAAGACAATTTATAAACAGTTCATACATTATTTAAAAATAAAAAGTCTAAGTTAAAATAAAAGAAAATTTAATAAACAACAGAGTAAACACAAAAAATTACTGTCTGAATAATTCTAATTTTAAATTCTAATTAATTACTAAGTTACTTCATTGTTAAGACACTATTTTCTGTATAAAAGACAATAATTATAGACTGCTTCAATGGGTTCTCACTTTATGTATGATCAATAGTACAGAAGTTTTAGAAAACATTGCTCAAAATATAACTTGACTGCTTAACAAATAGGCATTTAGTTTCAATCGCACAACAAGCTTCTTTTACTATGACTAAGTGAACTTATTACGGTATTTTTTCCATCTTTGTCATCTATCTCAGCAAAAAAAATGCACATCGCAATAAAATCAACAATACACATTAGGTCATGTTTCAACAGGCTTATTTTATTTTAATTTTAGAGGTAAGATCATAGTTTGAACTATAGTTGAATTCACATTTTGCAGGTAACAATTTGAATTATAGCAACAGCAATAAAGTTTGAATTCTAGAGGCTCGAATGTACTGTGTGTAAATTAAGTATGGAAACAAATCTGTATTTTTTAAACAAAAATAGATAGAAATATTTGGTTTGTGGCATTGACTGTTAACCAATGTTCCGGAATTTTTTGCATCAGAAAAATTTTTCGCCCCCTCAGGGGGGGGTAGGGGTTGGGGGTAACTCAATTTTTTTTAAATAGCAACCCCTATTGGGTGACCCCTCATTTTGAAGGGTTTGTCAAAAGAAATACAATTCCGTAAACCCGAGGTCGGTATCTTACCACTAACCAGAATGGCGGGATGACGGCCATTTTAAATTTCGAGATGGGCAAACGAAATCCAGTGTAGATGCCCATATTTACCTTTTAAATGGGTTACATGGTGTAAGCCGAACTCCAGATACCATTATTAGATTGAAAAGTGGATGTTTTTATCGTATTCAAAATTTTGCCCCAGCCCCCAAAATAGGGGATTTTGGGGGCAGCCCCAAATTTTTAAACGCAAACCCCTATTGAGTGACCCCTCGTTTTGAAGGGTTTGTCAAGACAAAAGCAGTGGCACAAATCTTAGGTTGATATATCATCCCTAGACAAAATGGCGGGCATTCAACATTTTTAATTGGTGAAATGGGCCCTTTTTTACCCAATCAAGTTTTTTACCCAATCAAGATAGTTATTTAGCTTATAAATTTTGTTTTTTTACATAAAAGCGCACCCCCATGGGCGGAGTTTAGGGGGGGGCCTGGGGGTGCGCTTTTATGTAAAAAAACAAAATTTATAAGCTAAATAACTATCTTTTCAACTAACGCTCAAAGTTTTATCACACTTTAACTTTTTCTAAAAAATAACACTATTTTCTATTTACATTTTCGACCTATGTTCATACTGAAAAGTAAATTAAATAATAGATCATTGTAAATTAACTTACTTTTGTATGTGCGCGAACTACTAAGTAGGGATATTTCATAGATCGCTAAGGGAAAATATAACCTTAGGCCCTACAGTTGGCAAAACTGACTGTCAAACTCAGGTGGGTAGGCGCCGGGCCCCGCTACAATGCTTAAAATTTATCTCAAAAATAGCTTTATGGTTACCGGTATCTTTACATTTGGAATTAGTAAAGATGTAAAATTAGGTAGGCCTAACATGATTTGCAATTATTGTACATTTTCTATACATCTCTATGTCACTAGACTTTTTATGCATCCGTAGGCTACTATCGGCAGAGTTTAACATCAATGTCACGATACATCGTACCCATGACCGTAATCACGATTGATACGTGTTCGGCCTGGAAGACCAGCGGGCCCTAGTTCCGCATCAGAGACTTACTTGTCTTTCTGTAGGTGCTGGCGGAGGACAATTCCTCCGCCATTCAAATAGTTGGTTTTGCTGTTCCATTCATAGTAAAACCGGGTTTTGCTATAAGGGTATCTTTAGGGCCTACGTCAACAAGCTTCATAATATGGTTAATTGGGTAGGGTAAAAATAGTTCAAATTAAAAAGATATATCTTGAAATATATTAATCTAGATACCCACCATTTTGTTTGTCTCACTTAATAATTCTTACTAGGGGGCCCGTGCAGCGCAATGCGCTGCATTTATCAGAATACCTGGTGATCAAACTTTGCTCCATGGCAATTTACCAAGTTACTTTGAATGAAAATTAAATTGTAGAGAAAATCAGATTACACCATATTGCTATTTCATCAATCGATCTTCATTACTTATTCTCCAACTTCCCAATGTGACATTATTGAGATTTGGTGGTTGTTCTTTTAGGTCTAAATTAGCTAGGATTACATGATGGTTCCTATGCCGAATCGTCTTAGAGCCTCTGCCTAAAAACTCCTATGAAATGTAGAATACATTAACAGACGTTTGATATAGATAGTTCATTACACATAAGACGTAATTTACAACTGAAGAAAAATAAATATTTCATTACCACTCCTCGGTTCTGTATGAGCTATGAAGCACCCACTGTGGCTGTTCTTCTAGAACTGTTTGAGGTAGTCGTCGACATAGTGAAAGAGCCCACACTATTTATAACAATCTAAATCATCTTTGCATGGCTTTACAAAATTTAAATAAAGAAATCACAAAAATTAAGAAAATTACATTTTATGTGTGTCCATTTTGGTTTGATGCCGCATTTATATTTTGGTTAAAATTTCTCCTTTTACAAACAATTTTTGCAATAAGCTTATCATCTATACTGGAGGTAAAAAAATTTAAAATGTTTCCTCTTCTAAACAGGTTTTTTAATATGCGTCTATAGCATTCTGCATTAACTTTTTTATAACATCACATTTTGGTTCACGGCAATTAAATTTACACCAACAACCAACTATATCCCTTTTCCTAGTTCACAGCAGTTTGAAAACCCACGCGCAAACATTTAGTGTTCTATTTTAATTTTTATTGTCTTTCTTTGTTGTTTCGATAGCAATCTGATAACTCTTAAGACCCACGTCAAAAATTTCAATTTCAAAACTTGTTTTTGTGCATAAGGAGAATGAATTTTTTGGGGGTTAAGTTACTAAACTTATTTTGTGCTCAAATACACATAAATAAAAAGTTCAAGCAAAATCTACCTGCTACATTTTGAGAAAATGGTAAAACGTACAATTTATCCCACACCATTGACAGTCCTTGAATTAAAGTATGGAATTGGGTTGATATTTCAATACCGTGCCAGTTCAATTGCTCTTATTCAGCATTCAGATAGCTTTTAACATGTGTTTGTTTGTTTAACTATCAACAGCTGTTTTATTTAGCAATTCAATATAAATTGTTCCCCATGTTAATCTTATGAACAAAAAATGAACTTTGAGGGCTTCCCTTGAGCTTCAGAAGTAAAATATCCAAAAACTAAAACCTTATTGCAAAACTACGAACTGAGACCATTGTTTTGACACCTCAAACTTTAAAATTGGTCCAGAAATAAGGGAGGAGTAGCGTTAACAAAAAAAGGGCATCACGTATTATATATATAGATTTCGATGACGGATTGTTGTTGGAATTTCTTGGAACTGGCCTTTATGATAACACCAATGTCTATTTTTTCCTATATTTTCATAATGGCGGACATTTTTAATTTTTTAAGCCTACTACATTATGTGTTGTCAGATCCTTGCGACATGATTAAATTTTTGAGATTTTTTGTCTTTTGTAAAATTTTATAACCTATATCAGTTGTAAGATATTTGTAGATTATAATTTGAAAATGACCGCTATTTAAAAAAATACATACAGTAAAACATAATGTATTTTTTATGGACATTGGTTATTAGGTGGAAAAACAATATGGCGGATACACAATTGACCATATTATGAAGTTTGGTGACTTACTTTAAAGACACCCTGTACATGATTTTTTTTTCAATAAAAATGTCGTGCATTCCTTTACATGGGCAATCCTTTAATTAATAAATCATTAAAACAGTTCAAACAGGTAATCACTTATTGGGAGTCATAGACAACGGGAGCGCTAGTGATACAGTTCCCAATTCCTGGGTTACATAAAAACTGACCGAGTGTCATGACTGTATTCGTATAAAAAAATACTTGTAGGCTATCAGACTGTGCTATCCACCATAAGTGTTTACTTTGAACTTCGAACGTCGCAGCTTATAAAGATGGCTGTGATTCAACCTGAATGTATAGGTTATTGGCATCAATTGTCCTTTATCACTGACCCAAGCTGGCCCCCCCAGCAATCTGAGGTAAACTCCGCCCATGCGCACCCCAAACAAACTGCTGTCCTGCTGGGGACCCCAAAACACATCACAGAAAACAAAATGGCCATACCTTGCCCTGGGCGTCAACTGGAGCATCCCTCTGCAGCAACAGTTTGGCCACCTTCATGTTGCCATACTTGGCGGCCAGGTGGAGGGGGGTGAAGCCCTTTTTGGTGGTGGCCGACAGCGATGCTCCATTCTCTAGCAGCACTGACGCTACCTGCGATACACATCACCCGCGGTCATCATAAACTGAGAAAACACAATTTTACCAATATATTTAATTTTGAAATTTTCCTTTGTCATATTCTTCCACTAACATCATGTGGATTACTGTTAACTGTATTCATTATTATTTAGTGTATTTTTTGTAGGGGTTTTCTTGACTTAAATCACAATTTTGCATGTTCAGCTTTTTATTACAGTAGACTTCCTCTTGACCGGTCAACTCAGGACCAGGCCTCGGCAGGATAATGACTTGGCCGGTTAAACCAATGTACATTTAAAAATGCCAACCTATGGCCTAAATACAATTATGGCTCGAAAAAAAAAACAACTCTAAATATTTTACTCTATATAATTTATAGGTGACACCTGACACATATGAAATCTGTGACTAGAAAAACTAATAATAATTTGTTTCCTATTCTGTCTACTAAATAGCAAAAACAAACACAGTCACTTACAGTGGCATACACTTCCGTCCAGGAAAGTACATTTTAAGTGGTTTGAGAACATCATGATATAATATTTAATTCAATGATACAGTAGAAAGCAAAGTTTCCGGCGAAAGCAATGTTGAGATAAAAAATGGCCGGTTAAAAAGATGTTGTTTTTGTGCCAAGGTAAGCCAGTTAAAAGGTGGCCGGTTAAGAGGGAGTCTACTGAATAAACTTTACTTCTACCTGAAACATAGACAACGCAGTTGTTTGATGCATCGCAGATCATGAATTAAAAAATATAACTGTATTAATCTTAATACTCGATGAGGGTAATTGATAATAGGGATAAATCATGGACAAGTTTCTACATGTTGTAAAAGAAGCTAGTGGCCTACAATATTTTTCCCTTGTAGGCCCATGTTATACGGGCAGCTAAAACGCGACGTATAAAACGCTGACGCTGGACATAAAAAACGTAGCAGTTATACGAGCATCAATAACGTCGCGTCGCCGACGCACACGCTCGGTGGGTGGAGCTGTTACACGAGCGGGAAAAACGCCGCGGCAATTGCCGAGTGAGCCCGAAGGTCGCCGAACGTCATATTCGCGCTGGGTCAGTGTCTGGTGGGGGGGAGGAAGCAGATCTGCCACGGCAAAGCTGCCCGTATAACACCGACTCGCGTCATTGCTGCCGCGTCTTTGCTGCCTGTTTACCGGTCCGGACGCGTAAAACACGTCGACGCTGAGTTTACCGGGCAAGACGCGGCAGCTAAAACGCTCGTATAGTTGCACACCACGCAAGTCCATTATCCCGCTAGGCTTGACGTCGACGTGACGTAAAAGCTGCCGCGCTTTTGCTGCCCGTATAACATGGGCCGTACTCTAGACCTCGGTAATCTGAACTCAGTTAACCCAATTTTCTAGATAATCCAAACTGCCGATCGTAAAAATTTTTTCTTTTGTTCATAAAAAGTTTATCTAAAAAAACTGATATGAACAATATAAATATGGCTTCAATTGATTATGGGTATCAGATTGGAAAAAATGTTGTACTCTACTGTGTTACCACATTAGTTTTGTTTTGTTAAATTTAATCAGTATTAAAGTTTATTTTTAGCTTGACTCACTATTGAGGAAAATATGGCGATAAATTTCGGGACTAGGGACGATGTACTGTTTGACGTCTGTTAGGGGTCTCTGTAATTTATTCCAGTAATAAGACCATGATAAGGCATATTTCTACGTAACTGATAGCATCCAAACCAATTGACTTACAAAAACAAAAGATGTTTAAGTTTTTCATCTAATTTTCACACATTGAATTAAACCAACCAAAATTATGAGACAATCTGTTCAAGAGAAGGAAAAATAAAATCCATACCGTAAGCGACTTAAACAGCATGAGTTATTTTTTTAATGTATTCTTTCGTTTATCGATTGGTAGATATGTTAAAATAAAGGGGGGGAGATATTTTTATGTACATTATTGTTCTGTATATTGTTTTGTAAAAATATCATGTTAATAACCTTTATTGTAACTTGATTTCTATTTTTCAGGACAACGAATTCCGAACATTCAGTAATCAGAACCAGCCCTGGTCTCGATTTGTTGGGATTATAAGGAATATTTTTTGTGCTATAAAATATACGTTCACTTCCAGAGGAAAGCTTGCTTGCCCTGTCCGTGATTTATCTGCAAAACCCCACATAACCCTCAGGACTTCACATCATTTAGAAAGATGCTTCTGGTCTTAAAGCTGTTGGCTCAAGAGCTTTTTATGACTATTAATTTTGAATCTGTCTTTTTGTTGTGTTAAAATTATAGGTAGTTCAAATGAACATAACCTCAAAAGAATGAACAAGCAAATCAGCTTATCCTGGAGACGAGTAAGGGGGTTGAAATAACTCATCTTAACGTTATTGTTAGAATCTGTTCTGATGCAAAGGCTTAAAGGGAAATGAAGGGGTGACGTCAAGCTTAGTTCTTTAATAAAATTGGGTTTAACTGTTAAGAAAATTTTTTAAACTCTTCTGCATCTTGTAATATTGCAAGTCTTAATAAAAAAAATAGTAGTTATCATAAAAAAAAATAAAAAATTGGGCTACATATAATAGAGTACCGTAACCAATAAATAACAATGATATAACTTTTTTACTAAAGGCAAACCCAAATTATTTTTATAATTGTTACATCAGGATTAAAAGTTAAAAATAAAATAAAGCATGATAAGATAATGATTAGAAAGAGCTGGAGAAATGCAGAGTAGCCACAGAGAGAAATAGTATTTCATTCCTAACAAAAATGTAAGCAAATCAATAATTTAAATTAATTGGTAACGACTATCAGGCTGGGGTAATGAATGGAAAAGTACAAGAAATTTAATGGCAATGTAAGTTTAAAGCAGGGATCAATTAGAATAAAGAATGAAACTTCCTCATAGTAAACATTTGACACAGGCAGTCCATGAGCAACTGACCTGCTTCTTTGTAGTTACCGTTCCATAAACTGCTGACTGTTTGGCAGAATGTCAACTAATCAGTAAATACAACTATAGTCTAGTAAGCTTACAAATACAAATACCACAGCACGAAAGAGGGTGGTAGACCCACATTGTGATGTTCAGCGATATCCTAGCTAATTCTGAATAGAGGCAATAATAAATATAACAGATTAGGGCCATTCCATATAGTGTTTCACTATATCTACATCCACCCAAAAGAATAAGAAGCAACTGAAGATGCTAAAATATGAAACTAGAAATAAAAGGGCTTAAAGTTTTAATTGATTGTTCAATTCACATACTGATTACAATTTTGGATAATCATTTTTAACGTGTTTCAAATGGCATACTCACTAAAATGATCGGTTTTTTAGGTTATTGGTTCCTCTACCCTTGAGATGTACAATTAATATCAGATCTAATAGACCACACAGACAACTCTGTTCCCATACAGCATGATTGCCAAGCCCATGTATAGTACGGTATATTCTAAGGGTTATCAGACGTGAAATTTAATACTCATGTACAGTACCTACTGCACAATGGCACCAACTGCAAAATAAATCTTTCAAAGACCAAGAACTAATAAATGGAGCAGAAACCATATATTAATCAAGTTTTGAAAGAGTTTTTTTGGTTCTGTCTTTCTAGTTCACAGGCAGAACCTACCTAAGGAGGAATGATTGTGCGCTATTAGAATGAGTAAATTCTAATTAAATTGCAAATGCTAAAGTCGTTTTGATTTTTATTTTCTTGTATGGGTCAATTGGAAGGACAAATTAAAAATATATTTTTTCTGTTAGGTAGACAAAATCATCTGTTGGTAAACAAAATCCCAAAGACACACTTGGCTCAAGATTTTAGGAAAGAATGCTGTGTAACACAACTATGATCAAATTCCCCATTCACCAGGATCTTTTTCAAAAGTAGTAAGTTTTTCATGAAACATCTCCAATTTTGTAATTTTTAGATCTAAAAAAATTACACATCAGAAAGTGACAAACGCTACTCATCATTAGACCCACCTCATCCTGGCCCTCCTTAGCGGCGATGTGCAGAGGCGTGTACAGATCCTTGGTTGTAGCGTCCACAGAGGCCCCATGTTGCAATAGTAGCAGCACTATGTCACTGTTGCCGAGCCGCGAAGCCACGTGTAGTGGGGTCTGGTCCTCCCGTGCACGTGCGTCCACACTCGCATTGTTGCGTAGCAGGATACGCACAATGTCTGCTTGGCTCGCGCGCGCTGCCAGGTGCAAAGGTGTTTCGCCGCGGACGGTCGCTACATCGGGGCTGGCGTCGTGTTGTAGCAGGTAGATGGCAATGTTCATGCAGCCCATAAAACTAGCGACATGAAGTGGAGTGAGGCCGCTCTGTAACAAGAGGGTAATTTAAAATTCATTCATAAACCCCATTAAATTTTAACCTCTTACAGCCCAAATTATAAAATAAACAGAATTTTTTGCCTACATTAAATTAGGTTGTTTATATCTACAAGGTTCCCACTTTTTTTTCAAATTTAATTAAACATATTTTGGGATTTGGCGTGAAAACACAACAATGATAGAAGGCCTCAAGTCCAAAAGGGGTATTTACTGAAAATGCAATATTGGGCTGTAGGCCTAAAGAATTTTTATTTCAAATTTATTTAGCACAAGATAAGTTAGGGTTTCTGGTAGGGCACGGGTGGAAATTGCACTCGGAGCATTTTACCAATAATCCAATGGTTTTTTCTTAATAATACCATTGGTATTATTACTTAAAACCTTAAAACTTGAATATTCCTTAAAACTTGAATATTCCTTAAAACTTGACTTAGTTGCTATCCAAGATTTACTTACACCTAAAGAGCATCATTATTAGCCCAATGCAAATAACAACTGGGTTCAGTTATCAGACATTTATTTCATTAGGTGTTATTGTAACTTATTTCCTGTTTAAAGATAGAAGAAAAACTTTTTGAGCAAACAGGTTAATCTGTCTGGTAATCTATAAACAGTAAGATAGTCTCGGCATTTAGTAACTAAGGTAAAGCAATGTTTCTGCCAGTAACATCATCACTTCCGATCAAACTGAGGACTGCTTGCTTGTGGGGCCGGTGCTCTACCCCTGATCTCCCACATCGGGTTTAAAAATAAAAATAACTAATTTATGAAATCATTCAATCCTCACCTCAGTAGTGGCCTCAATCGACGCACCATACTTGAGCAGCAGTTCCACCACCTTGATCCGGTTCTTTTTGCATGCAATGTGCAATGGCGTGAAGCCATTGAGTGCGCGGGCGTTGGGGTCGGCCTTGCGATCGAGCAGAAGCTTGGCGACCCTGGCGTGGCCGCAGTGTGCCGCGACGTGGAGCGCGGTCAGGTAGTCGACGGTAACCTCATCTACCGGTGCCCCGTGGTAGAGCAGGATACGGGCTGCGTCCACATGGTCACCTTGGGAGGCCATGTGTAGTGGCGACAACCCATTCTGCAAAAAAAAAAAAAAGAATTACTGTAAATTTGAGGCACAGCAATTTTATCTTTGATATAGAAAATCATAGAGCAATAAAATATAATGGAAAAAAACTGCTCAACCATGGAAGTTTTGAAAATTTATTTGGCAATAACTAAACTGATCTAGAATTTTCTTTAGGTCACAGAAATATTTAAAAGTTTGAACCCAATACAGTTTGAAAAAGCTACTTAACTAGACATGAAGGAGTACCACAAATCACAACCCTGCTGTTCTGCAATACTTCCATTATGAAAGAACTTCCATTTCATCATGAAAGAACTGATTTATATCTTTGACTTTAAACGTAGAAAATCCTGTTTGTAAATGTAACATAGAATTTTCTTTCCTTTAATGGGATTCTGTCAATTTTACTAACTTATTTAACTTTTCTATGGTTTGATTATCATTGACAACCTTTTTAGATTAAACCATAGTATTTGCTACCCAGTCAATTACATTTTTGCAAATAGCAACTGCTTTTCTGCAACCCGACTGTTGAATACAGATATCTTCAATACTGATCAAGTAAACAGCAGGAGTATACAAGTTAATATCTTGCTTTATTCATAAAGTGTCTATTCAAAAAATTCCCAGACATGCACAAAATATTGATTCAATAGTTAATAAACATTTATCTTAATTTAATTAGGTGGAAAATTAAACATCAAATAGCATGTGTTAGCATAGTAAGGAAACTAAATTCGATAAAAACAATACCGTAGTATACTTTTGTATTTTTAGAATTCACTAAATGTCAGTCAGGGAAAGTGTAGCATTACAACAGGTCCATAAAGACATTAAAAGAATAATAACATTTTATTGCTTTCTTGAGGGTGAGAGATTGGATTGTAGAAGCAGTGGTGAAGCAAGCACCAAAGAGAAGCCTTTCGCCAAGCCAATACACCAAATGACCCTCTGAGATTATCTTGAACCTTTTACACACTAAACTCTACGTATCTGACATGTCTCACCTTGGTCTTGGAGCAGAGCGGGGCCTTGTTCTCAACCAGCAAGTCGACGACCTGGTCGTGGCCAGAGCGCGCGGCGCAGTGCAGCGGCGTCAGTCCATCGCGCGTCTTGCTCTCCACGGCCGCTCCCTTCTCCAGCAGGAACTGCACCATCGGCAGCTTGCCCCATTTGGAGGCGACGTGCAGTGGGGTGATGTTGTGCTGCAATCACAAGCAGCACATTAGAAATCTATACTTATTTAATACACTAAGGCTTTTATTGTTAATACAACGCCTCTTACAATTTATTAGTCAGTTTTCAAGGTTTTGGTGTTGTTGGATAGTGCTTGGTTTGTGGTTGTTTCCGCCGAAAATTGGTGAAAATTGGACTTAAAATGAAGATGCTACTGGGGACCTGCACTGCTCCGCAGCATTTAAGCTATGCAGTCAGGTAGGCAATTTTATTTTTATTTGATTAGCATATAGCCCAAATGTGATATCATTGACGAAATTGTAAACAAATGAAATAAAAAGTTGGCTATACATTTCTCATTGTGTAATAAAACCAACCAAATAAATATATTATGAGATTTTATGCTAAATAATATTAGCATTGATTATGTAAACTAACGTGAGTAGACTTCTCATAGTATGAATCATAGGTGTTTGAAACCTATTGACGGTGGTGGGATCTCGTGCGGCGTACATGGAAGTACAAGAGTCATATGATAGGCAAATCAGTACTACCACTCTTCTCAATCAAAGATTAAACATTTTATAATGAAGGTTTTTGTTTATGTTGTGATGAAATGTCTTTGCAGCACTGTAAATTCAGCTAAATAATAACAACAGTACCAGGTTAACTCGTTGGTTTTAATTCACTTTTGTTATAGTGTCAAGCTAACAAAGCTATAAATATACACCAGACTCTGTTATAACAGCTGTTAAAAAACTGCTTAAAATTAATGTTTCTTTATTTTTGTTTACTTTTAGTTGTTATTTCGTTACCAAAATAGCAACCCATAAGACCAGTGTTAAAAATTATGATTTTTAAACTTAAATTTATACCAAATTTGATTTTTCCTGGGATTGAGGCTGTTTCTAAACTTATTTTTGGGCCAAAATACTCTTAAGTGCATAGTTTAAGCTAAATCTTTCCGCTATATTTCGAGATCGTGGAACACACATCCCATCAGGCATTGCTCGTATTATAGTATAGGATTGATATCAGCGACTCTGGCGCCGCGTACATGAAACTTCCAAATTTTTGCCTCAAACTAAATGCATTGGACGTCAAATAAATGGATGAGAGGGTCTATTCACGTTAGAGTACATAGTCAATGATATTAGGCAACTTTTTTTCATACCTTTTTAATTAATTTCCTTCCAGGAGTATTGGGTTATTTTTTTTAATTTTTTTATTTTCCAAGAAACATTCTAAAATGGATCTTGGGCAAAGTCTTTCTCACTTAGAAACAATGGCGTGTGACTTTGAAACAGAAGCATAAAATCTCTGTGTCCTTACAAGTTTTAGAGGAAATGAGAACACAAAGTTTATGATGCCATCACTTTCATTAGACAACTTTACTATAGTTGTACAGATTACGACAAACTTATCAAGCATGAGTGATACAAGCAACAACTTCTGTCTCTGTTTGTACCTTGGCAGCGTAGTTGATGTTGGCTCCCTTCTGGTGAAGTAGGTTGGCAATATTGACATTGCCATAATGAGCCGCAATGTGGAGAGGCGTAAACCCACTCTTGGACGTCACATCAGGATTGTGCTCATTCTGAAACAGTTAAATTTACTTGAAGTCAGTTTAAGAGAAGAAATTTACTTGTTGTTTGCAGCAACTTACAGTACAGAAGAAGTTGCAAAAGGAAAATTGTCGAGCACTTCTTGAATTAAAATACAACAATCTTTGACAATTTTTGACACAGATATCATTCCTCTAACATATTTCTTATTGTAAAGGATTTTACCACATTTTATCTATATATTAATAGGCAAGCATGTTTCATTTCCTCCTTTTTTCTCAGCTTGTGTGCATCGTAAGAGAAATCCGAGCATACCGTTAGAAAGGTACTGTGCTGTAGATGAGCAGAATCACGTTTTAATTCACATCGGCCCATGGGGCTACGCCCTTCAAGCTTTCAAAGTTTCAATGTTAATCTTATAGGATAATTAATTGAATCATAAGACAGCTGTTATAATAACAAATGATAGCAAATAAGGAAGAACTGATGTTTCATTATAAAACACTAGCTGTTGCCCGTCACGGCTTCGCCCGTGATTGAATTTATTTTATAGGTAATACAATCGTTTTGAAGAGCAACGAAATCTACTTCCTTGAGAATGAAATTGGAACAATGAAGTAGTGTGAGTGGAGGTCTGAAGGAATTTCGCAAACCTGTTCTTAGAGAGAAAAGGTTTCTTAAATAGAAAAGGCCCTAACCTATGAGCAAATAGGAACGATCATGTCAAATTTCAACCCCATAGGCTCCACAGTCATATTGAAGACATGTGGGTCGGAGCCCTAAAGAACATTAAACAGTACTTTTGCAAAACTGTTTCTTAGTGAACACCTATTAGCAAACCGGAACCTTTACGTTAAATTCAACCCGTAGGATCTATAGTAGATTTGAGAATTTGTGGGGAGGAGCCCTAAAAAAAATTTGCAAAATTGTTTCTTATTGATCACTTATGAACAAAAAGGAACGTCCATGTCAAATTTAAAACACGTTGCCCTTGATTAATTTTGAAGTCAGGTGAGGTGGAGCCCTAAAGAACTACAAAAACTATATTTACAAACCATTTCGTAGTGAGCACCTGTTAGCAAAACGGAACATCACGTTAAATTTATACCCCCTAGAATCCATGGTATCTTGAGGTTCTATGGGGTGGAGCCCTAAACGAAATTTTCAAAAATATTTCTTAGTAAGTAACTATGAGCAAAGAGGAACGTCCGATTCAAATTTAAACCCTGGAGGCCCAACAGTAATTTTGAAGTCCTGTGGGGCGGAGCCCTAAAGAACTTCGAAAACTGTGTTTGCAAAACGGTTTTCTTAGCACCCATTAGCAAAGAGAAACGTCCATGTCAAATAACGACCCCGGAAGCCCTAAAGTTATTTAAAGTCCTGTAGAGCGAGTCCTAAAGAACTTCGAAAACTGTATTTGAAAACTGTTTTTTAGTGAACACCCATAGAAACGTCCATGTCAAATATCGACCCCGGAGGCCCTAAAGTAATTCTGAAGTCCTGTGGGGCGGAGCCCTAAAAGGGATGTTTAAAGCACTTTTTTGAGCACCTAAGAAAAAAAGATCACTCCAAATTTCAACCGTGCAGGTTTCCTAATTCGTATTTAAAATTGGCCATGCGGATAGCGTTATATTAAAATTTCGAAGGCCTGTGGAGCGGAGCCCTGAAGGAATTTTGTTAAATCATTTCTTAGTGAGCACCTAAGAGGCAAGACGAACCTGTGTTTAATGTTTCAAGTAAATACGTTTGGTAGTTCCTGAGATTTCATGATGAGTCAGTCAGTAATCACTCCCCGTCAGGTTTAGCTTGGTCGCTAAGCTCACTCGCCGCAACCATCCCATAGTTTTTTATTACCAATCTCCCCTCAATAATTTGAATCAGAACAGCTGTTAACAAAATTAATATTCCTTAATGTAATCATATGTTCCAATACAAAAATGTTGCTTCCATAAGAATAACATGGTAACTTTGAAGACGTGTGGGGCGGAGCCCTGAAGGAATTTTCAAAAACCGTTTCTTAGTGGATACCTACACCCTAAAAGGAACGTCCATACAAAATTTCAAGGTTCTAGGTCTAGTAGTTTAGGCTGTGCGTTGATACGTGAGTGAGTGGTATTTGACAAATATATAGTAGATTTTAACATTATTTTCCTCAAGATCAATGAATTTTTGGTCAAATTTCGACCAGTGGGCGATCTCTAGTATTAACAATTACATCGATACAGCACTTTTATTTTATTTTTTCAATAAACTATAAGTGTTATTTCAAAGCAGTTTATATATAAACTGGTCAAAAGAATCTCTAAGTATTCTTTCAAATGTCATGCCAACTTAATGATGGCTGCTAAGTACATACCTGATGCCAGAATTTCTAGCATAGTTCGTGAACTTTTGATATATTAGATATCAAAGAGCAAAAGCATAATGGAAAAGACCATCTTATGTGAGAAAGATCAAACCCTTGATTTAAAAAGAATGGTACGATGACTCAAATATTCACTAAATACCAAATAAAAATGATTGAGAAGAAGTTACTAAAAATACAAAAACTATAGAGTCATGTAAACAATAGAGTGCAGGATGACTTGACTGTGTGTTCTTTTTACAAAAGAGAGCAATTTTTTAAAATTGAAAAACAAAACTTAGTGCTACCTGAAGAAGGAGAGCGGCAGCCTTGCAGTCGTCCTTCTTGGCAGCGATGTGCAGTGCTGGCAACCTCACTTTCCCTCTGGTGTCGTTCTCTAGAAGCACGGCCACTACTTTATCATGGCCCTGCTGCATGGCTACGGCCAGGGGAGTGAATCCATCCTGCAAACGGGGCAGATCTGTACTAGGGAATGCTGATGGGCAGTTGGAGCACAATTGTTAAAAAGGCTAAGAAAATTAAAACACTACGGTTAGTTCAATCAAAATGGAAAAAGATTCATGTTTTTTATTCAATACTTTCCAGAAAAGAATTTCGAACACTTGCGGATTAAGGTTGACTGCTGTGCTTAGTTGTGCTTAAATGACATTTCTGCTTATTTGTGTAAGAAACCACAATCTAAACACACAAGGATGAGGTAATGACAAAGGTTTTTCGTAATACAGGATGGTTATTTTAAGTAGAAAATGGCCAAACTAGATATCTAAAGCAGGCTCAAGATATATAAAATATGCTATATAACTACCTTCCATTAGAACAAGATCAATGTTAACTTTAAGAGTTCATAAGACATCACTCTTTATTTCCATAAAAATATTCAGTGGAATACATTCGATTCGTCAAAATTGTGTTCTTTACTAATATAGGCTATTAGATCTAAGCTAGTACACTAGGAACATTCAAAAGTTATCTGAAGTCCAAGCACAATGCGGATTATTTTTTATTTTGAGTGTTTCTATGCCAGTGGCATTTTTTAACGTTTTGACGTGGAACGGTTCATAAACCCCAGTCTTGTTACTATCTATCATCAACCAGTTGTTAGGAAGCATTATTAACCCTCGAGAGGATGCTAAGCGGAGGAATCCTCCGGGTCAATATTTTTTTTTTTGTGCGAAGTATTTATCTTGGGGTTGACAGCACTGTACTTTTGTGTAGCTGTCACCCCCCCCCCCCCCCTCACCCCGCATTTGACGTACCCTTATCCCGCTTTCAGCGTCCAGGGTCAGTTTGGCGAGCGCTGTCCTGCTGGACGATTCCTCCGTGAGCGTCTTTGTGTGTTTTATGAACCCGGAGGAAGAGTCTGTATGCGATCGTTTTTTATTTGGTTATTTTTAATTGTTTAGGCTACAGTTGCTGTTTTAGATTTGTTTATTTGAAGTAACTTTTTATTTTTCCATGTATAACTATTTGAATTGATTGTAGTATCATTGTTATAATATTTAATTTATGGTTTATGCAGGAAAACCTCATAGTGTTTTTTATATAATCTAATTGTTGAGTTTTATACAAAAGCTTTATTATTTGTACTCCAAAATGATATTTTTACTATTTTTATACTATTTTACAAAACTGTTATTGAAAAATATTAAGTTTTAAGTAAAAAAAAGTGAAATATGTTTTGTATAATCCATAATAGATATAATAATTACATTTGTTGATTTAACTTTGCCATTCTTGCTCTCTTTTGCAGGGGTATATTTTATAGGGGGAAATCTATTTTATAATCACTAGGGGGCCTGTGCAGCGCAACGCGCTGCATTTATTAGGGTAGGCCTACCTGGTGATCAAACTTTGCTCCATGGTAATACTTTGAAAAAAAAATTCATTATAGTGAAAATCAGATAGAACATTATTGGTGTTTCATCGATCGATCTTCATTACCAATTTTCCAACTTCCCAATGTGATAATGTTGAGATGTGATGCTCGTTCTTTTAGGCCTGAATTAGCTAAGATTACTTAGTTGTTCTTTTGTCGATATGTCTTAGGGCCTTTGTCTAAACCCTCCTATAAAATTTAGGATAAATTCACAGATGTTGGATCCACATAGTTCATCAAACATAAAACGTAAATGACAACAGAATAAAAATCAACATTCCATTACTCCCCGGTCCAGTATGAGTTATGCAGCACTCACTGCGGCTGTTTTTGAAGTACTACTGTATGAGGTATTTATTTATTTAATATACAACATCTACATACATTAGTATGTTTTATAAGATGTTACAAAATTTACAAGTAAATATTTCTAAAAGTAAAGTTTATAGCTAAAACAACTATACTTAAAACTAACTATTGAGGTAGTCAATGACATAGTGAATGAGTCCACATTACTATTTATGTCTAAATCCTCTTTAACTTAACTTTCCATGACATTACAAAATTTAAATAAAGAAATCACAAAAATTAAGAGAATCTACATCTTTGTTGGTGTGGTCCATTTTGTTTTTAGTGGCATTTTTATTTTGGTTGAAATTTCTCTCTATAAAAACCATTTTTGTAATAAGCTTGTTTTCTATACTGGAGGTTAAAAACTTTTAAATGTTGTCTTTTACACTGGTTTTTTAATAAATCAATCAATCAACATTTATTCGGCTGACAATTAAGAAATTGCAATAGCCTATACATCATAAACTTATCTGTAATACCTAAAATTAATTTAAAATTCATAATTTATTATTTTATATTGTAAAAGTCTTCTATTGAATAAATGCTCTTGTCAATAATATATTTTCTTAATTTCTTCTTAAATGTGTTTGTGTCTGAATTCATATTCTTAATTTCAGTAGTAAGGTAAATTTTGTTATAGTTATATTTAATATGATATCATAAAATGATGTTCTATGATAAATGGCTAAAATTTTATTAGTTTTTCTGAGATTCATGTTTGTGTTATTGGTTTCTATAGTATGAATTTTATGTGTAATGAATAATATGTGTAGCGTTCTGTTTAAAACATGTTTTTATCATTCTGCACGAAATCAGAATGTTTTTTGTTCTCTCAACTGTACCAAAACCGATTCTTTATTGTCCTAGGACTGAAAAATCATCTAGAGAATTTTTTAGGTCCTAGTACTGAAAAGTCAGCTGTTTGCTATGTATATTATTATTAATTTATTAATGTTGAGGAGCAGAATTTTGAAATTCAAACATTATAAAGAGCATTGTTTGTAAATAACATAAATGTAAACACTGCATATTACTAACTTTGTAAATATAAACTCGAAAATACATCTTTACAGTTATAATTTTTAATGATCAAAAGTCTAATTTCGCATTATGATAAAAAACGTTGTTCATCACTCGGAGCAAAAGTGTCTTTTTGATGCTTAACCCTAGAAGCGGCCACTGCCGGATATCCGGCAATTTCATTTTTGCGAAAATCGTCAATTGCCGGATTCCGGCAATATAGGTCAATTTTTGTTCAACTACTCATTACACATGGAAAACGATCAATAAATGTAATAATATTGATACCATTTTAAAGAGGATATTCCAAACTTTCATTTTCGTAACCTTGTAGCATTAAGAGATCGACGCAATTCGTATTATAATTTGAACAAAATTTAGCGCGCGAACCATTTCCGGCTTGAAAATGGCGAAAAGTCTAAAAACATACGGTTTTAGAAAAATTTTACTTTTTGTATTATTTTGCCTATCTGAAAGCCGTTGGTATCATTGAAAAGAGCACGAGTTCTTCTTTCGTTTCCAGTGATAAACATTTGTCATATGACTTCGGAAAATAGGAAAAATAATTTTTAAAATCAGCTAAAATGTGCGGTGCATGGTTTGGCCAATTTGCCGGAAATACGGCAAATTATAAATCACCTATTGAAACAATTAATAATGAGTTTAGCGTTCTATAAATCATATAATTTTGTTTCTAAGAAAAAGTTATACATATTAGTAGTCATTCCTTCCTCTATGGTGCGTCCGGTGGTCTGTGGAAGAAGACGGAAATAGTTGTATTCCTAGGCCATTCCATCTATTGCCGGTGTGAAGCCTCACGCGTCTCACCCCAAAAGTTTTTAAGGAATCTTAATATTCTTTATATTTTACTTGTATATATGTATATATTCTTGTTCAGGAAGATATGCACTTCAAATAAATGTACCAGTTATCTTATTATTAAATTGTAAGATAATTATATCAGCTTTTAATAACTAAATTAGGGTTTTTGTCAAGAACAAATTATGTTTTCCTACACATGATAAGTAAAAAGAAAAACAGTTATTTTTTGTTCATAAGTGTATTAATACCAAAGAATATATTGTAAAGTTTAGTAAAATAACAAGTCCTTTTTATATTTACCTATACTTTGATTTAATTTCTTTGTGTAAAACACACAACCTAAGTTTGTAAATTTTGCCCATTTTACCTATTTTTATCAATAACTGAGGATAAAAGAAATATTTCCAAGAATATAAGAAATATAAATTGCCTATATTTTGTACATCTTCGATTTTCTGTATAGAAATCAGTGTTAAAGTTCTAGCACTCTACTTTTGAAAAATATTTCAAAATTTTTCAAAAAATTTGGGTTTTTCACATTTTGTAAAAAATGTACCAACAGGGATTTTATTTAATTTATTTTATAAATAATCTACATCTTTTTCCGAACAAAATGAATATGCATATGACTAGGTTATCATTAGTAGTTTGGACACTGTTAATTTTTCTAAAAACCTCTGCAAAATGGCCGAAATTGACTGGCCGCTTAGCGCACACGCACCGATTTGGCCTGGCCGCTCCTAGGGTTAATCGTTTTTGAAAACACGATTGCGCACCAAAAAGACCCACTTTTGCTCCTAGTGATGAAAACTACTATTATACTATAATAGTAAATAAAAAGGTTATAACACTTACAACCAACTATCCCTTTTCCTTATAGTTTGAAAACCCATCCACACAAATTTAGTGATCTATTTTAATATTTTGTTTCCTTTCATTATTGTTTCAATACCAGTCGGACGACCAATAAGACCCATGTCAAAAGTTTCAATTTCCAAAATTGTTTTCGTAAACAAAAATGAATTTTTCTAGGGTTAAGTTACAAAATTTATTTTTGTGCCCAAATACACGTTAATAAAACTTTCAAGCAAAATCTACCAGCTACATTTTTAGAAAAGGTTAAAAGCTCAGATTAGACACTCCTCGTATTAAAGTATGAAATTATGTTGATATTTCAGTACCAGTTCAATTTGCTTCTCTTCAGCTTTTAACATGGTATGTGTTTGTTTGTTTAACTATCAACAGCTGTTTTATTTAGCAATTCAATATAAATTGTTCCCCATGTTAATCTTATGGACAAAAAATGAACTTCGAGGGCTTCCCGTGAGCTTCAGAATTAAAATATCAAAAATCTGAAACCTTATTGCAAAACTACGAACAGAGACCATTCTTTTGACACCTCAAACTTTAAAATTGGTCCAGAAATAAGGTAGGAGTAGTGTTAACAAAAAAAAGGGCATCACGTATTATATATATAGATAGATTTTCTGTTTTTATTTCAAAAAATAAAAGTATTTAGAATACTTTATGCATTTATTTAAAGCCCAAAGTAAACCTACTTGAGCGAGAGACGGCGTTTTAAATTTTAAGCGACCTCTGGAGGGTTAATTAATAGCCCAATGACAAATGGCAACAGGGTCTGGACCCAAAATGGATTAAAAAGCTATTAACTTTTCTCAGGATCAAACTTTCAACCTTAGGATTCAAAGGCGAGCACTATAGAACCACTCAGCTACCCAGCCAGTTGAATACTGAAGTTGTAATGAAAATCTCACAATAATTTGTAAAACTACTAAAAGACGCTGATGAATATAATGAGTGTAAGCCTACACACAGCTAGGTACAACATCTGGCAGGGAATTGACAGGAACGGACTCGGCAATGCAAATTACTGCCAGTTAGAGTTACGGCTGTGGGAGGCAATTGCCTCAAGGCCTTATGCATTTTGAATCACAACAGCCCATGACATCATGCATGACCCGCTCTATTTCTGTGGCATCATCATAACTGGTTTAAATTTAATGTGACCACTCATTTTGCACTATCTTTTAATGTGATGATGCCATCCAATTCATCCTACATTGCAATCACTATGTGACATTACAAAAATTGTTGGGTGGTGTTTTACAAATGGGTGAAAAATATATAAACTGTGAAAGTTGTTTATGCTTTATATTTTAACAAAATTCTGGTTAGTAATTTATTTTGTATAAAATTAATAATTTGTCTAAAGAAGAGGTTTGTACAGTAGATAGACAGTTTTGCTCCGTCTACATGGACAAATTATATGACAGTTACTTTTTTCAAATATTTGCACACATAAATGTAAGAAATTAAGTGATTCATTTTAAAAGCTCTTCTTAAAATCACGTTGACCTGCCCATATTTGAACTAATCTGAACTGTTTCAATAAAACAGGGAGAATTTATATATACCGTAACGCAAGATATGTTATATTACTCATTTACTTCCGCCATTTACTCAAGTAAGGCGTATGATACCGGACTTTCTTGGCTATGGAACTGTCTTAATTGGCTGAGAATCCTGATGAAACATTGTAATAGTTTGTTGTCAACGATCGAAGCACTGAAAAGCAGCCGCAATAAGAACAGGATTGCGTATAAAAACTGCAGTAAAACTAAATAAAAATATTCCTTGAATCATTCTATTTTCCATGTCGTTATTGAATTTCATGTAATATCAACAACTGGGGTTCCCTTCATTTTTAACTAAAGACAAAATTGGTATTTCTTATGTGTTTGGATTAGACGGATTTTTACAATAGCAAGGTTTGAAATGGCAGGATACTGCTGTAAAAAACTCTCTTGTTTGTTATAGCTAATCAAAGCAACAATGAATACAACTGCCAGCTTTCAATGATAACCATTCATTGCATTATGATTTAAGGAATGAGATATTTTTTTTGTCATACACAGATAATCCCAATTTAAATGTAACTGTAATATTTTGTCAAGGGAAAATTCGAGCATTTTGAATAATTTTACTACCGTAAAGTATATGTTCGGACTTTTTAATTTTTTATTTAAACTACTAAGACTGGTAATCTCACGGCTATCTTGTCTGTTACAGTGTGTGGTGCCAAAATGAAATGGAACCGGAAACATTAGCCTCAATTGGGACACAGTCACTTCAGCAGTGTCAAAGTGAATTGAGTAACAACAGTCCTATTGGAGCACATCTTGGGAGACACCTTCACACAAAAGCTAACCAGTCACCAATTTGCTCTTCTGTAACATCAGTTTTAAAATTCTTATTTATAATTAATGTGGTAAAAAATACATCGAGCATATGCAGCAGCAAATAAATTGATAAACTCATTTAAAAGTTTTTCAAAGAGAATCAAAAGAAATCCTAGACTTCAAATTAATTCACAATTGGATCACACATTAATTATGTATGGGAAATAAATTAAATATACACAGTTGTTGCAAAAAGCAACTTGTAAAACATTAATGTCTAAACCCAACCACTCATTGGCTTAATATACTGGAATCGAATAACGGAGAGGTTTGAAAACAAAAGAAACTGTTTTGCCCTAACTTTCTTCTCAAAGAAGATATTCCCATTTTTTCTTTGTATTCAGATTTTCTATTGGATTCCGTTTAAAGAACTGTTCCATTGCCTTTAAATTCATAAAAATAAATTACTTTTTCCAAAAATGTTGACATATTAAGAAATTAAGTGACTCATTTTAAAAGATCTTCTTATTGGAATTTAATACTGAAAGGCAATTACTATGTTTAGTTATTTAAATATTATTTACATGTTGAACTAATTAATATGCAAATAAAAACACTAAATTCTGTATTGAAACCTATGACATTCTACCTTAAATTTTGAGAGCAGACCAAACACTAAAATAAGAAAAAAAAGTTGATCAATATGATTCATTCAAACCAACATTCACCCACTCCTCGTGTTTTAGCTAGTAACTGCAGCCGTATTTACCTCCGTGGCCAGAGCCTGGTTGGCGCCCCTGCTGAGGAGGAACTTGACCACGGCGTCGTGGTTCTCCTGGGCCGCCATGTAGAGCGGCGTGAAGCCATTGAGGCTCTGGACATTGACCTGCGCTCCGCTCTGCACCAGGACACGAGCCACCTCCTCCTGGCCGGCTGTGGAACATGAGGACTCAGTGAGTAAAGGTGATGATGGAGAAATCTCATTCAAGATCTGCATAAATCTGTGCTATAAACTAAATTCAGAGACATCAATGATTGTTATCATTAACTATTCATTTCAAGAGTTTATATTTCCACTGTAATAATAATAATAATAATAATAATATTTATTGCAACTGGTGATACACATAGGTACACATAGCAATGAGTAAAAGTTACATTAATTTAGAAAGCTTATAGTGTCCAAAATTTTCGCTTTTAATAACTTTTAAAATAACAGGTTCAAAAAATCTAAGAACTACAAGATTTACAGATAACACAGATGGCCTGTAATGGCCATTTACAGCTCAAACAATAGGAGTATAGAGCAACGAAGTTTCAGAATGTTTTAGTCCTAAGTGGTTACTGTTACTAATTTGAAGCCAGTAGTGGAGTATGCCAGAGGCCAAGATATTCCGTGTTATACAGATTAATAACTTCTTACAGAACAAATCTTTCAACTAAATGCTGCTTCCAGAACTGAGATCACTCTTATATGAGCTATTATTTAATGGGTTTTGCTCTAACTAGTTATTTTCAACAGAAAAATGTCTCATGTTAAAATCTCATTGTAATAATTTAGTCTCTGATTAAGGTAAGACCATATACACTATTACCTAGCTTATAGTTAAAACTTGCAAACAAAATAAACAGCACAATCTGACATTATTCATGACTTGTGGGAATATATTAGTGCTTCTTAAATTTGAATGCTTTGCCTAACAGACTTGATAGAAGTTAATTGAATAGTAAGCAGAGATTTTTAGTTTTGCTCTTACCATGGATAAAAACTGCTTCGAAGTGTTATATTTTTGATAGTCTATCAAACCATGATGAGTCAAATTAAATCATCTTCATTTGTCATTTCACTTGTACAAGTATGGACACCCATCAACATTCAAGCCAACACATTCAACATTCAACACATCACAGAATTCACTTAAAAATCGTTAGTTACCAAGAGCAGCAATGTGCAGGGCCGTGTTGCCTTTCTTGGTGGCGGCGTCCACATGACACCCTCGCTTCAGCAACTCAGTGACAATGTCGACATGACCGTCCTTCGCAGCCAGGTGAAGGGCGTTCAGTCCGTTCTGGTGAAAAGAAACATAGCGTAAATATCAAATATTACCACACTACGTAACAGGGACTGTTTAGACAAGAAATAACACTGCAAACTCTAGCAGGTGATATAGGGAATGCTTAGTATCTTAAGTTCACCCTGGGTTACAGGTTCAATTTCAGGAAGGTCAACTAAACTATGGGGCTCCCACCTACTGTAGTTCCGAAAAACTGTATGTACCTTTTGTAAATCTTAAAACAAATTGTCTCTGGAATAGGTATGTCAAAAAAATGTGATGGTAAAAATTATTTATTTACTGTAATGATATAATTGCTGACAAATCACTGGTCTCATCAAACATTCATGATGGGTTGGTTGACAAAACAGAACTGTTTAGACGAAGTTCTATCCGGGCTAGAACCCAATGAGCGGGTTACATGGCTTAGTAGTGGCTTGCTCTTGTTCTATTTCACTTTCTTCGGCCGTCCAAGCCATTGCTCATTTTATATACAATTTTTTTTAGAGAAACAATGAAGGATTAATTGTGATTTCTCTGTTTCATATAAGTAGTGTTGAAGAATACCCCACGAAAAGTAAACAGACCATTTTTGAAAAGTAAACAGTTGATTGGTTGATGTAAAATCAACATTTCCAAATTAGGGACTTATTGACTTAAAGCTAGTAAGTGCTCTTAATTCTTAAAAATAAACCTGGAAAATTTAGCAGACCTTAAGGTTATAAAAGTTTTTTTAACTTTCCAACTTTTTAAATCATTTGCACACTTTCTAAATCTACAGGTGCCTGGCAAAAATAAGTATATCAAAATTTCAAGGATTAATTATCAAAATGTTTAAAAAATAATGCCTTGAGGAAAGTCTTTTTTCTCTTTACCAACACGATCAATATCATAACTGTTACTTTATCATTGGCATGATGTTCTGATAACAACTGATCGAAGGCTCAGTATGACGTGATAAGACAAACAAGCCTAATGGCAGGACAAACATGCCCAAACATTCAATCATCATTTCATGAAATGGGCTAATTGAGAGAGAACACTCAACAATATTGAATTTTAACATTGTATAACCTCCACTACATCTGTATTTTTGCTAACCATAGCTACATGAAAGTTACTACTTTATGTAATATATGTTTTTATGACAAATTTATGTTAATGTATTGATTTGAGGTTGGAAACAGGATTGATACATGTAATTGATTTGAGGTTTAGTAATATAGTAAAAAGGAGCTAACATAGGAGCTTTTACTTTTTTAAAGTGATTGTTTTGCACTTCATCACTTTTTAATCACTTTAAAAGGAGAGAATTGGCTCATAAAATTATGTCATAATTATATATTGAGCGCTAAGGTAAATATTTAATGGAATTTCAAACCACGGGATTTAAAATTGATAATTACTTAAGCTAGAATTCAGCATGACCACATAATCAACCTATAAGGAACTAGATTCTTTGATTACATTTTAAACTTCACAGCTAAGTTTCACAATTCAAGGGCATCTTTTCTTCTTCATAATAACATAACTTTTAGAGTATGTTAAAGCCATCAGGTCTAGAAAGATAAGATATAAAATATTTAGCTTTAGGTGTAAATACTTTTAGCTTCTTCTCAGGATCAGTTTCCTAATCCACTCAACAAGTAATGTTAATTAATTCGAACATTAAGAAAGTAATTTTTTCCATATAAGGAAAAACACCTGATCAAAATTTTTAATGATCTACAAAAACAGTTGCACATAAATTAGATAACTACAAGGAGAAACTCGGATAAAACCAGAATCTGAGGGTGACCCGTTTCAATGGGTTTGCCATATAAGTCCTGTGTTAGATGACACAATAATGTATACAGCTTCTCAGGTTGCGTAACTTGATGAATTCACTCTTGGACTCAATCACTTTCTCCGTCACTCCACTGCTGCTGTCCTTCACCTTTGCCCAACACTCTCAAGACCACCTCCTAAAGCTATGTTGATTTAATGTTTGACTACAGGTTTTTTACTTCATAAATAAATGCTATAAAGGGAAGGTTACAGGTCTCTTCAATTACTAAACAAGCTTGGGATTATCATCGACCTTTTAAAATACAGTTTCTTTTTAAACAGAATCCAGTAATTAAAGTATGAGTACTTTGGGTGTGTAGCTTTTTGCACAGTAGGCCTACAGCACTTACAAAGTAAATTAAGTAGTTGTGCACACAAAAACTTTTGATTAAAAATTGGACATTATTAAACCACTGTGATTTTCTGGGGTGGGGTAGATTTTTTAGTTATTAATGTTTTGCAGTCAATTTTAAAAAAATACTTGGTGTAAAGGTCATAGCTTTAACTATTAGTGGGTTATTCACCTTTTCAACTATCGATTATGAGTGTATATACTGTATACAAGGAAGATTTTTTTAACCCACCAAAGATTTAACTTAGGGTTTCTTTCCCTTAACACTTTTAAAATAAATATTGTTTAAATTTAAGTAAAACATACATGATATTAAACTTAGATAACTTTGATCTAAACGAGAGTTTAGTATTAAGCTGTCTTGGAGAAAGCGTACCAAAATCAACAACTATTAGTTATGATCAATTAATTGCATCTCTTAATATATATATATATATATATATATATATATATATATATATATATATATATATATATATATATATATATATTCATAAAAAATTATCTAATTATCTAATCATGAAGCCATAACAAAACATTACTGGTACTTTAACAAAAATGTGACCATACCTCTATAGCATAAAAAAATAAATTTTGATTTATTTTAATTAAATGAATCATCTCTAAAAAGAATATTTGCTAAATGTAACATAAGATTTATTCAAACTTAATAGCACTACAGCAATGTAATCCTTGTTAATAAAACAGTTATGACAGGATAGGATGGAGGGTCAGCTATTGAGGCAGTTGGCAAAGTTTGAGCCGTGCAGGGGAGCTAATAGGATAACAGCTCAACAGCAACAGTTCAACATTTAAATTTGGGTCGCTGTTAGCCATTCGACCTTCCTCCTTCCTGTAACCAATCCAGGATACTGTTTTACATGCAGCTAATTTATACATCCTTTACAAACAACAAATTTCCTCTTGTAGTTTCCGCTTGGGCATTTAATGAGTTTATTTTTAAACATAACAAAGATAAAAATCATAGTTTTCATACTGCATACAATAAATATTGCTCAATTATATTTTTCAGTCAGCTCCTTGCTGGAGTGTACTCTTTGTAAAGAAAGAACATAACCCACGAATTGCAATCCATGTAATACAGGATTTAATATGATTGTGCATATTGTTCAATTAAAATAATGCAGAATATGCTTGAAGCGAAGACAACTTGTTTATATTTACCGTTCACAGATTTTATAGATTTTTTCCAAATTCGACATTATAAAATAAAAGTTTACTAATTAACAAATACTTCAACCAACATTTAAAATTGTTAAATGTTTACGTAAACTAAAACATGTTTTTTTTTTAACTGTGCCAAACTACATTTTATTTTGAAAGTATGGGTGTTAAAAACTCTGTTTAAAAACTACATCCTCCCATTCAGAATCCCTGATTACCCTTTTATATAGCCATAAAAACGAAGCCCTTTTTGTTGAATAGCCTAAAAGTCTCTCCAAGTCACACATAAAAATGAAAAGTTTCTAGAAGAGATTAAACTCGAAAGTGTATAAACCTCTAACTCTACTTGCTAAAATATAAAAAAAAATTAAATTTATATTAACCATTTCTTCCTTAGACATGCAGATGCAGATAGGTTCTAATTTAAGGAGGGAACAGTTAGGGAACAAACAATTCTGGGATGTAGAACAGCTTTCCCTAGCCTCCAGCATTAGTGTTATGACCTACCACAAATAATGTTCACATGCACTAATGCACTTGTGCTCGCCCTTTCTAATCATACTTTATAGCACACGTGAGAACTGGCCGGTTAACCCACTTCACTTACCGTGAAATTAACTTCAAACATCCTAAGAGCCTTTATTATTATTTTTATTAACTAACCTATTTAGGCCTCCACTGTCATATATTTCCAAATTTAACTTATGACAATATTGTGAGACATATTTTGAAAACATAATAATTTTTAAACTCTGAAACAACCTATTCAAGTTTTAATTAATTTCAGCAAAATCAAAAGACAGTTTTAAACCACTGTAATAAAAATTAATTTTACTTAAGGGGGCGGTCTACCCCTGGCGCGCACCCAAATGCAAGGGGTTTTTATAATCGTGTTATCTTCTGCCAAATGAAGCCTAGAGCTATAAATAAGGTGTCATATTAAAGAAGAATAAATGTACTAATTTTCCTCTGTTACACTTTTGTAATTAGTTCATTAAAACCAATAGAAAATTTCAGTTAAAATTCTATAAAAACAGACGATTTTAGACAGTTATAGCTGAAATTAGAAATTTTATTTTAAAATTCTAAAAAGATAGCCGACTAGATCCTTTTTTCTACTTTAAAAAAAAGTTAACAGGCAATCTCTATCTTAAGCGGTTAGTTTTTAAACACGATCCCCGTAAACCTCTGCATTTACAAAACTAAAAACAGATGATTTTAGACAGTTATTACTGAAATTAGAAATTTTATTTAAAAATTCTAAAAAGATAGCCGACTAGATAACTTTTTCTAAAAGTAGAAAAAATTATCTAGTCGGCTATCTTTTTAGAATTTTAAAATAAAATTTCTAATTTCAGCTATAAATGTCTAAAATCATCTGTTTTTATAGATTTTTAACTGAAATTTTCTATTGGTTTTAATGAACTAATTACAAAAGTGTAACAGAGGAAAATTAGTAACGTTATTCTTCTTTAATATGACACCTTATTTATAGCTCTAGGCTTCATTTGGCAGAAGATAACACGATTATAAAAACCCCTTGCATTTGGGTGCGCGCCAGGGGTAGACCGCCCCCTTAATGAATAAACTGAAAAATGAGGAAAATTGACTTTTGACTAAGCAAAGACTATTGCACTCTTTACATGAGTATCCGCATTGGTTTCAACATTGATTATAAATTGGTTGATATTGATTATAAATTCTGCCTGAATAAGAAATTTATAAGATTAATTACGTACACTACATAATCAAACATTACTTTTTCACGTTCAACTTAAGAACTTGCTCTTCTTGTTGGTATAGAAAACTGTAAAAAGCAATATGATTAATGCCAATATTGTCCATAAAAATGTATAAGCCTACAATTATGGACGTAGCGTCATAGAGCTAACTTTTTTAAGAAAATGAAACTTAGGACTGAAATAGTACAGATTTATCCTGCAAGCCCTCCCCCCCCCCCCCCCAAAAAAAAGTCAAGCTATGCCTGTGCTTGAAACGTATATAGGAGGATACTACCGGTACTTATATTTTTAACATATCATCACAATCTGGGTTGTATGAGGGATACTCACAGCATTGCAGGAGTTGATGTCGACGCCGGAGTCTAGCAGTTCCAGCACCTTGTCCAGCTGGCCGCCCGCGCCGCGCGGAGGAACGCCGTGCTGGGGTCCGACTGCAACACACGACACACACCAGTTAGAGACCAAACCAAACACTGACACTGGCTTTGTTCTTTGGGCTATTAATTAATGTTCCTAAAATATAATCAGGCCGTCTTTGTCTGTAACGAATACAATAATTACTAGATTAATTACCAAGACCCTAAGTCATTTTCACCTTTAAGTACACAGGGTGTGTAGGAGTCTTAAAAAAGAGTATCAGGATAAACTATTGTCAGTGTAGACGCGAGTAAACGCACATAAAACGTGTTTGTACGTACTTTAAGTCTCTTTTACCCCTTGGCGGCTGGGGAGAGAAGTGAAAGGTGGGTAGGGTGGATGACTGGGTCCCAGATGGTTCCAATGTTGCCGATGGATTGCCTATCAGGCCCCACATGATTAATTGATTTACAGTACCAGTCGAATGATCGTCGCTCATCAGTAATTAATTAATAGTGATCTAACTCTGTCAGCAGCTACTTGTGTCGCACATCCGCTGTTTACCCATCAAAAACTTCAAAATTTTACTCCAGCAAGTTAACTATTATTCGGGACCGAACAATCGAAATTTTTATTTTTTACTAGACCGATTATTGTGGTGTGTACTTTGGATGTAAAATTGGTAGTAAGTTGTATTTTTTTAACCAAAATTAGTGCATTGCCTATGTGATATAATCAATAATTTGATCAACCAACCCTTGAACACGCATAAAGTTTTTCATACGAAATAGTTTTCATAGAGTTCAACGCTTCGCACAATTGCAGTCAACAGCTTGAGTCAGCACCGAGTAATCAGCGACTCAGCAGTGGTTTCTGGTGATTCAGCACTCAGGACGTGCTGCACCCGTAGTCTGCATCAGCACTTGCAAACACATGACACAGACTAAACACCCCATGTGCGGGCCAAACTAGCCACAGACCAGCATGTGCGTTTAGTAGGAACGTTTCAACTATAAATTAGTGGTCAGTTATTAAAAACAACCAAAGCATTTTATTGAAAAAATAAAACTAGCCTATAAGTGACTTTTGGCGACTCACCACAACCATAAAGCAAAATAAAGCATCTAAATCAAATCAAATAAAAAATTCCTTTATTACCATGAACTTGTACAAACAAGCATTGGATGCGTCATAAAGGCATGCGAGTGAACCAAATACAGAAAGCTCGAATTCAAAGTCGCGTTCGTAATTTTCAGCAGGTGGTTCAATGGCGTAAAAACTCATAAAATAAAGATCAAGCTGTCAAACGATAAGTTTTAAAGCTCCTTAAATGAGGAGGGAAAATGCTGACAAAAACAACTTTTCTCATTACAGGATGACAGCTTTGGGTGACTGAGGGGAAGAAACAGTCTTAATTCATAAAGTTTGAAAAGATAACAACTTTTATTATTTAAAGGTATTATCATGAAATTGTGCAATTCAGTCGGTGCAAGAAAGATTTTAATCTGTAGGCCTACCAGGCATGATGAAGAGTATTCGTCGTACACCATGATGTACACATAGAAAGAAAGGTCGTAGTACAGTGATATAAATAGTACCACAGTACTAAAGTAGTAATCTTAATAATTAATAAGTTACTAATATAGTTGATAGCAAATATCCCCGAGCACGTACGCAAGGGATATTTACTGTGCAACAGTTGGCAGCGGTTGCGTGACAAGGGGACATTAGTTGAGGGAATCAGCTGTTCATCAGAGCGGACAGGCGTGCCACACGCGGGGCGTCACGGCCATGTCCGAGGGACGAGATGAGGGGTACGTGCAATGTGACACTATCTCGTCTGCCTTTTGATCTCTTCGGACGGCCGCTGAGGTATTTTCACACGCACTTATTGCTGTTATTTCTAACAAAAAAAGTATCGTTGGATATTAGATGACAAAAATAAATATCCGTGTGCTATCTATCTTCTTATTTCTATAAGGGTTTCGTCTGTTACGTCCCTGTTTCTCTTGACCTACTGAACCGATTTTTAAGATTGAGGTGTCATTTTAAAGCTTAGGATATACCGCAGTGACGAATCGTAATTAGAAAGGTCCTATTGTTTCGGGCTTCGCCCCACTCGCCTTTGATTTATTTATAGAGGACGCTTTAAAATGTTGACCAACTTTTATTGCAAGTTCTTTAATGTGAATTGTAATTTAACAGCTGATTACCTTCAGATGAATTTTAAAAGCCAGATAGTAAAATAGATCTCGGTCACTTCACAATCAACACTCACGTACTGTAGGTGAGTTTTATTCATACGAAATCACAAAATGCGCAATTTGCGCATGGGCCACCTCGTATAAGAATTATTTGTACAAATACGAATGCTAATGAAAGAGCTATACGGTCGAATTCAACATTCTAAACATTCAAGATTTTATCTATACCATGTCCATGAAACTTAAATCTCCTTCAGAAAAATTCTACTGTACACAGCAACTACAAAGATAGCCTGTAGGCTATCTCCTTGTCCAGCAGATCCTTTGCGTGCTTACAAGTTTCAAGGGCCGTGAGTGAGTAAAGAGTTAACCTTTAAAATAATGATGATATTCAATGTTTTTTATTTTATTTCATTAAATATTCATACAACTAATATTTTTCAAATGATTTGGGAATATAAAAATGAAATATTTGCGAAAAACGTGTGATACTATACTAGGGACGCCTGTGGAATCAAACAAAAATAGAAATAGATAAATTTAATTGTGATTGGAAATTCACCAAAAAGTTTGTATGTTATTTGAGTGCATAAAAGCTGAAATTTCACATTCAGTTTTTATACCTAAAAGGACGAGAGCAACGAACATTTCACACAGTTTTGCCGTATAAAACAGAGCGTGGAAAAGAAAAATGCATTGGAGCGTGAAACGCTCAATCCAATTAAATTCTGTGGAAATAAATCAAGCTGAACCCTTCTTGCTTGTATTCGATAGAGTTGCATATAATGACAACCATCCACTTAAATTCACATGGTGACAATTACTTTAGATAATGTTAATCTGCACAGTAAGTTGTTAAATAGAAGCGAACCCCATTACCAAAATAAACGCTTATCAGTTTACTGACACATACTTTCTCCCAACAATATAAAAAAGGTGTTAAAAGCTCCAAACATTAATGTCTTGATGACTCAGTCAGATAGCTACCAGCTGAGCAACGCTCGTTTGACCCTACGCGCGTCTGTGACTTTTAACAACGTAGGCCTACTGCGTTTACCGCTAAACGAGAAATTGAATTTTCTCCGCTACCACTTGACGTAGAGCAATAATTTAAAATACTGGATTATTTAGTTTTTTGAGCTTGATTTAATGGTGATAAGTAAAATTTATTTCGAGACAACAGCTATTTTGAAAAGTCAAAAAATTGATTTTTTAAACACTTTTTACTCCATAACTTTGGAACGCGCATTTTCTCGGAGATGCGGGTGGTGTCATTTTATTCAACATTTTAAGCTTAATAAACCACAAAATTTTAATCAAAATTGTTAGAGCCGTTTTTAAGAAATTTAAAAATTTAAAAAAAATGAAAAAAAACGCCTGGAATTATCGTGATTTGGACCTACGTACCAAATTTCACCAAACTCGGACCATTGGGGCATTCTCTAGCTCTGTATACATCCAGCAGACACACACACACACACACACACACACACACACACACACACACACACACACACACACACACACACACACACACACACACACACACACACACACACACACACACACACACACACACACACACACACACACACACACACACACACACACACACACACACACACACACACACACACACACACACACACACACACACACACACACACACACACACACACACACACACACACACACACACACACACACACACACACACACACACACACACACACACACACACACACATCACTCCCAAAACCACTTCTTTGGACTCAGGGGGAACCAAAATGGATAAATCCACCAACAACTCAAATTCGAAAATTTTGACGAAAACAATACTTTCTCCATATACTATGGTATAGGGGGAGAAAGTAAAAGACAAACTACAATTCACCATACTCCTAATAAATAAAGACATAACTTAGAAATTTTATTGCATCCAAAAGCTGTCATTTGCCAATTATTCTTTTACAAGTCACTTGTGTTGGTTCAGATACAGAATACATTTTAAAAGTGAAAACTTAAAAAGTATAAATATTACACATTTTTCAGTGTTTAAGTTAAAGTTATTAAAACAATAACAAAATACAGAATGGTTTTCAGAAATAATATTAGTATCATATATTGAACACATTTGATTGAATCAAATCATGATGACGGATTGGGAAGCTTAACCCTATCTAAAAACATAATAAGCCGCTTCGGTTGACATTTCCATGATAACAACCAAAGAATGCATTGTTTGAACCAATCCTAACAAATGACTGTTGAGCCCATTGTTGGCTTGTTGGTGTAGCGAACAGGTGAAGCCTCCATTGTTGTGGCCCCCACACGTCATGTTCACATGTCAACTACCGACATCGCCGACCGCCCTGCCCGGCTGATGACGTCATCACGTCACGTGGTCACGTCGCCCTGAGTACTAAGTAGGCACATCGGTTGAAATGCATGTGAGAGACGTTACTACTTACCAATACCACACCACCCACTACGCACTACATATTACAACCAGAAATTTTCATTTTCATTTCGATCCACCCGTGGAGCGCGTAATGGAATATAGATAACGTTTTATGTAGATTGATGTTAGAGATTTCAATGCTCGGATGTAATGATGTACCTGAGGGCCTCCTCTGGTAATCTCTATAATTTAATTTGTTTTACACTGTAAAGTGAGTTTTTTTAAGTGTAAAATGTGAACACTTTCACTAAGTAAGCCTACTGCAATTTTCTAAAAGTATAGGTCTATATTAAGTACTGAGATATACTGTTAAATAATATTTTCAAATGTAACCTATATAAATGAACATAAAAAAATTAGAATAAATATCTAAAAGCTTATGAAATTGCATTATAATTTGTTTATTCTAACATTAGTAGCTAAATCTAATCGTATCAGAATCACTATTCACTGCTGTAATAATATATTTAACGTTTCAAAGTTTGCTAGAATATTTAGTTTTACAATATTAATTTAATATTCTGTAAAAGTCCATAGTTCAATAACCCACAATTCGAAATCGTTAACGTTATGGCGCAAATACGATAAGTTTAATACACAATTAGGCCTACATAGTATAAAATAGAAAGAGGAGATGCTGCCGCATTTGCATGTTATAACTAGATTATACGAACGACAAAGTGTAGCCTAGGTTACGTAGGCACAGACACTGGTAATCTTGTTGGTGTAATTACGTCCTGTGTGATGTTGATTTTGTTTAGACCCTCCAGCTCTGAGATTGGATTTATAATAACATGGTGGCATGTTTAGATTAGTTTGTGTAACCTTATTAAGCTTTCAACCTGACGTAGGGAAAGTATATGTTATTAAATAATATTTCATAAAGCCTCGTCCACACTGTCCGCAAAATATTCGCCAACGATATGTTTATTCAGTGGGCTTAATATTTTTGCAGGAACCAAGACTTGATAAGTGTTTAGTATTAGGCCTAGTATTAGTATTAATATTTAATATGTTTAATATACAGTATCATGATAATTTTACCGAAATCATTAATCAGCGCTTTGTTTCGCATCTGGGGTCTTAACTAAAAAATATGATCTATGATTTAGAGACAATCTTTTATAATACAATATGGCAAGTTAAATTTCCTTTGGAGGACACAAACATCCTAAAATATAAAAGGGAAAATCAAACTAATAAAAGGTTGAAAGTCAATTGAGTCATTTACCATCTTCATATAAATGAAAGCTATTGTCTTTTTAGCTTCAAATAACCATCCTTTCTAAACATGGACGGATTTAGGCGGAATAACTGGGGATGCGAGCTCACCGAAATTCCCGACCAGCACTGACAGCAGTTAGTGTCACATCTGTAGGCTATTTTTAAAAGAAACATTGCACAAACTGCACAGTTAGAATTACGAGAATTTAACAAAAAGTGACATTCCAGAAAAGGTCACGGGATCGTGGTTGTCAAAGGCTTTGTGACACCGACACCGGAAGCTCAGCGCCAGTGAGCTGTGAATTCACGCTAGGCCGCGCCACTGAGGCCTTAGGCTCGATACAGGCCTGCCTTGCCTTCCACCTTTGACACAGATATGCGAGGGGACACACCCCTTATGAATGCTGGCGAACTAATCAAAATAAACACCAAAACCAAATCAATTTTAAAAGATTAAATTAATTTTTGGGGTGATGCCAACTAAATTAAATTGACTATGTTCCGTCGAAAAGAACGTTCTGCACGCAGCATGCTGACTTGCGAGCGAATTTACAAATGGAACGTAATTTTCACGTAATTTTGGAACGCCCATATTGCGAAATTAGAAAACAGGTAACTTTTTAAAAGACGTGAAAACCAAACTTGAGAAATATCCCCCACACCTCCATTTCCCCCCCAGACATCACTCCCAGATATTATTATTATTATTTATTATTATTATTATTAGATATTATTAATTATTATTGTTCCTACAATAATAATTATCAAATTTTACTTAACATGTGTGAATTTGCCAAAAGTATCTGTTGTCTTATATGACATTTTTTAACAATTCTGTGATATTTGGGGAAACAGACTTGTTAGGATAATGAGTTCTGAGAGAAAGCTGAATTGTGACTTTGATTTCAATCCTTTTATGGCAAATAATTTTATTGTTTTTAGCCAGAGGTAAAGTATTTGACAAATAAGTCCAAAACGTTTTAACTATCCTCAAAACGTGTTCAGCAGGTCATAATCTATGTGGTGACAGGTTTAAGTCTCACTCACGGGTCAATTATCAACATTCGTAAAGTAAATTAGACAAAAAATGAGTTAAAATCAATTTTAAAATATGTATTTAGCCTAGGCTTAAATTAAAATACTACAAAGTAAAAAGTACCTGCGTGTATTGCAATTTGTATGCGACACTTCCATGAAGGTTTAATAATTTAAAACCACTAGGAGAACACACGGGCCAAATCGAAACTACCCAACAAACGATTGCCATGAAAATGTATACACCTGGCTGCAAGTACAGTATGAAACATTGTGACATTGGCGGTTGTAAGCGGTTATCACCGGGCAATGACTGTGACGCCCTCACGCTATGATAACGCCAGCGTTATGTTATGCTGTTACGTGACACACGCGATTAGCGACGCAGGAACATAAACGTCGGGGACTGTCTTGATTACGAGTATAACTATGTTATACCGGGTGTCCCAGACCACCCGTATAACAGAGATAATGCGAGATAATGAAGGTATAGAAGTTTGATTTTTTCCCATAAGAATAACATGGAGCAAATTGTCATATCCATTACCACTGAAACTTTTACCTGTAAAATAACTGTCCAAGCATAAAAATATCTTATAACCTCATTTTAGATAACATTTTATTAAAAAAATACCGATTTTCAGGTAATTAATTTTAGTTCTCTACACATTTTTAATAATTTCTACCATATTGACAAATTCATGTAAAAATAAAAAAAAATTATGACAAAACTAATAGCCTAATTTATGATGGTTAAGTGTTCAAATGAAGAAGCTAAAGCATTTTTATGCTAGCCCTTATTAGTTTAACCGGAAATTTACAGAGATATTGGATGTGAAATTTAGCCCCATGTTATTCTTATGGGAAAAAATCAAACTTCGACCTCTATTATCTCCCAAACCGTTAGGTTTAGGGATGCACATTAAAATGTAAAGTAGTCTGAAAATTATGTCTAGAATCCAAAAATACCATAAAAAGTAGGGGTTCGTATTTAAAATTAATTGATACGGTCTAGGTAGGTTACATGGTTACACCCTGTACATTGAAATTATCATCAATGTATAGAGCGCATAACCGGTTTACCTATAATGACACAATTTGTTTTCGTGTATAATTAGTTTTATATGTTTTAAAAGGATGTACGGGTGGTCTGGGACACCCGGTATAACTTCAATGCCTACCTGGAAAGATATCTCTTAAACACACGTGATAAACCCCTTGGGTTTTCACCACGATCCAAAAGACGTTCATAAATTCCTCGTAAATAATAAAATGTTTGCAACGACCGATGGGAATCTCCAGGTGTTCTAAGTTCATTAAGGATTACGTTGAACAAACAAAGGCTTCGGATAAACAGACAAGGGACATGAAAATAAAGTTTTTAATCTTATTTTTAAATGTCCTAGTGTATTTCTGATTTTAAATTTCATTTGAGAAGAAAAAAATTGAGGAATCGACCATGAAGAAACTGTAAAAACATCTTCTAACATAAAGATTTTTTCATTATTATATTCGCGAGCGTTAAACCTCACATTTTCCGTCGGAGAGACATAGATCAGCTAAAGTAGATTGAGTAGAACGTTTATCTTACGTTGAGAATATGTTGCCTCGAGCCGCCATCGATAACATCCCCAGGTTGGCCTATATAGAGAAAATCAATCAAGAACTGCTTGCCGTAGCGTTGTTGTTGTCGCTGACATCTAGTATTTTCAGATATTGCCGAGTGGGGGGGGGGGGGGGGATGAATGAGCGAAGTGCTAATGAGTGCCGCAACGTCGCGCTGTAGTCGCCGGATCAATGAAACCCTCACGCATTCAAGGTCACACTTGTTTATCTGTTGCTGTTTTCAATGCTATACTACTGTACAGAGCCGTCCTTAGGAAATGCGAGGCCTGGAGCAAAATATTTTTGCGAGGCCTTATATTTAACGGTGATTGCTGGAATTTTGTGGGGTATGGAACATACGATAACATGTGTCTAAGTAATGTCTAGATGTTTCCCGACTGTCTATATATGTAATCAATCCATTAGACCCCTATATCTCTGAAATTATTTGAGTTACAGAAATGAAACTTGCCACAACTATTAGTTACAGGGTCTCCCTGAACTCTACCTTCTATTCCTCTACCCTCTCCACCCTCTTTTTCAGGTATTATTACTGGACCAAAGACAAGCCAAAATGTCATATTTAAAATTTAGTCACGCATATGAGCGGGTTGCCGCGCAAAAAGCGCGGTTGCGGCGCCAGCTCAACAATGGATTTCGTATACCAATACTGCTCCCGGGGAAGCGGTCCGACCGTGACTAGCCTCAGTTATATCGCTCTATCTCGCTTATTTATGAACCAATTTTCATGATTTTTACACCGTTGGATTTTAAATTAAATTTTACAAAAAACACATAAGAATATAAACTTTGCTACCTTATGTAGGTAGTTTTTATGTAATTTAAGGTAGAGTTAAGATTTCTAGATTTCAATTGGCCACCATTTTGAAAACATGAATTATAAAAGTTGGTTTTTTAGCTAGGTCTTTACTTCAAAAAGCTGTCTACCGAATTTCAACTTATTACGTCAAGCCGTTCTTAAATTAAAAATTATTCTTAAAAAAAAATACAAAATGGCGGCTGTGCAAGTAACTATGGTGTTTTGGAATTTTTAAATGTGATATTTTGATTTAGGCTTGTCTTTGGTCCAGGAATAATACATGAAAAGGAAGGTAGAGAGTTCAGAGACACCCTATATTAAGTCGCAAAAGCAAGAGAATTTTTACATTACTAACATTTACTGTTTCAAGTTTCAAGATGGCGGTAATTAAAAATGTTCAGAGCTAAATATTTTTAAAAGCTGAAAATTTTACAAACTTTTGCAAACTTACAAAAAATTGCAGAAAAACAATGGATAGTGGAGAAATTAAAATCTTATTTTGAGAAAACACGGGTTTCGCTCGTAAACTTAGGCCTATGTAAATCTTTATGATTTAAAAAATATAAACACTTAGATTAATCCGTGTTAATCAGTGTCCTGCTTAATCCGTGTTTCTAGTTTGATCATTACGAACCAAACTTAGTTTCAACTTTATTGTTTGTAGTTTTTAAGATATTTAGCTTTGAAAATTTTAAATGGCCGCCATTTTGCAACCATAAATGTTAGAAATGTCCAAATTCATTTGCATTTGTGCCTTAACGCATTAACAGTTGTGCCAAGTTTCAATTCCGTACCTTAAATAAGTTCAAAGATAGGTTATAATGGCTCAATTAAAAAATCACATACAGACAACCAGTTGAAAAACGGCTATAGATATAGGCAAAGTCGGTCATGCATGATTGTGGCATCTGCAAGCATGGCTAGGCGGCCGCGAGGCTTGGTCCCGTCACCCCGCCCACCATTATCAAACGATGTTTTGCGTTTGCATCCTTTTGGTCGCTACTATTACGTACTAATAAGAATCGCGTTCATAGGTTTTTAAATCACAATTATTGAACATATTACGCGGGTAATGTCATAGGCGTCATTTCAGCATTCTGATTGGGGGGGCAAGATTTTCATAAGGTCATACCCCCTCCCCCCTTCAAACAAATACGCCAAACCTCTTAAATTTCGCTAAAAACTGTCAATAAAAGCTAATTAAGTTTACATTGTGACACTAAGCTGTCCATAAAATGTGAACTTAATATATAATCTCACAAACCCATGAAAACAATACCCTAATGCATGTAAAATTTGATTATATAACATGTTTCTATTTGTAGAAAGTCATTATTCTTCTGGAAGTGCCAGTGGTTACTGTGATGTAAAACACCTTAAGAAATTTATTTAATTGGTTAATGGAAAAACATCGTTAAAAAAAACATAATTTTATAACTATTTAGTTATTTTTATTGTATATTATTTACAACTCTAAAGTTTTACAGTCGAATACATAGACTAAAACTCCATAGGTTTGTAAGGTAAAACACATTGTTTTATCTTTATAAAAAATTAGTTTTTGACAAAGCACCTTTGCAGTCTGCCGTATAAGGGACAAAAAAATTATTTAACATTTAACTATTGTTGGTTAGGATCAGTACAGCTACGGTATATTGCCCATTACATTACCTAAAAAAATTAAATTGTTATTGAGGACAAGAAAGGCAAAAAAATACTAAGTGATTAAAAAAAGATAAATAATGATTTACAAAAACATCTATACATATTTAATACGTGATACAGGTTTTTGTACAAGAAACTCCTCCCACAATTTGCAATAGATTTTAATGATTTTAGTGCCATTGGATAGAGCTCGGCGTGAAGTTGTTTCTAAAATAAATTGGTAAATTGTCCATTAAAAAGAGGGGACCTACAAGTCCTTAAAGTTTGTAATTTTCCCATTTGATTACACATTAGTAAGGAAATTGTAAAGTGTACAACAGTAAAGTGTAAACATCGGACATCAGCGAAAGTACTATATCTACCTTTTCACACGAAAGAGGTTATGTTTAACCAAGGCAAGGCTCCGGTGTACCTGAGCCCGACGTTACCAAATGCCGCCTTGCGGCCGTAGCGCTAGGCGAGTTTGATGGCTGCAGACAGTGCAGAGGTTTACGGGAATCGTGTTTTAAAGTTAACTAATTAAGATAGAGATTGACTTTAACTTTTTCTAAAAGTAGAGAGACTTATCTCGTCTTCTCTGGTTTTAGAATTGGTTAGTTTTAAAACACGATCCCCGTAAACCTCTGCATCTATAAATATTGCCCCTAGAAAAAAACAGACGATTTTAGACAGTTATAACTGAAATTATAAATTTTATAAAAAAATTCCAAAACCAGAGAAGACGAGATCCTTCTTTCTACTTTTACAAAAAGTTAAGAGTCAATCTCTATCATAATTAGTTGATTTTAAAACACGATTCCTGTAAACCTCTGCAGCTATCAAACTCGTGCGGAACTCGCCTAGCACTACGGCCGAGAGGCGGCATTCGGTAACGTCGTTCGTGCAGGTAGACCGGAGCCTTAACAACTCAACAGACGTGAGATTGGATTTCCTGCTACAGATGACGATTGCAAAATGAGTCAATCTAAGAGTTTTGTGTAAATAATACAAAGTAGACATTTTGTTAAGTCTGATTCAGAAGTTTATAATTGTTACATACAAATATTTCACCATATTACATAACCTAACATTTTAATTTCCAATTTTAAAAAAATCAACGAAATTATTGGGGGGGCAACTGCCCCCCCTTGCCCCCCCCAAATGACGCCTATGGGTAATGTGTTAATAGAACAGATACGTATCGATATTTTAGGTACGTATCTGTTCATTATTATATTATTTTTATTTAACCTAAACGTTTATGCAACTAACTTTTTAGCGGGCAAGGCTTCGCGGCGCGAGGCCCTCCTCAGCGCGAGGCCTGGAGCGGTCGCTCCACTCGCTCCACCCTAAGGACGGCACTGCTACTGTATTGTCTCACCTTGTCCACAGTTTTAGAATTAGTACCGGGGAGCCGAGCTTACCTTTCAAAGGTTACGTTTCCCAATTATTAATTCGGATTTTTTAACATCCAAGTTTGTTAACAGATCTGTGTCAGACACTTGTTTAAAGTTTAATAACCAAAGTGAAAGTTTTCCTCGAACATTACTTAATGGGCAAAATTTAACTTACGCTGCTCTTGTTAAGGTAGAACCTCCATTATACGGTGGACTTCGGGAGTGTCGACGATCAGAATATCGAACTATCGAGAGTAGGCCTGAATGGAACATTTTAACACATGGAGTGTAAAAATTACTACGGTAATTTAGTAAATTTTAATGAAACCATAACTTGACTGAAACCAACATTCAAATCATTCACTATTTTGTTTACATTTTCACCGTTGTCAGTCTTCAACATGGACGCTGGGTACTGATATATTACGTTGTCACTTATAGTGTCACTATAGGGAGTGTCATACTATCGAGGTTCTGCTGCTTAGAAAGCTATTAAAAGATGTAAAATCTAAAAAGGTCATACACACTTACTATTAGTATTTATTTAAAATTTGGCTTCCATATGGCAATAATTTCGATGGTAATATTCTTTTTGATGAGGTTTCTTTAATAGACGAGGTATACAAATTGTATGTTTTTTGTAGGCCTAGTCATAAAATTTAACGATACACGAATGATAGTATAGTTTAAATGGATACACTGTGGGAAATAAAATACAAAGAAGGGGCAACCCTTACAACAAAGTACTGTACCGATAAATTAGCGAAGCTTGTACAGTGGCGACGCAGCTAGACCTGTGGAGGAATTGTTAAGCAGACTTTTTGAAACAGCTGTTTACTGTTTAGAGGTATAGTTGGTTGTTATAGAGGAAATATTGAAATTGAATTAAAACCAACGAGCAAGGCTCGGTTAACCTGGTACTTTTTATATAATTTCCTTTGGTGTAAACAAAAACATTATTATTACATGTCCCACAGTACGGTGAATGTGAGACAAAGACGTGTTCGTTAGACAGATTTATTCTGTGTCGATACGAAAAAGAATAAAAGGTTTTTTTACTTGCGTGTTGCGAGTCAAAATCATTTATTACTGAATCACTCAGCTGATTGTGCTTGTCTACCAACAAAGGCGATTGCCCGGAGTAACACAGCCACGACAGACAATGGTGTACATTGGTACACGGACGCTACATTTCTAATCTCGCTCTGTCCTCGCCGCGCCGAACAGACAGCTGCTTTGTTATTCTTATTGTCCCCACAACAAAGCCACTACAGTAGTTTACAAGACCGACCTACTTTGCCACTTAGTTTTAATTACATTAATAAACTTGGGTTGCGTTAACGAATTCGTGTAATTGGATGACATAACTCGCACTTACATTATCATACAGACTTAGCCTACATTTTTGCAAGCTGTTGAATGAACATTTTTAAATGAGTATGTGCTTTAGCACAAAGTTGATTTCGAAGTTTTTGTACAGACATATTTGCTATTTTATCTCATGACATTATTATATGACACATAATTTCTCTTGATGGCATATTTTTATGCTAATTTATAAATTGTCAATCATACATTTACATTTACAGTACCACATTCAACATTATTCTTTGGAAGCAGTTCTAAGAACTGATAACTCAAATTTTAGGATATGTAATGAGAAGGTACTGACAAATTAAAAACAATAAAAATCAAGAGCTATAATAAGTGAATATAACGGCGGATAGGGGTTGCAATATAGGATATTGGAAATTATCAAGAAAATTTTTTGTCAGGGCTACTAGTTAATGGTCAATTAATTGTTCAATATTCCCTTGATTTACGTCGGCTAAATCAGTAATTTAAAAAGGCTCAAATCATAAAAGATGCAATATTCTTTTTTTCGATGATTTAACTTTTTATTTAGGTACGATATTGTTGAGTTAAATTCATTTTAGGTCTTTTGCAAGCTCCTTCAAGCTCAATACCCAATATCTTATTATAATAGTAAATAAGTAAACCGAAATCTTTCGACTTCTCTGGCAATAACGGTTTTCCTCGTGTTGAATAGGTTCATAAGGCCAACAATACATCTGGCCCTTACCGTGGCGCCGTTTTCAGTTAACCATTAGTAGTGTGTTTTGGTCACTTTTAAAACCGGCCACGTGCCCACGGAGCCACGTGCCGCGGCAGCTGGCGCCAGCTGCCATGTCACATAGCTTCCGGTGGGGGTTAGAGGGTATATATGAGATGCTGTAGTTATATGTTATGCCATATAGGTTGGGGTGGAGATGGCGATAGTGTTGGCGTTAGGGTGAAGTGAATTTGCGCATAAAATTAAAATTAAAAGTTAGTTCAAAATTGAAATTCGTCGGTGTTAACGAAACTCTAACAGTTGAAGAAAAATTAAGAGTTAGTTCAAAATTGAAATTCAAACTTATAACTGAGATGTGGAAAATATGTCAAGGTCATCCAGAGTAAGTTTTAAAAAATTCTATCCAACTATCACCAGAAATAGTTTTAAGTTGAAGTAGTTGGTGATAGCGGGATAATTGATTCGTGCCATGGGAGAGGTGTTTCTCGTTTGAAAGTTGGCGATCGAATGAGAAGCGCCGCCTAGGGAGAGGGCTTATAAAATGGCAACCTTCCCCCCACCACCCCTTCCCCCACTCCTTTAGACCAATAACCGGTAGCCGACTCTATGTGGTAAAAACTGAACCAGACATGGCGGCCGCCATGGATAATTCTAACCTCAAACCTTAGTTTTGCATTGGTGAGCATGCGCCACCCCTACTCCTTTACCTTTCTTTTATATTTTTAAAACCGAACAGATGTCCGGGCAGCTGCCCCTATGGGCAGATGTCGGGCAGGTGTTGGGGGCAGAAATGTTAAAATATTGGGGTGGAGATGGCAATAGCGTTGGCGGTCGGTTGAACTGAATTTGCGAATAAAGTAACTAGGGTTGAACTAAAAGTATACATAAATTAAAAGTTAGTTGAAAACTGAAATTTGACGGTGTTAACAAAACTCTTAATAGTTGAACAAAACTAAAAGTTAGTTTAAAACTGAAATTCAAATTTATAAATAGGATCTGGAAAGTATGTCAAGGTCATCCAGAGTAAGTTTTAAAAAAGCCTACCCAACTACCACCAGAAATAGTTCTAAGTTGAACTAGTTGGTGATAGTAGGATAGGTTGAAGTAACTTTTGAATTTTATTAGTGAACATACAATTAATGTGCAACAGCAGAGTTTAAACAAGTTGAACTTTTGTGATGAATTACAGAGTTGTAAATGCAAACACCGACGACGATGAGAAGGTAAATGCAGAGTCCCCAGATGATGTATTTGAAAAGCTTGAACAAATGTAACATTTCGAGTTGGTTTTCCTGTTCCATTTCCAATCGTTTAATTTCCAATTTCAATTTATCCTCTTCAATTCTAGTTACGAAGGGAACTTCATCCATCATATCCATCATGATTGTGTTAGTGTTTGAAATTTTAGTGATGTTGATAGTTCAGAAATCGAAGACGGAATGAGAAGTGAAAGGGAGAAATGTTAGTTAAATAAAGAAGTGGTGGGGGGAAGACGTTGCTCTTAATTATTACCATCAGTAGTGTCAGATGGTGCAGGAGTTAGATTTAGTAAACTGTCTTCGTCAGAACTTTCAACCTTATCACAAATAGGACAATCGTATGTTATTTCCAAATTCATTTTGATGGTTGTAAAATTATCTACAAGTTCTTGTAAAATATTAAAAATGTCTTGTAACTCTTCTTTAGAGTTTATTTCAAAACTAGAACTCATTCGGGCCAATGGAGAGTTGTTCATTGTTGGAGAGTCGGTGATGGAATGAGGATCGGCGCATAGGGAGGGGGCTTATATAATGGTGACCTTGAGCAGGCGTCTAAGGAGGGGGGCTGTCTCTAGGGAGGGGGGCTTTTATATAGGGAACCTTGAGCTTATGATTGAATAAAACGTTTAGTTCTTCTTCTTCGTCTTTTAATTCAATTATTTGAACCGAAGTAGTTGTTTCATCTTCTTCACTTGATGAAGAAAACAATTCACCAGGATTTAAATATTGAACTACAATTCTGAACCATCTTATAGGATATTCGTCAATGACAGAAAGTAAGTTTTGAAACAATTCTTCCATCTCCTCCCTGTCAGTTATTATATGTTCAAATTTGATAAATTTGTTTTCCATGTTGTTAGTTAGAGTGTTGGAAGTGGAATGATTTAATATTATATAAAAATTAGAACTAGTGGTGGGGGAAATCTCAAGGTCATCCAAATGAAGTTTTAAAAAAGAGTGTAAAACTGAAATTACACATTTGATGGTTCAATAGGATCAGAAGACCAATCTGATCTATATTTGCACGCATTTATAATGCATGTACAAAAGTCTTCTTTATAATATGCATCGCACTTTTGACAATTGAGAAGTTTTTCTGGATGAAATTTGATACATCTCTGGGGACAGCAAGTGTGGAAGTATCTTGATTTATAAATCTTGAAGGTTCGCAGTTCTGGTGGCGGTAGTTGTTTTGTCTTGCATTTGCAGTAACAGGATCCGAAGAATTCACATTTTGTACAAGCTAACCCATCCACCATCCATATTCCTACATCAGCACATTTTTGTTCACAACAGTAACGAGGTTCGTATTTGTTATTGTGTTTCTCCATGTTGACGCTGTCGAGTCCAGTGAAAGAATAAGAGTGTATAGTGTTGAATAGCGAGTTTTATGTACTGTGAAAAGTGGTGGGGGTAATTTCAAGGTCATCCAAACGGAGTTTTAAAAAATTATACCTTACTAATGTAAGGAATGTTGATACTTAAGAAGTTTGTTTCTCTTTGTTTTCTTCAGACTTTTTATCTTTCTCAGCTTTAGCCATAGCAACTAGTTCTTCTATTGATAGTGGATGTACTTCAGGAAATTTCAAAATTAATTTAGCTTGGTATCCTTCTTTAGCTAATACATCTATATCTTTAGTCATTTGTTCAACAGTGTTGTAATCTTTTCCATAGATTTTTCCATCAAGTTGAATCATCATTCTGTACAACATTTTCTTGAATAGGTCTTGTCGTGGTGAGAGCTGAGAAGCGAATGATTATTTATCCAAGTATCACATCCTTTTTATTAGCTCACATTTAACATGTGATTTTTTAGTTGTAGTTTTGTTTGTCAAAAGTTATTCAACATTGGTAATACTTTTGAAACTTGATGTTATGTTGACCAGTCGGCGATGAAGAAGTTGTAGGTTGTGTAGAAATAAATATTTCATCATCGCAATATTTTGTTTTAGTGAACATCCTTGTATTAGTAGCACTAACATCAACAGTTAAATGATAACCACCGGTAAGTAAAACTCGCATTTCGTTGGTTAAATCTTCGAGTTGTTCAAAAGTTGTAATGGTGTTGGTATCGTAAAGGAGTGGGGGAAGGGGTGGTGGGGGGAAGGTTGCCATTTTATAAGCCCTCTCCCTAGGCGGCGCTTCTCATTCGATCGCCAACTTTCAAACGAGAAACACCTCTCCCATGGCACGAATCAATTATCCCGCTATCACCAACTACTTCAACTTAAAACTATTTCTGGTGATAGTTGGATAGAATTTTTTAAAACTTACTCTGGATGACCTTGACATATTTTCCACATCTCAGTTATAAGTTTGAATTTCAATTTTGAACTAACTTTTAATTTTAATTTTATGCGCAAATTCACTTCACCCTAACGCCAACACTATCGCCATCTCCACCCCAACCTATATGGCATAACATATAACTACAGCATCTCATATATACCCTCTAACCCCCACCGGAAGCTATGTGACATGGCAGCTGGCGCCAGCTGCCGCGTCACGTGGCTCGGTGGGCACGTGGCCGGTTTTAAAAGTGACCAAAACACACTACTACCATTCTCTGCAGGAGATGGGACCCGAGGGAGATTAGGGTGAGGTAAAATGGGTCAATGGTGCAAGGAATGGGGGGGGGGGGTGGTACGAAGGGGCAATGGGGGGGCTGCCTTTAATCCGCACAAGACTTTCAGCGGGCTTTACCATTCTTGCCAACCTCCCCATTCATCACATGCGCACACAGACATTGGCCCACACTGATCCATTTCATGATTGCAACGCAAGGTCTACAGTTTGCTTTGCAAAAAGCTATTTGCCCACCACTTTAATATCCATTATGGCATATCCGTCTAGTAATATTGTTATAGCACGAACTTTGCCACGCCTAGAATTGTGTTTTATGGTAGTGTAATACTATGTTTACTTTTTATTTTACTTTAAAGTCAAGTTTTTTTAAGCTTTAGATAAACTAACAACAGGTATGAATCGGATTAACTTCCACGATTTTTAAGTACCACAATTTAAAGTCTAGATGTAAATAAACAAGTGAGTAAGAATCATAACAACAAAGTTTGAGAAAACTCAGTTTCATTCAACTTCTTTTATCCACGATATGTAATCAAGTACCATTAGAACCTATTAATACGAGCTACACTCATGATAAGAATCTAAGTGAATGCGGCACAACAATTACACACTGCTGTATAATTATTCCATGCTGCGGCATGTTATCCTTGTGTATAGGAGACGCCCAAAAATATTTCTACAATTTATCACGTTACCTAATTCAAAAAGATAAAAATTACAAAATATTGATTGTACATGATTTTGTATTAATCATACACAAACTTGTGGTTGGGCTGAATTTGAATGCTTTGAATGCACTTAAGAGTCTGCACTACCTGCCCCATCTTGGATTTTTAGTCCCATAAGAACAATGTTAAATTCAAAACATTACTGTTGTCTTTGAAACACTATATCTCGATAATCTTGCATCGGATTAGCATGAAACTTGAATATGTTCACCATAAGCGAATGGCGGAGTGCATGACGTGGATATATTTTCAATAAACCTACTAAAAATGTCTTAAAAGTGGTATAAAAATTGTGTTAAATTCAATTATATTTGATTCGTTATTCGAGTGGATAATTTTTTACATTAATTTTCTGTCACGTCAAGCACTAGATACTATAATAACATTTAAAATGACATAAAGTTTGAAATTTTCCTACGAAAAACAAATTCACAGTAATGTTCCAAATTTAACATTGCTCATATGGGACAAACTACCAAGATGGCGCAGGTAGTGCAGACTCTTAACAAATTAGGTTAGGTCCAGAGATCACAAAAATAACAATCATGTCGGGGTTACTATACAGATAAAATTACTACATATCGAGATTTGCAAATCTCGTATAATTTACGTTGTACTTATTCTAGTTATCTTTCTTGATAGTTTTTCACATAAAAAAGATTTATAGTTGGCCTGGTTGGTCGGTGTGAGGTTTTTACACGAGAGCTGGAACGTGTGGCATGTAGTGATGGGAGAGGCCGCACCTGACCTGGCTGCTGAGTGCTGAGTGCCTGACCTCACCCTCCTGCAGCGCTGCACTGCGAGGAAAACTGGCACTGCTTTGTTGGAAAATCACATAATTGAGGTCATTTCAGTCGTTCTAATTAATTGATCAAATCCATCAGAGTATATCGGCCATACCACGGAAAGGATCTTATTAAATATCAAAACTGTAAAACGAACAAATAGTTCATGTGTGTTATAATAAGGCGCGATTTTTATATGTTATTGCTTATTCCCATATGTTTTTCCTTTTTACTTTGTTTAGTACAAGCTTTTTCCCGCGGCTCACTCGCCGTCACGCTCACCCTATATTCAGTGATAGCCTACCTTCAATAACATATGTACAAAATTTCATGATGATCGGTTGAGTAGTTTTCACGTGTAAGCGTAACAAAGGACCGGACATTAATATTATTTATAATAGTAGGGATTAATTAAGGTTGCTGTCACACTTCCATGATAAAATCCAATTATTGGACAGATTTTATTTCATTAAACATTTAATAATTAAATAATTAGAATTATACCAATACAAAAATATAAGGTAATATCAAACAATTCTTTCGTTATCCATTCATTGTTAAATCAGTTGTAGACAGTAAAAATCTTGATCCAAATTACCTACAAGATTAAATGTGTACTATATTTATAAAAAAAATTGAGATTCAGTGTGTTTACTGTTTAAGATTATGTGAGTTTCTAGGTAATTTGTAGTGACTAAATAGTTTAGGACAAGTGATTAATTAAACCAGCACGTAATCTCCATTTTCAAAAACTTGATTTCAAGAAGAGACATGTAGCCTACCCTACCATAAAAACCATGTAGCAGCTGTCAGTCTATTTTGTGGATGACATAACGCAAACATCAGCAACTAACAAGGATGAGTCACGGATGGAATTACATAGTTAAGAACCGACAACTTTTTATCGCTCAATGTCAATGTCGATAACCTTACAACCCACCAATAGTAAACACGATTGGTTAAGGAGTACCGAGGGAAAACAATAAATGACCCTTTATAAATGTTTATGAGTGAATGTTGACTTACAAAAGCTATGTAAAGATTTTATTGTTAAATGTTTTCTTTTGATGGTTTTCAGGTTCTGTTTATGTATTAACAATATGATCTTTAAGTTATAAAAAGTAATTCATAACAAAACTTAACCGAGCTCTATCAAAATCAAGAGGAAATAAAGAAAGTATTCTGTCATAATATGCTAGATAAAAAGGTCAAAATACTTGAAAAGATATTCTCCCTTTTCATTTTTTTCTGTTGAATTTCATAAGCTACAACCAAAATAACCAATGAAAAATTTCCATGAAAAATTTCCTGATCGCTCGGAATCTTGATCTTCAAAAATCTACTTTTTACAAGATTTTTTTGACGGCCACACGTGTGATCGCCGTTTAAATGTTTCTTTTTGTTCGTTCCGCGTGTATATGTTGTGTATTCAGTGTTATGTACTTTTAAAAATTGACGAAAAATGACAGTATTTTTTAACTTTTAACTTTTGACAACATAGATTTGATAATGGGATAACAGTCCCGAAACTAGTTATCCCATTATCAAATCATATGTATTGAAGACGGTATAAGGTATTGTAACCTACTATTATTAAGAAATTTTCTAAAAGTGGGCATTTAGAAGGACCGATAGGAGTTGAAGCTTTTCTATATATTTAAAATAGTTTTTTTTCAAAACACTATCTATAGAAGGATAGAGATTATTACACCTCCTCAAAAAAAAGATTTCAAGGGTTGGCACCGGGAATATATAGGAATATAATGTATCCTGAGGTGATGAGAGATAATCTGATAAGCCGAGAATCAGCTGAGTGGCGGAGGAGTGTGCCGTCATTGGTTTACGACCCAGAACCAGGCCAGGGGGGCAGTAAAACGTGTCCACTCCGCCGGACAGCATCACAACATCTGACATCTGACATCATACCGGCGACCAGGCCGACACACGAGGGCGGTCTAGGAATGTCTCCGAGGCCAATGGGTTTGATCGCATGATATTTTGGTTTGTGATGAATTGCGCAATTTGAAAATATTATACATTACTTGAAGAAATTGAGGTTTCAGTATGTCGCATCTAAATAAATTATATACTCCCGAATGTGTAACTGACTGACTCACTCACTCACTCATCGGGGTATCAGAAATTCGTCAAACGTCGGTAAAGTAGATCTCCTATATATCACTTACTACAGAGTGATTCCCGAGCGAGAACTAAACTTACCGACCTGTATTATTGAGAAAATTGCCAACATACTGGGAGTCGCGGATTACCGAGACACTCTTTTTAAGAAATTTTATAATAGATTTTCCTCATTCTTCTCTGAGCATTTTAGGTTAAGCAAAAATGTCTCGGCACAAAAATGTCTTAGACTCTTTTAAATACGTTTCCAACAAAAATTGTCAGTTTGGTCCAAAATGTTTTTTTTTATTAAATTTACAACATGACGGAGATTAATGAACATGTATTTAAATGTTTAGTAAAACTAATCACGTGATAATTGATGTTTTATGATGGTATATTATTTTAAATGAGGTTCTTAGACATTTACATGTTTGGTAAGTTCTGTTGTATGTAAAATGTTCAGACACAATATATGTTAAATTTTCCCCAGTTAAAAAAAAATAATGTCATGCTATTTATTATTCTAAATCAGTATGATTAGGGTTTAAAATATTAAATTTTAAAGTTGCTTCAAAATTACGTCTGGTCCCCTCTGTATTGAAATCAGTGTCAATCAACAGAGCAAAATGTGTTTACCTACAACGGCACAATTTGTTTTTTTATTTTTGTACAATTTTAAAAGAGGTGCAAGGTTGGTATGGGACACCCGGTAAGACAGTATCATATTTGCACGATAGTCCTCCCAAAAATTGGTTCTTTATTTGGGATGGCACTTAATTTCTAACGAACTCATTAAGCCGCGTACGCACTGGCCGAACATTCGTGGCGAACTTGTTCGGCGAACACAAAAATCAACAAACATTCTTAACGAACAATTAACAGGCCATATGATTTACATACTAAACGGTTAGCAACAAACAAACAAAAGTTCGGAAGAACTTAGTTCGGCCAATGCGGACGCGGCTTTAGGAAGTACATCATTGACTTTACCTGATAGCATGCTAATTTAAATTTTACAATTCAACAAAAATTTTAACTAAAATAGCAGATTACACAATTGATTTATCTTTTAGTGCGTAGTAAGTTAATGTTATATTAAAAGGGTGGCAGTACAGTATTTTCATTTAAAATAAAAAAAGCTTTTTTATTTCCTGCCCCAGAAAACTATCTGATTTCAAAATTTAGCGACCAAACATTTTTACCCAAAATAAATATGACATTATTTTTTTCTACTCTAGCGGCCAAATTATAACATCTGAGGCAATCCTCGCGAACATCTTTCAAGTTACTACAAGTTTGGTTCTATGAATGTTTGCCCCCCAGTCCAAACAATTAAACATAATTAAATGTTTCCTTATTTTTGCGGGGAATTTTATCCCATGTAGACGTAATTTTACAACTAATTTTTTGTACCAAGAAATTTTTGGTATATATCAACATTTAGTGTTATAGGGCCTATAGATTGCCAATATAATTGTATTAAGATCATGTAGCCTCACACATGACATTTCACAAATCATTTCCTCTAAAAGTTTATTAATTTTAACTATCTCTGTACAGTTTATACAGTTTCTTATACAAATTAAAGTTCCTCCTCTTTTTCTTCCTTGCCTGCAGAATGAAGATACAATATTGAAATTCAAAATGTTTAACAGATTGATAAATTTTTGTACGACCCAGTGCTCACTCAGGCAAACAATGTCAAATTTTCCATTTTTAATAGGCTACAATTATTTAAAATATCCAATTTATTTACTAATCCTCTTATGTTCCATATTAGTATTTTTATATAATTATTCCCCAAATTTGAATTATTTTTATTTTTAAACGGTAGAAAAGGTGTCATGTTCCTATTTGAGGTGATAAAGTTTTGAAGTTTAAATTATCTCTGTGATTTCCATGATGATTTGTTTCTGCTAAGGCTCTGGAATTTGTTAAATGTTCCTTTAATATGTCACACAATATATTTTTCCCTGCTTGATAAGATGTAGACCATGTGTCGTGTAATGTGATCTTCTTAAACCATTTAACTTAATGTACTTTAGTTTTCTGTTTAATGAGAAATTAATTTCGTTTTTCATTACATTGTTAATGTTTTTTATTAGCCTATTCATTTCATTTCATTTTTATCATATCTATAAGGAAGTTCTGCTATCATAATATTTGTGTTGTTAGTCTTCTGAAGAATTTCTTGAATTAAAGGTTTTATGTTAAAATTATGATCATTATCTACATCATTTGTCCCACCAATAATAATTAAATAGTCATTTACACTTAAATTCTGACAAACTTTGTCAAGTTTTGTAATTATAAAATGAAGAGGAGCTCCAGGTAAAATAGTTGAAGAAATTTCATAATGTGTCAGTTTACTGTCCAACAGTGTCGATAATTCACGAGCATGGCTATCTCCTACAATATGAATCTTTCTTAGATCTCTAGATTTCTTAGTTTTGTTATACATATTACTATTTTGTGTGATAGCCCTATTAGTACCAAGTTGTGGATCAATCTTCAGTTGTCTTTCAATGTGGATCTGTCCATTCCATATTTGATTCTCATATGCAGAGGATGCACTAAAGCCCTTATTTTTATTAGGATTGTCATTTCTATTTTTCTGTATGTTCTTCTTTAGTCTCAATGTAATTAGTTTATTTGCAATTAAATTATGTCAAAATTTGAATTAAATTCATGCACATTATCTTTTAGGCTTAAATTGTTATTTAGAATATTTATTATTGTACTCATAAAATGAATCATAAAATACCCACAGTCAATAGAATTATCTTGCTGTATACACGGAATTGTGTTTACTGGGGCAGATTTACGAACACCTCTGCTTTTATCCAATTGTTTTGCTACTTTAATTGCACTCTTATAATTGAGGTTGTGGTAAGAATCTATATGATAATAACAGTTGTCTTGTTTGTGAAAAACCAATAGACTCCAATGGCTTCCTTCACTATCATCCATGCTATCATTTACGGGAAGAAACATGGTTTCAACATTATTGATGTCCATCAGTTTTGTTACTCCACATGGATCATCAAAATTTTTTATTGCATGACTAGTCATTGGATTTATGATTCTTGTATTCTTTAAGTTGTTTGTTGAAGAGAAATCATCAACAAATAATGATATATCTGTGTCCGATAATTTTTCTCTTGGTAACTGATAATATTCTGACCTTTTATTTTCATCCTTATTACTTTTATTTGTATTTTTCCTGTGTAAAGTCTTGGGACACGCAGGAGGTTTTAGGGTAATTTGTTGGGAACACTCCTCTATACTGTTCTCTTCATAATTGTTTAACTCATCAAATCTATTTGAAATGTTTAATTCAAAAGAGTTCAAAGTACTGTTACGGTGTTTGGTTTCGTTGGATTTTTTGACTTTCACAGTACTCCAAGAATCATCAGGTACCTGATTTACTTTGCTTTGCCTAATAGTTGAAATCTCCTTAAAAACATCCCAATCTGTTTGGGTAGAGTTATCACGTAGTTCTCTTCCTTGGACCATTTTGTCAACATTTAATAATAATATTTGTTCAACCTTATCTAATTTCTTCCTAATATATTGCAAGTCATTACATTTTTTCTCAACTTTTTCAAGTCTTTCTCTCCATTTGGGCATATCTATTTCATTCTTCATGTCCAGTACTTCACAACATGAAGATTCTTTGGTACTGATACTTGTGTCATTTTTCGCATTAAGTTCACATTTGCGTGAATGTTTCTTCAATCCTATTTCAGTGAAGTAATTTCCACAATTGTCACATATTTTATTTTTTGAGAAAGTTGAATTAATATTTCTAGTCATGTTGATATTTATACTTCTAAATGAAATTTTAGGTTATCCTATTAGAGGTTTGGTAATATGCTTATAGTAGATTAGAAAGAACTCATTACAATTTTAAATTACAGTATTTTACCTTATCTAATGCAGTTATATCACAAAATCACTAAATTTAAATATTATTCTTGTCTAAAATCTAAAAATTATTTGATGAAATTTTTCTATGTTTGCATTCAACAACAGTCAGCTGTAAATCTCCAGTTTACATGGTAACATTGGAGGTATTTTAAAGAGCCAGAGGTCGGGTATATAGGCCAAGGACGGGGCGTGGTAAGGGTGGAATACCAAGGACGCCTAATTGTCTACAATGGCGGCGGTAAGGGATGAGGAGCGTGTCATCCCCTCACGACTTGTTGCTCCCTCACTATCAGCTGCATTCCTTTTGTAATTCAAATTTTTAACTGCACAACACAAAAGTGTAGACTTTTCCTTTTTAAGAGAGTGGTTTAAGGTTAACTTTGTACTGTAGAAACTAAAATAAATGTTGTGATATGTTTTTACGTAATTATAATTATTTCTCAAACAGATCAGGGTAGTAACTTTTTAATTCTGTGAACACTAAGTTATATACTTAATGTAATACGCCACTGCATTGGCGTATTTAATGGAATTGTTTAAATTTCATTGTGTATTTTAGGAACTACGGTTTGTCATGTTCATTGCAGAGCTAAAAAAGTACAAATGCAAACACAAATTTTCTTCCAGGCCTTAACAAAATATGACTTAACTATATGAATGTACAAGATACTGAACATGTTGTCAAAAATGACAATGAAAAATGAATAAAACGCAGATCGGCCAAATTATCGACATAACTCGATGAGTGCGAATTATGTCGAATCGAACGCGAATAAAACAATCAGCGTCAAAACAAATGGTTGATCAAAATCGTACATTTATATTGATGTCATAATGTAATTTCAAATCCAATTAACTATTCAATCAGACATGAAACCTACACCATATCCCAGGGACGTGTGTTTCAGTGTCGGGCGGACATAAATTGAAACACGCAGAGACCATTCACAACGCACGCACACATATATAATGTTTCTTTAACGGATAATCTATTTTAGCTATGCTAAAATTTTGGACGTTTTTAAAAACTAATATACTTTACTTTAAAAAATCTAAGTTCATTTTCGTTTTTAGGGATTCTGTCTAAAAGCAGTGTAGTAGTTCCATTAGCTTGTCAAATATTGTACTCAATTATTCCAGCTTTTGCTTTGTTTAGGAATTTTCCATTGTTAGGAATTCAAATTCAAATGAAAAATATTAAATTGATGTTATAATCAAGTATAACATGGAGTCCACAGAAAATAATATGTAATTATTTCCCCTGACTTTCACTGACCCATTTACCATCAATCTCCCTGACTTACAAAATTTGCTGAAAATACACACTAGACAAAATAATAATAAAATACTACTATAGTCAATTTAAATCACATAAAAACTTAAATATGTATTAGCAGATTACCAAAAAGGAATTAAATTTCCAAAAGTATGACAATCAAATCAAGTTTCTTGATTCAAATTTGTTGGTAGAAATTACATTCGTTTTCTCATTATTTTGGCACCGACACTTCTTTTCTTAAAAAATGGATATTGTTGGCAGGAGATGTTGAGCCGGCATGTACGATTTTAAATTATTAGGTCCTTCATAATGAGATATTACTGTTTGCTTACCCATGTTAATAAGCTTGAATGACTTGCGATACACTTTACAATAAGCAAAAGATACATTAATTAACAACTAACAAGTCTAACCAACTCACTAATTTAAGGAAATATTTTGTCTTCCAGCCACTATTATCAAATGTATTCTATTTAGCGGCCATTGTACAGCTAACTACTTATCAAGATCATAAAAGGAAAATACTGAAAATTTAAAATATTCCAAGCACCAATAGTCCAAACCGCTCCAATACATTCAAACTAAATTCTTAGATTTTTTTTATGTACAGTGCATTTCATAATTTACACATATAAGACAAATAGAAACATGATTTATGTTGTATAACAGTTGAAAAACTCATCAATTCATGTATTTTGTATAATGTAAAAGCCCAACGCATACTGTAATAAAAATAATAAACGATACACTGCATAAATTGGCCCATTAAAACTCTTTTGATAGCCAGTATTCTCGATGAGGTTAAAGTTATGAAATCAGAGAGAAATGATGAGTGTACGTCACCGACGAGTGTTAGTGCCGTTATTGTGTGTGGGCTGCGGCAATTCCTGCAAAGATCAATCCTGCTTCCGCGTGCCGCCGCCGCCGACACAATACAATAACACACAGATACAATACGAAAAAATACATATTTATCATTGTGCTATGTATTTGTAACTGGGTAATACACGTATAATTTATTCATTCAATGCAGAGGGAGAAATAATCCGCATTACGCTGTAGGGTATAATAAAATAAAGATCCGGTATGAATAGGATTAAATCAACAACTACCTTACAACCATCAAACTGGAGTTTATTATTCATTTTGTTGTGGTGTGCTACGACCTTAAGATATAGAATGTTTCCAAAATTCGAACATGAACAGTAAAACTTATACCACTATAGTGTACGGCCATATATTAATAAATTTTGTCAATATTATCAAAAATGGTAAGAATTCAGGCAAGATTTCTCGCATAATCCCTATGCTGTATTCATCACAATACACCACATCCATTAAACTCATTCTTCATTCATGCAGGCTTAATTCAAACACTTCTTGAAAAAGTGCCGACCATTCGAAGCAAATAATCCTAGGAAAAAAAGAACAACCTGTGTATGTAGATTATTATATTACACTTATATCAAAACAATTTCCGAAAGAATAGGTTTTCCTGAAAATCACAAAAGAGAAGTTATGGTTTGAAAAGTTCACCAAGAAAATAGATGGTTAAAAATGTGAGCACCAATCCACAAATCAGGGGTGTTAAACTTTACGATTAACATTTGGAAAATAACGAGTTCGAATCAACAACAATCGTGGCCTTTTCTAACCACCCTGCACATCGTTCATCGCTGTTTCGTGACATTCTCACTATTTACCTACTGTACAGTCATTTAAACGACTGTCAGCTAGATCTGCTTTGTAACAATTATTTAATGTAGGCTACATACATACGATGTACAACGTGGTTGAATGAAATATACAGACAAACGTGGCATCTCTTATATTTAATGTAGGCTACATACATACGATGTACAACGTGGTTGAATGAAATATACAGACAAACGTGGCATCTCTTATATTTAATGTAGGCTACATACATACGATGTACAACGTGGTTGAATGAAATATACAGACAAACGTGGCATCTCTTATATTTAATACATATTGGTCCAGTAATACAGTAATGATAAACACCTCAACTATATTCCTCGCGCATACAAATTATTTAATAATTAATTATACAAGGAAATACCTGAATTGAAATACTGAACCTCTTGTTGTTCTTACCTGCAACAAAAATGCAAAAATAAGTACAACAGTTTTATATACGTGATGACTACGTACAATTTAATCTACTGTATGTATAAGCGTGATGAAAACAACAATCCGTCCTTTTGTCGCAAGGCATAAAATTAATGTATAAGTATCAGTGCTTGTGAACCTCGGTAATATGTTTATGACAGCCCTAAACTTAAAATTAAAAATACTCTCAAGAAAAGCCCAGTGTTTATATAGCCTACTCACAAAAAGATTTTAAAATATCGCCCACTACTCTTAGATAGGTTTAAGGGGGTATGATACCCCCTAAAAATTTATTTTTACTAAAGAACGCCTATTATTATTAGTTTTTGTTGATAGTATTAATATACCTATTATTAATATATATAGTCTACCTATTAATAGTATTAATATACCAACAGTTTTTATTACTAAAACAACCCCTAAATACCCCTAAATTTTACTACCCCTAAATAGGGGTAGTATTTCCTAAACAAATAATTGTTTACTGGAAATGTCATATTTTAGTTTATAGCAGTGATAGCAACATAATTTCTTTTTTATTTTAAAGGTGTTGTGCATACCCACAAACTGTAGAATTATTTTCATTTTAGGTCTTAAGGGTTTTATAATGAAAAATAATAAATAAAAAATTCAAGTTTTATTTATTTTAGTTTTAAATTTTTATAAATGGCAGTTTTTTAACAATCTGCACTATGGTGCAAAAAAAACAGATTTAATTTTATTTATATTGATCCGGTCAGGAATATACGAGGTCATGAATTGAAACTAAATGATATTTCTCAATAAGATCAATGTACAGCCAATAACACAATGAAAAGCCACAAGGTAGGGATTTACGTTCCCAATGGATCCAATCAAGGCTGCTAAGCTGAACCCCTCTTCCTCTTGCCATCATCGGTAAACCACTAAACTACACCTAAATTGCCGATCCTGATCCCCCTAGAGTTTAGAGTATAAAGTAATCGTTCCACAGTATTTATGGTTCATCCTAGATATGTTATTTAATGTTAAACGTATACACGGAATCTCGACAAATGCGAATAAAATCTACGAAATGAATCGTTTGAAATGTTTAGGCGCTCTGCAATAATGATGGAAATTTAATTTCAATGATTTCTGAGTGTGTGCAAATTCTGAGGGTAAAGAAAAGTTACAGAAGGAAACATTAACTATCCATGTGTATAGAATCTACTATAACTACAAAGTATGAAACAAAAATACAAATATATTGAATTGAAAACCATATTTAAATGTGCAATTTATATGTTAACACTACTGAAACGTGTTACTAAAATCATAAGTTGAAAATTATGCACTTGAAATCTCTGAAAATTACATCAGTAACATACAATGAAGATAGAGCACCGGTACATTAGAGGGGATCAATAATTGGCTCATCCCAATCACCAGAGCACGTGATGGCCCAACTACAGTGCATAACAAACGATATATTCTCACTGGGAGAACACTGTACCTGTAAAAGCACGGAATGAACTTTGTTTTAAATTCGATCTAAAAGTAGATGTATTTTAAAGAATAGTGTAAAGAAAACATCTTCCATAAAATAAATTTTGCTTTTACATTAAAGCTGGGGGAAGCTTTCATGTTTAAAATGGTGAAAAAATTTATTTTTCCTCATTACCAACCGTACTTAAAATATTAGGCGTTCCATTTCATAGTCCTCCATAAAAAATACTGTAAAATCTTTGATGAGAAATTTAAAATCATAAAATTGATAAGAGAACAATCCAGATGAAATATGTTGGGGAAAATGCAGTAAGATTGTAATAAGAACCAGTAATAAAATGCAGTAAAAACCAGCTGTTGTGGCGAAAGCCAAGAAGACCTGAGACAGTGAAGCTTAGAATGACTGACCCAACAGAGGATTAAATAGCTTAAAAGCAACTTTTTGAAAAAGTAAACCAAATCACTTCAATTTAAAAGACCACCGGAGTAGAGATTATCTGAAAGTTTCAGGTTGCTTAGAGAAAAAAGTAGGAGAGGGGGGACCTGGAGACGGGAGAGATGGGAGATACGGCGGTGAGGTGCGTCGGCGGACCACTTACACCTACACTACACTGGTGCGGCTTTGTTTCAACCGAGAGAGATTCTCTCATTACCGGACAAGAAACATGCTCCTGAAGCAGAGAGACACGCGGGAAGCATAAACAATTTATCAAAAGACGTATTGATTCCATGTTTAAATTGCTGGTTCTAAAAACTGCTAGACAAAACAGTAATTTAAGTAGAAGAGCCACCGTTTGTTGAACAAAGTGGTATTCCCTGGACAATGTTGCTACCTTGGACTTAGTTGACATTCAACTTTGCTCCACACTCTGCAAGACTACAATGACCAACGATTTATCAATTGGACGGAACAATACAAGGCGCGGCTTGAGTGCACGCAAACTTCTATCAAACTGCTAATATGACTAACGATGCAAACTGCACGTAAGATTGAGATTTGTAAACGAACAAGGATTATGACCTGTTTTGCATTGTGTTACATGAACGGATGTCTTCGGAATATTGAGGGAGCGGGGTCGCTTTCAATAAGGCGTAAAAGTCGCGAGTCGGGAATATTGTGTGCGCGTTGCCTCAATTTAACTTCAACCACGAACATGTAACTTACCTTGCATTTTCTGCTCACTTATACGGATTCCTGCATGTTTGAGTTTAAATGGTTTGCGAAGATACCATTTAAACTCAATTAAATTGAGTGAATTGTATTAAGGAATGAATAACATTTTACGATAACATGTAACTATTGTGAATGGTTGTACTTGTATCCATTTTAAAAGTTTGGGTTATTCTTCACCCTTAAAGTTTTAGTTTTAAATGTTGAGTTCTGAAAAATATAATAATGGAGGATTTCTCAAAAAGCATGATTTTTCTTATTCGTTCAGTTTGGTAGAAAAGTGAACATTGTCATGTACATCATAATTAATATCATAGTGAACACAATTCAGTCACAAAGAATTTGTGCATTCAGGCTCTACTGTTACGCAAGAGTAATGATTAATTCATCAGATTAGATTGTTTGTCCGGATCGTTAAGTGTCTGTTGGTTTAACACTATGGGACAACCCATCACAACGTGACCTAGCCGGCCGATTACGACGATAGCCTCAGATATTGTTTTACGAGTTTGTGTCAGGTTGAAGCTAACTGACAAATTTGACGACAATCAAATAAAATGATCGTCTCTTTTAGTAACTAGGATCGACTTGACGCTAAGGCTAATTTTAAACCTCGCAGGAACTATTGTAATAAATTCTTCATTTTCAAATCACTCGCTTCATGAATTCTAACAATTTATTGTCGCACGACTTACGAGTCATATTACTGTATACGTCTCAAATAAGAAACGATAATCCCATTGTTTCTATTAAACAAGTCAGATAACGTTTATATCTTAACACCACGTACAAGATGGTTATCGAAAATCACCTCCTGAGCAAATCTGTCTATACAAAAATGTTCTGTCTACAATATAACATTATTCCACTAGTCAGAAATTGACTCAAAGGTTTTCACTGACACCATAAACTGTTTTCCATTGAAATAGCCGAATGTGGAATGCAAAAACAGACAAATAACAGAGTAACACACAGAGGGAGAGGTTTCGTTTGTTTTTATATCACTCGACGCCACGGCACCAGCCGCGCTTGCAGAACTAATTGAGTTTAATAAAAATACCCCCCTTTGAAGGTTTGTTCCTAACCAAACCATAATCCAGTTTCTGTTTACTATAACCACTGAAAAGAGAGTCCCTATACATTAAGCGAATTTTCTACAGGGTAAGAATTGGTATTGGTTGTTGTAACATTTGTATACGCGTTTAGTGAGGTATGTTTTTTCGGGTGTGTCAAATACTTTAGACGTACATTACACTTACACAAAAAAAATTATTGTAAGTGTACATCAAATGTATTTGACTCATAGACATTGTGTGAGGAAGCTGATTCATGAAGTATAATTTTACATCTATAATAATTTCCTATACGAAATGGTATTTAAAACTCGTCAATTTACGGAGGAATTACGATCACAAGTCCGCAACAGCCAGCCTTGTTGCAAGCTCTGTTTGTAAACAGACACGTTACAACTATACAGTTGTAACTACTAACTAGTTGACAGCATATGACCTATGGACGGCGGGCGACGCGAAGGCTCGAAGCTCAGGTGACTGCTGATTGAAGTGGCCTGCTACCGACCGCGCCACCAATAATGTGATAGGAGTCTTGGTCGTGGTTGGGTGGTATAAACTACATTGTGTGGTCTGCAAATAATTAATTGACATGTTATTTTTTTACGTATTAAAATTCGTGTTTAATTTGTATTGAGAAGAATATGAGCAAAATTGTTAACGTTTAATTTAAACTGCAACGATTTACTATTACGTCAACGGTGTCTTAGAGTAGACGTGGTAGACGTCTGCTTTGATTTATAACCTTCAAGAATTCAAGATATTAAAACATGTAGGCCTAATTTGTTATACTGATAAAGATTGTAAAATATTCCAATGAAATTGAAAAAGGCTTAAGAATATCTAGAAGAACATAGGTTGTCAATTTTTTCTTTTAATTTGTCACTAATTTATTTATAAAGATTCAGAGACCTTCGCAGATAAAGGAGACGAGCAGCCTCCGCTCCTGGGTGGCCTTCATGGCTGGCCGAAACCAGAACCAGGCCAGGAGGACTGTAAACCTCGCTGACCACAACTGATGACGTCATCTGCAAGGTCATCCTAGTCAAACACAAAAACTACGAGTTCATGGTCACCAATGTTGGGTAGACTATCTTCTCCTTAATAGGAACAAGAGATTTGTTACCTAGCCATGAATACACAATACTATACACACTTAGGGCCGGTTTCTAGAAGCAAGTTTAAACCTAAAATCATGCTTAAACAAAAATTTTCCATTGTGTTAAACTAAGTTAAGTTGAATGTGTTTGGAGAAACCGGTCCTGAGTAAATAAAACATCTTCAGCATGTAACACGATCTAAATTTAAAATAATTAAATCCCACAAACACAACAGCTCAAATCAATATTTGGAAGCAAAAAGCCTTCTGATAAATAAGATAGGGTAAATGATATTTTAGGAAGAAACGTAGATAAAATCAAAGTCACGTAATATTCCGGTATAACTATGCATGTGCTTACACCATCATCAGGTGAATGAACTTGCATAGTCGGTGCATTATGATGAAACCGAAGAGATAGCATCAGCGCGATACGAGTACTACGTTGGCTCTATTCAGGTAGTATCGTGTGCAATGCTGTTGTGTACCTGTCCTGTAGTTGCAACAAAGACACGATTGGTGCGAGTTATGTACTATGTATAGAACATTTACATGGATTAAATTAAAACATAAAATCCGAGTAACATGAGGTGGTCCATAAAGTATAAGGTAAGTATACGGTACCTTACAATTTATGGACCTCACAAGGGGATAGGAAGTTACTATTAATTATTATTGGTCAACATCCAAAACAAGCCAAAGAAAATAAAAGAGATCCATTAGTATATTGAAAAGTTATAACAAATTTACTTCTTTTATTTTTTTTACGAAACACATATACGGCAGCATCAGCCCTAAAGTGCATCTAATTAAACATTTATGTTAGGCCTAAGCGTTCGAGGATCAAGAATAGTTGAACGCAGTTTTAGTTTAAGAACACAATTATTTCGTGGTTGTATATATTGCATTTTACATACCTACTAATGTAATTATACTGTATACACTTTGGTTTTGGTGTTGCATTATGTAAAATAAAATTTATTATATTGTGATTTAAAAAAAAAAAAAATCCTTATTAAATAATCGTAAACAACCAATGGCTGGCACAAACACGATGTAACGGAGCTAACTAATCCATCGAACGGGGACATTCTGATTGGAGAGATATTTTGAGAGGATCTCGTTGTAAACAAAACACGCTTGTTAAAACGAGATAAACGTGTGACCATCAGAGCATGGTTAATCTATTTCAAATCTATTGCATTGATTACTTATCACTAACGTAAATTATTTTTGCACTTAAATAACTTTTTGGGCATAAAAAGGTATCTCTCAGTGCGATAATCTATATCTATGTACGGTTGTATTCATATTTACTTTTAACAGTGTACTGAACTGCTGTGTATGCGTTTATAGTTTATGCTAACGAGCTGGAAAATGAAAAAGAATAGACCGTTTAGACTTATTGTTGTAGGTTTAAATACACCAACAAAAATCAGATTACTGTACTATTTTTCTTGCTTAGAAGTAAAATGCCGATACCGATCACAGTGATGTGTTTCATTTTACACAGCGACGGGAGCGTTGTCTGCAGTGAGAGTGCTCCGGAATTGACAGGAAGTTTACTCAACTTTGAGAAGCCATCAGCATCAATGATAACGCAGTGCTGCCGCTGCCACAGTGTTATTTAGCTGAACGCAGAAGTTTCGGCATACGACGATGTCTATGCCTACTCATAGCAATGTGAAGTAAGAAAATCAATTGCATCAGAAAATTGTTTTGAAACGCCAACGGTATTTATTTATTGATTTGGGTTAGAAGTGTTGAAAGTGGCAATAAGTCTTTCAAATTTCGGGAAACGTGGATAGTAAAAGTCACTTATGAAAATAATTAAATTATACTTTTTGTAAAATGTTACCTTATTTAACAAAAATTAAATATTATATATAATTATTTTTTAAGTAGCCCGTACTACCCGCTATTCCCCTACATCAAAAAATTTATTTGTAAAAAAATAATAGCCGCCATTGCAAGCTTTATATCTTTATCCAACCATTCTCTCTACATTCGCCTTCCTTTTTTTCCTTTTTAAACTTCGATGTTCTAGCCTATAAAATACAAAATAAAACACTGGGGTGGCCCATACTACCCGTCTGAAATTGAAAACACAAACATGGCGGATTATTCCAAGGAAGATTAGTCGAATTTAGACGAACTTCTCACGATTTTACTGTAAGTAATACACCTAGCTAAACAGTTTTACTATCGCCGGAGTCAGCACAGGAACCTCTAAAAAATAGTCGGGGTAACGATTTCCAGGTGCGAAACTAAACAACTGTAAATTTAAAGCGACCTGACAACACATACTGAACCTGAACATAAAGAAATACTGTCTTATTGACGGGCCTTGCGGTTTCCGCTACGTGCATCGCAGTGCTGGTGGAGATTACGAGAAGAAAAACACACGTGGCCAATACTTCTCGCTGGCCCATACTACCCGCAGCCGTTCCCTTACATAGTTACGGCTTCTTAAAATAAATAGTAGTAATTAATTATATAACTAGGGAAAGGAAATATTATACAGGCTAAAAACCATGCGAAAATGCAAAATTTGTCGATTACCTTCCGAACCAGTCTTTTTAACCATCGTTATGCAACCCAGCGTTACAGAACGTCCTAATAACTGCTGCATTATGCTTTATGCTAATCTCAATCCATCAATATTATGTAATCGGGGAGTGTAATTCTTGCTCAAAGGTGTCGTTAGGGAGTAATCACAGTGTAATATCCAGCTAAGCCATGTATAATCGGAGTAATTTAAAAGATGCATCTGTACTAGCAAGCCAAAGACAACATACTAGGCCTACTGTATACCTATTTGTAAATCAATTAACAGTAAACCTCTAAACATTCATTTTCTTATACTAATCCTTGTTAAATAAAACTTCAAAACTTTATAGAGTTTCATGTTTAAACTTTTTTTACGTCCCACAAATGAAATTTGGTCAGGAAAAGGGCGATGCAATAAACCCTAATCTATACGGACCTTGGCAACATCAACATTTTCGACCCTTATAACTTCCTTTGTAAATATTAGAACGGTTTCTCGTTAGAATCTTCCACATATTTGCAATGTTACGATAAAGAAATTGATGTTACTTCATACTGTGTGTTAATTGATACTTCAAATAGATTTCTTTTTATATTTTTCTAAAGAAATTAAAATTATTATAATGATTTTCTGTATGATGAAAGTGGTAATATCTACACTTATTTAATACTCTAAGGTTTTTTTTGTAACTAGAACTCCTCCTACAGTTCAACCTATATTTTCAAATTTTTTGTGTCGTTGGATAAGGCTTGGTCTGCAGTTGTTTCCGCCAAAAATTTATGAGAACTTGACTAAAAATAAGGACGCTATATCCATAGTTTAAATTTGAAATTTTTCCATTTTAGAATAACACTGGGATTGGGTAGGGAATTTAAACATCATCTGTTAATGTTAAATGTGTGTAGTTTTGTGTGATAGCGGATAATCACAATATTGAATTGATCGGATGTAATTTTCAGCAATTACAAGTCATAGTTTAAATTTAATTGCTAGATTTCGAGCAAACAAATACACCCGTTTAATTAAAAATAGGAACCAGTTTTGTAACCAATCGTATTATCAAATTGATTGCAATAAGTTAGAATGTTTTTGATGGGTTCGGTTTGTTTCACAAGTTAAAAAACACAACGCCAGTCATTCTGATAAATGGGAAGATACATGATCCACAATAGTTAAACGCATTTCACTGCACTCTGTAAATGTTATGTGATCTAACACCTTAAGATCTCCAAAGTTCTCAGTTCCAAATAGTTTCTCAACTTATAAGAAACTATTCCGGTGCGGCAACTTCCTCAGAATCCATAAACACTTGCGGTGAATGGCCCCAGGTTAAATGGTTGATATTGTCTTAAAATTTGCATTTACTAGTTCATTGCGGCAAGATTAACCTGTTCAGAGCCACGACACCCGGTCGTGTCCAGTCCAGTGTGGCGGCGCGGCGGCGGCTGGTTTGCTGATCTAGGTCAGTGATAAGAGCAGTTGTTATCAGCCGGTACGGTGCATGAATACCTTCATTGTCTCCCATGTACGGGGCTCTACCACGTGCCACGGTTTACAATGTTGCCTCTTGGGGGCATTGAGTAATCAGCATGTAAGATTTTATGGGAAACCTCACGCGAATATCCCATATGCCTGTATGCTTTACTACGCCATTGCAATTATCGAATAACTTTATTACAAATAATTAATCATACAATCATTAGTAGATTATACCCTGACCAATGAGTTTATTAAGTTGCTACAACTTAAATCTGATTATTCTGGAACAACAAACTGAAAACAATATAACATTTCTGCTATAGGCATTTTCACTGCAGATCATAACAAAACAGATCTAAGTAATAAGCTTATGGTAGATTTTGCTATTGGTAGGATTATAATGGAGACCAAATAAAGCAACGGTGACTTGATGATTGTTGTTGTTAATACTTAAGTACTTTATTTCAAACACCGACGCACTCATGACTGAAGGAGTAGTGTGATGACGATCCCAATGACGAAAGGCAGCTGAGTCCAGTATCGAACCATCGAAAGCACTATTTTTTTCTCATGATAGAATTGGCAACCTTCAGAATCACAGGCGAATTCTATAACGACTCAGCTGTTATACCTCATACGTGATATATACATTATTGTCCATCGCAATGTATAGTTATTTAATATGATAAACGTTTTCATCGTTATCTGAAAACAAGCAGAAGTATATATTTTTTTTTTTCAGATTTCTGTTGTGGACGAAAGTTGGGCTGATTTACATCGACAGTTGGTCGATTCAATGAGTTACGTTTACACCTTTCTAAGCCCCAGAGCGCCTGCGGGCGCGGTCCAAGGATGTGGCCCTGAACCCGGCTGTGGTAGTGGAACTGGACGTAATGATGAATACTGTGGGACTCTGATTGTTCCTTAGTCCAATGGCGTGGCAGCAATCAGCAATGTCCGCGTAAATGCTCACCTATGAGCAGCGATCTATCTACTTTGGATAACAGACGGTTAATTGCTTGAAGTAGAAGTAGCAGACATCTATCGACATCTATCAGTTTTGACTTGTTTTGGCGGGGCCGCTTAATGCATTGAAATGAATTACCATTTATAAAAAATGTTAGGTTGGCCAAAAAACAAAATGAACTACACTTAAAAATAATGTTCAAATTTGTTTTTAAAGCATCAACAATCACCACAAAAATAAGTCGACGGCTGATCGATCTTCCGTCTGAAAACACTTTAGGATGAAAATCATTACGAATTATTAACAAATTCGAGGTATATTTTCTAAAACAAGTATAACTTGCATCAACGTTCAGTTATTTTAATTAAGAGTTAAATATTTCCAGTGCAATACAGTAGTTATCGATTACTAAGTCAAGTTCAACGTCGTCCGTGATGTTTTGTGAACGTGACGGACATCTCCCTCGGGGCCAGGAGGAGGGAGAGGTAGAGTTATTGATCACATCACATGGAGGCCTAAATTCATTCAAGTCTATCCCAAAACAGCCAGGGTGAGCTTGTCCCCTCTCCATAAACTTTGCACCCTATTCAATAAAACTCCGTCAGAAAGAATAAGAATAAATTAAGCAAGACAGTTGAGAGAAAATCTCGTTAGAACAAATTGCACCGCATTACCCCCTCGGATTGCTTTTCATCTAAGTTAAAACAATGTCATTTTCTTCACTTTATCGTCACATTATTCTACAGGTTAGTCAGTCACAAAGGAACTATATTATAAGGTTAATTTAATATTCATAAATACCGAATTTTCATTATAAGTACAGTACTCAATTTTTTATTAAAAATGTTTTAACCGAAATTTGTTCATGAAGCAAACTGATGCTATAAATAACTTTAAGTATGATTATGAATGATAGCAAAACTTATAGACTTTGAGGGGATTATGAACCACAGGGTAGCCGGGAGAAAAGATTTTTACCCTCAAAAGAGAAGAGAAATAAGTCGAAAGGACGCGGGACGGCGGATTGAGTAAAGTTGTTAAATATTCTTCTCAGTTTTACAGCTTGGTTGAGGCAACCACGTAAACAGAATTTCAAAGTTTCCTTGCTTTTGTGACAGAATGTTTTAAAAATTACTTGCTAACCCAATCGTAGCTTTCCCAGGTTGTTATTTGTGGTTTATTACTTTACTGTATAAATCAATATGCGGGGATAGTAATTTACATTACACCCAATTATTAAAAATATTTCTTTCAAGGTTCGTAAATGCTCAATCAACGTAATTTATACTTTATTATCTAAACCGAAATTAAATTATATTTTAGTGTATCGTACGGTAATAAATTATTTTGGGCTGGCGTTTTTTCTCATAGTAAATAACCACTATTCTACAGTTCTTCCGACACTGCTGAATCATCAGTCAACCGGGATGAATCCAATAAAACGTAGTTATGCTACGCCTTGACATACACCAGAGCAAAGCGAGAGCCACTTTCCTGAGGCTGCGTTTACAACGGTGACGTCATGCTACGCTGAGCCATCGAGTTTCTATACCATGACATCACCGGTGCCCGAAGGCCCGCAGGTCCGTTTATTAAACGGTTACGACTCGAGAAGCGGTCAAGGATTATTTAAAACCAGAAAGCTGGCGGCTTCTAGACACACTCGTGCATCTTGCCTCCTGGGTCAATGGCGAAAGAGGTAGGCCAGGTCGGATATCAAGTATTCATCCGCCCACTCATATATTCAACCCACGACTGGTTCTGGTGGAACTATGATGTCATGTATCACTTTATGTCGATGACGGGGAGATAAATTTGATGCCGTAACAATGTAAAACGAACAGTCATTGTGTGGTGAGCGCTTGGCTTTTGATGACATGAGCGAACCGGCACGTGACAGTTTATAATGTTTGTTAGGAATATGTATGAATTACATTGTGTTGGTATAGAGGTTATTTAGAGGGTTTGTAAAAAATAATCTATTGTCGTTTGGTGAAAATACTGTTGGCGGGATTTACTTAGGCAATCATTGAAATGTACGCTTTAATTCCTTCCAACCGTTCATCTATTTCCTGAAACGACACTTTTACACGATGTGACCTTGAAAAACGAGAATATTTGCTAATGGAATTGCATTTAAGACAAACTGAGCACATGCTCTCGTACACTTAAGGCTCAAGGCGCTTTTCTATCCTGTAGCTTCCCCTTCAAATCGAAAAGTGAAACAAGATGTTATGCCGTCAAAGCTAAACAAGGCTGACAATGACAAGACGAATGCTCGTGAGGGTGGAAGATGGTCGTGGTGTGGGTATGAGGCAGACAAGGCGATCAATCCATGGATCAGGCAGCACCGTGGTCAACAGCGATGATGGCGAGGATGAGTCCCTCACAGCAGCAACCTGCGTCCCCCTCATCCGAGCCACCGAGATAAACAAACAGGTTGTGCAATCCTGTACAGGCGTAGGACGAGAGATGCTATTAGAATTACAATCAGAATTACCATCGTGTTATCGTGACAAGTTCAGCGTAATATTTATAATCAAGCAATATAGGTACCTAATGTCCTTTGTTCAAGCGTTTTAGATCCCGTATTCTATTGATCGAGAACTTAGTAAATGTAACATTATTTTTAGAAAAAAATAATGCCATCTACCATCTAACATCTTTTTAACCACATAAAATATGCAAAAATGTTCAATAAACTTTTTTTTTTTTTTTTTTTAATCATAAATTGCAAAATTATATTATTTGTAAATCCGTTTATTCCATGCCTGAATATTACAATACTAAATTTTGAGAATTAATTTAAATCAGAGGTAATGTGTAAAACATTAATTAAAGATAACTGTCTTGCCAATAAAGAATTGAATTTATTTAACTTCATAGGGGTTCCTATACGTTATGAGAAATCATCGCAGCTGAATTTAAAGAAATTAAGATCAAAAGAATATTCACACTTTCCAAGCTACCTTAGTTAAATATTATTAATAAACTTCCTAGCCAACTCGTATGGACCGACCATGAATATCAATGATGTAACAGTGTCGCGATTCATGTGTGTAACTTGTATGGCGTCTGACTGTACCCATGACAGGGTCTTGGACTTCTATTACAGAGGTCACACATTCAATTCTCGGGGTGTCTGACAATTCGTGCTGGGTACTTTAAACAGTCTTCATTAAAACAGTTTTTTTTTGTGGCAGATTTGTCAAGAAAAAATTACTTGGAAAGGTTCCTTAGGCATTTCACATCTACAAAGGAAACAACGAGTAAATATGAGCTCTACTGAGCTTGACTGTCCAATTTGACACTTTCTCCTCGAGACGACCACTTATCCTGATCAAGGGAGGTCGTCGGCGTTGACCGAGGACACGCGCTGATGAGGAAGTGATACTGGAGCAAATTGACCCATGATTCTCTTTACCGGAAGCCGCCATTTTGTGTTTCCAGCAAACCCAAGGAGCGTGTGTCCTGCGGGCCGCATTGTTTGGGAGATCTGACCGTAGAGAATTGATTACCGTGAAATATTGCTCTATTAGTGTGTTTTGTCACCGGAAACAGTCGCTAGCCTGGACCGCCTGGATCCCGTTACCGTGACTGCAGAGAAATGTCTTTATAAAAACTTGCTATTATAACAATTACTAAATAATGTTATTGAATAACGCCGGCTTTCTCCTTACAACGTGTATAAAAAATGTTTTGACAATTCACAATTTAAAGATGAATGAAGAAATCAACGCAGTAAAAACACTCGATTAGTAATAACACAAAAAATAACTATGAACATCAATTATACGACCAGTAGCCCCTGTAATCGGTACCTGAATAATTTATAAGTTATCAGAACGGAAAGTAATTCTCTCCTATCTCGACGAGATTGACCTCATCGACGATCGGCCCGAATTGTAATTGAGTTAATTCCATACAATCACATAATGACGGCCGTTCGGAGCCATGCAATTATGTTGTTGATGAAATTTATTGAACGTTCCAATCCATTCGATTATTCAATTATTTATCTTTTACAATCATAAATTTAATAATTTCATAAAATAGTAATTTAAAAGTTCATTCATCAACCAAAATTCAGTATATTATCACTTTTACTGATATTGTGCAGCAAATTAATTTCATGAATGATTTTTCTTTAAGAAAGACACAAAATAATATGGTTTAATACAATTTCTAAATTATGTTTCGCTACGACCTACGTAAAACAATTTAAAAACTTAACATCATAAATTAAAATATTAACCATTATATGATGCAGCAGACGAGACTGAATACGATCACCGGATTGCGGACAGGTCGACAAAGACAATGAACACTTGAGTTCTTCATTCTTTTGTTGAAGACGAAATGTTCGTCATCGACATCTGTTCCACACATCTGTGACACTTCTTATGCTATGACGTCGAGCTATTTCTAAAACAATTCTGGTTTAATCGGATTGTTAAAAAAAATCCATTACTATCCATGTACTATAATAAGACGTTATATAGATATTTAGAAACACGCACCGACATCAAATTTATTGCTTAATACATTCGGAGACATAAAAATTTAGTCTGATACCATCTGAAGATAAATTATTTAACGTTAATAGACTGTGTATAGCAAACCTCGTTATCCGTGTTGATTAACCCAGATTGAAACATCAACGTCTTTTGGGAAAATATATTCCATAAGTAATTAATAAGTTTGTACCAGAAAGAAAGACATTATTGTGAGAGATTTATTAAAGTAAACTTCATAAAAATCGTAAGTTTACTTGATGATCGACGTGCAAATAAAAAATGACACGCGAGTACAGTTTATCAAATACGTAGGGCCTACCTGGTAAATTTCCTGCAACAACGAAATCCCATAAAATTCCATCAGTAATGTTATTTACAAACCCACACATCAAAACAGAGTATGTATGAAGTAATGGAAACTGTGACAAGCAACTGAGCCAAAATGAAGGTCGCCCATGTAAACATGCTAATGACAACTTCATTGCCGCGTTATCGTCGAGGTTCTGGAAAGGGCCCCAGTTGTTGTGAAATCGCCGCCAATAGGACGACGCGCAAATGATGATTCATGCTCGCTATTATGCGTGGGTCGTCATTGTCGTACACACATTCCTGCACGAGCTCTCCTTCTATATGGATCTGCACTGGGACTTCCGTCACTAGTGGTCAATCGGAGGTTGATGGGAATGATAATAGGTGTGATTTATTAATAACCTATGACTAAACTACTAAACAACGCTTTTCGTTTGTTGAATAGAGTTTAACAATTTGGTATAGTTAATTTATTTTTGATATTTTTGGTAGGGCTACTTACGTATGAAATACTGCTTCGACATACAGTATATAAGTTACAACCATATTTAACGATTTTAATTAATAATTGACAGCACGAGTATTGGTAATTTTTTATTATAAAAACTAGCAAACAGCCCGTCAAAAATGACAGGCAATTTTAAGATGATTATTCATTGATATGATGATTTACAAGTCTGAATAGTCATAAAATTTATGAAACATAATTCATTACATAATACATAGCTGAATTCCTGTCAATCTATAAACACAATTCACTCCTGACGACATACTTAAATTTTTCCATTTCTTTAGCAATGTGAACAATATATAGTTATATAACAAAATAATGGTTTATAAGTTTATAAATAGTTTACTGTCAAATGATTTAAAATATAGTAGGCCTATTGGATTTATCTACTGAAAAAACCAAGATAATAATGTTTTCCAAACCGTCTTTCCACTTATTCCATTCCAGTTGTTTTACCATTTACTGGTAAAGTTAGTTTCGCTGCCTCAGAGTCCAATTTAATTTCCCAGAGTCTAAATTTTGTATTTAATTTGCTAAACCCCCAGATATATTAATCTGACAAAGTGTTTCTTCAATCACTGGCAATAATCACTTTTGCCTCTTTACATTAAGTTTGTCGATCCACGCTGAGTCTAACGTCCCCATTTGGTATTTATTGGTAACACCACCATCGCTGAGCACCATACCCTGCGCTCTTCCACAGGACTTATGAAATCTAATTGAACCTTGCTTTCAAGTTCTGACTTGAGTTTATCATGTAATGGTAGAAATACGTACATCCCTGGGCGTAAGTGCTGCAGGACGTGCATTGTCCTCTAAGTCTATCAATCATATAGGCCTAGTAGGTTTTTACAGTCATTAAAACACTATTTAAAATGTTTTTTCTTTGTTTTTTGTTTGCACTTTATTTCATATCCTTTTTTATTCATGGTATTTCTTCGAGACCTTCTTGTATATTTCATTACTTATTTATTCATAGTTCATCTGCATCTTTACATTTTTGTACTTCATTTTTTTAAATCAGTGAGAAAAAACTAATTGTTAAACATGAAGAAGCATAAGCCTATATTACCATTTTAAGAATCTAAATTACTTAGTTATATAACAAAAAGAAAAGTATTAAAAATGCCATGTTGAGTATTTACAATCAACAGATTAACTTAATTATGTTTTTGTTTATTTTTCAAAATATAAACCTCTTTAGTTTATGGTTAAGACATAAAAACATATATGTAATCAAATATTTATATAACTTACAAGTTTAAATAAACACATAAATTCAATAATCTAGGTTATACAGTAATAGGTAAACTTTCTTTATAGTATCAACCAAAATTTTGTCCAAGCACCAGCTGTTAAAAATTTATTTTACTGCTTTAAAAATAACTGCAACCTTAGTGTCTTGTTTCATTTGTTATCTGTCAATGAGAATTAAAGTTGTCTGTTTTGTTTACAAAAACTACTTCGTAAATCAGCAGTGGTATAAAATTTTATTGCAAAATTTGGATCACCTGGAGCAGTAAACAAATCGACAAATTGACGTCTTAGATTGGTCTAAATAAGGTCTAATTTTCATTTTACGGAGTTATAAAGCATTTTCCAAGGGATTCCATATTTTTCCTATCATATAGGGACGATAGGAAATCCATAGACACAAAAACGGCCACGATCCGTTCAGTAGTTCTCTCTCTAGAGCCTTAAATGCACTCTTTTATTATATAAGAAGATTACAAACAAGTATTGGTAATTTTTTGTACCAATACTGATTGGAAAATAGTATTGAATTCTGCATTTTATCTCTTTACAAGAATAGTTGTTAATATGCCTTTTAATTTGGTAATACTCAAAATCGAGTAGATAAATTATACCAATAGTATCCTGCGTATTTCAATGTTTTGTCCTCAATTACGTTTAACTAATGATTATTAATTAGGTAGAAAATTGAATACAGGTTACTTAATCTCCGTTCTTTGTCAACTTTTATGTTAATCCCATAGGACTACCGCGGTTTCAAAAACTACCGTTACAGACATGTTGAACTTCCTGTTAATTGTCTTGAAATCTGACCTGAAGATTGAACAGTACTTTCTGAAACCGCAATAGTCATTTAGAATTAACATGAAAGCTGACTAAGGACGGAGGTAAAGTAACAGGTTTTCAATTAGTATTATCAGGACTGGAGGCTATTTAACATGAAGTAATTTGGTTGGCCTACATCAAGTTCCAATGATCGTGTAATAGGTGTAGTGTAGGCCTAATTTCGACGACGGTTTAGCCAAAAAGATTTTTATCTAAAACCAAAACGCATCTACAGTGGTTGAGCATAGACGTAAAACTAAGCCTGGGGGGTATAAAGGGGAAACTGCAGCAAATTCGGAACACAGGTCGTGATAGGAACCCGAGAACATGAGGGTAATTTGTGTCAGCCTGCGGTTTCCTCTGTGTACTGTACTCGGATACTTGGATTACCCTATACCCGTCGTGATGCGGCTCACAAACAGATTGCTAGCGGCTTGATCAAACAAACTGATCAACTGGTTTAACCTCGTTGGCCCCAACCCCATGTGTATATTGGGGTGATCTATGAGGAAATCACTGGCAATCAAAACTAGCCGTATCTAATAATCTGTGTTCAGGGCTGCACGACCACTAGTCGAGGGAGCGCTGCATTACTGTCTCAATAACATAAACAGATTGATAAAATAAATAAATAAATAAAATAAAAAATCATAGTAGTTAAACCATGAAAATTACTATATTCAAAGTATATTGAAAAACGATAATGATTCGATACAAGTCAATTTTCATGCTACTATAGACGAAATGGGGATTTTCTCATCAAACTTATATGTAATAAGGAATGTCACTTATAAATACAAACAGGTCTATATTTTATGCACTCGAGAAATGCTATGTGTAACACTTTTACCAAATTTAAAACCCTTTGAAGTAATTTTTTGGAAAAAAACACTTTAGTCTGCAAAGCTTCCCCATTTTAAAGTTATACATGAAGTGTAACGTTTTGAAATTACAATATGGGAAACGACTGAATAAAAGTTCATCTCCGGTCTAGGAGAGGGAGAGAGAATATTTGATTGTCCCGAGTGCACTTCAACGTCTCTAGAAAACATTTACTGTGTAGTTTTATTTGAGTACAACTCTCCTGTCGTCCTATTTATTTTGAGCTTTTACGTATGTAAGTTATATTAATTGAACTTAGAGTTAACCTAAACAAAGAGGTGTTTTGATTGAACCGTTTGGCAAATATAACTAAACATAATTTGTCATATCTTTATTTCTTTTTTATATGTCTAAAAAAGTTCCAAAATCTTAATAGCAGAATATTTTTTTATGGTTAAAAAATGGTTACATCACTATACCAATATTTTTTCCTCGTGATGTTGTGATAAACGTGATATCGAGTAAGCGCAGCAAACGAACTTAACTAGATATCATTATAGACTTGAAGCGAGTGAACGTAGCGAACGAGCTAAACTTGAAGGGAAAAAATCCTCAGTTTGGCATTGCAAAGCATGCCTGGCGACAGCTAGTGCTTGAATAAAGAAAGAACAGATGTTTCAGTGCCATTGGGGAATAAATTAGATCAATTTCGTCCAATGGCGATCTATAGTATTTGGAATTGGAAAGAGCGAATTGAATACAATTGTTTAATTTGTATTAGAAGTTTGAGCAGAATGTCTTTAACATCAATCTTTGTTATCATTACCTAAAAAATGTCAGCCGTCTACTAGGGATTTTATTACCATTTCAAGTTCAATAGAGAATGAGATATAGTTAAAATGCTAACATTTTTTTACTAAACTACAAAGAAAATATAACTACGGTTTTAACATTACCTGCGTTGATCTTAGAAATCAGCAATCTCACAACATTACCTGAAAACAAAATCAAGTATAAGTGAGATACAACATTTGCCAATCATCTAATTATATTTTATATTCTGTTGTTACTCAAATTAAGTTTTACATTAGATTAAGTAATTTTGCTTACGGGGTCTATTATTTTTTCATTTGCTGTTACTATAATTATAATAAGAATACCTAAATTTTTAAAAGAAAATGCTTGTTTGTATGTATAAATGAAGAGCTTTAAAGTTGTGTGTGATAAAGGTAGGTATATGCACTCAGATACGGTACATAAAGTATGCGGTATGCATCAACCCAGGCAATAAGTAATATGTAGTTAAATCTGTTCGAGCAACATACATCGAACTAAATGCACAATGAATGTTTAAATATTATAGCAAACTTGGCTGATGACCATTATTTTTTTAGTTACCCAACAGTTTAAGGGCGTAAACCTCGTCGTCCGTGTCAGGTTCGTGATGTCTCAATATCTCTCCAAGCAATGACCGGTTGACGACAGCGACAGTTGGGAATGTCGATTATTGTTATCACGGCCGATTGTTGTACTATAATAGTAAGAGGCCGAGACGCCTGGCGTTGCCATGACTACGGCGTGGTCCCGGCGAGCGTTCACCTCCACTGCGATCTTCAGCCTCCGTGCCGCTGCGAATTGCGATGCCACGTCTCGCAAAAGCCGCGGTCCGACTAGGCTGGTTACTTGCCGCTAGTAAATATCCGCTGGTGATATTGCTAGCAACCAGCCTAGTCTGATCCAGAACTAGCGGCTGGTAAATGCCAGCGGGCTAGTGTTTACTAGCCGAAGTCGCAAGCTGGTCATGTTTAACTTTTTAGCGCTAGTACCATCCGCTGGCAGTCACGTGATCACTTCGCTGGCGCCAACCAGCCAATGTGAACCCCTAGGCTAGTGGCTAGTAGCTCATACAAGCGGCTGGCGAATTAACCTGTCTAGTTTTGTGCGCTGTGTCAGTGTTTGCAGTGTTTTTATTTTGTACTTTTTCGCAATTGACGGTGAATATGGTGGACAGCATCAAGTGGTCGGGTAAATAAGTTATAACATTTTTAGACATTTTGCAAAATTATCCTTGCTTGTGGGATGTTTCGAATGCAGACTACATAAACAAAAATGCCAAAGACTCAGCTTATGAAGAGTTACTTCAACGGCTTGATGAACAAGGATTAAGCGCAAGTTTGCCCGCATTGAAGAAAAAAATTAAAAGTCTGCGTGATACATACAGACTTGAAGTTTACAAAGTAAAAAAGTCGAAGAAGAGTGGCGCGGGAGCCGATGACACACAATGTTTTCAAGTCAAAACGTTCATCCAATAGTACTAGCAGCAACTGTACTGGCGGCTGGTTTACTTTAAATGTGAACCCTTCAGATCCGCTAGCTGATGGCGATATTTACTAGCGGCTAGTAATTAGCGGCTGGTAACCAGCCTAGTCGGACCGCGGCTAAACGGTGGCGTCATCATCCGTAGTCAATTTACTACCGATTGAACAGAAACTACCAAAGAATTTCTCAAGTACTCGTAATTATCAACTTTTCTTCAAGCTTCTATTTTAAATTCTTATGCAATAATTTATTGCAATTAAAAATAAATTTTACAATAATATAAGAATTTTTTCCATTCCTACAGTATTTCAAAAGGAGGTAAAATAAAGTGATCACAACGGGTTAGCACAGCAAAATATACAAATAAACCGAGAAACATGCACAATACTATATAACTGCCTAAATTTTCGGATTTTATTATACTTTAACAAAATTGTAACAAAAATTAGCTTTGGTTTGAGGTATAATACAGTTGTTGCATTGACTATGTACACTAACGTGAATAGACATCTCATCCAAAACATTACGTTTATACTAAAATTTGTAATGTTCGTGTACGCCGCACCAGAGTTGCTGCAATCCAAGGAATCTAAAATAAGTAAAAAGAAGGTTGGGGTCAAGACATGCAACGCCCTCTATGCACCAGGTGTTCTTTTGCACCTATGACATCACCATTTATTTACGTTTACAATAAACATAAATAACCTTCAAATAGTTAGTTATCTTCAATAAATTCCTATTAGTACTTTTTTGGTGTCATGTTAAGGGAATAAACTTTATAAGAGAGAGTTAATTAATTTTCATTGATTTCCAGCTGAAGATTTTTTTTAAAATTTTTTTGTCGTAATAAAATACCTTAATTTTAGCAAGTTCAAAAGTGACTCTTTTCTAGCAAAGACTATGATCGTGAGTGGCTTTAAATACAGTTGTGTTTGAGTATATGATGCAAACAAGAACATTATTGAAACTAAATACAGTTTCTTTATTGTGATTGCCTACAGCAAGTTTACATCATGCTATCGTAATGCTGGATGTACATGAGTGTGTTGAATATGCACGAAAGTAAAACACATTCAAGAAACTCACGACGATCACAGTTTTTTTGGGAATCAACAGATATTCAAACATGCCTTTTTCAGTGTGTGGATTAGATCTAAATGATTAGAAAAAACACAACCACATATTTTTAGTAAAACGAATTTCTATGACAACTATAACAACGGTTACAAACGAGTAGAACATTTTATTTTCATTAAACATAAAATACAAGGCAGTAATAAACTATTTAAAAAATAGTGCAAGTTTCAAATTAATTTCACACACACTTTTGACATTAACTCAACCGGTTTTATAACTTAACCTTATCGTTAACATAAAAACATTATGTGTTTCAGCATCAAAACATTACATAGGTTTTGACAGTTCTCTGCAATTAGTAAACAGAAACTAAATCAGCTGTCAAGCCTTGCACCGGCCACATCATGGTTTTTGTTTACGTGACCCTTACCTTCTATTACTAGCTTCCTTGCTGCAATCGATGTTGTTATTATTCAGCTGAATATACAGTGCTACAAAAACTTTTATCACAACATAAACAGAAACCTCCATTACGAAATGTTTAATCTTTGATTGAGAAGAGTGGTAGTACTGATTTGCCTATCATATGTCTCTTGTACTTCCGTGTAGGTACGCCGCTAACGATCACGCCCGTCACGCCACCGTATTATTATTGGTTTCAAACACGCCTATACTATGAGAAGTCTATTCACTTTAGTGTATTTAGTCAATGATGGTAACTATTCCTGATGTCAACTTAGTACTGTAGGAGGCCTAATTTTGGAATTGTTTAACACTGAATTTTCAGTTATTTATTGCTCGTGTAGTTACATTTATTATACTCATTCCAATTGCTTCGCTCCTTTACCATTTAGAAAGCAGTCCTACAAAATCTACTAATGAATTACTAGAGGAAAAAGTTCAGAGTACGCCTACAACAAAATTTGAATAATGTATAAGTGTAAAAAAAGATGATACACACCTTGAAAAAGCACCAGAACCTCATGACACGCTTACCCCTAGCTTCCACACCGCACAGTCCACCGAGCACCACTAATAGACTTGACAGAGGTGCGTGTTTTGGCAGTGTTTAATCAATACCGTAGAACAGTGGGGCCTACCTGAGTCACCCCCAGCTGTACTATCTGATAACTGACCCCTCAAGGTCACGTGACGAAGGGGTGGTAATAATTAATGGGGGCAGGTACCTCGTCATTCGAACGATCGGTTGATACAAACAAATGTAGTGCGTGGTGTGTCGTATGAATGTAGACATTTTCGAAATTCAGTTTTTATTTGAAGCATTGAACATTTATAAGTCGTGTATGTGTTTTGTGTTTATCACCATAGTGGTATTAAAGATTCGAAAGTAGATAGCTTATATCACATACATATATGTACAGTATGTAATTAAAAAAATTAATTTAGTGACAATGTATATTAGCTAATCAAATAGTCTCATATATATAATAGCAGCGGGCTAATGATTATTTATTTCTTGTGAAAATCGGATGCTACTATCACTATGTTGGTTTGTAGTTAGCATCTATCACAATACAAACCAATAATAAAAGTATAGTGTTTACTACACATAGCACAACAAAATCGTATATTTCAATAAAATAAGTCCATTTTCAAACAGATATGGTCATAAATAGCTTGTGTGAAATTGGACACATACATTTTAACCAATTACATTGTGTAGTGGCGATATGCAACTATCGGATGGTTTATTGCACTTGTAGTCCATAACCGATGAATGAATGTGCTCCAATCATTCGTTTTTATATCGCCGATGACTAAAATATTTCATTGCAGTATTCATTGATGATGAAGCCATAAAACGTTAGATAGTGAGTGATGCCAGCCGGCGACGAAGGTATGGCTTCTCCTCGGTCGCTCTGTCTTGTGTACATTGCCCTGTAGATAAGCCGAGACAGATCCTAGTGTTACAGACACTACGAGAGCTCCTCGTTATTTATGGCTTCCACTAACAGACACTGCCGGGCCGAGGTATCAACAAAAACCGCTACAACGATGTGCTGAAGCGCCTTGGAATAGCGTAAAGTAACATCAACTCTCGTAATCGAATGCATTACGTTACAAATGTTACGATAGGAGGCTGTAATAGCGGTTATGTGTTTCAGGTACGTGTTTGTATGCCCTTGCAAACAATAGAGCAGGATGTCGATTGTATCGATGCCAATTGTGTATGGAATTGCCACTCAAAAGAGAATTTGACAATTGCTGTTTAGTACATTGCGGAACATATATTTGTTTATACGGAATTCTAATTTAGGCTAGTACATGGCAGACACTACACAATTGTACGACATACCGCCACGTCACATTGCCTTGATGTTTCTCATTATCATTTTCCACAACAACGCCTTCTTTAATCGTTTTCATTTCTCTTATTCAGTTAATTTTGTAGACCAAGTTTGAAAATTTTACTGTGACTAATTAGGAAATAATTAACGACAGAATAACCAGTATCAATATAACTATTTTTACATACTTTCAGTACCGTACCTGGGGCGCTGGAGAATTTGATTTAATACCTCGTGATGTTTGCATTCTCAAACTCCAAAAACGAACTTCACCACGTGAAAATTAATATATTGACATAAGGTACCAAACCTAGTTAACCCAGTGAGTTTGGTTCTTTTACACAGTAATACGGTACTGCACATTTCGATTTCAATATGCGAAGGTTCAACGATGTCAGACTAATCAAGGTATTCTAGGAAAAAGTAAACCGCAAGGAGTGAGTTGAGATAGACGGACCGGTACCGTAAGGTCAACGAGCACTCATATAAGCAGGACGACTGATGGGGACGCTAGTATCTTGAAGTTTTCATTCTTATCGGAGATAATAGAATAATGTCTTAACTTTTATCCAGGCAAAATTTAATTTACAGTATGAACTAAAGCACCCTAACTAATTGAGACCAATGTAAGTCAATGGAACACAGCCATTAAACAAACCACCACCAATTGGTTCCCCAGAAAGCATGAGAATGGGGCCCCGGCGACGCTCGATTTCCCAGGAGCATCACGGCCAGTATGTTCTCTATGAGTCCGCGTTCCAGCCTAATTGAATCAAACCAACCGGAACCGGAAGTGGGGATTACCGGAAGTCGGCGAGATGAGCGCAATGCTGCGACCCTGCAGCCCTCTGTCGGCCAGCGCGCCAATTGACTGGCATTAATGCGCTATTGTCCACCGCGCGCTGGTTAATTGGATCGTTTACCTTTACAGCTTAATTGAGAGCTTAGGCTGCCGATGTGTTTGAGGTAGCAACGATGTTTACTGGCGGCTTCCGGTGGTTATTAAACTGTAACTGCCCTTACAGCTTTCCGCGGTGCACAGTGCATGGGGAGTAGGAGTGTGGGGGGGGGGGATGATGAAGTACAGTATATGCATGTGTCTTGACGTAAAGTAGGCACTAGAAGACGCTAGAAGACTGTATTAGACAAATACATTAGGCCTAATATTTTTAAATTCAGTAAATATTATTTAGTTAATATCATTATATTCAGTGCTCCGCAACTGAATCATGAATTTTATTATTATTATTATTGTTATTATTTGAATTTTAGGCTATAGGTCTCCCTCCCACTTTTATAGGTCTTAAAATAAAAGCAAAAATTTGGAGCAGGTGAAGCACTGCATAACGTTCTGAGAGCGGCTCTTTATCCCCCTCTTAAACATGCGGAATTTTAGCCGCCTAATTTTGCGACGGAAAACCAGTCGTTACTTTTTAAACGATAAAAAGTCGAATAAAGTACAATGAAATAGTTGGCAACGTTGGCGAATTTACAAATTCGGCAAAAGTTAACTTCGTCGTAAAAGTTGCAATTGAATAAAATGTCAGTGATTTATCACTGTGAGGTAGGACGCTGAACTGGCTCAGCACGTAACTAACGGTACGCCACCCCGCGCCCGCGACCCGACTGCGACGCATTGCAGAGCGGCTGCGACGCGACGCTTACCGCTGTACGGTACCTGTACAGACGCTGCGACGCTAACCGCTGTACGGTACCTGTAGAGATGCTGCGACGCTAACCGCTGTACGGTACCTGTAGAGACGCTGCGACGCTAACCGCTGTACGGTACCTGTAGAGAAGCTGCGACGCTAACCGCTGTACAGTACCTGTAGAGAAGCTGCGACGCTAACCGCTGTACAGTACCTGTAGAGACGCTGCGACGCTAACCGCTGTACGGTACCTGTAGAGACGCTGCGACGCTAACCGCTGTACGGCACCTGTAGAGACGCTGCGACGCTAACCGCTGTACGGTACCTGTAGAGAAGCTGCGACGCTAACCGCTGTACAGTACCTGTAGAGAAGCTGCGACGCTAACCGCTGTACAGTACCTGTAGAGACGCTGCGACGCTAACCGCTGTACGGTACCTGTAGAGACGCTGCGACGCTAACCGCTGTACGGTACCTGTAGAGAAGCTGCGACGCTAATCGCTGTAAAGTACCTGTAGAGAATCTGCGACGCTAACCGCTGTACAGTACCTGTAGAGACGCTGCGACGCTAACCGCTGTACGGTACCTGTAGAGACGCTGCGACGCTAACCGCTGTACGGTACCTGTAGAGAAGCTGCGACGCTATCCGCTGTACAGTACCTGTAGAGAAGCTGCGACGCTAACCGCTGTACAGTACCTGTAGAGACGCTGCGACGCTAACCGCTGTACGGTACCTGTAGAGACGCTGCGACGCTAACAGCTGTACGATACCTGTAGAGACGCTGCGACGCTAACCGCTGTACGGTACCTATAGAGAAGCTGCGACGCTAACCGCTGTACGGTACCTGTAGAGACGCTGCGACGCTAACCGCTGTACAGTACCTGTAGAGACGCTGCGACGCTAACCGCTGTACAGTACCTGTAGAGAAGCTGCGACGCTAACCGCTGTACGGTACCTGTAGAGAAGCTGCGACGCTAACCGCTGTACGGTACCTGTAGAGACGCTGCGACGCTAACCGCTGTACAGTACCTGTAGAGACGCTGCGACGCTAACCGCTGTACAGTACCTGTACAGACGGCTGGGCCACTGAATGCTGTGTCGGATTGGGTTCAAACAATAATTACAAACTTAAAAGGATTTGGAAAAATCATTAACTATGCCTTTAAGCTCCTACGAGGGGGGAAATAATCGATTACGGTTTTTAAGTACATTTCAACCAGCAGTTATATGAAACTTACATTTCCATTAGTAAGTTAATTTCAATTGCATTTTTAAGAGTCAATATTTACCTTTTTAAAAACAAAGAAATCATGCCTCTGCATTCTTCTGTTTTGGACATCGATGTGTTTCGGACTGTGTTTTTAAATTCTGTATTTACCTGTTAAAATATTATGTTTTCTTAGAGAGTGATGTTGGATCTAGGACCCTCATAATTGTCTATTCGAAGAATAGACCTAGAGTGACTCATAGTGCTAATTCTTTGTCCGACGATTACGCTCGATAAAAGTAACAGATTGGCCTCAAATTTCAGTTGAAGATTCTTTATGCAACTGTTAAGAACCCTTTCGTTGTTGAAAGTATTTGGTTGGATATTAATAAAATAATCTTAAAATGTGACTTTTTAATTTTTCCCATAAGAAATGCATTGGAGACATTTTTATTGGTCGGTGCTGTGTTTACTTTTTAGCAACGTCTTTGCGAGTCTTAACAATCAAGACTGAGACCTTCTGATTGGTCTATTGACCGACTATATTCCAGATTCCAGGCCAGTCCAAATTATTGGATTCAGAACGGAGCGAATGACCGGAGTGAAGTAGTCGCATGCATAAACATAAACAAACAAAGTTGAGGTTATGTGAAATGTCATATTGTCGGATCCAATTAAGTTTAAATTTAATTTGAGTAACGAAAATCAACTACATTGTATACACAACTAATTAATGTCTTTTCTTAAAAAAGTGTTTTATGAAGTAAATTGAACAGTAAGTTCTAGATTGTTTTATTTCTTGACGTTGACAACTTTTGGTAGGCAAAGCCTTTTTAGGGCCAGGCAGGGGTCACTTGTTTTATTTCTTTGTGCAGGTTGTGTATCAATGTGTATTCATTACATTTTGGATTTTAGTGGGTACCGTACACCTTGAAAAGCAGTATAAATCATGAATTACAGAAGAATACCACAAAGGCTATGTTTGTATCATTCCTGTTACTTTCATAGTGTAGGCTAATTAATTCACTTTTTGAAGTAGGCCTAACTCAGAAGCGCTAATTGGCAAATTGTGAATCTACTAATATGTTAACCAAACCAATTAACTGTAACAATTATATTCATATAGACCCTATTAAAATTAATTTAATTGAACATATTTTGCTTTTCAAATAAACCAAAAGAAGTCCCGGTTGGGTAAGTAACTTAATACGGAAGACAACTTGTTGTGAGTGTTATGTGAGGGACTTGAGGCTTAAGCTACTAGGCTAATGTTTGGTGTAAAAAGCAGAGCTTACTTGACATGTACAGTAGTCCAATATAACTTAATGAGGATCTCTGCCAGTTACCATAGGTTATTTCTAAGAGTAGGCCTAATTGAGAATGTTAACATATGTTTTTAGTGGATAATTAGAGTCAGGCCTAGATAGATCGGTAAAAGTTTGATATCCTACTCCATAGTTTTTATCAATGGTTGAAATTTAAAAATTGCAAAAATATTGCTATTTTATCGATTATGCAATCACATGATACAGTTACGATTTTATTAGGTAGGCCTACCCTGATTCAGTGTTACAGTTCTAAAAATGTCCTGCGACAATAAACCAAATATACTGCACACAAGTAACCGAAAATAAACAGAACAAGTACAAATTATGGCGAAGCTTCATTATCCGAGTCCACCGTTTTTATCGATGTGGAAATTTTTATAGGCCTATTGCGATTAAAATTGTGCGTTGAAAACAAATCAACAAAACAATAATATTGAATTAAGAAATGTATCATAATAATAATATAACCTAACAGTCTAACCATAAACCTCCGTCACTTTTATTGACAGCGATGTTTATAACAACAAAATCAATGGTGATTGGAAACATTTCAAACGCATAGGCTTTATTACCTCAATTACATTAGCCAAAAAAATACCTTTCTGATTCGTATTTGGCAGCATTTGTGTGACGCCTCTTTAGGTCTAACGAAGTCTCCTTCTTTTCACAATTAAGATACACCTACACAATAAACTTGGTTAGTTTATTTTTTGTTGTTCTTTGATAATGTTACAAGTTACATTAGTTACAATATTTACTTATTTTTTTCAATTACTTGTTTTCAATAACTTAGGCCTAAATTTGTTTTATTGTCAAATGGTATTATTAATTATATTATAACAAAACTATCAGGTGACAAAATCCTAAACGTATCGTGTAATTGTATCGTATAAAATAGCAATATTATCGCAATATTGAAATTTCCACATCGATAATAGGCGTAATTGTGGAGTCGGATAACGAAGTTTCGCCCAAATTTTAAGTAATATAGCCTAATTGCATTAAAGGAAAACACAAAACAAACTACCTATAAGTTTTTATTTGTAGGTCTTAGTTGTCAAGAGATGCAGACTTCATAATATAGCGTCGTCACACAAATATGCTGCTAAATACGAATCAGCAAGGTATTTTTTACCAAATTGTATTAATGGAATATGGCTTTTAAATGTTTCCAAAAACAATTGATTTTGTTGTTATAAATATTGCTTTCCATTAAAGTGAATGAGGCTTATGGTTAGATTGTTAGGTTTTATTGTTCGTAGGCCTATATCTTACCTCAATATCGTTGTTGTGGGTACAGTTTCATACAGCGCCTACACTACTATTGAATGAAAATATATATCGATATTGCAATTGAATAGGACTGAAAATTACTGTGTAAAATACAAAATTTAACTTAGCATGACAAAATTTACTCTAACAAAAACTAACATTAACCTCAACTAAAATCTATTAACATGAGGAACCATCCTAAGCCCAGGAAAGTCCACATTTAAGTAAGATACATAGGTAGGCCTAATTGTTCTTTTGTTCTATGTTTGTTATTATGTCATTATGATTAGTTGTGTTTTGGTTTTGTTGATATTGATTATGTTAGGTTAAATGGTTTGTTTTTTATTAAAGCCTAAATGTGGGAATAAAAATCTAAACAAAATAGGGGTACGGTAATTACTAATTGTTATCGTATAAAGTTATTATTTAGGCTAGGTATTGATTGATTTGGTAAGTTTGTTGATATTAGATATATCCATCAGATCTATAGATATTTCCATTCAATAGTAGTGTGGCTTAATGAAACTTGTTGATTCTATTGATTTCATCGCACAATTTTAATTGCAAAATCAAAATTTCATCCATTGATAAAAACAATGATAAAAACAGCCCGATCAGGACCAAATTTGGTAGAGATGTGTAATTCTACCATTATTAAGATGAGTTCATCGCAGTTATTGACCTACCGGAAAGGGTAGTTTTTTACCTCAAAAAAAGGTTTTTTTGTTTTTCATATTGTTGTGAAATAATACACTAATGAAAAGAAACCAAATATAAGGTTTTAATCAACTTAAAACAGAGCTAATTATCTCACATCATGATTAGAAAACTACATCATAAAAACAAATATAAACAATAACAATTTAGCTCAGCTGAGTGGTAATTTGACATTTGGATTTATAAACATATGTAACATTACATTCACCCCCTCTTTTTATACATAGTCACTGAGGTAGGCAGGGGGCCTTCTGACTCTAGCAGAACGGCGAAGATCCGGTGTGTGCGTCCCAGGCGGAGACCGTAAATTATCATTGGTTTGAGGATCAGGGGCAGACGCTGGCGACGACTGTGAACGATCATGATCTTGAGAATCAGGAGGCTCTCTTTGATCTTCAGTATCTTGATAATTGTTTTGAGGAGAATCATCGGGAGTGGTTATAACACATTCTTCAGGACTTGTAGGTATCTCTAGTGGAGGTCTGGCCAGATGTCGCACTGATACTAAAGTTTCTCGGCCATCGTTGTACTTGATTCGAGCATAATCGGGATTTGCTTCTAAGAGTTGTGCTTGCTCTACTAAGGGTTCGTATTTGTTGTTTCTTATGTGTCTTCTTACTAGAACAGGCCCCGGATTCATCAACCATTGGGGTTGTGTGACTCCATAAAATGATCGTCTGGGATGCTTGAATAGTCGTTCGTGCGGTGTTTCGTTAGTGGCTGTACATAACAGGGAGCGAATACAGTGCAGAGTCTCTGGAATCACGTACTCCCACTGTTCAGTCTTCATGTTCTTGTTGCGTAGAACAAGTGATATTGCTTTCCATATTGTTCCATTGTACCGCTCCACTTGAGAATTGCCCTGGGGATTGTAGGGAGTAGAACGGCTTGTTGCTATTCCTTGGGAATGTAGGAATTCACTAAGTTCTCTAGACATGAAAGCAGAACCCTGATCAGAATGGATGAATGCTGGCATACCGAAAATCGAAAAGATGGAGGTCAGAGCTTTAATTACGGTTGATGCTGAAGTATCAGGGCAAGGAATGGCAAATGGGTATCTTGAAAACTCATCGACTACTGTGAGGATATATTTGTTCCGTGTTACAGATGGTATTGGACCTTTGAAATCAATGTTAAGTCTCTCGAAAGGAGCCATGGCTCGAACTAGAGTTGTTGGTGGTTTCCGATAGAACTGAGGTTTGACTTCGGCGCATATGGAGCAACTTGCTGTCATCTTGCGGACGTCGTCCAGTGAATAAGGAAGATTTTTGCTCTTCACAAAGTGAAACATTCGCACAATGCCTGGGTGTCCTGCATCGCAGTGAATTTTGTGAAGTTTCTCCGAGTCCCTTACCGATAGGAAGGATGTGACACGAGAAAACGCATCAGCTGCGACATTTTCTTTGCCTGAACGATAGACGATATCATAAGAGAAAGGAGCTAGCTCTAAGCGCCACTTCAGAATTTTGTTATTCTTGACTTTACCATAGTGTTTCTGATTAAACATGTATGAAACTGACTTTTGATCTGTAATTAGTTTAAACCGTCGACCAATAAGAAAGTGTCTCCATTTCTGAAGAGAGTCATATATTGCCAGAGCTTCTTTTTCTATTGCTGGTAGATGTTGTTCGCATTTGGTAAGGGTCCTTGAAAAGAAACATATTGGTCTTCCTGCTTGGGAGAGAGTGGCAGCTATTGTGTATTCTGACGCATCCGTTTCTACAGTAAAGGGAATATGTGGATCAACTGCAGTCATGCTAGATTTAGCTATTTCGTCTTTCAAAGATTTGAAAGCCATTACCGCTTCACCATCCAAAGGAAATGTTTTAAGGCTTGACAGAGGACGGACTTTTTCAGAAAACTTCGGGATCCATTTAGCATAGTATGAAAACATGCCCAGAGCTCTCTTGAGACTTGCATTGTCGGTCGGAGTTGGATATTCTAGGAGCGTTTTCAATCGTTCTGGGTCAGGGTGCATGGACAAGTTTTCGACGATGTAGCCCAGGACCGAAACTTTAGTCTGAGAGAATTTGCTTTTGCCCTTCAGAAGTTGATTAAATTGTTGTGAAATAATACACTAATGAAAAGAAACCAAATATAAGGTTTTAATCAACTTAAAACAGAGCTAATTATCTCACATCATGATTAGAAAACTACATCATAAAAACAAATATAAACAATAACAATTTAGCTCAGCTGAGTGGTAATTTGACATTTGGATTTATAAACATATGTAACATTACACATATGTAATTTTGCAAAATTTTAAATTTTTATTTCTACCACAGGAATTAGCTTGAAAAAAACACACGATATAGTACATTAAAACTTTTCTATATATCCATTGGTTACCGGGATATTAAAAAGTCTTAGTTTAGCTTGGTAGGACCTACATGGTATTTACCTTCATTTGGTTGAGATCCATCTATTTATGTTAAAAAAATCTTGGTTTTTAGCGAATTTTCCTGTAGGGAATACACTATTACGGGAGTAGTCACGGTAAGACCTACGCCTGGGACCATGTTACTTTTTTGCTTTGAGGTTCACAGCAGCCATAAACTCCGTTCGTTTAAATTCATATATTTGATTATACAGGGTATTTTTTAACTGTGCCACTATTGGGATTTTGTAAAATATACATCTTACAGTAAACTTTAAAAGGGGAACACTCCCTTGTTTTTAAAGAAGTTTAAAATTAAGTAAATAAATATTTTGTAAATGGCTGCCATTTTTCAATATGGCAGTCAAATAAAAATTTTTTAAATATGAACCCCCAATTATAATGTCATTTTTGGATTTACCACGCAATTTGAAGATTTTTTCATTCATTGACATCTTTCTCTAAACTTAATGGTTAGTGAGCTACAGGCAGTTGAATTTAATTTTTAGTCCCATAAGAATATAACATGGGGCTAACTTTAATTGATTATTTCTCCTAAACTGTTAAGTGTCCGAGTGGATCACGCGTATCCTTTTACCGGGAACGGGGTTCTAAATAAAAACTACATGGTGCGAGTAAAACACCGACCGGCGGAGCGCGGACGTACGGTTTGGAATCTGGAGCTGGACTGACTGGTGGTTTGTATGAGGAGATGTTTGGAATTCGCTCCGCCAATCAGATTCGTTTATTTGAATATCGTACGATCGAAAGATCGGTAGACATGGCCTGATTTTTGGTACTGCCAACATGTGAAATATGAATTATTGTAAAATATCGTATTTCCAACTTAATACATTACACTTCCTCCCCCTTTAAGATTAAACATAACTGGAAACAATACAAATTTGCTATAAATTTTATAAACATGAAATAACATAAATTTAAGATAAACATTTAGTGTAAGTCGTTGAAAATAAAATATGAGTTATCATACGAATTCATCATCAGTAAAACAAAAAACAAGATGTTGAATACATAAATAAACAAAAGCACAATTTAAAGGATTTAAGAACATTTTAAAAGTGAACAAACAGTACTTAAAGCACACTATTTACAAGTTGAGTTTAACAATAGGCTTCCGATCTCTGACCGGATATCTCCTAGCCGATTGTTGTGGTGAGGAGCGAACAGCTGATGGTGACGTCATGGATGACGCTGCGCGTCCGGTGGGGGTACTGGATATTTTTGGGCTAAAACGGGAAGCGCTTGGAGACGGACAATGGGATACACTCGGACTGCCGGACGGGCCGTTGTTGTGTGCAAGGTTAGGGGAATCAGCTGATCGACCTACCTCACGCACTGGTTCTGATTGTGGCAACAATAAATCTTGAGGAGTTATTTCTTCATTTACGTTACCTGTTAACCCAGATTGAATGCCAATTAATTGATCAATGTGTCGTTTCCACACAATACCTCCCTCTAATTTTACCAAATACGAAACTGGACTCAAAATTTTAATTACAACTCCCTCAATCCATTTATTCTTGCCTCTGTAGTCCCTAATAAGCACTAGCTCTCCCACATTCAAAATTCTTATCTTACTACCCTGGTAGTTACGGGTTTGTTTCTCTTGATTGATGCTCACAGTCTGAGACAATGAAGGCCTAATTAGGTCTAGTCTAGATCTTAAGTTTCTGTTGAACATAAGTTTTGCAGGTGTCTCATTGGTAGTTGAATGAACTGAATTTCTGTACGCTAACAGAAACCTATTTAAAGCTAAATCTACATTTTCCTTATTTGCAATAGCACATCGTATTCTCTTCTTAACAGTTTTTACTGAGTTCTCAGCCTGCCCGTTACTAGCTGGGTGAAAGGGTGGTGTGAGAGTATGTCTAATACCATTCATTTTCAAAAACTGACTAAATTCATTCGAAGTGAATGGTGGTCCGTTATCCGACACAATTTGCTCAGGGAGCCCAAATCGAGCAAAAAGAGGTCTCAATTTACTTATTGTACTTTTAGCCGAAGTAGAGCTTACTTCTTCGACCTCCAACCACTTAGTATGCGCATCAACAATAACAAGGTACAGTTTAGAATTTATAGGTCCTAAAAAATCTAAATGAATCCTTTGCCATGGATTTTTCGGGTACTCCCAAACATGTAGCATGTGTTTTGCCGGGCTTTGCCGTTCCATGAGACACAATGAACAACTGTTGGCCACAAGTTCGATATCTTTATCGATAGACGGCCACCAAATGTAAGACCGTGCGAGTGATTTCATTTTAACGATTCCGAGATGTCCTGAATGAATTTCCCCCAAAACAAATTTACGTAAAACTTTAGGTACAATGACTCTATGACCCCACATTAATATTCCCTGCTCAACAGTTATTTCATTTTGTCTCTGAAAATAGGCATTTAGTTCACTTTCATAGTTATTTGGCCATCCTGACATAACATAACTTAGTACTTTACAGAGTTCAGGATCTTTCAAAGTTTCACGTTTAACATCAGTAAAACTTAAAGGTATTTCATTCTCTTTTAAACACTGTAAAAAGGAACCAACATAATTTATATTATCATCACTACAGTCCCTTATTGCGTCATCTAATGAAATGGGCAATCTAGACAGACAATCTGCTTTGTTAGACTGTGAATTAATATATTGAATGTCAAAGTCGTAACCTGATAAGAACAATGCGTATCTTTGGAGTCTACTAGCAGCGTAGGCTGGCAAGCCTTTCTTTGGTCCAAAAATAGACAGGAGCGGTTTATGGTCGGTAAGCAAGGTAAATTTCCTTCCAAATAAATACTGATTAAACTTACGTACTCCAAAAACTATAGCCAATGCCTCTTTGTCAATTACTGAATAATTTTGCTCCGCTTTGGAAAGCGATCTCGAACCAAAACAAATGGGTTTTTCACTACCATCTTTTTGAATTTGGCTAAGAATGCAGCCAAGACCATAAGCCGAACTGTCTGTAGTTAGACGTAAGGGTAGCTCTGGATCGTAATGAGCAAGTATGGGAGCAGACACTATTTTTTGCTTAATTAACTGAAACGATTTCTTACACGCTGCGTCCCATTCAAACTGACTATCTTTTTTCAATAGCCCGTACAATGGTGTGGCAATCATAGAAAGGTCTGGCACAAATTTCCCGTAATAATTAACTAAACCAAGGAATGATTTAAGTTGAGTGACATTAGTAGGTGTAGGAACCTTAACAATAGCTTCTACTTTACTCGGGGAGGTCTGAAGTCCCTCTTTACTCAAGATGTAGCCGAGATATTCGACTTGTTTACAAAAAAACTTACATTTAGATTTCTGAATAGTAAGACCATATTTCTTTAATCTAGAAAATACTTCCCTCAATCTTTCTAAATGTTCAGTTTGGTTTATCCCTGTAATGCAAACATCGTCCAGGAAGCAAGACACTCCAGGAATACCACAAAGCATTTGTTCCATGATGCGCTGGAATATCCCGGGCGCGGAAGAAATTCCGTACGGAATTCGGTTTGGGACATAAAGCCCTTTTGTTGTGCTCAACGTACAATACTTCTTTGACTCTTCATCTAGAGTTATTTGTAAATATGCTTGACTTAGATCGATTCTTGAAAATGTTTCACCCTTCTGTAGAGTTGCAAATAAATCCTCTACTTTAGGAATAGGATATCTGTCAATTTCTAAATACGGATTTAAAGAAACCTTGTAATCACCGCACAATCTAATTTTACCACCTCTTTTTAAGATCGGCACCAATGGTGTTGACCAAGAACTTGTATCTACAGGAGAAAGAATACCATTTTCAACCAATCGATCTATTTCACTTTCTACCTTTTCTTTCAGTGAATAAGGAATGGATCTAGGTTTAAAATACCTGGGCACGGCATTTTCCTTTAACTTTAACTTAACAGGATCCCCCTTGTAACATCCTAGGTTATCTGTAAACACTTCGGGAAATTCTTTGAATAAGTTATTAACAATAACTTCGTTTCGTTGCACTAGTACATTAGTATTATGCAAGCTCTCATTGTTAGGAATTCTGACTGTTAAATTTAAATCTCTTATCCAGTCTCTGCCTAGGAGAGGATTAGCTCCATTAGTGATTACATACAATGTTAAATTCTTTACCAGCGAGCCGTGCTCGACTTTCACAGAAAGTTTACCTACTGGCTTTATCATTTGATTAGTGTAGGAGCTCAACACTAAGTTTGTATGCTGCAACGGAAGGTTGCTTAAATTAGCCTTATAGAATTTCTCAGAAATTACACTACAGCAGGCTCCGCTGTCGATCTCAAAAGGAATTTCATTACCATTGACTTTCAAATTTACTACTATTGGTTTAATCTGAGGTGGTTGTGACTCTCCCTCTTGTAATTGAAATAAATTAGAGAGGTTGTACACGTCATCGTTTGTGTCTAGACTATTTTCTGTATCATTAGACGTGCCTACAAAATGTTGTTTACTATAGTTATTAAATTGTTTACCAGGACGTTTTGTGTAGTTGCTCCCTTTACTTAATTTGGCCTTAGGATTATTGGAATGAGAATTAGACGACTTACCCCTAGCCTTAGTGTTACACACAACTTCTAAATGACCTTGTTTCTTACAATAATTGCAGCTGTAACCACGAAATCTACACTGATTGGTCAAGTGACCCACTTTACCACAACAATAACACTTAACTGCCGTGGCACACTCTCCCCTCGATGAGTTGGACGCCTTGGGCCTGTAGTTCCCCTGGGGTTGGATGGGTCGCCCGCCGCTGTGGATGGTGTGGAGCCGCGATGCCGCCCCCGCGCCGCCAGACCTGTTGTGCTGCGCCGTCAATGTCGTTGCATCCTTGGCCGCTGCTTCCAGTGACAGGGCGATGGTGACTGCTGATTCGTATGTTAGGTCCTTTTCACTCAACAAACGTTTCTTTATAGTTTCACTCCGTAAGCCACTGACCAGTCTGTCTCGCAAATGGTCCGGGAGTTTGTCTTTGAAGTCACAATGCGCGGACATCTTCTTTAACTGAACTATGTACTCCGCGACGGATTCATAGTCGAATTGGTTACGTAAACTAAATTTATACCGCTCGGTAATGAAGCTAGGTTTAGGATGTAAATGTTCTGAAATTAGTTTCACTATGTCGTCGTAGGATTTTGAAGCTGGCTTTTCGGGGGTGCACAAGTCTTTTAGTAAGTTGTATGTTTTCACTCCTACTACTGATAATAAAGTACATACCTTCTTCTCATCCTTGATGTCATTACATTCGATAAACAGTTCGAAACGTTCTATGTACGAACTCCACGTTTCCTCGGCCGTGTCGAATGTTCCGATGTTGCCGATCACTCCCGCCATTTTCTCGCCGAAAAGTTGGTTCAAAAATAATGGATGAACATTATCCATACAATAAATACTGTTTTGGTAAACCTTACTTTACCAATAACTGATCATTGAAGATTGAAGAACTTGAACTGAAGAACTTGAAGAAAACACTTTTCACGGGTAATTTTCGGCACTGAAATTCACTCACGTTTCCCGGATTGAAAATTAAAATATTTGCGATTTTGTCGTCGCCAAAAATGTTAAGTGTCCGAGTGGATCACGCGTATCCTTTTACCGGGAACGGGGTTCTAAATAAAAACTACATGGTGCGAGTAAAACACCGACCGGCGGAGCGCGGACGTACGGTTTGGAATCTGGAGCTGGACTGACTGGTGGTTTGTATGAGGAGATGTTTGGAATTCGCTCCGCCAATCAGATTCGTTTATTTGAATATCGTACGATCGAAAGATCGGTAGACATGGCCTGATTTTTGGTACTGCCAACATGTGAAATATGAATTATTGTAAAATATCGTATTTCCAACTTAATACATTACATAAACCATTTAGTAAAATAAAATAATCTTATGAATAAAAATGTCTTAAAAATATTGTTTTAAGATCATATTTTTCATAATAACATCAATTTAAAAAAAATTTTATTATTTGTCCGCCATATTGGGAATAAGTTTGTTTATGCTTAACTGACCATTTTTCTGAGTGGAATGAATATGTAGGCCTATATCTATACAAGCTGTTTCCCATTATGGCTTTGACCCGTGATTGAATTCATTTGATTGGTAATTAAGCTCGTTCGCTACGTTCACTCGGGCCATCAGGTTTATCTCATCCGCTACTCTTACTCGCTGTTACTCTCACCTTATATATAAGAAATCGCTGGAATACCTAAAATTATAATTTTTCATTGAATTTGTTTCTTAACAACCAATAAAAAAGACAAAATATAGATTTTCAGATTTTTTCAAACTATTGTATGCCCTCTGGGTCAGAGCCCTTTGGACAGATTTGCACCTTAACTACACACAAACCATCCTTGAATAATGCTGATTAATGCCTGAAAGTTTCATTGCAATCTGTCGAGCGGTTTTGGAGTCCATAGGCAACATATACCCTCTTTTATGATTATAAGTTAAATGTGTCCGTGAACATGATAACTTTGGAACGAAACCTCAGATTTTGATCAAATTTGATACTGGGGTTTAAGGCAGCATTTACTTTATCAAGTTCACAAACCAGAATGATCGGGCGGTGTTAAGAGTCTGCACTACCTTCGCCATCTCGGCAGTTTGTCCCATAAGAGCAATGTTAAATTTGAAACATTACTGTGAGTTTGTTTTTACGGAAAATTTCAAACTTAATGTAATTTTAAATGTTACCATAGTATCTAGTGCTTGATAGAAATTTAATTTAAAAAAAAATTATCCACTCGAATAACGAATAAAATATAAACATATTTTACACCATTTTTAAACCACTTTTAAACAATTTTTAGTAGGTTTATTGAAAATCTATCCACGTCATGCACTTCGCTATTCCCTTATGGTGAACATTTTCAAGTTTCATGCAAATCCGATGTAAATTATTAAAATATGGTGTTTCAAAGACAACAGTAATTTTTTTGAATTTAACATTGTTCTTATGGGACTAAAAATCCAAGATGACGCAGGTAGTGCAGACTCTTAACAGGGTTTTAAGGGTTTTCTAAATCGTAAAAAATAGGTTTTTGGCTTTTTTGGCCTTAATTTATCAAATTCCACAAATTTAACCTGTACCATTTAAAACAGCTAAAAAACAAACAATTTAGTATTTTGAATTTTTGATCTGGTTAAAAGCTCAAATGGTTATGCAGAAAATCCAAAAATAAGTTTCCCATGTTATTCTTATGGAAATAAACAAAACTCTATATCTTTCTTATTTATTTGCATAGCTTGATAAAATTTGGTATGTAAATTCACTAGGAAAGGTACAACTTATACATGCTTCCAAAACCAACATACTCACCCCCATGGTATTTGTGGGTAAAATAAAAATATCAAAATCTGTAGGAAATTCTCTCAGTACGCAGGTCTGCTGCGACGGAAGTATTTGTTATTATCATGGCAGCAAACCTGCATGCTCTTTTTCCATGTCAATCATATGGAGAATAGGCAAACTCCTTTATTTATAAACTTATACAGTATTGATGAAACTTGGTATATGGCTTCATATGGTCAACATTTTTTATTTTCAACAACATCCCATGGCAGTAAACTTACATATACTCATTCGTATGGTGTTTATGGTTAAAATACAAAATATCAAATTCCTTTCTAAATTCACTGAGTTTAGCAGGTCTGCTGCGATGAGGGTATTTACTTTTAGCAAATTTCCCAATAGGAACTGTAGCTCTTTTGAAGATCTTCAAAAAACATCTCACAGATTGTTAGTTGGACCAACCACATAGTCACTGGACCTTAACTTAAAAAATAATGAAAACTAAATATTTTTTTATGCAATTAAATTTGGTTTTGAGGTTTAACATAAGGCAGAGTCATATGACCAAAACTGTAAGTTTGTATAAATATTTTCCAAAAATATTGTTTAGATTTTTTTTAAGATCTGTTGTTTTGACACTAAATGCTCAAAATCAGGAAAATGCATAATTAAAAATGCTTTAAATATCACAAAAATATATATCGAGAGTTAGAGGTGAGAAATATAGCAATTAGTCTGCAGTAACAGTGTTTGTAACCTGCAGTACTCTATTGTCGAATAAAGACAAGCAAGGTCGAGCACTTAAGTACGTGCTGGGTGTGCTTAACTCCGCTCAACTCTGTTCGCTATGGTTCGCATCGCCATTGTTGGTTTGTACTTACTTGCCTGTGCTATATCTGGAGTCGGTTCTTTGCACGAACCCAAGCATCGTGAAAGAATCGACCCAGTACACTCTCTCTTAAGTTTGCTTTTGTTCTGGTATCGAGTTGGGGTTTGTCTCGGTGTTTATTCTGTGTATATCGATCTCTTTGGTGTTACTGTAATTTATAACTGCTTGTTATTAATGAAGTGGTCAAATGAAATCTTGTTAAGTTCCTTGAGTATTATCATACATAGTTGAGTCCACACATTAACAGCTGTTTGAAGATAAATTCAAAGTGGTAGGTACGTGATGTTATAAAAGTAAAACACTTAATCGTCCTTTAATTTTAATTAAATTCCTGCAGTACACTATCCTTTAAGCAAGGCAAGCAAGGTCAAGCAGATAGTGTTCTAAGTTAAGTGAGCTTGACTCTGGTTGACTTAGTTCACCATGGTTCGCTTCTCCAGTGTCGTGCTCGCCTGCTTGCTCCATCTGCGGTCGGTTTTTGCACAAATCAAAGGACGCGAGCAGACCCAAGCATTCAGCACGAATCCACCCAGTGACCCAGTACATACTGCCATGAGATTCTTCTATTCTGGTCCAAAGTTGGAGTATGTTGGTTTGTATTAATTTCTTTGGTGTTATTTTATAACTGCTTGTTATAAAGGGAGTGGTGAAATGAAACCTAGAGTTTCTTGAGTAGGCCTATTATCATCCGGAGTCTGTGTTGTGGGGCCCGACACATGAGCACATCTAAGATATACGCAATCTGGCAGATGTGAGGGGTTGTATGAGGGGTAAACGTAATCATGCTGTTACTGAAATTAAATTGAAAAAGGATTTGGTAATGCCTAACTTCACTGCTTCACTGTTTGCCTAAGTGTTTCGAGATCAGCTCATACAGTGACAGCGATAGTGTATTTCATGAGTTCGCTGAGCGAGTTAAACCCAACTTTTGCTCCAGCATTTGCCCAAACAATTTGGCGATAGTGTACTTAAGGCATCACAAAACCATCAATTTTAACAAGTAACCATTAAACTATTTGAAGGAACTTGAAAATTAAAAAAATAATTATTTTGAATTTTTAAAACTTGTCATAATTGGTTACAGAGAAACCCCTAAATACATTTACCATGTTATTCTTATGGAAACTCAACTCAAAACTGTAACTCACTTTCTTATTGGTAACATAACCTCTCAAAATTTAGTACCGGATGTACTATCAGGTGGTTAAACTAGGAAGGGTTAAACCACAGATAACCGATAGATATCTGTAGGTTATCTGGGGTAACCTATATTTGCTTACAACACCCATATGTTGGAAAATTTACCTACCTACCTGCACGCTGTAATGGGAAAAATAAAATAAATACCGTACCAAAACTTTATCAAATTCAGTATGTACCTCTAATGGGAAGGGGTTCCTTTACTATCTGTGGCCCATCATGGCTTCGGGATTTTATTTTATGGATAACAAAATATCTTTAAAGGGTAATAAAGTCTTCTTCTTAAGAATTCTATTGAAACATTGACGTTGTGTTAGCGAAGCCCTGAAGGGATTTTGCAGAACCTTAGCTAGCACCTATTATTAAAGAGCACTGTCCACTTTAAATTTCAACTTGCTAGGATCTATGGCAATTTTGAGGTTCCGTGGGGCGGAGCTGTTAACAAAATTTGCAAAACCGTTTCATAATGAGCACCAATGAGAAAAATGAAAGTCCTTTACAAATGGTAACCCTGCAGTGCTGTAGGCCCTACAATCTTTGAGATCCATTGTTTCCTTGATTCACATTTAAAAATTGGCCACAAGGATAACATCATATTTTTTAAGCCTTTTGGGGTAGAATCATAAAGAACTTAAAAAAATATATTTTAAAAATCTTTTCTTAGTGAACACCTATCAGCAAAGAGTGACTATTACAAAAGAACACTATTTGGTCCATGCCAAATTTCAACTGCGTAAACTCTATAGTAGTTTTGACAGAAATTTTGAAGGCCTGTGGGGCGGAGCGGTGGAGCCCTGAAGGAATTTTGCAAAAGTGTTTCTTAGTGAGGACCTATGAACAAAAGAGAGTGTCATTTCAAATTTCAACCCCATAGGCCTCAAAGTAATTTTGAAGTCCTTTGGGTGGAGCCCTTAAAAAGCTTTTCAAAAGCATTTCTTAGTGAGCACCTTTGGGCAAAGTGGATCTCACATTACAAATGTCAACCTCTTACATCATCAAGTTTTTCAGATCAATTGTTTCCTAGATTTATATTATTATATATACAGGGTGATCAACTCAAGGTGGCCACCATTGTGATATCGGAAACGGTAAGATTTAGAAAAATCTTTAAATGGGGAACCTCACTTAATTTTTTATTGCGATTAAAAATATGAATCTTGATTATGAAAATTTGGCCGCCATTGTGGAAAATGACGGCCAACTTTAAAATTTCTTATAGAACACCCTATATTTTATGGTGTTTTTGGAATTTCCATGTGAATTTAAGACTTTTTTAATCTTTGACATTTTTCTCCAAACCTAACAGTTTGGGAGCTAGAGGCAATTAAAGTTCATTTTTAGTTCCATAAGAATAACATGGGGCAACCTTTATCTGCCCATATCTCTGAAACCATTCGGTAAAATAAAAAATACTCAAGAATAAATATGTCTTAAAATTATGTTTAAAGAACATTTCACCAATAATAATTATCATTTATGCAAATATTAATTATTTCCAGGATGATCATTTTAAGTGGTGCCACGCCATTGTGATATTGGAAACGGTAAGATAAATTTGAATAAATGATAATTTTTATGAGTGAAATGTTCTTTAAACATAATTTTAAGACATTTTTATTCTTGAGTATTTTTTATTTTACGGAGTGGTTTAGGAGATATGGGCAGATAAAGGTTGCCCCATGTTATTCTTATGGAACTAAAAATGAACTTTAATTGCCTCTAGCTCCCTAACTGTTAGGTTTAGAGAAAAATGTCAATGAATAAAAAAGTCTTAAATTCACATGGAAATTCCAAAAAAAACCATAAAATATAGGGTGTTCTATAAGAAATTTTAAAGTTGGCCGCCATTTTCCATAATGGCGGCCAAATTTTCATAATCAAGATTCATATTTTAATCGCAATAAAAAATTAAGTGAGGTTCCCCTTTTAAAGTTTTTTTTTAAATCTTACCGTTTCCGATATCACAATGGTGGCCACCTTGAGTTGATCACCTTGTATATTGTATACAATATATTAAAAATTGGCCTTATGAATAACGTTAGATCAAAATCAAAATTCTGTGCTGGGGAGCCCTGATGGAATGTTGCAAAACCGTTTCTTAGTGAGCACCTTTGAGTAAAGAAGTTCATGCCAAATTTCATCCCTCTATACCCTTTGGTTATTGAGATTCTCTGACTCATGAGTGGGTGATATTTGACAAATATATAGTATATTTTATGTACAACACGCCCATGGTAGCAAACCTACATCCTTTTGCCTATGGTGTCTATTGGGAAAAAAACTGAACTTTGATCGAAAATTACTGAGTTTGCTGATCTGTTGCTACATTTGTAATATCGTCACCGCATCAACCGTATGTACAATAATTGTGCAAGTGGGCGTAAATATTCATAAATTATAATACTGTATAAAAGATAGGGCGTGACTAAAGATGGGTTATGAATGACCTCAAACTAGTCACAAGGAACTTAGTGAAAATTTACATCTGTAGGATAAACAAAACAATTTTGGTAGGCTTAAGTGTGTGAATATTCTTGAATGTTCTCTGGGGTGATAGGCCTAATTTAAAAAAAATTTGTTTTGTGTACATGAGGTAAGCAAACTTATTTGTACTATCCTAAATAATTAAAATACTGTAAAAATGTTTAAGACTAATCGTTGTAAATGCATATAAAACAATGTGTATGACACAAATCCATTAAATTAAAAGTAACTACGAACTAAGTACTGCCTAACTAGGTATACAATGCAGTTATCTGCTTGCAATATTGTGCCAAGGCCAACTACACACCAGGCCGGAGTGCTGAGAGAGTTGACGTCACAACAGTGGTGTGACAGCTGATCGGTTTTACCAAAAAAGGGTAATTTAACCAATTTTAGGGTATTTAAGCGGAAGTTGGGTAAATATTTGTTTATTTTAGGGGATTTCCAAGTAATTATCAGGGGAATTGCATCAAAATCGCATAGTTTCAGATCAGCTGGCGCACTAGTAGTGTGACGTTTTAACACGAGTGGTGGGGGGTATTCCGGCCTGGTGTATAGTTGGCCTTGATTGAGCGGAGCGACTATTTTTTAAATCAATAATATCAAATGTTTTATAGGTAATTCAAGTGAGTTCGTTCGCTACGCTCACTCGCTGTCAGGGTTTAGCTCGTTCGCTGCGCTCACTCTCCATTTGGGTCACTTCGTTCGCTACGCTCACTCGCCGTCAATTTAGTTCGTTCGCTGCGCTCACTCACCTTTTGGGTCGGCTCATTCGCTGCACACACTCTTCGCCAGATTTAGGTTGTTCGTTGCGCTTTCTCGCCACAAGTCTGCAATACTCTAATAATTTTTGATTACGCAGGTTTGGTGAGGCGTGGTATTATATGTTTACAAGATATTAAATGGTGCGTCGTACAAAATATTGGGTGGAAGGTATAAACAAACCACTAAAATAAACAAAACAACAATTTCACAAAACTACTGTATTCTTAAACAGCTGATTGTAACAGTCTGCAGTTAAATTTGATCCTTATAACAACTGTATAATCAACACACAGTAAACAAACCAAATAAAATATATCTCCTATTAAAATAACATGGTAACTTTAAAGGGCCGTAGGGCAGAACCCTAATGTCCGATTTGGACCATTTCAGATTTATACCTTCCCATAGATGGTTACTACGAGCAAAATTTTGTGAGGATCACTTCAGTCGTTCAGGAGGAGTACGTGTAAATAAAAAGCCAGAGTGTGGTATAGGAGCTTCGCTCGCTCCGCTCAATTATAAGAAAAGTGAGTTTTTTATTTAGATATATTTTTTTTTATTACGAGTGATTTTAGTTGTTTTTGAAACTATTACAAAGTGGGATTAAACTTTTTGAATGTGACAATCCCTAATGCAAAATTTTAAAATTCTTCTTCGAATAGACGCTTACGGGAGGTACGAGCGTACTCCTAGTTTTATATTAGTGAAAAAATCTTAAAAGAAAAAAAATTTATGTTATCTTTTCGATTTCACTGAGAAAAGATACCTTAGCATTTTCAGACTTTTAAGGTATGAAAAGCCTGGTGAGACAATTTAACCAAATGATTATCAAGTTTCATGAAATTCTGTTGATAAACGGCGAACGGCGTCCGTTTAAGCAGAGGAATATGTTTTGATCGAAAAACGTATGGTTGACATAGATAGCCAACTGCACTACTGTACTATCCCGTTAGACCGTAAGACTGAATACGACATCTTATAATGAATGTTACAGACTCTGATGTATAAGACTGTTATTAGCCTACAATCGTCCTAATATACAGTCTAAAATACAAGAATTATCAAGTTTACCAAACAATAAAAATGATCAAAGTGAAAAATATAAAACTAGGAGTACGCTCGTACCTCCCGTAAGTAAAACCCGTAAATCGTCGTTGACCTAACCTATTGCACAAATTTAAGCCTATTAGAAAGTATCGCAAATCTCCAACAAAGTGTGGTATACAAGAGCAAATTGCCGTTGAATGAAAACTATACGGTTTGGCGACGACGTCGGGAACATATGTTATTTCTGGTCTGCTTTTCTCGGTGTTATTATACAAAATAAACATAAAGTAGTTTATTTTAAACAAAAAAATCGATAACTTAATACAGGGCGTGTAGCGTGTATATTACGTTACGAATAAAAAATATCTTTTGATACAACATATTGAAAATGTAAAGGGTATTTAAACATTAAACCCCTAGCCGAGGACGACGGTGGCCAGACTGTAGGGCGCTATGCCCAGCCGAGGACGGTGGTGGCCAGACTGTAGGGCGCTATGCCCCGTTTGTTTCCGGCGGAAGTAACAGTACATGCGCGTGCGTGCGAGCGTGCTATCCCACACGTCTGCTCACATTGGCCCAATTGTTCGCTCACCCGTGCCTAGGACATTGTATCTTTACATTCAATTTAACTGATTAACTTTGAAACTTGACACCCAGGCAACTTACGCGCTTGAGGTGTTTGAAACGGACTTGTGTATCGTAAAACAAGTGTTTTTGGTCGAGACTTACAGTACAGTACTACTGTATTTTTTTGTACACAATATCCTCCTGAAGTTTAAGCTAAATTACTAATTTAATCAATTTTATTTCATAAAAACTATACGGTACTCTTCTTCCAAATATTCATGCATAAGTATATTTGCTAGCTATATTATAGATGTTTCAATCTAAAAACTATTGTTAATTGTGGTAAAAAATTATCTTAAAATCTGAAGGCGCAACATACTCGGTAAGTAATACAAAAACATTTATAAACGTCTTATTAGGCCTATAATTAAATCTTTTAAATTCACGAACTCCCAATCACTTTTAAACCGGTAATAAATGGGTGAACTAATTTAAAATATTTCGAAAGTTATTTTTTAATAAAAAATATTGCTATGCTTTCATCAGAAGCTTATTCTTTATATTAGTAGGCAAACAAGTTTCTTTTCCACCTTTTTTCTCACTTTGTGTGCATCGTAGGAGAAATCCGCGGATACAGGTAGTGCGTCTTGTAGATGAGCAGAATCCCCCTTTAATTCTCATCGGTCCCCAGGGCTACGCCCTACAGGCTTTCAAAGTTGTAGCCTAGTTGTGATAATCTTATGTTATGTTAATGCTAATCAATGTCTTAGTAGCAGGTGTTGGTCTAGATCAATTATTGAAATTGTGGTCGAATTTACGGCCATTAGGGGATATCCGGGGATATCCTAGTACAGATTAAACTGTATATGCAAAACCTTATCACTGCAACTGTGAGCAGTTTTACCTCGTACAGTATCAACAAAAAAATGTATTGTAAACTTTCAAATCTGGTTTACATAAAGAAATTCTTCTGTAAGCCATGGTCCGTTTAATTTAATTTAATTATAAACGGGTATTCGTGATATTTTTAACTCGACTGCCATTTTTCTTTTTCAACTGAACTTGTGCAACATCAAACCAACACACGACGTAACATTCCCACCTCAGTTGACGATCAATGCACACAGATGAATCGGCAGAAAATAATGTCGATGGCGGCCTACATCAAAGGCACCGCCACCGCCGACACGGGGCAATCTAGCGCGATGATGCGACGCGTTGTGGCGAGCCGGCCTTATATGGCTGCACGCGGGGAAAGGGAAAGGTGAAACGTGTATTTAAATAAATGGTTAATCTAACATCAAAACAGATGAGTTTTTTTAAATTAAAAAGTGTGTTCTACAAAATTACATCATGTAAACAAAGTAGATCTATTTATAGAACTAATGATTTCCATCCGCAAGTTTTTATCGTGCTACATGCATTTTTAACACTCGCATATGGTGTTTTAACTGAAACAACGGAGTTCTATGAACGACACACTTAGCTATAACAATGTACGTTCGTTATATAACAAACATCACAGTGAAGGCTAGGCTACATCTCGAACACCGGTATTACATGATATAATTTGCATTCCTACTAACTGATCTGGTTACTCTTGGTCAAGACCTCAGTACGAGCAGAATTCCCTATTTATAGTTATATAACATTTTCAATAAGACGCAACTACAACAACTCTATGCATAATTACTGTTTATATGTGTGTATAATGTGATTATCAAATTGATTGGAGAAGAAAAAATATGTCAATAATGGGGATTTAATCTGAAAAAGGCCACAACAAAACTTACAAACATGAAGATTTTCAAGTTGTAAGTTCAACATAACTTTAAAAAGCAGCATTGTATTTCCTGTAGTTACAGAAATATTTTGAAAAAATAAATAAGTGTAACGTGCAATGAATTTTATCTGACGGAATGTCACGTTTTCGACGAGACAACTGAGAGTATGCAAAAGTGCTGAATTCAGAACCGTTTTTGAGTGATTTTCAAGCCGTCTGCTGCTTTTTACATTCCTTTCTCACATTGCCAATATAATTCATATATTTTAGAATATGAAATAGATAATTTACACAAAAACAAAATGTAAAGGTTAGCAAAAATCTAATAGTTTATGATTTCACTCGGCCAACTTCATGGTAATTGTAGTTGCCGGCAGATCAGCAAAGGCCGCACCAAGTTAGTGTCATCTCCAGTTTAGACCGAGGCCATGTGACGCAACGGTACAATGTCTTTGAGCGGTAATTTCCTCTATTAAAGTGGCCATCCATTACCACTGCGCGCGATAATGGCCCCTTTGACAGTTGCAGTACGGTCCACAATGGCGTGCAATGTTGACATCACCTGATTGTGAAACGTGGCGGAAACGGAAGCTGGTGCGCCGCATCGCGGACGAAGCTCTATTCGTTTTAAAAATATAGGTCGTGACCATCATTAGTTACAGTGACATTATGTCAGATTAATGAAACTGTGTAATTCATGAGTGTTGTAAATGGAAGGAAGCTTCATGCGCCGCTGCGCTGATTCTCGCAATACGGTATAGAGAACCTCTTTTGACGACATGGGATGCACAACTATGTTTAGGCCAACTCGTTTTGGTTCGGCAAAACTGCTTTGTATTTTTGTTACTTAGGGCCTACTCGAGACAAATACTTTTACAACATTTTGTGTTGCCTTAAGCACCACTTGAGATTTAAAATACTTTAAGCTATCCCTAAGACATTTTTTGTTCCCTAAGTGGATTTTTATTCCCATAGGACTACTTTTAACTTTCAAACTTCCGTCACGCCTTTAAATTTGGTCAAAAAAGATACATCTTTATGTCATTTTAAACGAAATTTTGATACCTTGGGGCACTATGAAATCAAAAGTTGTATATTATTGATTGTTTGATTGATAAACAAAAAAGCATTCTCAACATTTTTATTCGGAAATGGACGCGTTTTTACTGTAGTTTATCCTAATCGTGATTTTTATTTCAGTCCCCAAGATGTTAAAATTTCCTTTAAAATTACATAAACATGAATCTTTTTATACCAATATTAAATCAGTCATGTTTACCAATATGTGACCAGTAGCGGATGTTTCAAATTAAGCATTTAGTAATTAGGGAACAAAAATGCAAGCTGGCGGGCACTGCAGACTCATAGATGACTGGTGTAGAGTTGCTATTAACAGTAAATGGTTTATCATACGATATTATGTAACTTGTACTTCAAGGACGCCATGGCCACGGGAGATTGTAAATCAATTTTAAATATGCCTAAAATTTGCAAAAAGTATTCACATTAGGGCATGTAGTCAATAGTCGCGGTTAATTGTCTTAAACGTCACTGTGATGATTGAAAAAATAAATAACTGAGGAAAATGTTCAGCTGCTGCGCGGCTCGCCGCGCCGTGATCACGATTCTCACGATGCTGTATGTATCAGCCTCCCGCCGCCGCGCCGGCCGGCAACTCGAGTGGCAAGTGTGAAAGTGCGGTCCAAGGCCACCGCGGCAATTACACAATGACGCAATGCTGCCACCACACCGGCACAACCACCAGCCACCAGCCACGGCTACAATGATACACATGTGGCCACATCGCGCAATGCCGTGCCATCTGTCTAGCAGAAGCCAGCAGGTCCATTTCCCTGGCCCGGCCATATTGGAAATTTGATATGAAAATAATACCACGATTTAATACTCAATTAGTACTATTTAATACCCGAACGTTAGATTTAATACTCTTAATACAACAGATTTATTAAGAAGAATCGTGTGGCCGGGCCAGGAAAATGCTAGCCCGGCCATGTTGGAAAATGCAGATTTAAATGTGAATTTTAATGTGAATTTTAACCACACCAGGATTTAATACTCAATTAGTACTATTTAATACCCAAATATTATATTTAGTACTCCAACCGTTATAGAGTTATTAACCCTTATGTAAATGGCGGTAGAAGTAAGCGCCAGCCCGTTCACGAAAGAAGATTCAAATTTCAACTGTATTACAATGACAATTTTATATTATTACTATACCAGGATTTAATACTTAATTAGTACTATTTAGTACCCAAATATTATATTTAGTACTCCAACCGTTATATAGAGTTATTAACCCTTATGTAAATGGCGGTAGAAGTAAGCGCCAGCCCGTTCACGAAAGAAGATTCAAATTTCAACTGTATTACAATGACAATTTTATATTATTACTATTCCATGATTTAATACTCAATTAGTACTATTTAATAAACAAATGTTAGATTAAGTACTCTAAAAATAACTTGAGTTATTAGCCATAACATGTGGCCGGGCCAGGAAAATGCCAGCCCGGCCATGTTGAAAAATGTGAATTTTAACCACACCAGCATTTAATACTCAATTAGTACTATTTAGTACCTAAATATTATATTTAGTACTCCAACCGTTATAGAGTTATTAACCCTTATGTAAATGGCGGCAGCCGTAAGCGCCTGCCTAGTCACAAAGGAAGATTCAAATTTCAACTGTGTTACAATTACAATTTTATATTATTACTATACCAGGATTTAATACTCAATTAGTACTATTTAATACCCAAATGTCATATTTAGTGCTCTAAAAATAACTGAGTTATTAGCCATATCGTGTGGCCGGCCAGGGAAATGCCAGCCCGGCCATGTCGGAAAATGTGAATTTTAACCATACGAGGATTTAATACTCAATTAGTACTATTTAGCACCCAAATATTAGATTTAGTTCTCCAACCGTTATTGAGTTATTAACCTTTATGTACGAGTAACCTTAAAATGTGAATTTTAACTACACCAGGATTTAATACTCAATTAGTACTATTTAGTACCCAAATATTACATTAAGTACTCCAACCGTTATTGAGTTATTAACCCTTATGTATATGGCGGGAGCCATAAGCGCCAGCCCGGTCACGAAGGAAGATTCAAATTTCTACTGTATTACAATGACAATTTTATATTATTACTATACCAGGATTTAATACTCAATTAGTTTTTTTTTTTTTTTTTTTTTTTTTTTTTTTGAGGGAGAGGCAGGGAAAATGCATTACGCACACAGGTGGCCAGCCTGTAGTGTGGGACTCCCCTAAAAAACGGGTTTACCCACTAAAAAACCTCCTCTACTCTTTAGGATTCTAACCTGGAATTGTTTATCACATTACGTCAGGCTAGGCCTAAATTTGGCTTACGCCCATGGGGCTCGCTCCTTATCCAGCTGTTCGGTCAAGGGATGTCAGCTGTTGGCCACTTCGTGGTCCAAATCGGTTTTCTTTTCCAGGAGGATACCCCGGACGAACTGTGACAAACAATCCCAGTTGCCCTCATCCTCCATAATCTTTTGGCAGACCGTGTCCACCGAAAAAACACCGAGTTTTCTTGTGGCCTCCAGGCGGGGCCTTTCCCAACGCGAACAGCGGAAGAAGGTGTGTTCCGCGTCATCGGGAACGCCCGGGCAGTAGATGCAATCCGGTGAACCGGTCTTGCCCATCCGGTTCAGGTACGACTTGAAGTAGCCATGACCTGTCAGGAACTGCGTGAGGTAGTAGTCCACCTCGCCATGCCGCCTTTCCACCCATGGTTGGACCTGCTCGATGAGTCGCGCAGTCCATCGTCCTCGGGTGTCGTGCTCCCAGCTGTGTTGCCACTGCTGGAAGGTTCGGGAGCGCTCTTCGGTTCTTGCCGTGTCCTTGCCGATCTCGCCTTGTCTCTGGTAAATCGCTTTCCTCTCCCCTGCCAAGAGCTTGACCGGAATGACTCCGGCGACCACCAGGACGGCAGGCTCGGACACTGTCCGGTAGGCGGAACACACCCGGAGCGCAGCTTGACGCTGAACCCGGGCGAGTCGCAACCTGTAGCACTCCTTATCTAGAGCGCCTGCCCACACCTCTGCCCCGTAAAGGAGCACGGACTGGACCGCGGACATCAACAGACGTCTTCTGCTGGATCGGGGACCCCCGACATTGGCCATCAGCCTACTAAGGTAAGTGACTACCTTAGCGGCCTTGTCCGCCGTACGAAAGATCTGATCCCTCCAGCTTAACTTGGTGTCCACCATAACCCCGAGGTATTTGGCGGCACGAGTTGATGTGACCACCTCCCTTCCCACTCGGAGTGGGACGACGGTGTCGATCCTCTTCTTCGTGAGGATCACAATCTCCGTCTTACTGAGAGCAAGCGAGAGACCGTGATCGGACATCCAGTTGTTGACCACCCGCATAACTCGGTTCAACTTCAGTTGGGCCAGCTCAACGTTGCGTGCAGCAATGAGAGCTGCAACGTCATCGGCGTACCCAACCAAAGTGGTTTCCTCAGGCATCTCGGACCTCAGGAGGCTGTCATAGGCAACGTTCCAGAGATCCGGGCCGAGTATTGAACCTTGTGCGGCACCAGAAGTGACTTCCATCGTCCGCGTTCCGTCCCTCGTGTCATAAATCAGGCTTCGAGAGCGTAGATAATCCTCGATGAGCCGCAACAGATATGCAGGAATACGAAAGGTGTTGCGAAGCGCATCCAACATATCGACCCACCTTGCCGAGTTGAAGGCATTCTTGACATCAAGCGTAACAAGAAGCACTACTCGGCGGGAGAAATGGTTGTGGCTCTCGGCTCTCTCCACAGCTCTCTGAACTTCGGTGACAGCGTCGATCGTTGACCGTCCCTTTCTGAAGCCGTACTGACGGGGGCATAAGTCCCCGGCAGCTTCCACGGCAGAAGTCAGGCGGGAACGGATCAGCTTCTCGAACAGCTTCCCAGCCGTGTCCAACATGCAGAGAGGCCTGTGGGACGACGGCAGCTCGGGATCACCTTTGCCCTTGCTGATCAGTACAAGCCTGGCTGTTTTCCGGGGAGCCGGAAACACCCCTTCTACCAAACAGGCATTGTACATTCTCAACAACAAGTCAGCGTTGATTGAAAATACTTTCTTTAAAGCCTCACTGGGAATCCCGTCCGGGCCAGGAGCCTTGTTGCTCTTCAGGGAGAGAACGGAGGTTTCCAGCTCCTCGAAAGTGAAGAGTGGAACGTCCTCTACCCGTCTGAAGTCAACCGGCGATCGCTGAGGATGTTCAGGAAACAACGCAGCGACGATCCTCCCCATGGTGGCGCCCTCCATGATGGAAGGTGGAGAGCGGGCGCCGAGTTTCTGCGTTACAAGTTTGTAACCCAGGCCCCACGGGTCGGAGTCAACGTCGTCACGAAGTCTCCTCCAGCTATTCGCCTTGCTCCTGTTGATCGCCTGGCGGAGAGATTTTCTCGCAGCTTTATAGGCCTCCGACTTACGAACTCTGTCTGCGGGAAATCTCGCTCTAGTGGCGGCTCGTCTAGTTCTTAAACATGTTCTTCTGAGTTCCGCAATCTCTTCAGTCCACCAGTAAACGGGTTGTTTGTCGCGTCGGGGTTTCCTTCGCGGCATAGACTGGTCGCAGGCCGAGACGATCAGTTCCATCGTAGATGTTACTAGTGCCTCGGCCCCAGCCTCACCAGGATTCCCCTGCGCTCCCCGAGAGATGACTTCGGTGAACTTAACCACGTCCAGTTTGTTGGTGTTCCACCGGCGTGGCCCTTCCCGAGATGCGGAAACTCGACGATTTTCCTGATCATGCAGATCAAACACGATGTATTGGTGGTCGCTACCCGTGTAGTCCTCCACAACCCTCCAGCCAGAGATCCTCGGAAGGAGCGACTCAGACGCAAAGGTGACGTCAGGGATCGTGCCTCTCTGCCCGGGGCGCCGAAAAGTAGGTGTGTCGCCCTGGTTGAGGACGACAAGACCGGCCCTGGCGATGAAATCCAGGATGTATTTCCCCCGGGAGCTGGTAGAGGGCATTCCCCACTCGACGGCCCTGGCGTTGAAATCGCCACCAACGACGACATGCCCGGTGGTGCAAAGAACGCACTCCTCTAGGCTATCTATCTTGTCGCGGAAGTCCTGGACGGCCTCGTTGGGGGTGAGGTAGCAACTGAAGATTGTCACGTCCCTACACCTAACCCAGGCAAATCCTCGGCCGCGACCATGACTCCGCACCAAGACATCCCGCGTATTACGCGCCCAAAGTGCAGCAGTACCGAGGCTGTCGGAGATCCAAGTGTTTGGGTCTCTGTCCCGATACTGTTCGCTGATAAGGAGCGCGTCAGCACCAAGTTCTCGGGCGAGCTGATCTAGAAGGTTATCAGCTCCCCAGGATCTATGAAGATTGGCCTGGAGGATGCGAATTACCGGCCGCTGCCTTTTGCCTGTTCAAGTGCGGTTCTGAAGGCACCGCACTGACCAGACCCGGGTAAGTGACCGAGGGCACTGGAGCCTGAATCCTTGCAGAGGAAGCAGGAGGGGCTCGAGGAACATTCCTTGCGTTTGTGGCCCTGGCTTCCACACTGGAAGCAGTTGGCACTCCTGTCGGGCCCTTTACAGTTTCGGGAGGAGTGGCCGAAACCGAGGCAACGAAAGCATCTCGAAACTACCACCCTCCGTTTGAGCCTGCAACTGACCCAACCGACTCTGAGGTGCTGAAGGCTAAGCAGCTTATTGGCGTGCTTTTCGCCCATCTCAGCAACAGCCATCCGGAGTTGACTTCGGTTAGGCTTTGTCAGCCATACCCTCACTCCATCAGCCGGTATCTCCGGGAGTGCCACCTGGATCGCACGGGTCACCTCGTCTTCGGTGGAGAGGGCATCAAGGTCCCGAATCTCGACCGAACACTTCGGTTCTAGGGCCTTGATGGAGCCTTTGTCCCCAAGTGCAGTCTTGAGGGAAGCGGCAAAACCGATCTTGTCACTCGACTTCCCCAGTTCGAGGAGGACATCCCCGTTCTGGGTTCGCCGAATAGACTTGATAACGGTGTCGGTCTCTTCCGGTTTGGCCTGCGATCTGATCTGACCCAGAACATCGGCAAAAGATCGCCCCCCTAAGGGCTTAATCAAGATTGCCTCCTTCCTGGGCTTCTTAGGCCTGGGTTGTTTAGGCTTTCTGACAGACTTGCCAGAGGCCTCCCCAACCGGGTTTGAGACTTGCGTCCGCTCCACCCTCGACGCACTTTTCGAAGCTGCCTCCGCTTGCTTCTGCCTCCTCCTTTCTTTCTTAGACAGGCGCGTCTTCCAGCCCCCCAAAGGTGTCGAGGCAGAGTTTTCTGCCAAGGCAGGATTAGCCGCCGGAGCAGGAACCTCTGCAGGAGTAGCCGCTGGAACAACGACAGCGCCCGGGATGGAATGAGCAGCCGGGACAGGAGATGTCTGCGATGATGCAGTGACAAAAACCGGCCTCGGCGCCAAGTCCAACTCCCCGAGCTCAGGGCTTCCCGATGATGAACCGCTCTGCCTCTTCTTTCGCTTTCTGGCTTGAGTCTGGGACTCAGCCAGATGAGCTTGAGGCGAAGCAGAGATGATTCGGTTCGTGACATCGCGCTCCTGTTTCACTGCCTTTAGCCTGATTTTCCGGCATTCCTCGATTTCGTCTAGAGAATCTTCGAGTTTCGGAATCCCCTCTTTTATGGCCTTGTTTACGTTCTTTTGAATTAAGAGGGCCTTGGCCATCTCCTTCAAAAGAGCTTTCATCTTCTTCAGACATGAGTCTTCCTCCTCGTGGGCGTCGTCCTGCTGCTGCCGAAGCATTTGCAGCTCGAATGCCGCACGAAGAGGGCTCTTCCTGGGAGGTATTCCATCGAGCCTGGCTTTTGAGGTTTCTGCCTCGGTCACCTTCATCGCTAGATTGACATCCACTTTCTCCTTTTCAGGCTCGGACGACGATCCGGCGTCACTTACCGTCTTGAACGGTGCCGATGGGGGGGAGGTTTTAATTCCCCCTGTCGGCGTCCCAGTCTTCGAGGTCGGAGACCTCTGCACAATAGAGCTTCGCCTAAAAGCGGCTTGCTCATTCTCCTTTACGTTCTTCGTGTTTCGGTTGATAAAATCCATGCTTTCATGTCACCAGCGCATCGTGCGGCAAGGTCAATACTAATACTCAATTAGTACTATATAGTACCCAAATATTAGATTTAGTACTTCATCCATTACCAAATTATCAACCCTTATGTTTATGGTGGAAAGAAAGAAAACGCAAAATGATTAGATAATACCTTATTAAAAAATAAAAGCAATTAAAGCTCTTTAGCAGTATTTAGTACCAAGAGTATCACATTTTTTACTTTAAATACTGCACATTTGCTGATTATAGTTATGTCGCACTCTGGCCTCTTGGAATATTACTGATTTTAATATATTGTCTTTTTTATTGAAACATTAATACTTTTTTAGGACATTTAAACTAATTGGAGTATTGATGAAATGGAGTGAAACGGCTTTAATAGAATGTTTAATAGAATGCAAACAAAATGAAATAAATAACCTGAATATGAACGTGAATATACTTGTAAAAATAATAATAAATAATAAAAATAAATAACTCAATTAATAATAAAACTGATGATAAAAGTACAACATAAATAAAAAATTACAACTTTAAAAGGAAAATCGTAAACAAACAATTTGTACCCATAAACATATCCCATATATATATTAATAAATATACCCATATACAAGACGTAACAATAACATCTTAAAAAACAAAACCTTATACAAAACAATAGATAATAAACATAACCATAAACAATAAACTTTACAACATGAATATAGAAATTAAAACATAACATAATATCCAGAGATACAAAAGAATTAACACAAATATAGTCATAACATAAATATATAACCTATTTATAAACGTATACAGGGTAGAAAGTAACTAGTTTAAAAACTTTCAGGGGGATCAAATATACAGGGTAGATAAAATGGAGATGATTCAATACCTTTAAAAGTATATAGGTAATAAAACTAAAACTTTGCAAATTGATTTTGAATAGCAAAATATACTTCCTAAAGTACTTATTGTCCTTGGACCTCCAAGGGGAGAAGTTCCACAAGGAGTCAGATGTAAATATTAAATGTTAGCAAAGATCAATACAGTATTTACATCAAATTAAATTGCCCAAAGAATAGAGAACAATGCCGCAAACCTCACCTTGAAAGGCTGAACGAGTCAAATATGGAATGCAATAAAACTTTGCATAAAAATCATATGGTGAAAAAATGCAATTACTACCGATACACTCTACTCTTTGGGGCAGGGTTTGTGGCAAATTGCTCTGAATGCAAAGTTCTTTAAAATTATGTATCTTATGACATAGTCCAATGCAGTTTCCCAGACGCTTTCCTTTAGGGTCGTTCCTAGTGGAAGTAGTCAGAGTAACTGCATTGCACATGTTATGGCTAATAACTCAAGTTATTTTTAGAGTACTAAATCTAACATTTGGGTATTAAATAGTACTAATTGAGTATTAAATCCTGGTATAGTAATAATTCAAAATTGTCATTGTAATACAGTTGAAATTTGAATCTTCCTTCGTGAACGGGCTGGCGCTTACGGCTCCCGCCAAATACATAAGGGTTAATAACTCAATAACGGTTGGAGTACTAACGCTAATATTATTGTACTTAATAGTACTAATTGAGTATTAAATCCTGGTGTGGTTAAAATTCACCTTTTACGACATGGCCGGGCTGGCATTTCCCTGGCCCGGCCACATGTTATGGCTAATAACTCAGTTATTTTTAGAGTACTATATCTAACATTTGGGTATTAAATAGTACTAATTGAGTATTAAATCCTGGTATAGTAATAATATAAAATTGTCATTGTAACACAGTTGAAATTTGAATCTTCCTTCGTGACTGGGCTGGCCCTTAGGCTCTCGCCATATACGTAAGGGTTAATAACTCAATAACGGTTGGAGTACTTAATGTAATATTTGGGTACTAAATAGTACTAATTGAGTATTAAATCCTGGTGTGGTTAAAATTCACATTTCCGACATGGCCGGGCTGGCATTTCCCTGGCCCGGCCACACGATATGGCTAATAACTCAGTTATTTTTAGAGTATTAATTCTATCACTTTGGTACTAAATAGTACTAATTGAGTATTAAATCACCACGTGGTCGAAAACTGCATTTTCCAACGTGGCCGGGCTAGCATTTCCCTGGCCCGGCCACAAGACTCTTCTTAATAAATCTGTTGTATTAAGAGTATTAAATCTAACGTTCGCGTATTAAATAGTACTAATTGAGTATTAAATCGTGGTATGATTTTCATATCAAATTTCCAACATGGCCGGGCCAGGGAAATGGACCTGAAGCCAGCCATGGGAACACAGCTCCACATCCGCGACCCGCGACCGATTGGCACTGGGCGAGCGCGATTTGTCGTTCGACTGTGTGAGAATATCATCCCAGTTGCTAAAGCGAACAAAACATTGAAATATAGGCTATGTTTCACCACTGACAACATAAACTTATGTGCGAATGTCCGTAGCCTACCTGTAGTTGTTTGTGGTGTCGGCTTTGCCAAGAGAAAGAATTACCATATCATTGTGCATTCAACATCGACAACCATACTGAATACAGTAATTATTGTAATTATAAATAGTTTGCAATCAGATTTGGTTTTCACTATTTTTTTATGTTTTACGCTTAGAGGTCATATCTAAAACCATTTTGGAATTACGTAAATAACGTTTTAATTGAAACTATGAATTACCTTTAGGAACGGAATGCCTCACTATATGTAATGAGATTTGATTTGGAGTTTATCAAAATTTGGGATGTTACAAGGGTTTTAAAAGGCTAGGCAAAATATTACTAACAATAAATTAAGAAATCTTAATCAAGAAATCAATACAGTCATTAACATACTCAATATGCAATTTATATAAATATTTTTGGAATACCGTATTCAAGTCAAGAAGTGAAAATGTCACATGTAAATTTTCATACGAACCAATCAATTCCATAAGTATCCTTTCTACTTAATATTTTAAAACAATTTTAATTTGGTTAATACATTAATTGAATAGATAACTCGAAGAGGAAGTAATTCCAGACTAATTTATGCAATTTTTACCTTAGCTAATTAAATTATATTTGTTTAATTACTGAGGCACTTAAAATAAGCCTTAATGAGGAGAACTAATTGCTTAGTCTAATCAGCTCTCCAAGACAAGTCACTTTCTTGGCAATATCAACGCCACTATACGTTTAAAGTGTGTTTAATTTTATAGTTAACATTAAAAAGCGATAAAAATACAATAAAATACAATATATTCTTATCTTAAAAGAAAAATATTTAGAAATTGAAAGGCATTGAAAAATGCACACTCGCGGATAGGATAACATTTATGCTGAGTTTTGAGTTGTGAGTGACAAAAATATAAGATTTACACGTCGTCAAGCTGTAATTGTAACCCCTAACAAATGTGCATAAATAAAAAATATAGACATTCGGTAACAAGATGGGGGAGGGGGGAGCGGTTAGAGGTCAATATTTGACAGTGATGCGTCCAATTGACAATTGACCGGTCAAATGACAGGGCACCAATTGACTGACATCAGGTCTGCTACAAACCCGTCAGATAAACCCAGATTATCTCATTATATCTCCAATTAGAAGGTATTGGCGGAGAGGAGTCCTACTTTTTTTTAACTCGTTAGTCTGTGGCATTATTGACTGCATATACTATGTGATGCCTCCCTTAGCAATTGTTCATTTTATTGGCTGTGGATGTGACTTCAAGTATTGACCTCTACTAGCTAATGCATAGCCCTACGAAATAACGCTGATTATAACTGAGCAGGTTAAATTCAAAGTGGTGTGTCACATAATCATGGTTTTGAGATATTAAAGCGTTAATATGAAGCACAGCTTTAAACAATCACATATTGATGTATTGAGTTTAATTGTGTTTTAATTTGTCTTCAATGGACCACAATGAGTTTTAAAACAAATTTTAATACAATAAAATGTTGTTTATATTTTATTTTTATTTTTTGTGGACTTTACACTACTTTACCAGTAAACAATTGGCTTAAAGTGTAACAATTGGTTGTAGTGGTGCAAGTCCCAGGTACACCACTTCTACTTAACAGACAACTGTTTCCGTTAAATGTAACATAAAGTGCTGCATTCTGTGAGGCTGTTGGGTGAACTAGGACTTGGGCAACTATTCCATTTAATAAATCTCAAGTTAGAGATTCCGTTCCATGAATATCTCAATTTACCAAAAAATGGATCTACACCACTTTGATTTTCACCGGATCAAATATAATGGTACGAATTTTTCAAACGGGTCTTCTATATTTTTTTATACAATAAAAATAAATTACTGCAGTTTTTACTTGTAAACCATCTCTTGAAAGACTTAACTAAAAGCGGTTTGCTGATAATACCGCTGATGATCAAGTTCTCTCGGGTTCCGCGTGGAGGTAGGATTCTGATCGTTTACTGCACTTCCGCAACAATGATGTAATGTTGGAGACTTTCACCATTACACGCCGAAGCCCGCCGTGGCGGTTAACAGCAACTGGGACAGAAATAATTAAAGAAACAAGAAGGCAGAGTAGTTTCAATTTAAATAAAAATACAAAATGTTAAAATATAATTACTGATGTATGAGCACCACAGAAAATATTATTTGGATAGTATCTGTAAGTGATTGAAACAAGATGTTTGTCCTTGCGAATATTGAGTCAATGACTACGAACATGACATTTAATTGATACAGAGAAGCTGTGAATGAGCAACGTCAACGGAGCTGTAAATCTCGGAAGATATATAATCACTGTCGTTTCAGCTGATAAGAGACACTGTGTCTGATAAGCGTTGCAGCTGCTTTGGTTTATCAATCTCAATTGATAACACTGAATGTCCTGTCCTTGCTGTTTACATAGCAAAATCAAAAGAACAGCACAGATCGATGTTTTACGCAAGTTATAACTTTACGTTTCAATGTGTATTTTTAGGCTTTGAGATTCCAGAACAGGTTAGTATTTCCATTGACCCCGCAGGCCCAAGGTCCAATAAAATAAGCGGGTAAGCGATTTCGTGGTCCACATAACGACCAAAATTACACAAAAGATTAGCCTTTTTGGGAGACTGAACCCCACTTTCACGATCGCCCAGACGCGAATATCCCTACTTGTGTCAACAGCAGCATGGTCATTTTAGCGAATTTCCCTATAGGGAATACGCTATTACGGTAGTAGCCATGGTAAGACCTAAGCCCTGGACCACTTTACTTTTTCATTTTGAGGTCCCCAGAAGCCAAAAACACCGTTCGTTCGTTTTCATATGTATGTATATATATATATATATATATATATATATATATATATATATATATATATATATATATATATATAATATATATATATGTATGTGTGTGTGTGTGTGTGTGTGTGTGTGTGTGTGTGTGTGTGTGTGTGTGTGTGTGTGTGTGTGTGTGTGTGTGTGTGTGTGTGTGTGTGTGTGTGTGTCCGTGGTACCGATAACTTTTGAAGCGGACCTCCGATTTTGATCAAATTTGGTATGAAGGTGTAAGACCAGGTCTATTTTCATGAGTTCGCGAACCAGCATTGTCGGGTTATGGGAACGGGGTTTTATGGGGTTTCAAAGGGGTCAAAAATGGGTTTTTGGCATTTTTGGACCTAAATTTTCAATTTTAACTAAAACCATTTGAAAGAGCTTAAAAAAACTAAGAATTTAGTATTTTGAATCTTTAAAATAGCTTAACTGGTTATAGAGAAAATTCAAATCAAGTTTCCCATGTTATTCTTATGGATAAATCTTTAAAAAGTTATAAATCGCTTATTTATCAACATATCTTCATAAAAATTTTTATGAACCTTCACTAGGTGGTGAGTAATTAAGATTTGATCAAAAACCCTCATGGCAGCAATCCTACATGCTAAATCCCATGGTATTCTCATGGAAAATAGTTGTGTAATGGGAGCAAGAGAGATGGAGATATAAGGTATCAGTTCCTAACCAGCTGATCAGCTGTCTTCTGCATATTTGTCAAATTTGAAATGTTTATGTTTTGTTATTTGTAAACAAATCTTTTTTTCATGGAAGTTTTGGATTATGCACTTTTATTACTGTTAAAAAGTCATTTATTGCAATATAAATATTAATATAGGAATTATTAAATCAAAATAATTTACTCAGATATATAATGCCATTAAATATATTATATTTCCTTGTAAAGATTATTAATTATATAAGATAGCCACAAAGTTTTTTGATGTTGAAACAATAATTCTTTGGTTGGAAATTCGCTGAGTACGCAGGTCTGCTGCGACGGGGGTATTATTTAGGTATAATGTAGCTACGATGGAGAATGATTTTGGATGCATTTTAATTAAAAATACCGGGGGATCGAGCTTTCGATTGGCAAAATTATAAAAAATACTTTACTTATCAAGAAAAAGCTCATTTGATCCGCTCACTCACTCGCCCATTCCTCCCCGGCCCGAAGAGTTATTTCTACACTCATAAGTTTATTTGGGGATAACATGGGGACTTTGAAGGGCTCTACATCGAAAACCGGATATTTCCCAGTCATGATACTAGCTCCAATCAATTTCTCGTGGCCAAAACCCATTCAACCAAAAAATAATAAACCTTGGACGGTACAAAATTTTGCACACACTAACAGTGCTTGTTTTAGATTATAAGATAGGTAACAGTAGTGCAAAGATTAAATTTTAATATCTTTTAGAGAGACCCAAGATGTCGTATTGTAATATTTGCTTGTTTTTAACTTTTTAATAACCTGGTAAATTTTGATCCAATGGTTGAGGGACACCCAGTAACTTATACTTACTGAATTGGGAAAAAATCTTACAAGGAATAAAAACTCAGAAAACCTTCAAGATTGAATGCAAATACTCTCCTCGAACAGGAGTAGCCATACTCCCAAATTTATCACGCATTTTAGGCTGACTTTGGAGTTAATAGTGGCGGGTCATAACAAGCAGAGGACAAAATACTATCCCCCTTTGGTAAAATATGTTGCAAAGAAAATCTCCGGTTTCCCCCGTAGGTATGCGGATCGAAAGTGGAGACCTTGCAGTCTCGGTTCAATAGCGCCATGTAATGGCTATACCGTCACAGCGTCGTGTCATGGCCCAATGTCATACTCTGTGGCCACAGAGCAAAAACTGGCCGATACGTTACACCCGCGCTCCAGTGTACATCGATACATGCTGCTCCTGCCCTGTCGCCCGGTAGATACCCAACTGGTGCCATCGTGATCCGCTACAGACGATTAATTTGCGAAAAAGTAGACAAATCTAGCGAAACTTTTTACTAACTCAAAACTCAAGTGTCCTTTGATGATTAAAAGCATGTTTTAATACTTCTCCAGATGGTAGCCAAATATGCCTGATTTTAATATTTTAATTAGCCCATAATGGTGTACTCAATGCAATAGAATCATTTACTGCACCGAATCGTACAATACTGGATGGGGCAAAGCTGCATTGAATTGCCTATGCTGTGACAGCGACTGCTCTTGAACTGGGAAGAGGTATTTTTCCTTAACGGGCTATGCAATTAGTTTAGTTAATTTGCTCGCAGCATTAGTAATGAAAGCAATCGACAATGACTGCCGAAAGATTATGTGCAACTTTCCTGGCAGGAGATAACACCCCCCCCCCTCCCAAATGGTTTTCAACACTTATTACGACATTTCTGGTTCTATTTAAGTTGCTAAAAAAGACCACGACTTCTAGAGAGATAGTCTCTTTCTGTGCCTATTGTTGAGAAGGTCGCAGGTTTGTTATGTGCATTGCTTTTCAAGCATGCTTTTGGAGAACCTTGAAACCAACGTACCTATCAATCAATAAGTAAATAAACCTTTATGGTGCGGTTAAAGCACAAAAATCGCATCAGTAGTTTACTGTACCGAGTTCTGATCGTCCTCACAACAAGCTTACAGCCATTGATTGTCTGGTGGCCCGATGGTCGGTTGATTACCTTATACGTCGACCAGTCCCGAGCCTTGTACGGCACGCCTCGCCCCCCAACAATACCTCGACCTTCACTTGTCCCGACATAAAAACTCTATTTGTCGCCACCAACTGCCGATTCAGACTTCAGCCTCCACAAAATGATAAAGCTGTGGCAGAATTAATTGAGTGCATTATACATCACAAGTAGAGCTCGAATAGTAGCAATAACTAAATAACAATTAATTCGTATGATAAAAGAGAGTTTTCCAAACTGGAACTAAAAATTCCCTGGAGGCAATGTTTGATATTGTACTATATTAATTACGTATAAGTAGTGAACACAAGCAATAACTTTAACAATACAGTAGTCCATAATTGCACCTTTATAATTTGTATCACGAACGGGAACAATCTAAAAGGAGGTCTAAAGCACAAAGTAGACCTACTCAGAATTACGACCAATATGCATGAATAGGCTAAAAGAACCAAAAGAGAGCGACCCACTTTTATTTGTGGGACCTTTTCAACACAGAACACGGAGCACGCTCGTCATTCTCCTCACGTCAGTCGTGCCTGACAGTAGCTACAGTATAGACAGTGCAGTATAACAGTATAGACATACTAGACAGGGGTGTACAGAAAGTTCACGTGTGATGTGAGGCTCTGACCCAAATAGGCGAAATGTCACCGTTTTGCCGCCGTCATCGACTTGACACCTGGCACCTGGCCCTCATGACAGTAGCTACAGTATAGACGGTGCAGTATAACAGTATAGACATACTAGACAGGGGTGTACGAAAAGTTCATATGTGATGTGAAGCCCATCTCTGACCCAGATGGGCAAAATGTCACCGGTTTGCCGCCGTTATCGCCTTGACTTCTGGCACCTGGCCCTCATATGACAGTAGCTACAGTATAGACGGTGCAGTATAACAGTATAGACATACTAGACAGGGGTGTACGAAAAGTTCATGTGTGATTTGAGGCTCTGACCCAAATAGGCGAAATGTCACCGTTTTGCCGCCGTCATCGCCTTGACACCTGGCCTTCACATGCGCGCTAATGTTAGAGCACTACGTCATCGTTAATTAAAATTTTTATCATTATTAATTCAAGCGCACTGTGATTAGTTTTCAATTGTGTAACTAAAAATACGATTTTTTAAATTAATCCTACCAGGCCCTATATACCTTTTTACACCTTCATACAGCAAGCGTTAGTATGTTGGTTGGCATGGCGCTCAGGCCTAGTGGTTTACGAACTAACACATTTCCATTCACAATTTTTGCACGCCCCACTTCTTAGTTTGCTTTGTATGTACGAGATTAAGTAAGTAGTTATTCTTTCCCCTACATTGCGTGTTAAATATGACGGTAACTTAGTTTTGAATTTTTTTATCGACAACTGATTTCACGTTTTATCGCTAATTTAAATGGATATTCTACAATTTAGACGAGAGATTTGCCAATTCTTTTATTACAATACATCGTAGATTTTATCAAGCAATAAAATGAGTTATACATTATACGTGTTTTACGATAAAACTATGATATGTTTTTATTTTAAACTATGACTCGCGTAAACACTAATGCCTTATTCGCCGTCACGTATTCCGGTTAATCCCAACTTCGGTGTGGCTAAGCCCCAGATAAATTGCTCTACTTGTGGCTAATTGAATAACCCGCCATCGTTCAGCGTTGAATTAATTGAGAAAGCCAGTAGAATTCAATTAACTATAGTTAAACGCGGTTTGATTAAGCGACGAAATATTTAGATTACTCGGGACTTAAAATTGAAATGTAACTTAAATTCACACACAGACATAATGGTGTTGGATCTTAAATTTAAACGACTCTTGAGAGTATTTATTAGTGCTCTACTTTAAACAGAGTCATAAAGTGTGTTTGTTGTAAGCTGTTTGATAGTCGTAAATATTTATGATTTCATAGGGTTTTTCAAAAGTCGTCGGAAAGGTTAAAATTTTGCAATTGTAGGCCCTACTAAGTTAACATTAAATGCTCACTGAATAGAAGGCCTATATAACCGTTTAGAGTGGTTATTTATACAGTAATTATTATTTTTGTTGCTAATATGACTGAGCTAAATGCATTATTATTAAGTATTAAAATTATACCAATACTTAATGGGACATGCGATACATAAGGCCATTTATGCTTAGATGGAAAATTGTGAGTTGAATATGAAAAATTTCTAAATAATTCGGGCACAGAACTAATATAAGTTTTTTCTACTTTAAAAAAAAAAAAAAAAAAAAAAAAAAAAAAAAAAAAAAAAAACAAAGAGACGAACTTGCCAATGAGGGACAAAATTTTTTTGTGTAAAAATTGCCTCCAATAAAAGTTTAGATTGTGACATACTCAAGGCATAGGGCTACATTAAATAGTAATTCAAGACAAGTTTAAACGACGCGACGTTCGAGTTAGGATTTTATTAACAGCACAGTGATCTTTAGAATATGTAATGACACACACCAATTCGGAGGCCAAAGACTCTGGTCCTTCATACGACTAATCGCTTTCAATGTAGGCCCTACGTGAATTCTTTTTCTTAACTGAAGTGTAGGCCTAACTGGCCGCTTTTTATCCGTCTGCTAAGAATAAACAACCATCAGTTGGCTCGAGCCTGGACAATGTCGGTCCAGATGGACTCTCAGCGTGGTGTCTGGACAGAAATACACGCCAGCGCCAGCCTCCAGTCTGGACACCTGTTGTCTCGCTGTCGTCTCCGGCGATAAACAAAGACCCCAGACGATCAAACGATCTTCCCACTTCAACAATCACACTTCAGTTTATTTAGATCTTCCTAAGTGGTCGTTAATGTCTCTAAATCGTTCTTTTTGGTTGGATTACACTATTTTCTATCTTAATGGCAATCATTTTCTTGTACATTCGTGTGTGGCCTAATGTTGATTTGAATGTGAGTTATAGATTTTAAATTTTACCAGTGTACTTTTTGATCTAAATCGAGCAATTTAATTTGAACTATGACACGAGATTGCCAAAAATGTTTTGTTTAGTTCTAAATAAAAATGACATCCGACCAATTCAATATTGTAATACAGTAATCAGTAATCATACTGAACTACAATATTTACTGCCCTACATTAACGGATGTTTAAAATTCTCAACCCAAACCCAATGTTATTCTAATAGGACAATTTTAATTTTAATTTTAATTTTTTTTACCTTAGCACCATTAAGGCAGATCATCATAATTTATTTACAGAAACAACTACAGACCAAGACCTATTTAAAAGTCACCAAAAACGTGAAAATCGATTGAGAATTGTAGGAAGAGTTCCAATAAAAAATAATAAAACAATTTAGCGTGTTAAATAAGTATAGACATAAAAAATACCTGTTGGTATCTGATAAAGCGTTATATTACTTATACAACCGAGTTGCGACAGTCCTGAACCTAAATACTCAACAAATTGTCGAAAATAGGCGATTTTCCCCCCATGCATGAATACCATGCAGATTTGTTGACATTATTCTCGTTCTATATCCCTAGCTTATAGGCGTGAACGTTAGAGGACCTTTGGTAGTAATACAAATACCCCCCGTCGCAGCAGACCTGCGTACTCAGCGAATTTCCAAATTAATAATATTAATTTTGAGCAGAAGAACTTGTAAACAAAATTTAGCTGGTAAATAGGAAAATATAAATAGGAAAATAGGAAAATATTGTCATATAAATAGGAAAATATTGTCTATTCTCCTAATGATACATATAGGGAAAGAGTATGCAGGTATGCTGCCATGGGGAACACTAAAAGTAGATTTTAAGCATAAAAAAATTTATTTGGACCATATAAAGCTATATATTAAGTTTCATCAATATCTGTTCATAATTAAAAGAGTTTGCCTATTCTCCATATGATTAACATGGGAAAAGAGTATGCAGGTTTGCTGCCATGATAAGTACAAAAACTAAGATTTTTTTACATAAATGGTTGAATCTCAACCAAATGAAGCTAAATACCAAGTTTCATCCAAAAACATTGGTTAATAATTGAAATAATAACACATCCTTATTCTCCATAAGATTAACATTGGAGCCCCAAAATACAATGTAGGCCTACTCTCTTTAGAATTTTTAATATCTCGGTAACCAATGGAGATAGAGCAAAGCTTCAAAATACTAAATTGTGCGTTTTTTTGAGCTAAATCCAATAGTCGAAATAAAAATTTAAAATTTTTGAAAATTACATATGAAAAATGCAAAAAACCCATTTTTGGGGTACAAAACCCCCCAAAACTACCCCTTAAGGTAGGTCGATATGTCTGGTTTACGAACTCATCCGAATAAACGTAGGATTACACATCTCTACCAAATTTGGTCTCGATCGGACCATTTTTACGAGAGTTATCGTGTCTAGGGACACATACACATACATATATATATATATATATATATATATATATATATATATATATATATATATATATATATATATATACACATATATATATATATATATACAGGATGTTCAGAAAAAACGTTCAGGAATTCAGGAGGTTATTGCCCACATCAAAATAAGCAAAAAAGTTCCTATAAACATATGTCCTAAAATGCTTTGTTAACCCACTAGCCGCCATTTTGTTTTTTACAGTAAATAATTTTTATTTCCGTAATGGATCATTGTATTAAGTTGATATTTGGCATGCACCTTTATCATAGTAATACGCATTTTCAAGAAAAAATTTATTTTTTTCCAATGTGTATTTTCAAAATGGCGGCCATTTTAAAATTTTAAACTAAAATATCTCAAAACCGGTATATTTTATAAAAATTTTACTGGACACAAAAAAGTTGACAAATTTAATTATCTAACCAATGGTACCAAGTTTGTAAGGATCTGACAACAAATAACTGAGTTATTGAGATTTTTCAATTAAAATTACTCTAATTTGCATTAATTACAATGCAAAATCAATGTTTTTATGCATAAAAATCTCAATAACTCCGTTATTTGTTGTCAGATCCTTACAAACTTGGTACCATTGGTTAGATAATTTAATTCGTCAACTTTTTTGTGTCTAATAAAATTTTTATAAAATTTACCGGTTTTGAGATATTTTAGTTTAAAATTTTAAAATGGCCGCCATTTTGAAAATACACATTGGAAAAAAACAAATTTTTTCTTGAAAATGGGTATTGCTATGATAAAGGTGCATGCCAAATATCAACTTAATACAATGATCCATTACGGAAATAAAAATTATTTACTGTAAAAAACAAAATGGCGGCTAGCGGGTTAACGAAGCATTTTAGGACATATGTTTATATGAACTTTTTTGCTTATTTTGATGTGGGCAATAACCTCCTGAATTCCTGAAACGTTTTTTCTGAACACCCTGTATATAAAATTTTTAATGACTATTATTTTTGGTCTCTGGGCACCTAAAAACGAAAAAGTAAAAAAAGTAACATGGTCCCGGGCTTAGGTCTTACCATGAGACCTACGGTAATAGCTTATTCCCTATGGGAAATTCGCTAAAAGAAATCATTACAACATAACAGCCCACAATTATTCACCCCGCCCGGGTAAAGCGGTTCGCACGTCGTTAATGTCCAACCACCGCAATTTACGGATTATCGGCGAGTGTAGGCCTCCATTACGTTGCGACTGGTGAGTGTAAGTGTGAGTGCCAACCGGCACGGCACGCCGCCCTGAACACAACCACTGGCAAACCGGTCCGGGCGGTAACCTGTTGATGATCTCACCCTGACCTCCCCTCTCTGCCTCCCCATGTAGACGTCGAGCTCAGAGCGGGGAAACGGAGCGTGCGGTGGATGAAGCGAATCGTAAAAATGGAATGTGGTTGTTGATAGTATATGGGAAGCACACAATAGTTGTAGAAAACTATTTCCGTAAAAAACATTTATCGGTCGCGTGCTATTGAAACTTTGGCAGATTGGGAAATGCACAGTCCACGAGGAACATGCTATGGTGGTGTAGGGCAATTAGAACAATACAAAGTTATATTTTGAATTGATTTAGAGCCAAACCTTGAATTTTGATATAAGTTTAATTTTGATGAAAACCAAAAAACCCTTACATTTAGTTGCGGCAGACTTGCGGTTACGGAGGCCAATACCTTTTAATTAATTAAAATTTAACTTTCATTTAAAACTTAAATGTCTAGATCTCATTACCACAGGATTCTAGGGTGAAAATCAAAACAAAAGCCTCCAAGAGCCTCCAATGTTTTGTTAGATCCAAAACAAAAAAGGATCTAACCCTCGTCAAACCGACACGGGCTCGCCGCGGTATGCGAGGGGTTGAGGGTAGTCATCAGAGTCAACTGGGGTAGGCCCCTCGTCGTTTGGGGCTACATAATTTATTAGACAACTAGCGGCGAAAGAGCCCTTCAAGACAAGAGGAGGCATTGTTTATTGACCTCAGCTCCGACCAAACATTCCCTTCGATGAAAGCTGCTTGGAAACCACGTTTCAATGGAGTAGCGAGTGTGCTTGAGTCGCGGCGTGACAAGTTTCCCTTCGCTGTTTTTTACGGCTTTGGATTTTTACAATACGAGTTAAATTTTCCATAGCTACTCCTATAGCTAAATCATCTTTAAATGCTTTTGCTTTACGTTGACGAGTTTATTTTTCACGATGGAGAAGGTACAAGGTAACTCTGGAAAAGTTACAGGTTACATTTTTTTGTACTATTTTTAGTTTTTTTTACGCATTCTTGTACACTTTGTTGTATGTTTGAATAAAGATTGATTTGACTTGACTTGAACTTCGAATCCAATCTATAAACACAGGTAGCCTACCTACATAGTAATGTCACTGTGGGTAATCGTGATTTTGAAATAAACTGAACAGATATTATTTCCCGTTATCCAATAAGAATCCAAGATAACCATGGAAATTAGAATTTGATAGTTGAACATGACAAAGTTTCACGCTGCCTACCTGTAAAACATTTTTCAGCGATAACGCGGTCAAGTTAATTCTTAAGTTTGAAAGAAAAGCGAATAACGTTGAAATAAACGGAGTGTGCCAAAATCTGCGATGTTATTCACATAAAACGGAAGAAATCATGCACAGTTTCATTCAGTTTCTTATCAGTAGACCAGCTACACATTGATAACCTCAGAAATTATAACTTCCTGCGTTCACTTTTGCACCACCATGACCGCCCATTTCTTTATCAGTTAAGGTTAAATGTAGAAAACAAACGAAATAGACGATACGGTAACAGACTTATTTGTATTTAGGTATACTGTTTACGGTTTACTACATGAATTTAGCCTCTACAGTTTGTCCCGGTTCATCGGTGTGGGTTTCGTTTTGGCCTAATCATAGATTCCCATTCCAAGTAACTGTGTACAGTCAGGAATTCCTCTCAGCATCATTTTTCTGCAATTTGGCGGCGATGATGGGCGGCGTAACGTGTGCGGGGTAATGTGAAAGTACGCGGGGTCGGTGAACCCACACTGCGTTGCCATGGGAATATAACACCACAATCACCCAGGCCAGGTAATCGTTTTATTATCCCACATTCGACTCGCCAGCGCCACCGCGACTAATGATATAGGAGATAAGCAACAAAAGAATGGACACCAGCACCGTCAATTCTCAACGTATATATGTTTTCTTCCTTCTTGCAGATCGTCTCAGGTCTCTTCTCATAACAGATATGATATGAAGTTGGGATTTTAGTAGGACCTGCATTAAAACGTAAACATTTTATTTCCGATTTAACTCAGCACCAGTTTTACTATCTTTCTTTGAGTAGGCCTACATATTTAGTTTTAATGTAGACTAAGTGAATAATGATTATTAAGTTGATGACTATGGCTAAGTGTGTTGCATAATAAATCGGAAATCATGAAAGTGACAAAAGCCCCGCCACGGGTACAAAGTGTACTAAAGAAACCGAATGTATCAATGAAAGCAATGGTTTGAATTTGAGACTGTATTGGCAACTTATACAACATAATAGGCCTACGTTTTACATTTGTTATTTTAAGGGATAAGGAAATCGAAAAAAAGGATTCACAACTCATTCATGAATACTCAAAATCAAAAGAAAATTTGTGCTAGACGGGGAACCCCCATTCGGTCTAAGTACTATACTGCGAACGTGACAAACGACCAAATAATTCCGGTCATAATTTACAAAGCAGAAGGCAGCTGAGGGCAGTAGGCAGGCACAGCTGTCCACAACGCAACCCCGCTGCCGTCCCTCGCGCCTCGCGCCACCAACGATTTCGTTCGGCAGAAGGAATGAAAGGCACACTGCAATAATATGCAAATACCCTTCACCATGTTAATATTCATGGGCGAAGACTTCTGTCCGGACCTCAAAGAAAGGAGACTTGAATAATAACCGCGTCTTTACAAACGACCTCGCATTCGTGATGCCAGTTGAGGCTGAACTTTCGGTACTTTCGGTACCGTAGTAAAGGTGTGTTTTGGACGGGCGATTGTTATATATGAATAAACAGAGTTGAAACATGAAACGCGAGAAGCGGTCTCGCAATGTATTTTTTAACGATTTCGATAATATTAAAAGGGCATGATGTTCTGAGCGTTCGACAAACACGAGACATTCTTTAACATAAGAAAATGCAAATAATTAATTAAGCGTTTTTTTCTCTTGCATTAGGTCTCGATCTCAAAAATATCAAAAAATATAGTTATTGAAACTGATGGTCTCCTTCTATTTATTCGCAAATAAAGTGGTTGTTTGGAGACAAAATATACTGTGACACGGGAGTTTACAAGTTTTCTTTCTTATTTGGTTTTAGAACGGAACAAATTCATTGAACGACCCCATTCCCAAACTAATAAACAATGAGCTACTACAGTAACTTATCACTCCGAATGGTCGGTATGAATATGGACAGCATGAAAAAACAAGGCGAGGAAAACATAGTTGTACAGAATAGGTGTTACAAATAATAGGCCTACTTTTTTAACGGCAGTTAGTAACAAAATCTTACATACACCACTAAATTAAAACGCCACATTTACGTGAATGGATCATAAAATTGTAATATTAGTTTCAAATAGTGGACAGACCCATTGATGTTACAGCTTTTTAGTTTTTAGAAATAAATGTTATGTACACTGTTGCATTGTTAGACACAAAAGGTCAAGAATAGACAACATACAATAAATACCATACGTTATCTAGATGTAAAACACCAAAAATATTGTGTAGGCCCTAAACCTAAGTTGTTAGGTTTTTAAATAAGAATTCAAATTGATTAAGTACTGTGATACTAGTTTTGAAACTATTTTGGCAAAGTAGGCCTATTACTGAAAATTTTGTGTACTGTAGGCGTGTAAGAAATTATAAATTAGGCCTATAAATGATTGGATTGGTGGTAATTTCCCGTTCGACTGAATTTTAAATTACAGCAATAAATTAGCCTATTTTCTGATTCCGAGATCTTTAAAGAAAATAAAAGTGTGGTTAGGGGAACAGAGTTTGCTTACTATAAGAATAAAAATGATTACTGAACTATTGGCAAAACATAAAAATTGCCAATATTTTGATAAATATAACTACCACAGGTTTATTATAGTAATCAGAATAAAATACGTATTAATTTAAAAAAGATAAAAATTCGTTAAATAAAAAATAATAGTAATAAAATTACTTACACGGCACATCCTGCAATATTAAAGCCGCTAATCGATCCCTAGAATTTAATTTTAACGACTTAGTTTCCCATTAAAAATCTTTGCAGTTTAAAGAGCCGTAGATATAGGTCACGACAATGGTGAGGAATCAATCGACCACCCTTGAAGGTCACTGGCCGTAGATCGGGAGGGAGAGAAGGAAGAAATCCGAAAACATTTTTGTTTACCTGTTTTCCAGTTTGCCGGGGCAGGGTTTCTGTTCCGTTCACCACGGGTGCCTTGTCTGGCTCCTTCTCGTCTGTGGTCATAGTCATTTCGGCAGCCGGCATAATATGACAGAATCAGATATCAATAAACTTTACGATATCAACACAAAACTAAATCCTCTTACACAAACACAATTAGGGGAAACAGTCATGCCAGACTACGACACTGGATTGCACGCGAACACACAGCACTGAAGCACATCTAAGGACAAACCACTTTTGAATCCATTGAGGATACCGCTCAACGCAACTTATAAACAATACAACACCGATCTGAGGACGCTAACGCCAACCGCCAACTGAATAAGTCCGCGAACAACGAGACCGCAGCCGCTCACAAAGCTGTCAAACGACAACAAACTGGAGTCGGCCTCCGCTCGCCAGAATGCAGCCCTGCCGTGCGGGACGGGAATTCCCCCCACCACCACGGACATGGACATTCCGGGAAAATTATTGTAGATTCATTTTAGGTAGTTATAAAACAGAAATTAAGATGAGCATTTCTCACCTGAGTTGATTGGTATAGTCAAGCCACTAATAGGTAGAATTCAAGTTGTTTGCGATCATTGTAAATGACAGTTAGTATTGAACTACACCGCCGCGCTACCTGGCAGTTGTGGCGTCAACTAACACCACCCCCCTGCTGCAGCAGAGAGAAACACCGCATGTTGTCGTTGTAAATAAGGGGCGCATTGCAGTAAGGTTGCTATAGTTTGATTACACCGGCGAGCGTTTCATAGTTGGCCTAATGTACTGCTTCCCAATTTATATTAAAATTTTCGTTTGCGTTCATAGTAGATAAGTCAAGTGTTATTTATAAAGCAAAAAGTCAACTATTCCCTTCCATACACAGTTCAAATTTCTATTCAGAGCAAAAAATTACAAATAATAAACTAAATTATATATATTTTTTACAAAAAAACCATAATTTTAGGAAAAACATTACAAAATTTATTGTGTTAGCAGTGTTTTAGCACTAATAATGTTTGCTTGGAAATTCGATGTCTGAGTAACTTACATAAAATTATAATTTGCAAATGTGGCAAAAATTAAATACAAAATTGAGAGTGTAGGCTACTATAGTAGTTCATGCAACGATTTTTGTTATGCACACCTTTAAGACTTACACACACCCTATCATGGATAAACCTTTCCACCCTATATGAGATCATGTTTAGCATACAACAACAAATATTCAGAAAGAGAATTCAGAAAGAAATAGTTTATTTAGCCTATCGGTGAAGGTATTGTTATTTATAACCTTGGTAACAAACAAAACAAAATTTTTCTGCAATGGGAATTGATTGATTTAAAATGCAAAATTTAAGGAAAGTGTTGTATTTTTAAACTAAACGTAAAATTCCCCTGGAATTTAATTGATTCATTGCGTTAGGGATTTCGAAAAACACCCAAATGTGACTGGTCCAAACTGACCATGACAAATCTCAGAGGATGATCACTGCCCACCTTTTTGAAGAGGGATCCAAACAAAAAGTGACAACCATCAGATGTGAATAATAGAACCAATCCAGACTAGTGGAGTGTAGGGGCAAATGCCCCTAAAAATCAAAATGTCAATGTCTCCAAAAATAAGTTTTAATTTATCTCCTCCTTGCAGTATTAGACCTACTGTATTTTTCTCAAACTGTAGTGAGGACTTACACGTTTGGGGTTGCTAATAAAATATTTCCTAATCTTTACGATACTTTTTGGCTGTATCAAATCAGTAATTTACTAATAATTTCCCCTGTATTAAAATAGACTACTGTAGTAGTCTATTTTGTGCGAAAAAGAAAAATTATTGCACTATTATAATACTAAACGTGGTAAAAATAGTTTTAACCTTAAACATGTTCATGATGAGTTGGTAACTCTGACAAATAAAAATAGTTCAATGCAACATAAGCCCATTAATACTGTACACTCCTTCACCCTGGACCCCTGTGCCCCCCATCCCCCCACACTCGCCGTAACCCCATGCCTCCCAGTGCTCCCCTTCACCTCTCCTGACCCGTGTTTCCTGTACCCCCTATGCCCCCGGGGCCCGAGTACCCCCTCATGCCCCTGTGCCCCTCATTCACTATTTCCCACATGCCCACATTTTTCCCTTGGGCCACGTGCCATCTTTTTTCCTCATTCCTCCCCAAAGCCCCCCATGCCCAACCAATTTTCGTGCCACCGACGTCTCTAGTAGACTCCACCTAGTAGGCTTCATTCCCATGCACCCATACCCCCATGCCCCATGCACACCATTCCTCCTCATGCAACCTATAGCCCAATTCCTCCCTACCCCAGTGCCCCAACAACCCTCGTACCCCCATGTCCCCGCACCCAGGGCACTCCCGTGCCCACATGCATGCCGTTTTTCCCAATGGTCACCATGCCCTCTATATCCCCCAAGCCTCTCCGGTGTCCCCATGTATATCTGCCCCCCATGCCTCGTGCCACCGACGCCCCTAGTGTCCATTGTGTCTTCCCATTCCCGCTCCGCCACGTGCCCCCGGACACTATATGTTTCCGTACTCCCATGCCCGACGTTGCTCCCTGTGGCAACCGTGCCCCACATGCCCATCTACCCCTTTTGCCACCGACGCCCCTAGTGCTCTTGTGCCCCATCACCCCCGCCGCCACGTGCTCCAGTGCATCCCCATGCTTCCCCAGATTTCCCCCTTATGCCCCGCACCCCCGTACCCTCCATGCTTTTGTACCCTCATGCTCGCCGTTCCTCTCTGTGGCTCTATGTTGGCCAAGCCTCCACCGAGCCCCTCATCAAGTCCGTCTCCAGCCTGTCTCCAGTGCCACCAACACCCCTCGTGCCCTTCGTGCCCCCATATCCCCGAACTCCCCTGTACTTCCCGTGGTCCCGTGCTGCCATCCCTGCCGTCTCTCCCCGTACCTCCGTGCCCTCCTGTGCCCCCCGCCGTTTCCCCTATTCCCCCCATGTCTCCCCCATACCCCCATGTCCCCTTATATCCTCCGTGCCACCGCCGTCCCTCTTACTTTGATTGTAGTCTATTTTGTCTGTTCATCAATGAAGTAGAACACTGATTGATATATTGTTAGTTTTCGCACACTATAATTTACATGAAAAGCTCGCTGTCTTTATGGATTAACGGGCGTTTATTGTTTCTCTACGACCTACGTAAGAAAAAAACACCTATATGTACCTATTCAAAGAAAACCTACGCAAACCTAGGTAAAGAAAAAAGCAGAGAATGGATAAAACCAAAACTAAATATTCCTCATACGGAGGTTATCCAATGTTAGTAGTTTACATATAATGAGTCAGTCAAAAATTAACAACACTCACCAAAACGATTCAACTCTATCTATTAGTAGCCAATATAAGGCAGTAACTTAATAACTAAACAATATTCACTGAGTAGGACAATTAACCATTATATCAACCATGCCACATCTAAGAAAATTGTAACTTATTAAAAAAGTGTATGCTGAATATACCAATCATTCTATTCCTATTTCTTTAATGACATAGATGGGGTGATGAAGATGAAATCTCTTGTGGATCTGTAATTCGTTCATGACTATTAGTGTTCTCCTTTTTTATAGTGCATTTCCAATTTTTAAAGTTATAAGTATGCGGTTATCTTAACTCAAAATATCTGCTCAATAACCAGCTGAGTTTATGATAAAACACTGGAACATCTGCTTAATCACACGTGTAGATCTAAAAATCTTCTTCCCATTAGATTAACATTGGAACTTCAAGGTCCAATGGGGCGAAGCCCAGGTAACTTTTGATAATTCTGGTATTTTTCCTTGCGTCCTTGGCCCTCAAGCTTTAAAATGAGCCATCATACGTTACCCTATCTTTATTCTAACTCAAGATATTTCGTGGGGACCGATTCGCTTACGGAATTATATATATAGATATGACTCATATCATTTCTCTAAAAGGTATTTTTATATTAATTTAGTTTAGAACAAAAACTGGTAATCCATCTGTTTGTTTTATTATAACCAACTTAAAAATAGGGATTTAAATTTGAAGGAGATTATTTACTACACTAAGAAATTACAATAACAATACCATACTGTAACACTCTTTTTATCGAATTTCCCTACAGGGAATACTCTATGGAAAGACCATACGGTAAGCCATATATGGTAAGACATGAGCCAGGGATGATGATACTTTTTGTATTGATACCCCTAGAAGTAAGAAACACTGTTAGTTCTAATAATTCACACACGTAGTTCTAATTAATTCACATAATTTATATCTATGTGCCCATGAATACTATGACTTTCAAACAAAACCTAACATTTTTTATGAAATATGTTAAAAGCAGCATTTATTAGTTTAATAAAACCATATGGTGATCGGACCATAGGAACGGGATTTAATGGGGCTTAAATGGGTAAAAATTGGTTTTTGTTAGTACTTTATCAATTTTAACTGGGCTTAAAAAACTGAACAATGGAACAATTTAGTATTATGAATCATTAGCTTCGTTTTGTAGATTATGGAGGAAATCCAAAAGTACGGTGTATAATATATAATAGTACCTACGGTATGTTCCCCATGTAATTTTAATAGGAAATCAACAAAAACCTTAGGTTTAAGGTTTTGACGATTATTTATCTCGCTTAGTAATTGACACAATAGTTATAAATTTACAATCAATTAAATCAGCAGTTCTCAACCTAATTACCCTTGCAAACTCCTAGGATGTATTTTCATGAATTTTATCCCTAAGGACTCTAGGTCATATTTATCCTCAAATTAAGTATTATCCTATTAAAATTTTGAGTTTTTATTATAAACAAGGTAAATGGACTAATACTAAAGTACTTAGTGAACAAAGAAGTTTATAAATCAGAAAAGTCTAGTTTTTCTAAATATATTATGAAACAAAAGACTTTATTTTATTGTGAGCTCTGATTTCTGAACCTGCTTTGATAAACAAAGTTTTTTTATAATATGGTTCAAAAGAAGACAAATAAAAATTCATATCAGGTGCTGAATCAAGTTTGTTCCTATATTTATTTTTAATACACACATACAGGGAAATTTCTTGCTCTACGAGATAGCAGGAATTGGATAGCTAAATTGAAAATTGGACAAATTTACACTTTTGTCATTCAAGCCTAACAAAATTTAATCAAATGTTTTCTCTTTAACTCTATTTTTAAAGATGAGTCTGTGGAAATTTCAATCAAATTTTCCTTCTCTTTGAAATTTAGGTTGGACGATTCAAAATATGTTTCTCAGAAAGGATCCTTAATCCAATGAACAGACCAATTATGGAATAGGTGTAACGTTGATCTGGTAAACTTCTTTAACTTTTTAATATTTCAAACTGTTAACAGTTGGAAAGCTTTGACTGTTATGTAAAATTTGTATAGTTATTTCAAAGTTTTTATCAAATTAATTAAACATTTTCGTGTCAATCATTATTTGTTTATCTCTCGCGAACCCTCATGTACTTCTCCGCGCTCCCCTAGGGATAGCGTACCCTAGTTTGAGAACTGCTGAATTAAATGAAGGGCTGTAGAGCAGGAACCTGATTGTTTCCCAGTTATTTTGACCAACTCGAATCCTGGTGGTCTAAACCAACATATAAAAACAAAAAATCCTTGAATAGAAAAAATGCTTGTTTTGAGTATCATAAGATATGTGAAGTTAATTAAAAAGCAATGTTCAAATTATTTTTAAAAATACTTGGAACAATAAGAGTAGTTATTGTCCTTGTCTTTGAATCCCAAAGGTTGCCGGTTCGATCTAGAGAAAAGTTAGTAGCTTTTTTAAGGTTCGATTACAGACCCAGTTGCCGTTTGTCATGCAACCTAACATTTGTTCGACCTAACAAATGGTCGATGTTAGGTAGATAGTAACAAGATTGGGGTTTGGACCTCCCCTTCAAAACATTATAAAATACCTTTAGAGTAAAAACACACAAAAAAGCGGTAATTATTAATTTTGAGCTTCCGTTTTACAAATAAAAAAGAAAAAAGAAAATAACAAGAACACAGTTTTTAGTATTCATAAGGTGATATAAAGAAAAAAGTCATTCTCTGTGGTATTTTAATTTTGTGTTTATTGTTTTTACGCTTCATGCTATCACAGAGTTCCAAAACCAATATTATTTCCATTATAAAACACTATTTTAGTTAAAGAGCCTCGGCACATCGCCTGGAGCCCACCCTCGGTCTTTGAAGAGTTCTCGATTCCGTTGCACATCTTCGGGAAACATCTCGGCCTCAGGGTTGGTGGGGATGTTGGAGGGGGACCTTTGATGAGCTGCCGCGAAGATGAACTTGAACAGCGTCTCGGTCAAGTCCCAGATCCAGCTTCTGGCTCTGCCTCCTGAAAATTTCATTAAATGTTTAAAAATATCAGTTCCTTAATCAGGTTGTGATGACTTCAAAAACAATTTTGGGGTTAAGCTTTCTTAGGAGGAGGTTGAATTCAGTAAAATTTAAAGTATTTATGTCTATTTCAGAGTAATTAATTTCAATTCCTAAACAGTATTAGATTTGTCAATTTTGTTGTGATCTACTTTGCTTGCTAAAAATTTTTTAAGTACAGTAATTTGATTGATGTTATACACATTAATTTGAGCATAATTTCTTTTATCATTACATTTTGCTTCACTTTTTAACAATAATTCTACTATTCATCCAGCAGCTATATAAGATCCTTGATTGCCAACTATATCAAACAAATTCTGGTCCATTAATTCTTTTGCATATCAGCCCCCCAAAGCTTAGAGTTACGATTCAATAAGATTTTGTATGAGTTATGTTCTAAAATGTACATACTTTCTACAAAAACCAAAAGCCATAGAAATTAAAAAGGAAGTCAAATTTAACTATTATACATTTGAATACACCAGGCATATGTTTTATAAACAGAAGTACTAATACTGATACAGACCATCAGTTGAGAAGCCGATAGAATCGAGGAACCTTCGCCACCAGTTGCGGGCAGTGCCGTTGGTGGGAGGTGGAGGAGGGAGTGTCTCTACATCCGGATCAGCCGGGAACTCTGCCTGTCGGACTTTACGGCTGCGCAGCTTCTCCTGTTGTGTAATAAATGAAACTTATGATGTGGGTAATGAAGAAACTTATAAAATTGAAGTCCTAAATGAATCCCCAAATCCCGAAAATATTAATGATACTAGGAGGCTCTGTAATAAAAGAGATAATTATAATTTACTGAGCTAGTTATTAAAACCACTAGCTGGTGGTAAATTTTAATCCTTCACTGTTTTATATATAAGTTATTTTAATTTACTTTATGTAATAAGTTGTTACTTTTAGTAGACAATGATACTATTTTTTTTATTATTTCTCAATAAATGTTATGTTATCATATAAAGTATATTACTTGAATTATTAGTTTTCGTAGGCCCCAAATGAGGGCTCAAGCAATTCTTTTTATTTTTAGAGCGTACGATCAGCTGACCAGTCTACATGCAGCCAATTCCAATGCTATCATGATTCATTTCCACTTGTTTTGTATAAAAAAGGTTTATAGTTAAAATGAATAAGGTCCCTTTTATACAGCACGTGTTTCGATGCAAGATCGACAAAAGACACGCATAACCTAACTTCATTTCAGCGATTCGAGCGAGGCGATGTATAAAAGGGGCCTTAGTCACTACTCTTCTCCATCTATTAAATCTATGAAAATATTATGATTAGTAAATATTATGAAAATTGTTATTGAAATATTGTTTTTAGAATATTTATTTATGAAGATTTTAAAATTTTTGTCAAGTGTTTGAGTTTTTGTAAAACGGTGCGATCTCCCCTCCTTGGTCGTGGCGCCCGGGAAGACCCTGATTTTGAAAGCAGTAAAATTAATATTTAATAGCTGATTTTTTAATAAACTGTTGATTACTATATAAAGAGAGATACTTATTATAGATGATTGCATTTATTGTATTTAAACTTACGACTTATGTATATTAATTAATTTGTTTACACATATGTTTTGATCAGCGAGCAAAGAACAAAAATAGAGAGGCCAGCCGAGGGTCGGTGAAGCCATGTGGACAGCGGCTAGGCCCACAAAAGGAGTGGGGTATCATGGCTTCACCACCTGTAAAGTTAGTTGAATACGAGTGGCCCCTCTATTTCTGTTCTGTGTTCACTGGTTTAGATATCTTAACCAACATTTAATAATTTAACATTTAATATACTATTTAAATTTTAGTAAAGAAAATAAACGAAAATAATCGTTGGATTGTAAAATTATCACAAGCTTATTATCCATTTATTTTTCTTAAAATTAAGGAATTAACTTCTTAAAATGGTCTTGCTGGCTAATGCATCTATATTTAACAATTAGTTTACTGTTCTCACTGATATACAAAAGGGAGTACAAAAAGGTGAAGGTACAGGAGATGAACTATGAAGAAATAAGACACAAGAAGAAATACCAAAAATAAGGAAGAAAGATAAGATACAGAAGAAGAAATAAGACTTTCCCTGGCATAAAGACCTGTATTTATATTATTTTTATTCCAAAACTAAGTTATTTAAGAATCAAGAATCAAGAATTTTTATCGTCGTTTAACACAGTGTTATGCAATTGAAAAAGTCATTATCTTAAATATTATACATACAATCTAAGAACCTTGGTTTCCAAAAGGTACATTACACAAATTACATTATAATGCATATTAAAAGTCAATGGCAACAATTCAATATATCCTCTAGCAGCAATAACAAAAATTATATTTAAGACAGTGCAGTACCGCATTTCCCGCTAGGCCCAGGCCTAGGGTGCAAAATTTGAGGGGGCGCAAAATTTCGAAGGGTTAAAAAGGGGAAATATGTTATTCATACGCGTAATTATTGCCGTGAAATAGGGCGACGCAAAGCAGGGCTCATGCAGATTTTTCTGCGTTGCTTTGCGGCGCGGCGGCGGCCAAACGAAACAAATCGTAGGCCTACTTCGCGGACAGTAGGCCTACTAAATCCTTGATTTTTTACATTATCCAAATAAAGTTTTGACCGTACCAACAGTTATTATTTATTTAAAACCTGCGGTAACATGTATTTTTCTTTCAATACAATATGGTATTGTCAATGTTTCACTTCAAGATTGAATTTTTGAAGAAGTGAAGAAGATTGAAGAAATAAAGTAACAGTGACAGGTTATATGCCAATTGAATTACTACGAAGTATAATATGACACTATACATTTTAGAGGATTTAATTTTTTATTAAATATCACAATATGTATTTGTGTATACAGTATGTCATTAAACCCCGTCATTGACTATGCATATTTGTATTCTACACATCAAAATAAAAATCTATAATGTGTAGTACATTTTTTTTTATTTCGGCTCTGTTTAACCTCTATCCGCCACTTTGTTTTTTAGACTTAATTTTTATATCCGTAACGGATCACTATATTAATTCAATATTTGGCATTAAATTTTATCACACCAATGTTCATTTTCAGGGGGAAATATTTTCCAAATATTAAAAAGAAGAAAAAAATGGTCAGCATAAAAAAATCAACTCATATTTCAAACCCGGTAAAGCTGAACAATATTTTACAGGAGACAAAATATTGAACAAGATAAATTATGCAACCAATGGTGTCAAGATAAGGATTTGACCAAAGTAACGGAGCTATTCTGATTTTTCTGTATAAGAACCTCAATTTTTATTTAAATTCATGCAAATTAAGGTTATTTTATTGAAAAACTACAATAAGCTACGTACGCACAACGGCGGCACGGCACAGACGGATGGGCGGTACCACAATTTTTAAAAGTTTATAACATTGAAATTCATAAGAGTGCGCGAACTAGGGCAATACGGCACGCAACGGACACTCCCGAACGATTCACACCTACAGCGGTTTTGTGAAAGATTCGGGAGAAGGAATCTCAGGACATTTTCAAGCTATCGTACCGACCGTGACTGCTCTCTGAGACGGGCGGTACGTTATTTTCGTCGTTCTACCCAGCTCGCATTAGTAAATTAAGTTGTTAAAACGACTGATCTCTTTTGACGGAAAGCCGGGAATGCCAGTACCACAGAATATGTGCGAGTACGTGCACCCGCCCAAAAGACTGCGGGCCATCCCATGACGCCCGCCCGAGCCGTGCCGCCGCCGTAGTGCATAACTCCGTTATATGTTGTTAGATCTGTAGAAACTTGGTATCGTTAATTAATTTAATAAATCTGTCAACTTTTTTGTCTGTTGTAAAATTTGGATACAATTTACCGGTTTTGAGATATTTGGATATTAAGTGGCCGTCATTTTGAAACTATATCGGAAAAAAATAATCGTGACTTTATTTATATTTTGTGGCCGGTATTGTGGCAGGGAGGGCGCAACTTTTTTATGTGCCTAGGGGCGCCGTTTGGCCAAATGCGGCCCTGAGACAGTGAATGATGTAGATAAATAAACAAAAACCGTTAGATAATCTAACTAAAGTGTTAATATCACAGGCTAAATATTCGTCAACGATATAAAACACGTTCTCCCTCAACCATACCTTAATGACATTCTTAAATCGTTCTGAGATCATATGTTTTCCGGTAATTTATTAAACAATTTAATTTTCATATAAATGTGGCTATTCTTTGTTTTTTCCAATCTCACTGACATTAAATTAAGGAGGTAGTTTTTCCTAGTTGGATAGTCATGTGTTTCTTTTCTTGTCGTAAATTTATTCAATGAGCTCTTTACATCCAACAGACTACAGTATACATATAGATTTGCAAGCGTCATGATTTTTAGCTCTTTGAAAAAGGGTACACAAGACTCTCTACTTGTTTTACAAAATTGTTTTACAAAGTTTGAAGAAAATCATTCGAGCCATTTTTGAGATCCATGTGCATACATATACATACCTTGCTCGTATTAGGAGTGTAGGATAAATAAGATTACTGTGTGTGTTTTTTCAAAAGGAAATGAAACTTATTTACTTCAATTAATTATTTTGCAATACTAATGATAAGAGTATATTGGCTAAATCTGTTCTACTATTTTCACAAGAACCAAAGAATATTCCTAATTGGAAAGACAACGATTGTAAAAAAACTTACCGCAACACCTACAGACCAACTTTCATCTAAACTTCTGGTTTCATTCACACCATCTGAAAAAAACATAATTCCTGATATTAACCCTCCTATAATATTGAAAAGTCATCAGGGGCAAGCGGAAATTAAAAAAAAAAATAAAACAAATATTTTTTGGAATAAGATTTACATGTTAACATATATTCTAAAATTGATATGATTATTTTGCATAATTTTCAGGCTTATATAAAAAACTAGCTGTAGCCCGTCACGTCTTCGCCCGTGATTGAATTTATTTTATAGGTAATAAAATCATTTTCGAGAGCAACGAAATCTACTTCCTTAAGAATGACATAGAAACAATGAAGTAGCGTGAATGGAGCTCTTTTCTTTTTCTTTTTCTTTTCGTCATTGTTTTCCTCTACGAGGTAACCTCGTATTGGCTCCCCCTACCCTCACGGGTAGTCCGTACCTGGCATTAGCCTCAACCGGACCAGTCTTGCGACCAAGGGAGTTATGGAACATTCGTCCCAAATCACATTAAGGCGGATTAGACCCCCACAAAACCCGGAATTCACTAGGCCTGTGGTACTCAGCCGGCGGTGACCCAAAATGACCATCCGCTGTGAGTGACAGTGGCACCACTACCCATGGTACTTCTCAGCTTTCGTTTGTGAGCAACGCCCCCAGATAAGGCTGGAGGGCCCCCCACAGCCGAAGCTGTGTGCCGAGCATGCCGACAACCTCTGCCCCCTCGATTCCAACCCAATATCCGGACTGGCCGAAGCCAGGGGCTTGAGCCGGATCCCGAGGTCCCCATTTTAGGTTTTACTTGGGTCATGGGTGGATCCCAAGCGGAATAACTAGGTCACTGGAAACCCGCACGCCAAAGGCGCCGGCTGCACTGCAACCGTACCCGAAAGGCACGGAAGCCCCAGATCCCCGACATCCTGACTCATTCCCTCCCTTTTGGGGGGAGGCTGGAGTGAGACACCCAGTAAGCGCGCGATTGACACAAGGCCACCTCCGCCAGGGCTCGGAACAGCCGAAGCTGCCCTACTTCAGTTGATAAAGGGAGCCACGCCCGTTACCCAACTCAGTACTTCGAGCTGGGATTGGGTAGTGGACATCCCAGTTCTAGGGGTGCAGGCCCTGAAGTACAACATACACCCCCTGAATGGAGCTCTGAAGGAATTTCGCAAAACGCATTCTTAGTGAGTATAGGTTTCTTAAATAGAAAAGGCCCTGAGAACCTATAAGCAAATAGGAACGGCCATGTCAAATTTCAACCCCCTTAGGCCCTACAGTCATTTTGAAGTTACATGGGGCGGAGCCCTAAAGAACATCAAAAACTATATTTACAAAACTGTTTCTTAGTGAACAACTATTAGCAAAATGGAACATTTATGTTCAAGTTCAACCTGTAGGATCTATGGTATTTTTGAGAATTTGTGGGGTGAAGAACTGAAGGAAATTTGCAAAATTGTTTCTTATTGATCACCTATGAGCAAAGATGAACGTCCATGTCAAATTTCAAACCCCTTGGCCCTGGATTAATTGAAGCCATATGGGGTAGAGCCCTAAAGAACATAAAAAACTATATTTACAAAACCATTTTGTAGTGAGCACCTATTAGGAAAAAATTTATACCACCTAATCTATGGAAATCTTGAGTTTCTATGGGGCTGAGCCCTAAAGGAGATTTGCAAAATTGTTTCTTACTGAGCACCTATGAGCAAAGTGGAAGGTCCATGTCAAATTTCAACCCAGTGGGCCCTAGAGTATTTTTTAAGACCTGCAGGGCGAAGCCCTAAAGAATTTCAAAACTGTATTCGCAAAACCTTTTCTTAGTAAGTAACTATGAGCAAAGAGGAATGTCTGATTCGGAGGCCCAAAAGTAATTTTGAAGTCCTGTGGGGCAGAGCCCTAAAGAACTTTGAAAACTATATTTGCAAAACCGTTTCATAAGGAGCACCCATGAGCAAAAAAAAAAAAAAAAAAAAAAAAAAAACGTCCATGTCAAATTTTAATATATATTATGTATAGTATATTAAATTATTTGATATATATTAAATATTTAATATATATTATGTATATATATTAAATTATTTTATATATTTTAAATATTTAATACATATTATATATAAATATATTCCATATACAGTACACTCTCGTTCATCGGACTCTGCGACATCGGAACTCCGCTTCATCGGAACTAAAAATCTGGACATTATTAATTTTTTTTCTTGCGAAATAAATATTTTTTTTTTGTTTTAGCGCCTTCAATTTCCATTCGTTCTATCCGCACAACAGTGAAGTATCACATTTTGCATCAAAAGTCATCAGGCGTTTTCCATAATCTGTACCCATCGATGTGATTTACGAGGCCGTGGAGTATTCGCACAAAAATAGAAAGAGGAAGGGGGCAGGAAGTGAACAATACATCCGCTTCGACCGCTTCCCAAACTGTCATTCAGTCTGTCTCGTGTCGCGACTGCACCTGTGTTACGTGGAAGTCAGGTGACTGCTGGAATATAAATATGGAATATGAGAATAAAGAGTTTGGATCTTCATTTCCTGCGTTGTTTTTATTCCTAAGGTTCATTGTTACCATTTTCAAAGTTTGAGTGCCTTATTTTCATAAAATCTCTTGTGTTATCTTAAAAACAAGAGTAAATACAATCACGATAGGTCACCGTACGGGCGGAAATGATGACTCACGACGGACTCCGCTTCATCGGAATTTTTTTACATCCGAACCGGCCGTCCGCCACATTAGTTCCGATGAACGAGAGTGTACTGTATAAATATATATTCCGGAGGCCCTAAAGTAATTCTGAAGCCCGAAAGTGCTTCAAAAACTATACTTGCAAAACAGTTTGTCAATAAATATCTATAAGCAAAGAGAATCGTCAAAGTCAAATTTCAACACGTAGGCTATACAGTAAGTGTGAGCTTCTGAGGGGCGGAGTCCTAAAGGGGATGTTCAAAGCACTTTTTTTATCGAGCACCTAAGAGAAAAGAGATCACTCCAAATTCCAACCCCGGGGCTTTCTTAATTTGTATTTAAATTAGGCCATACGGATAACGTTGTATTGAAATTTTGAAGGCCCGTGAGGCGGAGCCATGAAGGAATTTTGCAAAATCGTTTCTAAGACGAACCTGTGTTTAAAGTTCAAGTAAATATGTTTGGTAGTTCCTGAGATTTCGTGATGAGTCAATCAGTAATCACTCCCCGTCAGGTTTAGCTTGTTCGCTAAGCTCACTCGCCGCAATTCTATATCCTCTAGTTTTTTATTACCAATCTTACCTCAATAATTTGAATGAGAACAGCTGTTTTCAGAATTAATATTCCTTAATGTAATCATATGTTCCAATACAAAAATGTTGCTTCCATAAAAATAACATGGTAACTTTGAAGGCGTGTGAGGCGGAGCCCTGAAGGAATTTTGCAAAATCGTTTCTTAGTGAGCACTTAAGAGGCAAGACAAACCTATGTTCAAAGTTTAAGGAAATCCGTTTGGTAGTTCCTGAGATTTTGTCAGTCAGTGAGTGGGATTTCGCTTTTATATATATATATATAGATACAGGATGCGATAATATTTTAGCTAGTTTTTATTTCAATCCAAAATAGATGTGCAATAAGGATTTGAGGAATCAAGTTGATGTGAAATAAGAATAATTAAATAATGTTAATTATAAATTAAATAGCGCATTAATCATTATATAAGTGTAAATTGAAAGTTAAAGAATAATTTCTTTTCTTTTCTTCATAATATATCATAAAGTGTACAATTATAACAGTTCGTCTACATGTTTGAAGCGCAGAAAAGAGCATCCTATGATATTCAATTATGAAATAATAAATGCTGATAAAAACTAAACACAAAATAAAAATAATAATTTTTATAAAAAACTATGGACTAAAATAATTATGTACCATACCATAGAATGATTAAGTGCAAGAATACTCCGCATTGATAGCTACGCTGTCGGGCACAAAGTGGAAGTTAAATCCGCACAGTGGAAAAATTAACCCCTTGAACAGTGGGTTAATTCTACTTATTTACTTTTTGTAAGCACGGAGGTAACCTCCACGTTGCACCCGATGGAAGGTTAATAAAATAGAGCTTACTATTACGTATACGCTAGAGATAAAATAGAGATATTACGTAAAATAGAGATAAAATGTTGAAGACTTTAAAAACAATTAAAATTTTTCTTTAATACCTCTTTGAGAAAATTTGTCACAAATTAAATTTTGTGCTACCACCACCTCGTACCATGAGCGACGTGAAGCTCATTGTCGGCAGTGATGCCCCACGCCAGCCGGCCGTCACACACGGCGATGTCCCACGCCGGGTACGACACCAGCTCACTCTGGTGGCCGTGGGTGGTGACCGCTAGCGTTCTGTTGACCAGCGTCCACACCACGCTGGCGGGCAGGTGGAACACGGACCGCGGCTGAGCTACAAACCCGCCGTCAAACTTGCCTGCAACACACCATCAGTTTGAGTTTAAATTTTGCATTTGTCTATCTAAGTGATAATTTTTTTAGTTTCATTAAAAAAGGATGATTGTTTTAACACATTTACTACTCTTCCTCAGAACTTTATTATGAACTGAATTATGGTGATTTTAGTTTCATTACGGTATGTCAATTGCATAAAAGTGTTTAAAAATATTCACTACCCTTTCAGTGAAATAACTAATTAAAGCACTGTATCAATGCCCAAAACCCAGTTTGGTTATTTGGTGATGAATTTATTTTTTTGTAACAACTGGAGTTCTAATTATACACATAGGTATTTAAGGCTTAATTCAACTATAGCTTGATTTATATCAGAGTTCACAGATCAATGGTAAGTACAGTGGACTCTCAATAGTGCGGCGTTCAATGGACTGTCACATTCAATAATCCGACAACACGCCATCAGCCGCAATATCCCTCGTGAGTGCGAAAGCAAGAGAGCAATCTTCAAGCAATCGCAGGAGGAACAACTGAAAATACCATTTAAAAAATTGAAATTGGGATTCTGTACAGGGTGTGTTCGGAAACTTAGTGTGGAGATTCCTTGGATCAAAATAAACATAAAGGTTCACATGAACATATATTCCCTAAAATGCTTCATATTAAGCCGCTAGCCACTATTTTGCTTTTTACACTTAATACCTTTATTTCCATTAAATAAAGTTATATTGAGTCTATATTGGGCATGAACCTTTATCACGCAAATGTTCATTTTCGATTATTTTTTCTGGTGTGTATTTTCAAAATGGCAGCCATTTAATATTTTTAAACTCAAATATCTTAAAACTGAGAAATTTTATTAAAATTTTACAAGTGACAAAAAAGTGACAAATCGAATTATCTGACCAATGATACCAAGTTGGCTAGAATCTGACAAACGGAGTTAATGTTATTTTTAAAAAAGTAATCTTAATTTGCATAATTTTGAATGCAAAATCAATGGTTTTTTGCAGATAAATTACAATAGGCTTAACTCCGTTATTTGTTATCAGATCCTCACAAACTTGATAACATTAGTTGGATAATATAATTTGTCAACTTCTTTTTTGTTGTAACATTTTTTAATATCGAAAAAAATAATTTTTTTCCCGAAAATGAACATTGGTGTGATAAAGGTTCATGCCAAATATAAACTTAATAATAAATACTACCCGTTACTAAAAAAAAAATTATTAAGTATAAAAATGAAAATAAATATTTAAATTACATATTTTTTATGATCTTTTTTGTTTATTTACATCCAAGGAAGCACTATACAGAATTTCAGAAGACAGTTTCCAAGCACCCTATAATTTAACAAAAATAATGCTTTTGGGTATTAAAGTGATTTTTGCTAGTAAAACACTAACAAACTAACAGTTTTAACCTCATTTTACCCCTCCTGAAAAGTTAATCATTTTTATAATGATACCTCCAGCTCCAGTGATCCACAATCTTATAAAATCCGACAGGATCCTGGTCCCAAACTTTACTATCTGAGTCATAAACTATAATTCTTTTGCACTAAAAGATTTAGGGTTCTAGTTTTACATTAAAAATATTGTCTTAATAATTGACACTCAATAATTAGTTTATAGGTGAAAATTTCAGCAGTAATATCACAAAAACATTAAATTCTATAAAAAATGAACAAGTTTTTATATATCAGAATAGTGTTGAATGATTCTGTGGAATTGTTTACCTCGGTGCCTGTGCTGAGAGACCCAGAGAGTGCCTGAGAGCTTGTCAGGTCCGCGCCACTGCCACACCAGGTGAGTGAACAGTTCAGGCGCAAACGTGCTGGAGTGGTGGATAGTCAGCTGTGACGGCTCTACTCCCTCCACTGTCAGCTTCCACTGGTCCTGGACACATAGAGTGAAGAAAAGCTTGACAGATTCACTATGCTATGGAATATAGGAGTATTCTAGCAACCTGAGTTCCCATACCCAGGGCCGCCCCAAGGGTGGAACGACTGGGGTGATGGCCGAGGAAAAATCTCCGACTTACACCGGGTGTCCCAAATAAGGTGTCTCAAATCGATTATAGATCAACAGTTAGTCCTACAATCTTGAAATAAAATCATTTCCCACTAAACTGACCTCAAGGAATAATTTAAAAATATTTTTAACACAAAGTTTTACAATATCTGTCTTGAAGATAATCTTCATCACTATAATAAATTTTTTTTTGTCAGAAGTAACTTTTTAATTGTTTGTTGAACTTGAATGGGTATTTTGAATTTTAGATAGTATCTTGTAATTTATTATATATGTTTTAGTTGCAGAAAACATATATTGATATTGACAGAAACTTGTTCTGTGTTGTTGAACGGGGAAATTTTCAGTACTTAGTAATGGTTTTCTTTAGTTCTTTTCTAAATACTCATTTTATTAGCATGACACAAGTTGTTTGCAATCAGAAATGAAAAACAAATGTCTAAAACACCCAAAAATGTTTTAAGTGTTTTTATTATTTTTAAGTGTTTTAGACATTTATTTTAGCGAATTTCCCATAGGGAATAAGCTATTACCGTAGGTCTCATGGTAAGACCTAAGCCCAAGACTATGTTACTTTTTCGTTTTTAGGTGCCCAGAGACCAAAAATAATAGTCATTAAAAATTTTATATATATATATATATATATGTATATATTTATATATATATGTATGTGTCCCTAGGCACGATAACTCTCGTAAAAACGGTCCGATCGACACCAAATTTGGTAGAGATGTGTAATCCTACGTTTATTCGGATGAGTTCGTAAACCAGACATATCGACCTACCGGAAGGGGTAGTTTTGGGGGGTTTTGTACCCCAAAATTGGGTTTTTTGTATTTTTCATATGTAAATTTTAAAAATTTTAAATTTTTATTTTGACCATTGGATTTAGCTCAAAAAAACACACAATTTAGTATTTTGAAGCTTTGCTCTATCTCCATTGGTTACCGAGATATTACAAAGTCTAAAGACAGTACATTGTATTTTGGGGCTCCAATGTTAATCTTATGGAGAATAGGGATGTGTTAATATTTCACTTTTTAACCAATATTTTTCGATCAAACTTGGTATTCAGCTTCATTTGGTTGAAATTCATCCATTTAAAATAAAAAATCTTGGTTTTTGCGCTTATCATGGCAGCAAACCTGCATACTCTTTTCCCATGTTAATTATACGGAGAATAGGAAAACTCCTTTAGCAATGGACAGATATTGATAAAACTTAGTACATGGCTTCATATGGTCGAAATAAATTTTTTTATGATAAAAACCTACTTTTAGTGTTCCCCATGGCAGCATACCTGCATACTCTCCCTATATTTATCATAAGGAGAATAGACATTTATTCCCCTATTTATGAGCTTGTGATTTTATTTGGTTTACAGTTTTATGTGGTCAAAATTAATATTACTAATTTGGAAATTCGCTGAGTACGCAGGTCTGCTGCGACGGGGAGTATTTTTATTTATTAAAGTTTTTCTGTCTCTTCTATTTTACTCATGAAATATTAAAAATAATTTAATGATTCGTATAGATATGTGGTGGTAAAGTTAAAATTTTCCTTTCTTAAAAAATAGGTTCACACCATCTTCGCTTCTTTAGTCCAAATATTTGTATAATGCTTCGTTTTTGTAATTTAAACAATTGTTTCATTCTTTTATTTTAAATTACCCAAACAGGTGGGCCTATTGCATATTTTAGATGTGGAAATATAAATGCATAGTATAACTTCAATTTTAAATAATTCAATTTTAAAAGTATTCTGAATTTAAAAATTCTTGGCATACCTTCCTTGAAACTTCATGAATATATTTTGAATCCTATACTATAATACCAGCACTGTCTGAAGGGATATGTGTTCCACGATCTCGAAATCTAGCGGGTAGATTTTGCTTAAACTTAGTATTTAAGAGTGTTTTGGCCCAAAAATAAGTTTAAATAAACGGTATCAGATAACTGACACATACTTTCTCCCAACAATATAAAAACATGTTTTAAAAGCTTTAAACATTAATGTCTAGATGACTCTGTCGGATAGCTACCAACTGGGCAGCGCGAGCTTGACCCTACGCGCATCTGTGACTTTTAACAACGTACTGCGTTTACCGCTAAATGAAAAATTGTATTTTCTCCTCAACCACTTGACGTAGAGCAATAATTTAAAGTACTGGATTATTTAGTTTTTTGAGCTTGATTTAATGGTGATAAGTAAAATTTATTTTGAGACAACAGCTATTTTGAAAATCAAAAAAATTGATTTTTTAAACACTTTTTACTCCATAACTTTTGAACGCGCATTTTCTCGGAGATGCGGGTGGTGTCATTTTATTCATCATTTTAAGCTTAATAAACCACAAAATTTTAATCAAAATCGTTAGAGCCGTTTTTGAGAAATTTTGATTTTTGACGATTTTTGAGGGTTTTTGGGGGTAAAATACCCTTAAAAATCAAAAATTCAAAAAAATGAAAAAAACGCCTGGAATTATTGTGGATTTGGACCTATATACCAAATTTCATTAAAATCGGACCATTAGGGCATTCTCTAGCTCTGTTTACATCCTGACACACATACACACACACACACACACAGACATCACTCCGAAAACCACTTTTTTGGACTCAGGGGGAACCATAATGGATAAATACACCAACAACTCAAATTCGAAAATTTTGACGAAAACAATACTTTCTCCATATACTATGGTATAGGGGGAGAAAGTAAAACAGCCTCAATCCCAGGAAAAATAGAATTTTGTCTAAATTGAAGTTTTGAAATCGTAATTTTTAACATTGGTCTTATGGGTTGCTATTTTGAAAACGAAAGGTATACAAAAATAAAAGAGCATTAATGTTAAACAGTCTTTTTGAAACATATGTTACCTGTGAAGAGATATAGTTGATTGTTGGTGGAAATTTAATAGCTTTATTACTATCACACCACAGTATCTAGAATATATAGATTCCTTGCTATGACACTATATCTAAAGTAAATTAAAACCAACGAGCAGAAGCATTTATTAATAATTAATTAAATACCTGATACTACCTAATTTAAATTTTCATCCATGTGAAATCATAAAAATTTAATATTTTTGATTTCATGGATTTATTTTGAATTTCCATAACAATATTGTTACTTCATTTTGTTATGGTTTGAAATGGTTGACACCTACTGTAGGGGTTGTGGAGGTGCCCTCAAGTCAACCCTTCAGTTGTCCATTGTCTCTCACATGTTACACCTCACGGCTTCTTGCAATCACATTCCATTTTTCAATGTTTATTTTAATTTTTGTATTAATTTTAATCTTGTGAATGATAAGATGTGATAACGGATGTGTCATCAGCAAATTTTGCATCAATGTAGAAGTTTACATGGAAAATGTTATATAATTTACATATATTAAAAACAAAATAGGTCCAAGATTTGATACTTGTGGAACTTCTGATTTTGGTATAGCTTCTTGCGATAATATGTTACTTAATATGTGATTTTCATTTCAATTTTTGCAATACTTACTTTCTGTATTATATTCTTAAAATAGGTATCAAACCAATCATGGTCATGATTGACCATATCAAAGGTTTTTGACAGGTCAAAACATGCCAATTGTCTCTTGACATATGTTTAGCAAGTTACTATATAATTTATATGGTTTTAATGGCACGGGTGGGCGACAGACCAGGATAGAAATCCATATTGATTGGAGTTCAAAATGCTGTATTTTTCTCTATAAATAATTATTCTTTCATACATGGCTTTTTCAAAAATTATTGAGAAAGTAGAGAGGATAGAAATAGGCCTGTAATTACTTGTGTCTGACTTTGAACCTTACTTAAAAATGGGTTTTACTATTGATATTTTTAACAATTTTGAAAAATTGTCTTCATTAAATGGCGAATTTATAAGTATAAGATGTGTGAGTATAAAACAAAATTCACTAGCACAAATTTTGAGTAATATTGGTGATTTTTCACCATAGCCTGATGTGCATTTGTATGGTAGAGATCTAATAATTTCTTTGGTTTCCATTTGGCTAATTGGTTCAAGATACATTGATTTGGTGTTGAAATATACTTGGCTTATTTGCGTATCCTTCTCATTTGTTTTCTTGTTGATGGTTTTACAAATAATGTTGGAAAATTGATCATTGAACATCATACTAGAAAAAAGCCATATTTAAATCACAGATAACTTCATGAAAAGTTTTAGCAACTTCAAATTATCAAACTAGTCAAATCAACTAGCAGTATATCAATAATTTTGAACAAATTTATTTTACTGGTGTATCACAACTATTTGTTAACAATAGTTAATCTTGTTATTAAAAATTAAAATAAAAGATTATTGGAATAATATTGGCACTTATAATTTCAATTTTGAGCCAATAATATTATTTATCAACAGTAAATTTTTGAATACCAGTAACTAAGTAATCCTGACGTTTTTTTATTCAAATTTAATTCATTTGTCAACTAACCGTGCACAGATCCGCAGCCGCATCACCGACAGTGAGCAGGACGGCAGCCACAGAGAGCCAACAGGAGCGGAGGATGGAAGCCATGCTGGGCGCTCAAGTGTGCAGGATGACATGACACATCAGATGACATTGAGGCTCCACCGTGTCAAACACGATTTGATGGGCTCTATCAGATAGCCATTCAACCCCACCATTATAACCAGTTCCCGGTAGAACAGCACGTTAGTTTTTGTTATGTTTATAAATATTACCATCGCAACAGACCAGCTTACTCAGTGATATTTCTAATAGTAATACAGTACACTCTCGTCCATCGGAACTAACGTGGCGGACGGCCGGTTCGGATGTCAAAAAATTCCGATGAAGCGGAGTCCGTCGTGAGTCATCATTTCCGCCCGTACATTGACCTATTGTGATTATATTTACTCTTGTTTTTAAGATAACACAAGAGATTTTATGAAAATAAGGCACTCAAACTTTGAACATGGTAACAATGAACCCATATAGGAATAAAAACAACGCAGGAAATAAAGATCCAAAATCTTTATTCTCATATTCCATATTAATATTCCAGCAGTCAACTGACTTCCACGTAGGCTAACACAGGTGCAGTCGCGACGCGAGACAGACTGAATGACAGTTTGGGAAGCGGTCGACGCGGATGTTCAATTCCTGCGCGCTTCCTCCTTTTATTTTTGTGAGAATACTCCAAGGCCTCGTAAATCACATCGATGGGTACAGAATATGGATAACGCCTGATGACTTTTGATGCAAAATGTGATACTTCACTGTTGTGCAGATAGAACGAATATAAACTGAAGGCCCTAAAACATAAAAATTATTTATTTCGTAAGAAAAAAAAAATTAATAATATCCAGATTTTCAGTTCCGATGAAGCGGAGTTCCGATGTCGCCGAGTCCGATGAACGAGAGTGTACTGTATTTCTAATCTTAATGTTTAATCACCCAAAATGGTTGTGTTAATATAACTTAACCTCAAAGTAAAATATAGAGTATTTCATTGAATTGCCTTTTTACACTGTATTGCTTATTATTTTTTTTTACATTTTACCCCTCTGGAAGTAAATGGAAACTGGTAGCTGTGAAGTGGTTGCTTAGCAACTAGAAACACAATACATCACATGAGGTTGATTACGGTTATGTTTTGTTCTTTATGGGCACATAAAAATATTTTCAATTTGTATACAATTTATTTGACAGTGTAGTGTGATGAAAAATACCATTCAAAACTTGGCCAAAAAGTTTTGCATGCTCTCGATCATATCAAGTTCTTAACTTTGTCTCGAACTTAAAACACAATCACAATCTCGAGGCTGACAAAACTCTATATTTGGTCTTTGCAACAAAATATACTATTGTCAAATTATGTGGCAAGACTTAAAATGAATGATTATATTACAAATCCCAACACTACAAATTTGACAGCTATCAGCTGATCAGCCGAATTAAGTAGACATCATTCTATCTCCTATATCTCTCTACCATCACACACTTTTCAATTAAAATACCGTGGGATTTAGAATGTAGGTCTGTTGTCATGGGGTTTTAAAGGATATAATAATGACTACCCATCTAGTGAAAAAGAATACACAATTTTAAAAAGATATTGATAAGCAATATATGATTTTTTTAAATTTTCCTATAAGAATAAAAAGGGAAACGTGATTTGAATTTTCTCAGTAATCAGTCAAGCTAAATTATGATACCAAACACTAAATTGTTTGTTTTTTAATGTTCTTTTAAATGGTTGGAGTTTATAGAACAGCAATTCACTGTTGAACGATGAATGAAATACAGAAAAAAAGTTCTTGATTTAGTCCAAGATAACCTCAAAGCAGTTAAAAAAAAGTAATGCCAGAGAGTCAGCAAGGAAATTTGCTGTGGAATATCAACTGTTAATTGCAATTAAAAAATTTTATTTCCAGAAGATTTTTTGTTTATTAATAATAGCGAACTATGAATTGTCATTGCAACAATGAATGGTACTCAAGACCACCATTTCATCCGAAGTTTTCAACATCTGGACTGACTCCTTGCCACTTAAGTTCCGATGAACGAGAGTGCTTAGAATAATGTTAAAATGACATATTTCTTTATATTATGATAATTATTTCGTTTGGTAATTGTCATTTTACAGGTTTTTCAACTCCATGGATTATTATTATTTGTTATTAATTAAGTTATTTCTTCAACCTAAAACATTCTTACAATAAATTTATTCACACTAGTATACGTGTTGCTCGAAATCGAGAAATTTATTTTAATACAATACAAATGTTACTTTTAGCTCTAAATCAATGACATCCAACCAATCCAATATTGTGAATATCTTTAATCATTAAAACTACACGTATTTACAGCTGATTATTAACAGATGTTTAAAATGCTTTATTCAATCCCAATGTTATTTAAATGGGAAATTTTGAGATTTCAATGGCCGATAGCGCCTTTATTTTAAGTCCGATTCTCATCAGTTTTTAGCGGAAACAACTACAGACCAAGCCCTATCCAACGACACCAAAAACTTGAAAATCGGTTGAAAATTGTAGGAGGAGTTCTCAAGACAAAAAAAACCCTTAGCGTATTAAATAAGTATAGATAACACAATAAAAACCTGTGGCAATTTTTTAACTCATTCTTAAAAATATTCAATCCTTTTAAACTTTTCTAGGAATTTTATGATGCTTGCAAAGAAACACACAATAGATATTTTGGCAGGTGTTCCCAAGGACACCTGAGACAGCATGCAATGGTTTTTCAGCTCCAGGCCACCGTGACTAACGTTGTTAAAAGTGTACTGACACAATGGACTGCGCATAATATACCCGGAAAACTTAAAATGATTTTTCTCTTTCAATTTTAACTTGTTTATTTTTATCTGGACTAACTTTTTTTCGATTTGTAAAATAAAAAATAAAACCAATGAGACTAATTAATAATTTTGCTGATATATTTGTTAAGTTTCTGTGTTAATAATAGGAGAATTTAATATATACTTTCTGATCCACAATGAAGTTACAATATCTCAGTGCATCGTGGAAAACTTCAGACTAAATAAAGAAGAAATAAATAAATTGTAGTGCTCACACAATATGCTGGAGGTTGGCCAAAAAATATTTGAACACTGAAAGTTTTAGAAACTCAAACGATGGCCAACATTCTTAAAAATAGAGCGTTCCTACTTTTCTGTGCAGGAAAATTTATTTACATAATATACCACCTTTACTTCTACTTGACGTTGGCCCATTTGGGCAATTAACACAGACTTTACCACCAAGCCATAAAAGCAAGATTTAGATAATAAAATGTGGTTAACAACAGTTTTATATATGAGTGTTACTGGTTTTTCTTTCATGATATTCTTATCCTAAGAAACAATACGCCCGTCGCAGCAGACCTGCGTACTTAGCGAATTTCCAATTGATCTTGAGATATTGTATCTTCCCCATAAACACCATAGGAAAGGGTATGTAGGTTTCTTCCATGGAATGTTATTAGAAAATGTTACTTTGTAATAGGAAATGTAATAGCTACATTAGGTAAATGTCAAACTGTATCAATATTCGGCACTTTTTAATTTTCCTCATAAACCCCAAAGGGGTGAGTACGTAGGTTTGCCGCCATGTGTGTGTTGTAAGCAAATATCAGTTGAACCCTACCAAGTGAATGTACATACCAAATTTTATCAAATTATTCCAATAAATAAGCGAGATACAGGGTTTCGTTGATTTCCCATAAGATTAACATGAAAAACCTTTTTTTGACTTTTCTCCGTAACCTGTTAAGCCAAGTTAAAAATTCAAAATACTAAATGGTTTGTTTTTTTTAAGCTCTCTTAAATGGTTTTAGTTAAAGTTGTTGAATTTTGAAAATTATGCTCCCAAAATTTAAAAAAAAAAAACATTTTTGACCCTTTTGAAACCCCATAAAACCTTGTTCCCATAACCCGATCATGCTGGTTTGCGAACTCATGAAAATAGACCTAGTCTTACACCTTCATACCAAATTTCATCAAAATCGGAGGTCCCTGTCAAAAGTTATCAGTACCACGGACACACAGATATATATATATATATATAGATATATAGATATATATATAAATATATATATATATATATATATATGAAAATGAACAAACAGTGTTTTTGGCTTCTGGGGACCTCAAAATGAAAAAGTAACATGGTCCCGTGCTTAGGTCTTACCATGGCTACTACCGTAATAGCGTATTCCCTATAGGGAAATACGCTAAAATTAAGAATTTAGTTTGCCAGAGAGCTTATCTACTGAAGGAATGTCCACTTACAATGGCAAGTTCACATGCCTACTTGAATCTTTGACAATATTTTTGTTTCTCAGTCGGTTTTAAATTTTGATCAAGATGTAGAGAAACAAAGAACAATGTGAATGTAATTTCAGATGCACCACCCAGAACACTTAGAGATAAATACCAGGGCCGATTTTGTAAATGGGCCCAGTGGGCCCGGGCCCAGGGGCGCAAGGGCCAAAGGGCGCAAGAGCCCAAGGGCTTTCTTAGGTTTGTTGGGAGCGGAAATATTTTACAATTTATCAAGCATATTTTGATGTTGACGCCATAACCACAGGGCTTCGTACTCCTAACAGTAAAAATGGTAAATGTTTTGCGATCAGTAGAGGTCGCAGTATACAGCGCGTCCTGTAGGCTACTGTGTAGCACACAAGTGTGGAAAGGCGATATGGCAGGAACATCCGTCCTCCCGAACAACTCGCCAACGACTAATCCCCACCACGGGTTCTTCTTCCCCTGCCGCGCCACCCCACCCTCTTCCCCGCCGCCCCTACGTGCGCGAGCACAGTTTACTTTTACTGCAACCGCATTAAAAGTAAACAGAAGCACAGTTTACTGCGCAACCGCATTTTAGCGGTCGAAAATTAACACAATAAAAATAGTTCTGTCATTGATTCATTTTGATGTTATGTTGCGAATGCGCGTCTCAAATCGTCAAATGCCTATGGCATTGGATTTGTTTGTTTGGTGATTCAAATCCTCGGGAGAGGGGAGGAGGGCACGTCACATACAAACCGCGGGCCTGATAAATACTCAAACCACCTGTTGGGAACCCCAGAATCATGGGTTAACTATGTGAAAAGAAAGTGTCCCTTTCTTTTAAGGATAAGTTTGTGAGGATGATACCATCCATGTATGTATATCTTAGTAAATAGGCGAACAAAGTACTTTTGATTGTTAAAAAAGTGAAAGCAAGAGGTTGTCATACTACTGGGAAGATTAATAACTCGTAGTGGTAAAAGAAAACTGTTTATTCCATATTACTTACATAAATAACAAAATACAAAAAGAATGTTGAAGGAAGTAACATGGACATCGCAGTTGTCTCCCACCAGTGCCAGCCAGATCACTGAAACATAATCACTTGAGTCAGAAACCTGCCGATTCTACTAATATAGTCTTACTTGGGGTCAGCTTTTCCGTCCCAAAACGAATTATTTGAATCCTCATGTCTTTAAAGAACTCACAATAATCACATCAACTGAGGCAGATAATTGTGACAATGAAAATTTGCATTCATTTCCATTTTAGCCCATTGGAGACTCGAACTTGCTTTACACTGCAGGCTTAATAATTATCGTACCTAAGGCTTGTCGAGTAAAACTTTAACAAGCAACCTCAAACACTGACTAAACAACAGCAAGAAGTAAGTTCCTACTTATTTCAATGCTGACAAATTTACATAATATAATAGCCCAATTATTATTAATTTTTATTACTAAAGATTATTAAAATATGGCAATATTGTAAGGTTTTACAAAAAAAATTATTAGAAACTCAGTTTTTTTCTTTCTTTAAAATACTGTATATTGTTTGTATGTTTTTTCTTTCTATTTTTTTTTGTTTTTTTGTTTTTTTGAGGGAGAGGCGGAAAAATGCATTACGCACACAGGTGGCCAGCCTGTAGTGTGGGGCTCCCCTAAAAAACGGGTTTACCCACTAAAAAACCTCCTCTACTCTTTAGGAATCTAACCTGGAATCGTTTATCACACTACGTCAGGCTAGGCCTAAATTTGGCTTACGCCCGTGGGGCTCGCTCCTTATCCAGCCGCTCGATCAAGGGATCTGGGCGGGGCCTACGATAACTAACGGGCCCGCATACATTTTTGGTCACGTGACCAGATGCGGCCGAATTTCAGCTGTCATCTCCATTTGAAAGCATTGCAATAGCCTGACTTGGCATCCGATTTTACGTGTATTTTTAAATACACGTAAATGAAGTCATAAGTGTTGCATATCCTTCTAATCCTCATTAAATTACAAATTGAATGATACTAATAACGTTCTGCTTTGCAAAACTTAAAACTCACTTTTTGGGTAAGAGAAAAACTTGAATTTCTCACATTGTAGGATGCATTGACTTTTTATAACAGGATTTCTTTCAATGCTTTTGAAGATATTTCTAGGAATAAGACATGAAATAAACGTCTTAAATCAGTAGTTTGCCGGTTATAATTTTTATTTTCGATAAAACAAATTAAAATGTACCTTTTCGGTTCTAAGTTTTTGTTAACCTATTTGCAACGAAATATACTCTTATGTAAACAGCTGATGAAAAATGTAAACAAAACTATAAACTAAATTAAGTTTTGACTTTATCTCGTAATAAAAAATATCAGAAAAACTGTTAACTTTACAGTAATGGTATCATTTTGTTCCTTATTTAATCTAGATTAAAATATATAAGTCTTGTCTAGTAACCTACTATCTAATTCCTAAGAGGTGGGAAATAAGTGAAGGATGTCACATTTTCACAATGTTATCTTATGGAAACTTGTGCTGCAGATCGGCCGCAAATAGTCACGTGACTTTGGTGGTGGGGGGAAATATGCAGGCCCGTTAGTTATCGTAGGCCCCGATCTGGGCCACTTCGCGAATGTGTGTTCCGCATCGACGGGAACACCCGGGCAATAAATGCAGTCCGGTGAACTGGTCTTTCCCATCCGGTTCAGGTACGACCGAAAATAGCTGTGACCTGTCAAAAATTGGGTCAGGTAGTAGTCCACCTCCCCATGCCGCCGTTCCACCCATGGTTGGACCAGCTTGATAAGTCGCGCAGTCCATCGTCCTCGGGTGTCGTGCTCCCAGCTGTGTTGCCACTGCTGGAAGGTTCGGGAGCGCTCTTCTGTTCTTGCCGTGTCCTTGCCGATCTCGCCTTGTCTCTGATAAATCGCTTTCCTCTCCCCTGCCAAGAGCTTGACAGGGATGACTCCGGCGACCACCAGGATGGCAGGCTCGGACACTGTCCGGTAGGCGGAACACACCCGGAGCGCAGCTTGACGCTGAACCCGGGCGAGTCGCAAATTGTAGCACTCCTTATCTAGAGCGCCTGCCCACACCTCTGCCCCATAAAGGAGCACGGACTGGACCGCGGACATCAACAGACGTCTTCTGCTGGATCGGGGACCCCCGACATTGGCCATCAGCCTACTAAGGTAAGTGACTACCTTAGCGGCCTTGTCCGCCGTACGGAAGATCTGATCCCTCCAGCTTAACTTGGTGTCCACCATAACCCCGAGGTATTTAGCGGCATGAGTTGATGTGACCACCTCCCTTCCCACTCGGAGTGGGACTTCGGTGTCGATCCTCTTCTTCGTGAGGATCACAATCTCCGTCTTACTGAGAGCAAGCGAGAGACCGTGATCTGACATCCAGGTGTTGACCACCCGCATAACTCGGTTCAACTTGTTTTGCCAGCTCAACGTTGTGTGCAGCAATGAGAGCTGCAACGTCATCGGCGTACCCAACCAAAGTGGTTTCCTCAGGCATCTCGGACCTCAGGAGGCTGTCATAGGCAACGTTCCAGAGATCCGGGCCGAGTATTGAACCTTGTGCGGCACCAGAAGTGACTTCCATCGTCCGCATTCCGTCCCTCATGTCAAAAATCAGGCTTCGAGAGCGTAGATAATCCTCGATGAGCCGCAACAGATATGCAGGAATACGAAAGGTGTTGCGAAGCGCATCCAGCATATCGACCCACCTCGCCGAGTTGAAGGCATTCTTGACATCAAGCGTAACAAGAAGCACTACTCGGCGGGAGAAATGGTTGTGGCTCTCGGCTCTCTCCACAGCTCTCTGAACTTCAGTGACAGCGTCGATCGTTGACCGTCCCTTTCTGAAGCCGTACTGACGGGGGCATAAGTCCCCGGCAGCTTCCACGGCAGAAGTCAGGCGGGAACGGATCAGCTTCTCGAACAGCTTCCCAGCCGTGTCCAACATGCAGAGAGGCCTGTGGGACGACGGCAGCTCGGGATCACCTTTGCCCTTGCTGATCAGTACAAGCCTGGCTGTTTTCCAGGGAGCCGGAAACACCCCTTCTACCAAACAGGCATTGTACATTCTCAACAACAAGTCAGCGTTGATTGAAAATACTTTCTTTAAAGCCTCACTGGGAATCCCGTCCAGGCCAGGAGCCTTGTTGCTCTTCAGGGAGAGAATGGAGGTTTCCAGCTCCTCGAAAGTGAAGAGTGGAATGTCCTCTACCCGTCCGAAGTCAACCGGCGGTCGCTGTGGATGTTCAGGAAACAACGCAGCGACGATCCTCCCCATGGTGGCGCCCTCCATGATGGAAGGTGGAGAGCGGGCGCCGAGTTTCTGTGTTACAAGTTTGTAACCCAGGCCCCACGGGTCGGAGTCAATGTCGTCACAAAGTCTCCTCCAGCTATTCGCCTTGCTCCTGTTGATCGCCTGGCGGAGAGATTTTTTCGCAGCTTTATAGGCCTCCGACTTACGAACTCTGTCTGCGGGAATTCTCGCTCTAGTGGCGGCTCGTCTAGTTCTTAAACATGTTCTTCTGAGTTCCGCAATCTCTTCAGTCCACCAGTAAACGGGTTGTTTGTCGCGTCGGGGTTTCCTTCGCGGCATAGACTGGTCGCAGGCCGAGACGATCAGTTCCATCGTGGATGTTACTAGTGCCTCGGCCCCAGCCTCACCAGGATTCCCCTGCGCTCCCCGAGAGATGACTTCGGTGAACTTGACCACGTCCAGTTTGTTGCTGTTCCACCGGCGTGGCCCTTCCCGAGATGCGGAAACTCTACGATTTGCCTGATCATGTAGGTCAAAAACGATGTATTGGTGGTCGCTACCCGTGTAGTCCTCCACAACCCTCCAGCCAGAGATCCTCGGAAGGAGCGACTCAGACGCATAGGTGACGTCAGGGATCGTGCCTCTCTGCCCGGGGCGCCGAAAAGTAGGTGTGTCGCCCTGGTTGAGGACGACAAGACCGGCCCTGGCGATGAAATCCAGGATGTATTTCTCCCGGGAGCTGGTAGAGGGCATTCCCCACTCGACGGCCCTGGCGTTGAAATCACCACCAACGATGACATGCCCGGTGGTGCAAAGAACGCAATCCTCTAGGCTATCTATCTTGTCGCGGAAGTCCTGGACGGCCTCGTTGGGGGTGAGGTAGCAACTGAAGATTGTCACGTCCCTACACCTAACCCAGGCGAATCCTCGGCCGCGACCATGACTCCGCACCAAGACATCCTGCGTATTACGCGCCCAAAATGAAGCAGTACCGAGGCTGTCGGAGATCCAAGTGTTTGGGTCTCTGTCCCGATACTGTTCGCTGATAAGGAGCGCGTCAGCACCAAGTTCTTGGGCGAGCTGATCTAGAACGTTATCAGCTCTCAGGATCTATGAAGATTGGCCTGGAGGATGCGAATTACCGGCCGCTGCCTTTTGCCTGTTCAAGTGCGGTTCTGAAGGCACCGCACTGAACAGACCCGGGTAAGTGACCGAGGGCACTGGAGCCTGAATCCTTGCAGAGGAAGCAGGAGGGGCTCGAGGAATATTCCTTGCGTTTGTGGCCCTGGCTTCCACACTGGAAGCAGTTGGCACTCCTGTCGGGCCCTTTACAGTTTCGGGAGGAGTGGCCGAAACCGAGGCAACGGAAGCATCTTGAAACTACCACCCTCCGTTTGAGCCTTCAACTGACCCAACCGACTCTGAGGTGCTGAAGGCTAAGCAGCTTATTGGCATGCTTTTCGCCCATCTCAGCAACAGCCATCCGGAGTTGACTTCGGTTAGGCTTTGTCAGCCATACCCTCACTCCATCAGCCGGTATCTCCGGGAGTGCCACCTGGATCGCACGGGTCACCTCATCTTCGGTGGAGAGGGCATCAAGGTCCCGAATCTCGACCGAAAATTTCGGTTCTAGGGCCTTGATGGAGCCTTTGTCCCCAAGTGCAGTCTTGAGGGAAGCGGCAAAACAGATCTTGTCACTCGACTTCCCCAGTTCGAGGAGGACATCCCCGTCGGTCTCTTCCGGTTTGGCCTGCGATCTAATCTGGCCCAGAACATCGGCAAAAGATCGCCCCCCTAAGGGCTTGATCAAGATTGCCTCCGTCCTGGGCTTCTTAGGCCTGGGTTGTTTAGGCTTTCTGACAGACTTGCCAGAGGCCTCCCCAACCGGGTTTGAGACTTGCGTCCGCTCCACCCTCGACGCACTTTTCAAAGCTGCCTCCGCTTGCTTCTGCCTCCTCCTTTCTTTCTTAGACAGGCGCGTCTTCCAGCCCCTCAAAGGTATTGAGGCAGAGTTTGCTGCCAAGGCAGGATTAGCCGGAGCAGGAAACTCTGCAGGAGTAGCCGCTTGAATCACGGCAGCGCCCGGGGCGGATTGAGTAGCCTGGACAGGAGATGTCTGCGATGCCGCAGTGACAAAAACCGGTCTCGGCCTCTGCCTCTTCTTTCGCTTTCTGGCTTGAGTCTGAGACTCAGCCAGATGAGCTTGAGGCGAAGCAGACATAACTTGGTTCATAACGTCGCGCTCCTGCTTCACTGCCTTCAGCCTGATCTTCCGGCATTCCTCGATTTCGCCAAGGAAATCCTCGAGTTTTGGAATTCCGTCCTTAATCGCCTTGTTGACGTTCTTCTGAATAAGGAGAGCCTTGGCCATCTCCTTTAAAAGATCGTTCATTTTCTTCAGGGACAGGTTTTCCTCCTCGTTGGCATCGTCCTGCTGCTGCCGAAGCATTTGCATCTTGAATGCCGGACGAAGAGGGCTCTTCCTGGGATTGTTTGTTATTTAAACTGAGGTAAAAAAGTAATAATGAGTGTTCAAATTTGTTTGGATCGGAAGTCAAGAGGGAACACCACTGTTCCATACAAAGCACTGTGGAATGCGTAAAGGGGAGACAAGTGGTATATTTCTCTGGAAACGGGTGACATCGTATAATTCTAATTTTCGTTTCATAATCATGTGTATATTATTTTTTCCTTTTATTCCGTTATGAAATGTTTTTATTTAAAGTAGTACCGTAAAGCATAATTTTTTTTACACCTTTAATGTAGGCAAAATTTTTTTTTTCAATTCAAATTTTCATGCCATTTGGGGTATTTGGTCATCCGTCATGTGTCCAGTCTTAAACATGTCGGACTAAAATAAGTTTACTGGATTGGATTTATTTTTTAACTATAACACTCTCTTATAATATTTATAACTCTTTATAATATTTTATTTTGATAATTAAGAGAAAGTAACATCATGATGTCACACCGAGGTCTCAGGGGCCACCATTAGTATTGCATTAGCACTCCCCCCTCCAAGTAGGTTTACATACAATAATGCAGTTTATCAGAACTTTTTTAAATCCTTGATCAACAAAAGGTTTGCTTTATCACTGCTTTAGTTGGTGTTGACAAAAGGTCAACACCAATATAATATGCTTATAATAATATGCTTCATTATAATAAACCTATAAGGGTAAAGTAAACAATAGCGTTTCAGTACTGGCTTAAGATTTGAAACTTATTTTATAGTATAAAAAAAATCAACAAAATTGGGAGTTGTCATACCAGAATTAGTGATTTTCAAAATTAAAAAGTAAAATTCCTGAATGGTTTAGAATTTAAGAAATTTAATGTCAGTATTTTTTTAAAAAGTCACATAACAGATTAGTGATGACAAACTGTTAAATATTGTGTTTCAAATGTTAGACAAAATGTATCAGAAAACTTTTGACACACCATGCAATAATAATGCAATTAAAAATGGTTCAATATTTAAAATAATTAATTCCTTGTTGAAAATGCTAACTCCTTAACAATTGAAACTAATTATGTTAGCAAAACAAAAACACTGTTAAGAGTTTCAGCATTTCACACTCTGGGGTGATGATTGGAATTACCATAAATTTGTTTTGGGACGATCTGTGAGATATACAATTTATCACTTCTTCCCCTGCAAAATAACAACATATCTGGTAAAATAACACTTCTTTTTACGTACGGTGAGGCAGGCCTGCAGATTATAAAACATAGCCACAGCTTGAATGGTTTAGTTTAGTTTTACCTACACCACCTTATTGAAAGTCTGCATGAATATAATAATTTTATTTAAATATCACTAAACACCTTGTAAAGCTGACATGACCAGGGTATATTTTAAGATAAATGAAAGATGAATGTAGAATTGATTTGATGCCTTGTGCAGTTTTGTTACCAGTGTTGGGGAAGCTACTTTTTAAAAGTAGCTAGCTACGGCTACTTTTTTGAAAATGTAGCTGTAGCTACAGCTACAATTAAAAAGTAGCTTGTTACAATTTAAGCTACTTTCTCAATCTGGTCCTGTTTTTCTTTTGTGATGTAGGCCTATAACCACCCAATTTTTCCACTTAAAAGTAAAATTAAGTTGTTTTTTTAAATATAAGCCTAGGCCTATACCTTTTTTGGTATTGTGTTTAGGCATATTTTCATTTTAATATAATAATTTGTGACTCAATGGAGCCTACATAATGTAAAAAAGAATAGTGGTATGAAAATATAAATTGTCGAATAAAAAGACTAAACTTACATTAAAGACGTAAACAACAATATTTATTAAGTTATCTTCACAAGTTTATAACATTTTTCTTAGACCGGCCAGCTTCTTCAGTTTTGTCGCTAATCTCACTTTTAGGCCTACTAATTGCCATGATGTCAATTGTTAGATTAGATACTACAGAAACAGAATATAAGTATGAAGCACTCAAAGTATTAAGTATAAATTTACAAAGTTCGGGAAGTACAATACACGTTCACATCAACTTCTAACATCAATCAACGTGGTTGAGGTTATGTTGTTGAGTCGTTATGCCAGTAGTCTTACAGTAACAATTGGTTATTTATTTGAATTCGTTGACGTCGCATCGTTTCTCATTATTGTAAACATTCCTTTCCTTAATTCCCTACTTGAGCAATCCTGACGGTGCGCAACCATAGTGCAGCAGTTTATGTTCTATTCCGTAATATAGGCGCATAGTAGTAGAATACTACTAATACTCAATTACTGTAACTCCGTAGTTAATGACATGACTGTCGCCCTGGCTACAAAATTGCAAAGACTCAAAATTATTGCATTCGTTTTAGCGAATTTCCCATAGGGAATAAGCTATTACCGTAGGTCTCATGGAAAGACCTAAGCCCGGGACCATGTAACTTTTTCGTTTTGAGGTGCCCAGTGACCGAAAATAATAGTCATTAAAATTTTTATATATATATATATGTATATATATATATATATATGTATATATATATGTATATATATATATATATATATGTATATATATATGTATATATATATGTATGTGTCCCTAGACACGATAACTCTCGTAAAAATGGTCCGATCGACACCAAATTTGGTAGAGATGTGTAATCCTACGTTTATTCGGATGAGTTCGAAAACCAGACATATCGACCTACCGGAAGGGGTAGTTTTGGGGGGTTTTGTACCCCAAAAATGGGTTTTTTGCATTTTTCATATGTAAATTTTAAAAATTTTAAATTTTTATTTTGACCATTGGATTTAGCTCAAAAAAACACACAATTTAGTATTTTGAAGCTTTGCTCTATCTCCATTGGTTACCGAGATATTACAAAGTCTAAAGACAGTACATTGTCTTTTGGGGCTCCAATGTTAATCTCATGGAGAATAAGGATGTGTTGATATTTCACTTATTAACCAATATTTTTGGATGAAACTTAGTATTTAGCTTCATTTGGTTGAGATTCATCCATTTAATGTAAAAATTCTTGGCTTTTGTACTTATCATGGCAGCAAACCTGCATACTCTTTTCCCATGCTAATCATATGGAGAATAGGCAAACTCTTTTATTTATGGACAGATATTGATGAAACTTACTATATGGCTTTATATGGTCGAAATAAATTTTTTCTATGCTAAAAACCTACTTTTAGTGTCCCCCATGGCAGCATACCTGCATACTCTTTCCCTATATCTTAAGGAGAATAGACATTTATTTCCCTATTTATGAGCACGTGATGAAATTTTGTTTACAAGTTTAGCTGGTCAAAATTAATATTAACTTACTAATTTGGAAATTCGCTGAGTACGCAGGTCTGCTGCGACGGGGGGTATTTTATATAATCTTCAACGAGATGATCATGTGACCCCCTTTTACATTCAATTGTCTCTTTTAAAATTATCTGACATGAGACAGTTGCTGATTATCTCCATAACTCATTCTGTAATCATGCTTGGCTTTCCAAATTATCTTGCAAACAACTTTGAATTTTTGGATGAGAGAGGCAGAAGGAACACTCGTTCTGGCTCATCAACTTTACGCATTCCACACCACAAAACAACGGTTTTCAACAGATCTCTTACTGTCACTGCCTGCCATCTTTGGAATTCCCTGCCCTACACTATAAAATCAATCGAATCCCGTCCCAGGCTGATGGCGGCGCTGAAGAAATTTTACCTCGGCCGGATGACCGTGGCGTGGCGGGATGGTGTGCGCTAGGCGTAGATGTAGCAGCGTGAGAATGCGGGTGTGAATGTGTGCAATACGTTATTTTATTTATGTATAGAAAAAAATTATTTCATAGTTCTAATTTTTTTGTTTAGTTTTAATTATTTTTAATTTTTAATGAGTTAGTTTTTAATTTACCTATATTTAATGATTTAAGAGGTTAATTGTAAGAAAGGAGCGTGTGGTCCTAAATTCGCCTCAATAAATAAGTATTTTCATTCATACTAGCGCATCTAGTGGTCAGCTAACACAAAAGAGAACAAGACTGGTGATTGTCATGTTGTGGTTATGGTACTCAATTGGAGCGTCCGGTGGTGGTGGTGGCAATGGATAGAAAGTAATCTTCAATTACAACGAGCGAAAAACATAACAGCTGACTAACCTTCTCTCGTGTTTATTTGGAAGCCATGAATGATGAAATGTAAACACAATTACTATGATTTATTAAAACCAAAGTAGCGAGTACAGTAGCTAAATAATCCTCTACAACTTCTCTAAAATGAAGCTCGCTACAGCTACAAGCTACTTATTTTCAAAAGTAGCGGAGCTACACTAACGCTACTAAAAAAGTAGCGGCGCTACAGTAGCGCGCTACTCCCCAACACTGTTTGTTACTGTATAAGGCAAGGTTATTCTTAAGACAGGGTTGTTGATTAATAGTCCAACAACCAATCGCAGGTGGGTCCAGTTTCGGACCTTAAAAATGTTATTGATTTTTCTTGGGATTGAACCGCCAACTTCATTCAGTTTAAATGGTGAGCTATATCACGAATCAGCTATCCAGGTAATTTTGTTCATCGTTAAAACTTTTTTTAACTTTTTATAAAGTTTCAGGGGTTTCTTTAACTTAAGATTTTTACAAACCTTAATATAAACCCCAGTCTAATTCTCCAAGCACAAACTGAACTAACAAACAATTTTATCATAATGGGTGATTTTCTACTCACACCATTAACTTTGCCAGGGAATTCTACTCACTAAAAGGAACAAAAAATTCCATAAAAATATGCCCTAAATGCTTTTTATGTCCTGCTAGCTGCCATTTTGTTTTTAACACTTAGTTATTTTTATTTCCATAACAGGTCATTATAATTAGGCCTATTTTATATTTTGAATGAATCTTTATCGAAGCAATTCTCCTTTTCAGGGAACAAATTATTTTTTCCTTAAACGTACTTTCAAAATGGCAGCCATTTAAAATTTTTAAACTTATAAAGTTGTATAATTAAATTATTTAACCAATAATACCAAGTTTATAAGGATCTAACAACAAATAACAGTTGTTGAGATTTTTATGCATAAACATATTAATTATGCATTATTATTAATGTTAGTTGTTATTAGATCCTAACAAACTTGGTATCATTGGTTAGATAATTTAATTTTAAAACTTTTTTGTGTTTCTTGTCAAATTTTGAAAAAATTAAAGGTCTTGAGTTTGAACTTTAAAATTGCTGCCATTTTGAAAATAAGGGTAGGAAAAAATAATTGTGTCCTTGAAAATGAGAATAATTGTGATAAATATTTAGGGCTATAAACTTGATACAATGATCGGTTACAGAAATCAAAATTATTAAGTGTAAAAAACTAAATGGCAGCTAGCAGTTTGACAAAGCATTTTAGGACATATATTTATGGGAACTTTATTGTTTCTTTGGGACTAGAATCATCTGACCAAGTTAATAGTGTGAGTAGAAACCCACCCTGTACAGCCTGAGACTAACAAATTAAGAATAGTAATAAAGGTGTTTCCATCTTCTGTTTCCCTAAGATTTTTTTAAAAATATGCCTAGCCACCTTTGGCACTAAGCCTTAATCTAAGTTTTCAGTATGTGGTAATCACATTCAATAAAATAATAATTAATGCTGTAAAGCAGAGATAAGGTTTACTGATAGGCATACCCATATACCTCTGTTACCTATAACCAAATTTATTTGCAAAACTTTTTAGTGTTGGATTGGGGTCATTCCATATCAAACCAACCACAAAAAAATCATTTTAACACCCAAGGTCTCAGATTTTTACGAAACTTGGTAAATTTGTTCTTTTTATATAGATAAACAACCATACTAAGTTTTATTGACTTATCTCTCTGGGTTTTCTTTTTACAACCCTTCAAAGTTTTTACTAAAATGCCGGCCGGGGCTCGCCCAAGGCCACAGACAGAACGTGTTTATTTTCTCAGAAAAAATCATATCTATAATATTTATCAATAGAACTCAATGAAAATTTGTAGTTTAAATAAATAAAACATGCTGGTTTTGGAAAAAAATATCATAACAGTCTAGCCCTTACCAAAAAATTACCATAAATTGTTATTTTACAAATATTTTATTTCCGGAAAGTGATTACAAGGGTTCACGTTACAGCCAATATTTACCTGAGGGTTAAAGATAATCAAACAAAACTTTTTACTAAAATTATCTTCAAGATATTTTCTATCACATCCAACAATAAAATTAATGGCTTTTTTATTCCTTCACATTTAAAAATTAATATTTGTCTGAAAAACGTGATTTTGTCAAATAATACAACTCCGATATGCTTATTTATTTCCTTGGGATAAAATAGTGTGTAGTTATATAGTGTGAAGTACTGAAAAACTATTAATTATTTCATGTAACTTAAGAAAACATGTTAGAGATAAAATATTAGTATTATCACCTAAATAATTTGTTTAAAAACATTACATTAAGCCTTTCCGTTGGTCATCCAGACCATGTCACCCACCGATTTGTATTTTAATGAAACTTGGTATTGTTGATTCTTCTATACAGATAAGAAAATATACCAAGTTTCAGTGTTCTATCTCTCTCGTTTGAAATTTGAATAAATGTGTCGTTTTTGAATGTTCAAGGTTTCCATGGTAATGTGCCCTGATTATGAAAAGAAATTTGAAACTCTCTCATTTGCCAACCAAATAAAATGAAAATTGCAGGTGTTGTCAATAAACCTACAGATTTTAGAAAAAAAAAATGTAAATAGTACTTTCAATTCATCTATTAAAAAAAAGAAGGTAAAATGCAGACGTGTATCTGTAAGGCAACCGTACAGACAACCATATATCAATTAGGTTTTTAGAGAAAAATTTTGTTTTACTGAAATGTAATTATTTTTGAAAGGCACAGTGATTTTCAAGTTGAAGGTTTTTTCAGCAATCCCAATAATATGTGCTACCTTATGATTCAACCAAATTCATGGATTTTTCTCTGCTTTATACTTAACCCTTTTAAGGCCGACGACCATGATAGACCCTCTTGGTTAACGGCCAGGTTTTTAACTCCCATGGTTACCTTGAAGGCCAATGTGTTTTTCACTTAGCAAGCATAGTTTTATTTAAATATTCATAACTCCTTTATATATTATCATAAAGCAATAAATTTTTTTTTACTTTTTTTCCATTAAATTATCTTGAAAAATATATATGTGTTTATGTATCTTATAAATCTACTGCCATTAAAAAATATTACATATACATAAAAATATTTATAACATTTATAAAAAAATTATATTTTTTGTTATTAAAAAATATTCAACCTTAAGATATTTCTTTTTAGTACATAAATTCAAAAAGTAAAACAAATTATTAGCGAAAAAAAATTTTTTGAAGGCCCTAGCCTACCTTGGTAAATCATTAGCAAACAAATCTTAGCCTAAGTCATCCATGTCAACAAATCTTACATCACTCACGGCTATGTCATTTACAATTATTTTCGCTTGCAGGTGATTTTTCCGATTTCTTTTGCTTATATTGATAGAAAACACACTCAAAAGAAATTTATTAAACGATTATTTTGTTTTTTCAAACTGATACAACATCACATAACCAACAAAATACGACGATAATACAACAATAACACTTACCGCTCTATAGCAAAGAACCAGGTGACAAACGTCATTATAATGTGCAAAGAGAACTAATATTGCCAAAAAGGCCGTATTAAAAAAAATAAAAACCCGTCTTTTAACCTAAAAATATACAACATGTAGTGAAAATTTGGTGAAAATAGCTTTCATCGTTTCTGAGATAGCATTAGTAGCGCGGCATCGTAGTTCCAGTTTTCTCTCCTGCAGCGCTAGCGGCTCAAGATGACAATTGGAGCGCCTCGACCACCAGCCTCGGTGGATCAGTTGGTTAAGGCGTTACCTTTCTGGCCAGAAGGTAGCGCCTGGGGCGGGTTCGAATCCCGCCCGGTCCACCGAGGGGGGAGTTGGTGTCAGTGCACAAATGCATATGATATCGGCGTCCTCGGGATAGGCTCCTGGCACAAGCTGCCAGGAACCCTGAAAGCTCCGGTGAGGCAAGCCTATGCTTTTAAAATATAGGGAGGACCTGATATTGTATGTATTTGTGCACTGACACCAACACCCGTTTTGCTATTTTAGAACGTCAAATTGAAAGCCTAGCCTTACGGCGTTTTTTGTGTTAATATTTTTACATTTTTTGCAATATAAATTTAAGTACTGGGGTTGTATGATGATTTAAAATGTTCGGGGAGGGTCTTAGAGTAACAAGATAAAAAAAAATAAAAAATAAATTAGACGGATGTCTATTACGGCCGTCGGCCGCCGACGCAACTTTGGCCACGGGGGCCTATTACAGCCGCCGGCCTTGAACGGCATTTTGACCACGGGTGTCTATTACGGCCGTCGGCCTTAAAAGGGTTAAACAAAAATTTATACTTATTTTATTATTATTATTTTTTTTTTTTAAATTCTTAGCGCCATGTTTAATATTTTTGCTATGAATTAAAACATCTGTGAGCCAACTTAAAATCATAAAACTGTGTAATTTAATAACTCTTAACATTAGCAACAACCCATTTATAATATTAAAACCCTTTTGGATAAATTACAATTTTGTTTCATAATTTATTGTCATTCCATTTGAACCGCACCCCCGCGGAAGCGCACCCGACCTTTGGAAACGTGCTTGCCCCAGGCGCTCCATGGGAGGGGCTCGCCAACGCTCTCAGGAGTTCAGAACAAAAAAACAAACTTGTGGAACCAGAAATTTAATTTAACCCAAAGTTAACAGCAAAATTAACAACAGCAAAAACAGAGCAAAATCGGGTACATCAAAGGTCCACAGTGATAAATTTGATAACAAAAGATTTTACCAGAAGTCAATGTCACCAAGGTTGGCCAACCAGAATATCGATATTCAAAATTCAAAAACAACGGTAATTAAAAAAAATTCCCCCCTTCTGAAACTTTAACCTTAAAATTGGCATTGATAAATTAAATAAATAAATAAATAACAACCAATAAATTTCAATAAATAAACATAACAATTACAAACACAAAATACACAAAAGAATTGGCGTGCCGAATTTTGAGGTTGACAAAAATAATTCCACCCGGAGACCTGTGGCGCAGGGCGGGCTCCTAATGGGATACTAACCTAACATAGAGACTACAAATAAATAAATAAATACTGTCACACATAAATAGCAAAAATATCACAGTTCATTGGTGGAGTGGCATATCACAGTAGTTCATTTATGGCGTCATGGCACTGGAAAGAAGAGCGTCGGCCTGCAGCTCCGGCAAGTGGGGACCAAGGCCATGTATGTCCCCTAGGTGTGCAGGCGGGCGGACCAGGCCGGAACCATCATCTGCATGGCATTGTCGGTGGGACCAAGTCCCCAGCTGGACCCCAAAATGATGCGTTGGGCGGTTTAAATCACCGCATTACAGCACAAAAATCACTGGTAGAAAAATATCTGTATTGGTGTCGTTTCTTTTGAAATGCCGAGAAAATTTGTACGTCTTGCGGTGACAGTTCACCACGGCACCTATGATCTTTTTCAGGACGTTGCGTCACAGCTGGTGAAAAGAAGAAAAACAACACCGAATATTCCAGAATGACAGCATACAGAAAACACTAACCAGAAAAAAAACAACACTATAACAAATGAGGCGTGACATCACACATGGTGGGCAAAACGTCACGGCTCAACCTCCCCCTCCAAAAGGGAACCACCCGGCAAAACAAAAGGCAAACAACCTCTCCCCAAAACTAGAAGAACACTCACACCAGGAACGCTCAGGACAGTCTGAAAGCGGGGGCGTCAAGCTTTCCCAAAACCAGGGGACTACTCACCCAAAGTTTTGTGCAGGCCTGCAAAAAGAGAAACAGGGAAAAACCAGAACAGAGTGAAGGGGACAGAAAGGTGATCAGGCTTCCTGGCCCTGCACACTTCCCGCACAGACTTCCGAGCAACTTAAGGATTTCCGCGGTAAGGCTTAAGATGACTAATGTGCACCTTCCGCGAAACCTTTCCGGTCTGAGGATCTCCCAGCCGGGCCGTCACAGGAGTGAGGAACTCCAAGATGCGGTGGGGACCTGTCCACCTGTAACACAGCTTGGCGGCTCTCTTGTCAACAGCCGAACTGGCCGGATGAGCCTTGCAGAAAACCAGATCCCCCACCTGGAAGGGGTTGTCAACTCTACCTCGGTTGTATTTCCTCCTCACAAGTTCTCTAGCCCTAATGAGATTACGCCTGGCCGCTTGCCAAGTTTCCTTGACATCGGGCGTACCAGGCGGTGGCAGAAGGTCGCCAATCCTCCAAACATTTGCCAAGGGGTTGTTTGGTTTGAAGCCAAACATCAACTCGAAAGGAACCGCCTTGTGACTCTCATGGGTAGCAGTGTTGAAAGCGAATTGGATCCAAGGTAGCTCTTGATCCCAGGTTGTCTGTCTTTCAGCATGGAAAGCGATGAGAGCGGAACGAAGATTTCGGTTGAACCTCTCAGCATGAGAAGGCTGTGGGTAGTAAGGGGATGTGGTCACATGGCGGATACCGTGCCCAAAGCACATTCTTTTGAAAAGATGCGAAACAAATTGGGTTCCGTTATCGGAAACTATGGTGGCGGGAATCCCAAAATGTTGGAACAGTTGGGTTCGAAGTACCTGAACGGTGAGCTGTGCAGTGGCATTCCTTAAGGGAAAAAGCCAGCAGAACTTGGAGAAGGCATCCACACAAACAAGCAGGAAATTGTTTCCCGACTTGCTACGTGGGAGAGGCCCAACATAGTCGATGAAAACCTTCTCCAGAGGTCTCTCCGCCACCTCAGATGACAACAACCCTAACTTGGTATTCTGAGCGGGCTTACTGAGCGAGCACGTTTGGCAAGAACGCACCCGCCCCGCAATGTCCCGGTCCATACCCTTCCAGATGAACAGTTCCCTAATCTTGGAGATGGTCTTGTGGATCCCTAAATGCCCACCCACAGGGGAAGAATGAAAATACTCAAAGACCATCGGAATAAGAAGACTTGGCAGCACAATTTTAGGTTTACCCTGTTGCCGAGCTCGACAGCAGAGGGCACCCTGGGACAGAAAATAAGGGGGGTGGGCTCCCCCATTCTGGAGCTCACCAATGATTTTAGCCAGCTCAGGATCGTTTAACTGGTGGGGAATGATATCCGAAAAGGCCAGAGGAAATTCCAGAAGCACGGCACATTCCGTCTGCTCCGGATCAGAAAGATGGTCGTCGGGGGAATGATACATCCTAGAAAGGGTGTCTGCAATGACATTCTGAGTGCCTCGTACGTGTTGGACGGTAAACTTAAGGGACGAAATTTGCACCACCCAACGACCAATTTTCCCGAGCTGGCGAGGGTGCGCGAGAAGCCATGAGAGTGCCTGGTTGTCGGTCTCCAGCAAAAATTCCTTATGTTCAAGGAACCTTCGGAACTTGTTTACACCAAAGACAACAGCCAGACACTCCAGCTCGTATACAGAAGAACTTTTCTTCTCGCAAGATGTCAAAGTTCGAGAGGCGAAAGCGATAGGCTGCCTAACACCATCTACTTCTTGGGATAACACGGCCGCAATGGCTTGTGAGGAGGCATCCGTCTGCAAAATGAACCCACGACTGAAATCCGGCATCGCCAACACAGGAGGTTGCATCACAGCCTCCTTCAAGAGCTCAAAGGACGTCCGCTGCGCTTCACCCCACTCAAACTTGGCGCCTTTCTTCCTGAGCGCATTCAAAGGTGCGGCCAACTCCGCAACATTGGGGATGAAGCGTCGATAGAAATTCACCATGCCAACAAACCTAGCAATGCCTTTGGCGTCCTTGGGCGGAGGAAACTCCCGGATGGCTTGAGTCCTAGCGGGATCTATGCGGACGCCCTTGGAGGAGACCAGATGGCCCAAGAAAGAAATTTCGGCTTGAGCGAAACTAACTTTGTCCGGGTTCACGGTAAGGCCAGCCCTACGCAAACGAGTCATAACTTCCTCCAGATGAACAAGGTGGTCCTCAAAACTCTCACTGTAAACAAGAAGGTCGTCCAAGTAATTGAACACAAAATTGAACTTCACGTCGTGAAAAATGGAATCAAGAAGTCGGGTGAGGGTTTGAGCTCCCACAGCTAAGCCCATGGGGACTCGTGTGAACTGATACAAGTTCCACGGAACACAGAAGGCAGTGAGAGGTCGGGACTTCACCTTCAATGGAATTTGGTGATAAGCCTGATTGAGATCAAAAACAGAGAAATACTTGGCCTTACCGAACCAGTCGAAAGCCGAATGCAGGTCGGGGAGAGGGACGGAGTCAATTTCAATCTTGGCGTTGAGCTTGCGATAATCAATGACCATACGAGACTTTCCATTTGGTTTCGGGCCAAGAAATGCTGGACTGGCATAGCTGGAATTGGAGGGTTCGATGACCCCATTTTTGAGCAGGTCATCAATGATGCGTCTGAGAGATTCCATTTTGGGTGGAGCTAACTTGTACGGGTGAGAACGTACAGGACGAGTGTCCGTGAGACGAATTTCATATTCCAGCAGATTGGTAGCCCCCAACCTTGGCGTAAGCACCTCAGGGAAAAGCTTGCAAAGATCCCTGATAGCCTCAGCCTCCGTCGGAGCTAGATGCCCTAAAGGATCGGTCTTGGTACCATTCTCTGTCTCAGGCTCTACAGCAGCAGCGGCACTCAAGACCTCATCAGCAAAAGGAATGGACACTCGTCTGGAAAACCGAAAGTAACACTGACCTCGACCTAAATCCAAAATTAGGCCAGTGTGTTTGATGAAATCCGCTCCCAGGATGATTGGAAAGCAAAGGTCCTTAGCCACAAGAAAGCTCCACACCCAGGAAAAATGCTCAATCTTTATTTTGATTTGAGCTTCGCAATTGATGACAAGAGGTGATTTAGAAGCAGTCCAGCATATAGAAGAGTTTGGCTCAGTCTGCCTGATGAAACCTCCAGAAAATAATTCTTCATAAAACGCAAGGGAGATTAGACAACGGGCGGCTCCAGAATCCACAAGGGCCTTCTGCACCGTGTCTCCAGCTAAGATGTTCAGGCGAGGGCAGACTGAGCGTGCCGCTTTGACCCCCATCGAGGCAACCCCACGCATCCCCCGCAACAGAGGTTCCTTCTCAACAAAATCAGATCTAACTACCTCTTTGAACCCCTTTTGCAGCATTCCACTTGAAGTCTTAGAAAAAATCTTAACATCATCTTTTACTTTATTCCCCGAGGACTCCCGTGACAAGAACCCCCGGGTCCTCACAAGTTTTTTGGAAGGTTAGCATTCCTTCTTCCTTGTTGACAGTCACGTCTGACGTGACCAATACCACCGCATCCCCAACAGGTAGGAACACGCCTCTGCTGCTCATTGGTGGGAGACACGTGGGATACCCCGACAGAAGCCGCCGCGACACCGGGTCCTCTCCGGGGAAGATGCCCCAGGGACTGGGCCCTTTGAGAATCAGCGGCCTGGACTGTGCGTGAGAGGATAGACAATCTATCCAGGTCCGCGAAGGAAGATGGTCTTGGAGCGAAAACCAGCCGGGATCTCTCCCCAGCATTGAGACCCACGAGAATGATGTCCACCAGCTGAGTCTCGGTAAGGTCCAACCGCAACACTCGCCCCACCATGCGGATGTCATTGGCAAACTGGCTGAGGGACTCGTTGGGTGCCTGCGGGCGGAAAACTTTCTCAACCTTCAGTCTTTCCATGACTTGAAAAGGGACGAAGAAATTCAACACATCAGCATGAAAGAAATCAAAGCTCGTTTGGCGCTTGAGGCAGTCTACCAATCTGTCACTCAACGGCTTCCTGCAAAGCGGAGCAAGAAGCTCCAACAGCATGATATCGGAGATGCCAGGATGTTCCTTAATTCTCAAAACCTTTTCCAGGAACTTGATTAGTGCCTCCACATCCAGTCCGTCAACTGGTCGAAGGTCCTGCAAGGCGGAGGAGAGAGGATGAGGCAATTTCGCAAAGGCACCGCAAAAACCCTTTTGCGACGCATCCGCAACGGAAGCCACCGGGGTGGCGACAGACGCCGCGGGAGCGAGGAACAGGGCAGACACCCGCAACACTCCATCCATCCCGCGGACCACCTCCTGGGCAGCCGCAGGAGGAACGGAGGCCACGGATCCCCCGACCGGTCCAGCCCCCACAACACCAGTCTCCCCCCCAGCAGACCCCGCCGCAGCGCGCTCGAGAGCTTCCACGGCACTCTTCACAACACCAGCAGACCGCAGGCGGTCAATGACTTGTTCAAATTCAGCACACCTACCCTCCACCCAGGTCTTATCCGTCGGCTCAAGATCCGGGACCCCGGCCAACAGACTCAACCTGGTTTGCCAGTGGAGCAGCTGAGTGAGGAGCGAGACTTTTGACCTGCCCGAGGGCAACTCACTCCAGCCCTCAAGCTCACCACTCAACTCCTCCACCCGCTCCCTACACACTTCCAACTCATCCTCCGACTTGAGGCCAACAGGCCAACTTTGAGCCTGTCCAAGAATGCCTCGGACCTGACTTCGCAGACTTCTCACATCTGGAGCAGGGGCCTCCCCACGTGACAGAACCTCAAAAATCAGCTCACCCTTCCGCAGGTGTTCCGGGACAATTCCCGACATCGTGTCCTCAGCCAGCTGCCACACAAAGAACACAGCAACACAACACAATTGCACAAAATCCTTAACCTCCTAAGGTGTCTGGGCGAAAATTCCTACGCAACCATTCTGGGGTCCAAAAGAAGACGCTATCCCACTCGCCACACACACTCCACCAAATTGAAGAACCACGCACACACACATACATACACTCACACACACCAAACTAACACAACTCCTCCGAGACTACACTTCAGAACCAACCACGCTCTGCTACCATCTGAACCGCACCCCCGCGGAAGCGCACCCGACCTTTGGAAACGTGCTTGCCCCAGGCGCTCCACGGGAGGGGCTCGCCAACGCTCTCAGGAGTTCAGAACAAAAAAACAAACTTGTGGAACCAGAAATTTAATTTAACCCAAAGTTAACAGCAAAATTAACAACAGCAAAAACAGAGCAAAATCGGGTACATCAAAGGTCCACAGTGATAAATTTGATAACAAAAGATTTTACCAGAAGTCAATGTCACCAAGGTTGGCCAACCAGAATATCGATATTCAAAATTCAAAAACAACGGTAATTAAAAAAAATTCCCCCCTTCTGAAACTTTAACCTTAAAATTGGCATTGATAAATTAAATAAATAAATAAATAACAACCAATAAATTTCAATAAATAAACATAACAATTACAAACACAAAATACACAAAAGAATTGGCGTGCCGAATTTTGAGGTTGACAAAAATAATTCCACCCGGAGACCTGTGGCGCAGGGCGGGCTCCTAATGGGATACTAACCTAACATAGAGACTACAAATAAATAAATAAATACTGTCACACATAAATAGCAAAAATATCACAGTTCATTGGTGGAGTGGCATATCACAGTAGTTCATTTATGGCGTCATGGCACTGGAAAGAAGAGCGTCGGCCTGCAGCTCCGGCAAGTGGGGACCAAGGCCATGTATGTCCCCTAGGTGTGCAGGCGGGCGGACCAGGCCGGAACCATCATCTGCATGGCATTGTCGGTGGGACCAAGTCCCCAGCTGGACCCCAAAATGATGCGTTGGGCGGTTTAAATCACCGCATTACAGCACAAAAATCACTGGTAGAAAAATATCTGAATTGGTGTCGTTTCTTTTGAAATGCCGAGAAAATTTGTACGTCTTGCGGTGACAGTTCACCACGGCACCTATGATCTTTTTCAGGACGTTGCGTCACAGCTGGTGAAAAGAAGAAAAACAACACCGAATATTCCAGAATGACAGCATACAGAAAACACTAACCAGAAAAAAAACAACACTATAACAAATGAGGCGTGACATCACACATGGTGGGCAAAACGTCACGGCTCACATTGAAATTGTCCAAAAATGAATAAATTAAAATTGAATGAATTAAATATAAATTTAACAAGTAAAAATGTTTTTTTCAATAATATCTCAGGAAATACTCTTCAATTTTAATTAAAAAAATAAAAATGTCTTACACGGTTATAAACTTACTCTTTAGAATAAAATAAATATACAGAATGTTAAACTTCGTACAGTTACACTCCATAAAATCCAACATTTTAAAGTTTGATTATTACATTTGCATACTGCAAAGTATGCATTTCTCATAAGAACAAAAATCTGAATAGTTCCTGTATGAAGTGTTCCTATGAAATAAAACCAGTTTCAAGTGGTTTACTGACCACTGTGCCTTTCAAAAATATTTACATTTCAGTGCAACAAGATTTCTCTCTAAAAAAATTACTGATGTCTGTGTTTCATTTTTTTAATAGCCTAGATGAATTAGAAGTAATATAAACTATTTTTTCCCTGAAATTTGTATAATATTATTGGCAACACCTGAAATTTTCATTTGATTTTGTTGGCAAATAAGAGAGTTTTAAATTATTTTCATAATCAATGGCACATTACCGTGGAAACCTCAGGCATGCAAAAATGACAGTTTTATTTCAATTTAACAGCTCTCCAGAAAATAAATGAGCAGAGATAGAGCACTGAAACTTGGTATATTTTCTTATCTGTATAGAAGAATCAACCATACCAAGTTTCATTAAAATACAAATCGGTGGATGACATGGTCTGGTTGACCAACGGAAAGGCTTAATGTAATGTTTTTAAACAAATTATTTAGGTGATAATACTAATATTTTATCTCTAACATGTTTTCTTAAGTTATATTAAATAATTAATAGTTTTCCAGTACTTCACACTATATAACTACACACTATTTTATGCCCAAGGAAATAAATAAGCATATCGGTGTTGTATTATTTGACAAAATCAAGTTTTTCAGACAAATATTAGTTTTTAAATGTGAAGGATTAAAATAGCCATTAATTTTATTGTTGGATGTGATAGAAAATATCTTGAAGATAATTTTAGTAAAAAGTTTTGTTTGATTATCTTTAACCCTCAGGTAAATATTGGCTGTAACGTGAACCCTTGCAATCACTTTCCGGAAATAAAATATTTGTAAAATAACAATTTATGGTAATTTTTTGGTAAGGCCTAGAGTGTTATGATATTTTTTTCCAAAATCAGCATGTTTTATTTAGTTAAACTACAAATTTTCATTGAGTTCTATTGATAAATATTAAAGATATGATTTTTTCTGAGAAAATAAACACGTTCTGTCTGTGGCCTCGGGCGAGCCCCGGCCGGCATTTTAGTAAAAACTTTGAAAGGTTGTAAAAAGAAAACCAATAGAGATAGGTCAATAAAACTTGGTATGGTTGTTTATCTATATTTATAAAAAGAACAAATTTACCAAGTTTCACAAAAATCTGTGACTTTGGGTGTTTTGCCCTGGTTGAGTTGATATGGAATGACCCATTGATATGTAACAAAACTTAATATCTTTATCAATTCTTTGACATTTTCCTTTAAATTCCCTTAACATAAGAAACCCTGTAAAAGAATAATATTATGCTAACTTAAATAATTTTTTTTCATTTCACCTTTTTGCCAGCAGCTGCTCCAACCTTCGATTTCTTTGTACCCCGGACCTTCTTCATCCTGTTTTTGCGTTCCTTACGCTGTTTCCTTGTCTGTGTCTTTTTCTCGAACAAACCATGCTGAAGAAAATAAAAATTATGATTACTGTATGAAATTGAAAATAAATTTAAACATTCTGATTTTAAGGAGTGATTGATACAAAGACTCATCATGGTGGTCATGCCTTAAAATTAAGAGGGGCTAAAGTGATAGAGCGAATATTTTGCTAACACAGTTAAGTGGACGTTGCAGAAACTACCTCAATACATTTCGATTGGTCACAACCATACTGGGGACAAGAAACAACATCCAGTATTGAATGTAAAAAACTGTGGCTAAAGAAATGCTGCTGAAGCTCAGCACATGTGAGACCCGATACTCAGGTAGAGTTGAGGGAGGTAATTTGGCCGCGTAAAGCAGTCCTTTCCATTTAATACACACTATTCATTGACTACGATCAAAGCCTATGTGCCCAGCAGTTTCAGCAACTGCCCATTTCGTGCCTTTATTTTAGCCCAATAAAGATGGGAGGGGTTTATGATACAAGATAAAAAATTTGGGCTAGGCCCTATTTATTTTGCTTTTTATGTAGAATATGATGGTCTATTTGATCAATTTTAACCATTATAGATTAGTTCAAAATATTTTTAAAAAATCAAAAAAACCGAATCAAATAGCCCAAATCTTAATCTTTCATTAAAACCCACTCCCGCCTTTATCGAAATTAAAATAAAGGTGCAAATTGGGAGCAGGAGAAGCACTGAATGACGTTCTGAGAAGAGCCCTTTAGATTTTGGAGCCTTTAGAAAGGAGCCTCTTGATCACAATACTATATAATTTTAACTAGGTTTAGGTTATTTGATATAAAATATTTTGTAGAACAATACCCAGACAGATGAGAAAACTTGAATAAAATGAGAGGGAATCAAAAGTTACAATTTTATAGGGATTAAAAAAAAAAAAGGGTTTGACCCTACTAGCATTTAGATAAATAATATTCAAAAGCATAGGACTCCTGCCTGGCAGATAGCATATGTGTTGATTGGAAAAAATTAACTTGAAATATATATTGTTCTGACATTACAGATGTTTCAATTGTGATTTTCTTATCAAGATATTCTAACTATATCGTTTTTGTTTGTCAATTTCTTTTATAAAATTGATATAGTAGTTTTGGGCCGATTATACGATTCAAATAAACAAGTTTTGATATGACAACTCTGTCACAACTTCTGCTACTTTAAACAATTTAGAAAGAATACTATTATAATTTAGAGTATTGATAAATTAGGGATAAGATAAAGGTTAATTTGATTTAAGGGGTATGGATTTATTGGATTTCATTGTAACGGTGAGGTTAACCAGGGAAGCCAGTTTCGATGCTATTTGAATAACTTGTTTTGAGGATTTGTTGGCATTTTTGCAACTTACCCTTGCAAGCCTGTGTTTGGGTTCGAATTTCTTGGCATAGTCCATTGTATCATAGACAAGGGCAAAGCCGGTTGACTTTCCACCACCAAAAGCTGTTCGGAATCCAAAACAGAAGACAACGTCAGGTGTGACTTTGTACATTTTAGCCAGTTTCTCCCGAATCTCTGTTTTCTTAACCGAAGGTTGCCCTGGGTGAAGAACGTCAACCACCTGAAAAATTGAAAGATTTGAAAACATGACGAACACACTTTTTATTAATTAAGTTTATAGTTGTACTTAAATTACTGTAAAACTTTCTCTCTACTATTGAATTGAATTAAGTTTTTTTCCTACTTAACAAAAACAGTCAGAACTTGTTTCTCTTTGCATAAGCCACTATTTTACAGAACGCTGTGGTGGTTAGGTTAACTTTGTTATTGATATATAGGCCAGAATTACTTTCACTAAGTCTAACTCTAAACAAATCAACTGGTATCAAGTAGTTATAAGGCAGACCGTCTAGACAGCTATAAATAGACCAAGATCAGGTCATTGACGGAAGCATCATTAAATATTTTTCACAAATTTAACAATAACCTAACCCCCACAATGTGCTGTAAACTTGGCGGAGTACACATAACTGTCCAAGTGTTGGGGCATGTTGATGATAGGTTCGCCGAGATTATCAGTGACATGACTTAAAGCAAGCAGAACTAAAAAACCAGAGAGCTTGGAAACTTGTAGTTAAACATAGTTTTTAGTAAATAATAGTCTTCCTTCATTTTATGGATTTTTAAAAATCACAGTTCAAAATAACCTAAAAAAAAGGTGGCTTATGTATAGCAAAAAAGTACCAAGCATCCTAGGCATACATAATTATATTTATGCTTAAAAATTTACTGGCTTCCACTGTTGATTTTTTGTAATGGTTTTTTTAAATTTCCTATTACCTCCACCCATTACATATTCATACATTCTTTATTCACAAATTGTACATGGTACAAGAATAGTGTCAACTGTTCAACAAAATAAAACAAATCAGAAATTATAAAAACCACTCCCTAAGTAAGAACTCTAAATCAAAATGAATTCTTTTTATTTCTTATAATATTTCCTCATAGAGCTGGTGGATCAGTTGAGACTCATATAAAAAAAACTCTTGAAAAGAGTAAAAAGGGAATTTTCAATAAGTAGAGATAATTATAGAGAAAATCATAATTGACCCGTTTTAGGGCCCAATAACATAACTTGTAATATTATTTTTTTAAGTGCTTTTTCACACCAGCATGTCAAGAGCAGAACTTATTAAAATATACTAAGCTTAGTAGACTATTAACCTTAGTTAAATTTTAATTCCCTTAATTTTTCAACATTTTTAGAATAGACTGAACTAAAAAAGCTATGACCATGTAAAACTATGTTAAATTGTAGAACTTTTTGCTTATCACAGTAAGTTAATAAAGATCAGTGGTCCAACGTTGTTATTGTTTCATAATTAACTTATTGGTGGCTATTGATACTGTTACCAACTTACCATTTGTTTTCTACATAATAGTCGGTTGGTCATGAACTTTCTCGTCCGGATAGTGGCTGTCCCCTCAGTCTAAAAAAATATTTAATTATTGAGAAATGGAATGAAAATTGTTAGGTACCCCTAGGCCTAGTTACATTTACCTTAATACCTTTATTAAAATGGCGACCTAACTAGATAAGATAGGTAGTTTAAGCCAAGTATGAATGAGAGATGAGCGTAGGATAACTGTGGCCCGATCTTGCAGTTCTGTTGCTGATTAAGGTCGAAATTCTCTCCTAGACAGCACTGTTAATAGCCCAACAGCCAATGGTATCTAGGGACCTACAGTTCAACGTGGGATCCAAACCACAATTTCGACCTTGTAGCCTATCTTCGAATTTGTCTAATTATGAGGATGAGGATGAGGATAGACTTTATGGATGGACTATTATTCATATACTTAAATGGATAACTATATGGTTAACATTGTTGTTTTTTTTTATTTTTGATGTATCTTTTATTGATTGTTATCACTCAAATATTACATATTGTGCCTTGACCTGTATAACTTAGGACTAGTTTTATTAGAATATTATCCATTATTTTGACAGAGTGATTAGTTAAGGTGACTGAAGCCTAAATTGACTTTACCTATTGTAGGCCTAACAAAAGATTTGACTTTGACTTTGATTACTCACTCAATAGGCTCAGACAACTGACTCCGCTGACAGAAATAAACAACTGAGCGCTGACGTATTTAACTATAATTCCATTTTTCTCTTCATTTAAACATTTTAATTAGGCCTAAACTAATGAGACTTTAATACAGATCTATACGAAGTAACAATATAAAAACTTCTTAGGGGTTGACAAAACAGAAATTCATTTGGCTTCTTCCAAAAAGCCAGACAATTGAAGCGTTACTCAAAAATACGATCGGACATTTTTTTTTGCTCTAAAAAGAGGACATGTACGGGAAAAGAGGACGTATAGTAACCCTACTCAAGACAGTAGGCCCTATTCAGGATAATAGGCAGAAAGACCTATAGGCCTACCAAGAAAATAACAGGCCTAGGCCTAAGGGCTATAATGATGATTTATGAAAAATAACTTATTGAACTTATTTAACGCAAGAAAGGTGTCGTGTTTCAGTATGATATCGATACATAAATTTCACGTAGCCTATTTATAGTTTTATTTTTTATCTCCCTATAAAATTATGAAATAAAATATTCTAGGAAGAAAGTTTGCTTTGTATTTAAAATGTCTTACAATTTAGTTTGCTAATATACATAGCCTAGGCCTATAGCTTAATTCCTATGAGTAAAAAAATATATAGTTTAACGTATGTAGCCTAGCCTACATATCAAAACTTTCTGTTTCTTGACTAGGGTAGCCTATAAGTTAAATGCTGAGGATGTTGAATGATAAGGTAAATGGCCCAAATACCAACACCTTAAGGCTGAATTCCAGTTTATATTTAGCAGAAAAACACTTATAGGTTTTTAAAGCTTGAGTATTATAAATTGATTAATTTTGCCATTTCAAATAGGCCTACTTTCATATTATTAAAAAATTAAACAATAATCTTGACAGTTTGTAAGTATCTAAAAGTTGGGAAAACAAGTTTGTCAATTTTCTAAAAATACAGACAACTCATGTCCTGATTACCGACATTGACATTTAAACACAATTTTGAGAAAGAAGAGGAGCATTATTGTACAAACAAAAAAATATTTTATGGTTGTTTGTCCTTTTATTTACCTATCCCACAACTTTGGTTTTAATATTTTGTCATTCTCCATCTCCAAAAATAAAAGGTCACACTTCCAAGTTCTGGCGATTCTTCAATTGGGTGATTAAGACCCAACCTAACTCTTTATTTTACAGAAAACCAATTAAAAACGTTTTATAAAATTTATTTATACTTGACAAAAGTAATTTAAGTTAAATATCTTCGGTATCATTTAGGTATAAAATTGCAAACAAATACCGAAATACTACGAGAGAATAAACGACAGAAGTAAAAAACTAGCGAATAGACGGCAGACAAACAGCTCTAATGGCGGCAGGCCGGCAGACGACGGCCACAAATATCTGAATAATATTTTATTTAACATTACAATTAATATTTATAAAATTCATTACATAAATTGATATATTACATTTCTTTAAATATAAAAGATGAAACTAAAACATGTTTTATAAGTGTCAGTATTCATAGTTGGAAAAAAATAATACCAACAATGGTGAAAACACTGTCAGTATTTGTAGAAGTGACAAAATTTTGTTTAAAATACAAACATTTTAAATTAAATTACAAGAAAAAAGAGAGCAGTATTTATGATTAATATTTCAAAACCTTATTATTTGGTCTCCAATTAAAACATAAGTTTAACATGAACATAATATGTTCATGTTAAACTTATATTATAAGTTTTAATTAGGCCCCTACCTATTCAAAAACACTTATTCCCTAATGCATATCTCTATGTTCCTAGCGCAATCCTGTAAGATTCTTAACTAAAATCACTGTAGAGGACCAAGTTCAGACATAAATTACAAGCACAAACATATAAAAGGAGGAAACTTATTTCTTTTTTCTTATAGAAAAAAGACCACTTACTCATCTAACTTAGAAAGTAGCCAATACAGACGATGAATAGCTTATAGGATATTTTGAGATCAAATGTGACTTTGTCAGTATTTGGTGCACTGTCTGTATTTGGAGCATTTACCTTAATTTGTGGGAACCGTTGTTTCTGTAGATACCAGTTTTAGCGAATTTCCTTATAGGGAATACGCTATTACAAGGTAGTAGCCATGGTAAGACCTAAGCCCGGGACCACTTTACTTTTTCATTTTGAGGTCCCCAGAAGCCAAGAACACCGTTCGTTCATTTTCATATATATATATATATATATATATATATATATATATATATATATATATATGTGTGTGTGTGTGTGTGTGTGTGTCCGTGGTACCGATAACTTTTGAAGCGGACCTCCGATTTTGATCAAATTTGGTATGAAGGTGTAAGACCAGGTCTATTTGCATGAGTTCGCGAACCAGCATTGTCGGGTTATGGGAACGGGGTTATATGGGGTTTCAAAGGGGTTAAAATTGGGTTTTTGGCATTTTTGGACCTTAGTTTTCAAAATTCATGAATTTTAACTAAAACCATTCAAAAGAGCTTAAAAAAACAAACATTTAGTATTTTGAATTTTAAACATACTTTACGGAGAAAATTCAAAAATATGTTTTCCATGTTATTCTTATGGGAAATCAAGAAAACCCTATATCTTACCTATTTTTTGACATAATCAAATTTGGTATGTACATTATCCAGATAGGGTTTAACTTATGCTTGCTTACAAAACCCATATGGCGGCAAACCTACATACTCACCCCCATGGGGTTTATGAGGAAAATAAAAAATTGTCAGAGCTTGATACAATTTTGTGTTTACATTCACCAATCACTGAATAACTTAGATTTTTTAACAACACCCCATGGCATCAAACCTACATACTCGATCCTATGGTGTTTTTATGGGGAAAGTAAATAATGTGAAATTCCATTGGAAATTCGCTGAGTACGCAGGTCTGCTGCGACGGGGGTATTTAGGCCTATTATATTCCGTGCTATACATAATTTATACCAATGTGAATGTGTGTATATTTATATAAATATATATAGGCCTACAAGTTTATATATATATATATATATAATCTAGAAATACATGACAAGGTGTTGTTATAGTTTTACTCAAGGACAAGAATAAGGCAATTCAAGGAATATAGGCCTAGGCCCTAACTTATTTCATTGTAAAAGTTTTAATGTCATAGGCTATAATTTACAGCTAAAAACATTATAGCCTAAAATAAATGGGGGACTTGAATTGAATAACCTAAAAAACAAATTTAGCTTCAAAACGGCTTTTGGAAAATGTTTTTAGCTCTTCCTCTTCTTTTTGTTTGTAAACAATACTCCAGTGTTCAAGAAACTCAAAAATTTACACTAGGCTTATCGCACAGCGATTTCAACATTGTTCACATATACCTCAGTGGAGGAGTAACTAGTGAAGCAACAATAACAACCAGTTAGGCCTGTACGTGGGATACCCATCTAGGGTTAAGAAAATTTAAGCTTACTACATGAGTAAACTATTTATAAAATTATTCTATGGCTAAGCCTAATAATAGAAACAATAGAATGTTTGCTTCGTGACAATATATTTTTTTACAACAAAATATATTGGTTCTTACCAACAAAATGGGCAGCAAGAGGGTCAAAACAATGCAAGTTTTAGGGTGATATGCCACTTTTGACACAGGGATTAAAACAAGACCGTTACAATAATGACATAACAAATAACCTCAATACGATCAGATACATCCCATAATAGTAAATTACAGGGTTTAGTCACAAAATGATGAAGAATTAGATCTAGGCTAGGTTAAGTAGGTTAGGTTGAAGGAAAGATAGACTAAGGTAGGATTTTCAAAAACAAAATTAAAATTAAGGATATAATATGTATGTTTAGAAATTATTATGGTTATAAAATACTGCGGGATTGTAACATAACAAATTGATAAAAATTATCTTACCATGTTGAGAATTAATAATAATAACCTCTCACAAAAGGAGACAACCGAAACCGAGCAGAAGCATTAAAGGAAGTACGTCACGTCATCGTCAAGAACGAGAAATGAGTTCCCATATAGTAAGCTTCCGGTAGGAAATTGTGAAATCATTGACCTATAGTCACTGGTAGTATAGAGTTTATTTGTATATTTGTAAAATAATAAAAAAATAAAAATAAAATATATAATTGAAAAATCTTTGTGATTATTTTCATGAGGTCGTGAACTAGCATGATCGGGTTATGGGAATGGAGTTTTATGTGGTTTAAAAGATGTAAAAATGGGGTTTTAGCATTTTGGGACATCAATTTTCAAAATTAAACAACTTAAACTAAACCAATTTAAAAGAGCTTAGAAAACAAAATAATAGTATTTTGAATTTTTAACTTGGCGAAACAGATCACGCAGAAAAGCCAAAAAGAGGTTTCCCATGTTAATCTTAAGGGAAATTAACAAGACCATGTATATCGCTTATTTATTGATATCACTTGGTAAAATTTTGTATTTAACCCATATGGTGGCAAACCTACACACTCCCCCCATGGGGTTAATGGCGAATATTAAAGAGTGTCGAATATAATAATATGTAATGTAATTAAAAGTTATAACGACGTCGTGGTCGAGAATAAAATCTTTTATATGTTAATGTTTTACATTGTCTGCATGTACATGAACACGACACAAAAGAACCTGGTAGACGTGACACTACCATTTTAATTGGCAATAACAGAAGTAAAAACTAACATAAAATTACAGTCATCCCAGTTTTTGAAAGTGTCTAACCTAACCCAAACTAACTTTGTAAAAAACTATCACTTCGTAAAAGTCTACTTTCGGACGAAATTTTGTTAGGCGAGGTACAATTTATATTGTTTCAAAAAAGCGTAGAAATAAAATTACCAATAGTTAAGAATGCGCAAATTCGGACGCAAGACAAGGTGCTGCCCGGCATATATGGGAGAGGGAACGGAACGGGAAGAACGGGGAAATTATCTTGCCAGGTACGAAATAATTACCCTCGATATTACCCTCCGAGTGGTGAAAGGGGAATTCCTTGTGTCGCATGTACGCGTCGTGTACGATTTTCGGCTGTCCAACATGGACACTTCAGGGCAGGACATGGTACCACTGCAGTAGCAATGCATTATGGAGGAAGTGGTGCGCCGTAAATTTTAATCAAATATATTGTAATGTTAAATTAAAAAGTATAGCTTTAACTTATATGGTAATATAGAGAAAGAGCCAAACTTACTAAAAATCACTAAAAAGAGTATTTCCATTTATACACGAAATTACATCAGACTTAATGGCGTGCACGCGAAGCGAATACGGCCACGATGTACGATTACTCAGTGTTATGTACGGAACATAAAACTTTTCTTTATAAATTACAAATTTAATATATTAGGAGCAATAATTTTTTTCGATTATTTTACTAAGTGAAAGTCAAAGCTTTTTATTTGCCATAAAATTTACACAATCATGGGCAAGAGTCGAGTCATATACAAAAAGTTAACTAAAACTAAAAAATAAATAATAAAATTTAAATCTTCAACAATAGGCTAAAAGAAACAAAACAGTATTGTCATTCCTTCAATTCTTGTAAATAATCGTGAACAGAATAATATTCCTTTGAAATTAAAAACTTTTTTAAAGAACATCTAAACACTTTTATGTTATTCTCTTTCTTTAGGATGGATGGCAGGGCATTAAATAATGCTATACTTGATTGATGCATTTGTTTTTCGGAAAAAGAGGTGTGGTGGATTGGTGGCGGGATATTAGTTCTATTTCGGAGGTTGTATGAGTGGCAAGGTAATGAGTGGAAGGTGAAAAGGTGGCTATTGCGCTTAAAAAAAGGTAAGACATTCTAGAATGTAGATGCAAGGAAAGGGTAGGATGTTGTTGGTCTTGGAAGTGTGTTCTGCAGGAGTCCGAGTACTTAAGGCCAAGAATGAGTCTAAGGGCTTTCTTTTGCATCAAGAAAATTGAAAGTGTTTTGAGGCTCTCTGAACCCCAAGCAGGGACACTATAAGACATGTACGGGAACAGACAACCATAGTATGTATGCAGTTAACAAAACATCCATTTTTGCAAAATGCGCAAGCCTGCGAAGAATAAAAATGCCAGAGCTTAGTAGTTTTTGTAATACTTTATTGATATGGGATGCAAAATTTAACTTGTCGTCAATGATTAAGCCTAGATAATTCACTTCACCGCAGGAACTAATTTCGGCATCTCCAATGAAGGTGTTATTGGATGACAATGAACCAGAAATATTTCGCATTCTGAAGTTGATAAGTTTTGTTTTCAAAGTCTTGACACAGAGAAAATTATTAGTAAGCCAATGGAAAACTGAACTACCTTGTAGAAATGTATTGATTTCAAGAAGCTCACGATCAGGAGATGAAACTACCAAGGATGTATCGTTGGCAAATAGACATAGATGATGATCTCCCACAATACTTGAATGGATATCATTGATGAATATCAAGAATAAAATGGGTCCCAAGACTGAACCCTGTGGAACTCCACTTTTTACAGCTATTGGGAATGAATAGTAGTCTCTCATACAATCCCTATCATCAATAAAAGGAATTTTCACACTTTGTCTGCGGAATAGAAGGTATGATTCTAACCAGTCGAAAGCCTTCCAGCCAATTCCACTATTTGAGGGCTTTCTTAAGAGAAGGCCATGGTCCACTACATCAAACGCCTTACTAAAGTCAAAAAACAAACCAAAAGTTTATCTTCTATTATCTAAAGCCAAAGATACCTCATTTATAAGACTGTACATTGCGTTCAAAGTTGAAAGTTTGTCTCTGAACCTAAATTGGTGATTTGAGAGAATGTTGTATTTATCAAAGTATTTTTTGAGTCTGAAGAGAACCAACTTTTCGAGAACCTTGGAAAATGTTGACAAGATATTGGTCGATAGTTAGATCGGTCAGATGTGTTGCCTTGTTTAAAAATGGGATTGACTATTGAAAGTTTGAGGGCATGAGGAAAACGACCTGTCTGAAATGAAGAGTTTGCAAGGAAGGCCAATGGAACAGATAATTCATTTGCGCAATGTTTCAATAGGACAGCAGAGACGGAATCTGGGGATGAAGAATAGCTCGGTTTTAGCGAGCATATGACACTCTTTATTTCTGGTGGATCGGTTGGGGACAGAAATAAAAATGTTGGATCACGAATTTGCGTTTTATCACACAGAGAAGGAGAGTAAGATATAGTAAGATATAAGTAACATTCTTGGAAACTTTTTCAGCATGTAATTTTTGTCAACTAAATGTTTTTCATCTGACGCATGTACATACCATCATGTACAATTTTTGTAAAATGGCGGTTGCCGTTAAATAAATAAATAAATAAAATAAATAAGTAAGGTTTTGTTTGAGCTGAATGACACTCGAAATGAGGCGCTCAGAAACTGACACAAAAAACAAATTGAAACTTTCTGAAACCAAAGAGGGCTCATCAACTAACATATTTTCATCGATTTTTACAACAATCTTTTGAAATGTGCTAGATGTCTTTTGTGGGTTCAGTTCGTTTATGACTTCCCATACTGCTTTTGATTTGTTCCTGGAACTATTTACATGTTTAAGAACTGATTCTGATTTGGCAATGCGAACGCGATGTCTGAACTGCTTTCTAGCCTCAATATACATTTACTTTAGCTGATGCGAAGAATCATAATTCCTACTTAAGCTATGGAGAAACAGCAACGTCTCTCTTAATTCCATAAGACTGTCGTCAAGAATAACTTTGGTGTGACGGTTCTTAGTTTTTATCTTGAATCTGATAGAAGAAAATGCAATATCTATATAAGTAATTATGGATAGGAAGTTGTTAAACTGAAAGTCTACATCGTCAGATATTTCCAGCAATGACCAAGTCTCAGTACTTAATAATTTATTGAAAAGTTGATCATTACTTTCACTGAATTTCCTTTTGAAACTAAATTTTGCCGTTTGTGGACAAGGAGGTGAGTTAATCTGTGTAAGACCATTTTGATCATGGTGGTCAGATATTCCACTGACCAAAACTGAGGAGTCAACGATTGATTGCTCGATGTCCGTAAATATGTTGTCAATGAGAGTCTTAGATCCATTAAATTCCCTTGTAAACGTAAAAATAGTGCTGCGAAAGACAAAGGTTGCCATAAGATTTACCAATTTCTCCGATGAGGGGCTGGTTACAGCTAGGTCGATGTTGAAATCGCCTGTTACAATGGTGTGGACTTTAGCTGCTACTAATCCTAATAACTAACATGGGGGTCCATGAGGTTGAATTTTGAAAAAAATTATTTTTTAGTTTTGTTCACTTTTTTGTTCCCTGATTAATTACGAATTATTTCCAGCAAATTTCATAAAAATAGGTCAAAGCAAACAGTATTTATTTAATATTTTATAGTCGTATGTTCAGGGGATTTTCAGCACTTTAAGTGAGGTTCCGCGAGCAGTGTATGGAAATAATTGCGATTTTCCGAAAGTTTGTTTTTTAACACGTATGTACCTTTTCTCAAAAACGATTAAAGGTAGGATCCTGAAATTTTTACCACACTTTCAAATTACCTATTTACACATACTAGAAATCGCCTCATGGTTGAAATTCAACCAATTTTTTTTAGTTGATCTGAACCGTCTGGATCCAATTAGTGAAAACATTATGTCATATCTGAATCATCTGTTTTTCCTGGTTGTATTGCATTTGTTATTACAACAGCTGTCTAATGATTCCTTCAAAATTATCCTTTTCTCATAAGATTAACATTGAAACTTTGAAAGCCTGTAGGGCGTAGCCCCGTGGGCCGATAAGAATTAAAACGTGATTCTGCTCATCTACAGCATACAATACCTTTCTAACGGTATGCACGGATTTCTCCTACGATGCACACGAGCTGAGAAAAAAGGAGGAAATGAAACACGCTTGCGTATTAAGGGGGTCACTGCACGTAAAAATCGAAAAAAATTCAAATTTTATTTTTTTAATTAAAATTATAGTAGGGAATTTCCTCTTTAAAATGATGTAAGTTTTATGTTTCTATGGTAACGGGAAATAATTGAAAAACACAGTTTTACTAGACTTGTTCTTTCAGTAGTTTACGCAGCAAAATGACTAAGGTTGCAGCCTTTGTTTTGCTGTTTCATATGTATAATTGTTACATAAACTAAGTAATAATTTTGTGAACTTTGGCTACCGTGATAATCAGCCGAAAGCTAGCAGACAGATGGAAGGGTCCTGTTTGTTTACATATTTGTTTATGTTAACATTTTGGTTATGTTTTGTTACAGTGTCAGTTATAGTAAGTGAAAAGTGTTTTATTTGACGTTTTTTCCGTTTTCCGAAAGTTTTATTTTTCAGCACTTATGTACCTTTTTCTCGGGAACGGAAAAAGATATCTTCGTAATTCTTTTTTTTAAATTCTCAGGACTCTACACTCTATAAGCTGAAATAAAAGTTATTTTTATATAATGATTAGGTATTTAATAATTAAATAAAATTCCCGGTTTTTTTATTAGAAAAAAAGTGATTTTTATGAACAATCACCGAAAATTCAAATATTGTGACAAAAATGTAAATTTGATTTCCAGTTGTACCAAAGGACCTAATTTAAATAATAAAACAAATTCCACCATTTTATCTTCAGCCATTTAGTAGAAAAAGGTACATATGTTAACATTACAGAAGATAGGACGCAGTGATAGATTTATAACATTTCATAAAGATAAAAACCAAAACAATATAATTAACCTCATTACTACATTATATTTTTTGAAAATTTTATTATATTTACATAACTTACTGTGTTTATAATTTTAAACACAAATCAACCAAATGTTATAAATATTTGCATAATAGTGTGATCAACACAGGGTAAAAATTTCATTCTGATATGTGTTATGGATCCTGAGAAAAAGGTACACAAAGTTAGTGAAATTAACATGGTGGAGATACAACCTCACGGACCCCCTTTAGAAATAAATAATTTGTAACTAAGAAAATATATTACTAGGAGTACGCTTGTTTAACGCGTATGGGTATGAACAGCAACATAAGCCAGATAAATAACCAGTAGGTATATTTACAAATTTTATTATTTTAGTAAAAACTTTTTTTTATTATTGTTTGTTAATACAAAATACAGTATGTCTTTCTAGTATTCATAACCTTTTTTAAAATATTTCATAAATAATAAACTGTATTATATTCAGGGCCGCCCCGAGGGCGGGGCGACCGGGGCGGTTGCCCCGGGCGCCGCGGCCAAAGGGGCGCCGCGGCCGAGAGGAAATCCCCGATTTTTAAAGGCTTGACAAAATTGTAAAACCTCCATCTGTAAATATTTTTGTTAAAAATAGTTTAATAATAATTTTGTTGATTAGTTCAAATAAACATTTAAAACAATTTATTATAGTCGGGGAATGAGTGACTAGTTATTCATTGTAACTTTAAACCTTTTTTTACAAAGCTAGTGGAAGTGAATCATGATAGCATCGCTTTTGGCTGCATGTAGCCTACTACTGGCAAGCTGATCTTACGCACTGCAAAAATGGATTGAGTGCTCATTTGAGCCCGGCGGTCGCGCAGTGGTGAACTACGCATACGCCCACCCCGTCACTCCTTAACCCCTCATGTAATTTGATGTGGTGTTGGTGTGTACATTCTCTCTTATTATTTTTGTTCTGTGTCTTACATTAACTAGCAGCATTACATTACATTACAAAACAATAGTAAGATGTACAAAAGTAGTCCGATGGAAATTTAACAGCTGTGTCCCTGTGTACCCACTCACCCACTTTCGCCCTGCAATGTTATCATTTGTGGTTATGTTTATCATGTGTAATACCAGTATAAAATGTGTTTCACAAAAAAATTTGCAACAATGTATCGATTCTCATCGGACTGTCTTCGTGAATCTATCTTCTTATTTCTATAAGGGTTTCGTCTGTTACTTCCCTTTTTCTCTCGACCTACTGAACCGATTTTTAATATTGAGGGGTCATTTTAAAGTTTAGTACTGGTATATACCGCAGTGAAGAATCGTAATTAAAAAGGTCATATTGTTTCAGGCTTCGCCCCCTCGCCTTTATTTCTAGAGGGCACTTTAAAATGTTGACCAACTTTTATTGCAAGTTCTTGAATGTGAATTGTAATTTAACAGCTGATTACCTTCAGATGAATTTTAAAAGCCGGATAGTAAACAAAAATAGATCTAAGTTATGTCACTTCATAATCAACATTCACATACTGTAGGTGAGTTTCACTTATACAGAATCATAAAATGCGCAACTTGCGCACGGGCCATCTCGTCCTACTACAACAGCATTGAAAAGTTAGTCACGCACCTAATTTAGTGCTTAGAATTGTAATTTAACATTACAGTTTATAAGATATGCCAATTATTTAATTTAGGGGGCGCTAGTCAAAACCTTGCCCCGGGCGCCTATTGCCCTTGGGGCGGCCCTGATTATATTCAGTGCAGTTACAATACTACAGGCAGAAAATAGTTTCCATAACACATGCTTACTCAATGTTTGACAACAAACAACTCAAGCGCCGTCTAACATAGCCTTGCACCGTTATTTACAATCCACAATGCATTTCTAATGGGAAATTAAATTACGTCTCATTACTTTAATACTTAACAGAATAACTTCAGAAAGAACTTCACCTTACAAATTACGCCTAAAATATACTATGAAGTTTGTAGTCGATCTGATGATTCTTATGCAAACGTAATCGTCGGTCAATGAAATCGGGATTTAACACTACACTGTGCGACCAACAGTCATATGTATGATGATTCACTCCTCTTCGATCCGTTCAATCAATTACAACTAAATTTATTCCAAGAAAAAAAAGTAATTCAATAAGTAGGCCTTTTTCAAAAAGAGAAAGTTTAATCTATATTTATCAGTTGGTTGAATAATCATTGAATTTTTATTGCAAATTGTAATTCAATTAAAACATTACAGCCTCCTGAGGTCCGAGATGCCTAAGGAAACCACTTTGGTTGGGTCCGATGACGTTGCAGCTCTCATTGCTGCACTCAACGTTGAGCTGGCCCAACTAAAATTGAACCAAGTCATGCGTGTGGTCAACACCTGGATGTCCGATCACGGTCGCTTGCTGTCAGTAAGACGGAGATCGTGATTGTCACGAAGAAGAGGATTGACACCGTCGTAACGTTCCGAGTGGGAAGGGAGGTGGTTCAGTCAACCTGGGCTGCCAAGTACTTTAAGGCTATGGTGGACACCAAGTTAAACTGTAGGGATCAGATCTCCCGTAACAAGGCCGCTAAATTGACACTTTTTGAGGAAAAACCCATGTATTCAGGACAGAAAATTTTTCAAAAACTTCTCGCTTACATTAGATTAGAAAATAATTTGTCAAAGTTTATGAGTGAACTTAAAAACCTTTTACTAAGTTAGTCATTTTACAATCTATATGAATTTTCTGAGTTTTGTCAACGCTACCCCAAAAATACCTAAACCTGGTCGGTTCATATCTCACCATAAAAACTTACCTACTGAACCCCGAACCTCCATCAAACTACTGTAAACACTATGCCCAATGGGAACAGTATTGACGGATCCAACGCCACAATGCGGCCAACTAGATGACCCTCAAAGTACCAAGTAAGCAAGTAAGTGCTAAGGTAGTCACTTACCTTAGTAGGCTGATGGCCAATGTTGGGGGTCCCCGATCCAACAGAAGACGTCTATTGATATCCGCGGTCCAGTCCGTGCTTCTTTTGGAACAAGGTGTGGGCAGACACTCTAGATAAAGAGTTTGACAGGTTGTGAGAGTTGTGACTCACCCGGGTTCAGCGTCAAGTAGCGCTCCATCAGGTGTGTTCCACCCAAGAAATCTAGAATGAGAAGGAAGTAAGTGACATCAACAAAAACAATAACAAAACCGATGACGTCAAAGGTGCAGCACTAAAAATATTCAAAGCAAACCACTCATATGTCAAGAGACACAATGGCGTCAGAGGTGCAGGATCCGCTTAAATAAGCTCCAATCAGCTGTTGTGTCACCTACCTCGGTTTGTTCTAGATACATTGGTTCCACCTACCGGACAGTGTCTGAGCCTGCCGTCCTGGTGGTCGCCATAGTCATCACTGTTAAGCTCTTGACAGGAGAGAGGAAGGCGATTCATCAGAGACTATGCGAGAGCAGCAAGGACACAGCAGACCCTCCTCACAGTTCTTCCCGAGCTAAGGCCATTCTTCTCATCTTTCAGGTCTTAGCTCACCGTCTTTATTCTTCCTGAGCTAACCTTGCTCACCTTCTTTTTTTCGACCCCGAATCAAGGGTGTCTTTCCACCTTCTTTTCGACCGGCGCATGCTGGGGGGTCCTGGGAGTGTCCCTGTTGTGTTGCAGGGACTGATGTGTGCCTCGCACTGCCGATGGTCTCCTCCAGTGTGTCGTCAGAAGCCAGCCGCTTCGGACCCTAGTCAGGGAGTGCGGCATGGATGCAGGGATCGGACTCTGCATTGCCACGGTGCGACCCCCAGCACGTCCGGCACCTTGTGTGTATCGGTGCTGGGCAAACGGAGGTTCGGGCCCCAGAGTCCTGGGGTAGGGGTGTCTTATCTCCTACGGGGGGTAGACCTCCGAGGGTGTACCCCGCTCTCGGCCGATGAAGGGCCGCTCCTTGCCGCACGATGCGCTGGTGACATGAAAGCATGGATTTTATCAACCGAAACACGAAGAACGTAAAGGAGAATGAGCAAGCCGCTTTTAGGCGAAGCTCTATTGTGCAGAGGTCTCCGACCTCGAAGACTGGGACGCCGACAGGGGGAATTAAAACCTCCCCCCCACCGGCACCGTTCAAGACGGTAAGTGACGCCGGATCGCCGTCCGAGCCTGAAAAGGAGAAAGTGGATGTCAATCTAGCGATGAAGGTGACCGAGGCAGAAACCTCAAAAGCCAGGCTCGATGGAATACCTCCCAGGAAGAGCCCTCTTCGTGCGGCATTCGAGCTGCAAATGCTTCGGCAGGCAGCAGGACGACGCCCACGAGGAGAGACTCATGTCTGAAGAAGATGAAAGCTCTTTTGAAGGAGATGGCCAAGGCCCTCTTAATTCAAAAGAACGTAAACAAGGCCATAAAAGAGGGGATTCCGAAACTCGAAGATTCTCTAGACGAAATCGAGGAATGCCGGAAAATCAGGCTAAAGGCAGTGAAACAGGAGCGCGATGTCACGAACCGAGTCATCTCTGCTTCGCCTCAAGCTCATCTGGCTGAGTCCAGACTCAAGCCAGAAAGCGAAAGAAGAGGCAGAGCGGTTCATCATCGGGAAGCCTGAGCTCGGGGAGTTGGACTTGGCGCCGAGGCCGGTTTTTGTCACTGCATCATCGCAGACATCTCCTGTCCCCGGCTGCTCATTCCATCCCGGGCGCTGTCGTTGTTCAGTGGCTACTCCTGCAGAGGTTCCCGCTCCGGCGGCTAATCCTGCCTTGGCAGAAAACTCTGCCTCGACACCTTTGGGGGGCTGGAAGACGCGCCTGTCTAAGAAAGAAAGGAGGAGGCAGAAGCAAGCGGAGGCAGCTTCGAAAAGTGCGTCGAGGGTGGAGCGGACGCAAGTCTCAAACCCGGTTGGGGAGGCCTCTGGCAAGTCTGTCAGAAAGCCTAAACAACCAGGCTAAGAAGCCCAGGAAGGAGGCAATCTTGATTAAGCCCTTAGGGGGGCGATCTTTTGCCGATGTTCTGGGTCAGATTAGATCGCAGGCCAAACCGGAAGAGACCGACACCGTTATCAAGTCTATTCGGCGAACCCAGAACGGGGATGTCCTCCTCGAACTGGGGAAGTCGAGTGACAATGATCGGTTTTGCCGCTTCCCTCAAGACTGCACTTGGGGACAAAGGCTCCATCAAGGCCCTAGAACCGAAGTGTTCGGTCGAGATTCGGGACCTTGATGCCCTCTCCACCGAAGACGAGGTGACCCGTGCGATCCAGGTGGCACTCCCGGAGATACCGGCTGATGGAGTGAGGGTATGGCTGACAAAGCCTAACCGAAGTCAACTCCGGATGGCTGTTGCTGAGATGGCGAAAAAGCACGCCAATAAGCTGCTTAGCCTTCAGCACCTCAGAGTCGGTTGGGTCAGTTGCAGGCTCAAACGGAGGGTGGTAGTTTCGAGATGCTTTCGTTGCCTCGGTTTCGGCCACTCCTCCCGAAACTGTAAAGGGCCCGACAGGAGTGCCAACTGCTTCCAGTGTGGAAGCCAGGGCCACAAACGCAAGGAATGTTCCTCGAGCCCCTCCTGCTTCCTCTTGCAAGGATTCAGGCTCCAGTGCCCCTCGGTCACTTACCCGGGTCTGGTCAGTGCGGTGCCTTCAGAACCGCACTTGAACAGGCAAAAGGCAGCGGCCGGTAATTCGCATCCTCCAGGCCAATCTCATAGATCCTGGGGAGCTGATAACCTTCTAGATCAGCTCGCCGAGAACTTGGTGCTGACGCGCTCCTTATCAGCCGAACAGTATCGGGACAGAGACCCAAACACTTGGATCTCCGACAGCCTCGGTACTGCTGCACTTTGGGCGCGTAATACGCGGGATGTCTTGGTGCGGAGTCATGGTCGCGGCCGAGGATTTGCCTGGGTTAGGTGTAGGGACGTGACAATCTTCAGTTGCTACCTCACCCCCAACGAGGCCGTCCAGGACTTCCGCGACAAGATAGATAGCCTAGAGGAGTGCGTTCTTTGCACCACCGGGCATGTCGTCGTGGTGGCGATTTCAACGCCAGGGCCGTCGAGTGGGGAATGCCCTCTTCACCAGCTCCCGGGGGAAATACATCCTGGATTTCATCGCCAGGGCCGGTCTTGTCGTCCTCAACCAGGGCGACACACCTACTTTTCGGCGCCCCGGGCAGAGAGGCACGATCCCTGACGTCACCTTTGCGTCTGAGTCGCTCCTTCCGAGGATCTCTGGCTGGAGGGTTGTGGAGGACTACACGGGTAGCGACCACCAATACATCGTGTTTGATCTGCATGATCAGGAAAATCGTCGAGTTTCCGCATCTCGGGAAGGGCCACGCCGGTGGAACACCACAAACTGGACGTGGTTAAGTTCACCGAAGTCATCTCTCGGGGAGCGCAGGGGAATCCTGGTGAGGCTGGGGCCGAGGGCACTAGTAACATCCACGATGGAACTGATCGTCTCGGCCTGCGACCAGTCTATGCCGCGAAGGAAACCCCGACGCGACAAACAACCCGTTTACTGGTGGACTGAAGAGATTGCGGAACTCAGAAGAACATGTTTAAGAACTAGACGAGCCGCCACTAGAGCGAGAATTCCGCAGACAGAGTTCGTAAGTCGGAGGCCTATAAAGCTGCGAGAAAATCCTCCCGCCAGGCGATCACAGGAGCAAGGCGAATAGCTGGAGGAGACTTCGTGACGACGTTGACTCCGACCCGTGGGCCTGGGTTACAAACCTTGGTAACGCAGAAGAAACTCGGCGCCCGCTCTCCACCTTCCATCATGGAGGGCGCCACCATGGGGAGGATCGTCGCTGCGTTGTTTCCTGAACATCCTCAGCGACCGCCGGTTGACTTCAGACGGGTAGAGGGACGTTCCACTCTCCACTTTCGAGGAGCTGGAAACCTCCGTTCTCTCCTGAAGAGCAACAAGGCTCCTGGCCCGGACGGGATTCCCAGTGAGGCTTTAAAGAAAGTATTTCAATCAACGCTGACTTGTTGTTGAGAGTGTACAATGCCTGTTTGGTAGAAGGGGTGTTTCCGGCTCCCTGGAAAACAGCCAGGCTTGTACTGATTCCCGAGCTGCCGTCGTCCCACAGGCCTCTCTGCATGTTGGACACGGCTGGGAAGCTGTTCGAGAAGCTGATCCGTTCCCGCCTGACTTCTGCCGTGGAAGCTGCCGGGGACTTATGCCCCCGTCAGTACGGCTTCAGAAAGGGACGGTCAACGATCGACGCTGTCACCGAAGTTCAGAGAGCTGTGGAGAGAGCCGAGAGCCACAACCATTTCTCCCGCCGAGTAGTGCTTCTTGTTACGCTTGATGTCAAGAATGCCTTCAACTCGGCAAGGTGGGTCGATATGTTGGATGCGCTTCGCAACACCTTTCGTATTCCTGCATATCTGTTGCGGCTCATCGAGGATTATCTACGCTCTCGAAGCCTGATTTATGACACGAGGGACGGAACGCGGACGATGGAAGTCACTTCTGGTGCCGCACAAGGTTCAATACTCGGCCCGGATCTCTGGAACGTTGCCTATGACAGCCTCCTGAGGTCGAGATGCCTGAGGAAACCACTTTGGTTGGGTACGCCGATGACGTTGCAGCTCTCATTGCTGCACGCAACGTTGAGCTGGCCCAACTGAAGTTGAACCGAGTTATGCGGGTGGTCAACAACTGGATGTCCGATCACGGTCTCTCGCTTGCTCTCAGTAAGACGGAGATTGTGATCCTCACGAAGAAGAGGATCGACACCGTCGTCCCACTCCGAGTGGGAAGGGAGGTGGTCACATCAACTCGTGCCGCCAAATACCTCGGGGTTATGGTGGACACCAAGTTAAGCTGGAGGGATCAGATCTTTCGTACGGCGGACAAGGCCGCTAAGGTAGTCACTTACCTTAGTAGGCTGATGGCCAATGTCGGGGGTCCCCGATCCAGCAGAAGACGTCTGTTGATGTCCGCATTCCAGTCCGTGCTCCTTTACGGGGCAGAGGTGTGGGCAGGCGCTCTAGAGAAGGAGTGCTACAGGTTGAGACTCGCCCGGGTTCAGCGTCAAGCTGCGCTCCGGGTGTGTTCCGCCTACCGGACAGTGTCCGAGCCTGCCGTCCTGGTGGTCGCCGGAGTCATCCCGGTCAAGCTCTTGGCAGGGGAGAGGAAAGCGATTTACCAGAGACAAGGCGAGATCGGCAAGGACACGGCAAGAACCGAAGAGCGCTCCCGAACCTTCCAGCAGTGGCAACACAGCTGGGAGCAAGACACCCGAGGACGATGGACTGCGCGACTCATCGAGCAGGTCCAACCATGGGTGGAAAGGCGGCATGGCGAGGTGGACTACTACCTCACGCAGTTCCTGACAGGTCACGGCTACTTCAAGTCGTACCTGAACCGGATGGGCAAGACCGGTTAACCGGATTGCATCTACTGCCCGGGCGTTCCCGATGACGTGGAGCACACCTTCTTCCGCTGTTCGCGTTGGGAAAGGCCCCGCCTGGAGGCCACAAGAAAACTCGGTGTTTTTTCGGTGGACACGGTCTGCCAAAAGATTATGGAGGATGAGGGCAACTGGGATTGTTTGTCACAGTTCGTCCGGGGTATCCTCCTGGAAAAGAAAACCGATTGGACCACGAAGTGGCCCAGATCCCTTGACCGAACAGCTGGATAAGGAGCGAGCCCCATGGGCGTAAGCCAAATTTAGGCCTAGCCTGACGTAATGTGATAAACAATTCCAGGTTAGAATCCTAAAGAGTAGAGGAGGTTTTTTAGTGGGTAAACCCGTTTTTTAGGGGAGTCCCACACTACAGGCTGGCCACCTGTGTGCGTAATGCATTTTCCCTGCCTCTCCCTCAAAAAAAAAAAAAAAAAAAAAAAAGGACACAGCAAGAACAGAAGAGCGCTCCCGAACCTTCCGGCAGTGACAATATCACAGCTGGGAGCACGACACCCGAGGACGATGGACTGCGCGACTTATCAAGCAGGTCCAACCATGGGTGAAAAGGAGGAGGGGAGATGGAGAGGAGAGGAGGTGGCATGAGAAGGGGACTACTTCCTGACCCAATTCCTGACAGGTCACGGCTATTTTCGGTTGTACCTGTACACGATGAACAAGACAGGTTCACCGGACAGCATTAATTGCCCGGGCGTTCCTGACGATGTGGCGCACAACCTCTTCCACTACCCCCGTTGGGAAGGGCCTCTCCTGGAGGCCACACAAACTTTTGGTGCATTTTCGGTGGACTCGGTCTGCCAAAAGATCTTGGAGGATGAGTTCTGCTGGAATTGTTTGTCACAGTGCGTCCGGGGCATCCTTCTTAGAAAAAAAGACTGATCTGGACCGCTAAGTGGCTCAGGCCCCCTGGCCGCGCGGCTCTTCAAGGATTGAGCCCAATGGGCTTAGACTAATTTAGGCATAGCCTGATGCATTGCATTGTGACTCCAGGCTGGATTCCTTAAGAGTAGAGAAGTTTTTTAAAGGTTTTACCCATTTTTTAGCGGAGTCCCACACTACAGGCTGCCCCCCTGTGTGTATAATGCATTTTTCCGTCCTCTATAAAAAAACCCACTAACAAAGGTTATTTACAAATCTTACATACTTAAGTGCAATAGCTGGAAATAAGTACGAACAAGTCCAATTGACAACAATAGCGCGAGTGAAAAGAATTTGACACTGCGCCGTTGCCAGTTCAAAGGCCATGACCTTGTATTAGAGATGGCCGTGGCCAATAGGTTCTAGGGGAATCATAATAAGTTTTTTACACAGTTTTGGCAAAAGTTCAAACTTTGTAAATCAAAGTTAAACGTAATTGTACTTACAGAAGTGAAATAATTTTTAATAATTTGGGGAAATTATTTGTATAGTTGAATTTTTTGGTATTCCTTGTATGTATAAAACTGCAACGGCAAAAATGTAATTATAAACAATATCCAAACTGCATTCACACCTAACATAGTATGAATATTTTGTGATTTAAAATATTTCTTTTCTCTTTACAGGTCTTGTTTCGTCATATCCGGCAACGTCATTTCACTGTGGTGGAAAAATGGCGTCGGACATCGAGGAGCCAAGCTACTCGTCTCCACCAAAACGTCTCAAGTTAGATAATTCAAACGTTTTGTGTAATAGTACCAGTGGCATGGATGACACATCATTCAGTGCAAGTTTTTAAAGTACCTGAACCATCTCAAAATCGTAAGTACATTGAAATATTTGGAGAAATTTGTTTGCTGTTTCTGTGTCAAAGATGGCGTAAGTAGCTAAAATCGATTTCCTTCGTCTTGTTCATTTCCAGGAGGCGGGGCTAGTGCCTGGGAGGAAGTGTGGCCAGTATTGCCAACTCCTCAACATCAATTTGACATTGACACGTCAAGTTACATTATTTATTTATTTTAAAAATTGCCTTTCCCAATAGGCCTAGTTTAATTATTTTATACTTGGATGTGAATTATTTATTTTGAAATTCGCCCTTTGAATTAAATTAATTTAAACTATTTAAACTTGGATACGAAAAATTATGATTTGTTAGGCATAGCCTATTGATTTGTGGTACATCTAATCAAAACTGTCAGTTTTTCCTCTCCCAAATTTTGATGGGACCTAGGTTCAAAAGAGACTTACAATTGAAATATTAGGTATATTTTTGAATTGGGAAATTAAATAGCCTAGGCCTAGTTGAGCTTATAGCTCAATTGAAAAAGTTGAAATCTCAACAGATTGTTTTTAAGACCATGCAGGGCCTAACCATGAAAGGTTGTTTTTGAGTTTAGCTATGACCATCGTAAATTAGACATTTTTATAATGTTAGATATTTGATGCTGAATCTAAAAGTGATAATATTTTCCTGCGGAAAAGCTTGCATACAGTAACCTTGGAAATTGGTAAAACCAATTAACAGCATTTTTATTCTGAAATAGGCTATGTCATGTGGGTATTTAAAATAACCGGTATAGGCCTAAATATTGAGCTGATTACGAATATGTAAAAATTTTACAAAAATTATTACGATCCAACTTTTACCAAGCCAGAAAATATGAGAAAATTTTCAAAAAAAGCCATCAGATGAACTAAAGTAGGCCTATGTCATGTGGGTACTGAAAAGATGCGGCATTTTATGCAGAAATAGGCCTACAAATATGTATCAAAGTTAGCTTACAATAAACTATCAGTGAATAAAGATAAAAAACTTATAAATCAAATAAAACCACACTGAAACTTAGCCTACATAAATGAACCACTATAAGGGTCGTTATCAAATTAATGGCCAATTTGGGAAAGGTAAAAAATTTTAAAAATTAAATTAAATAACAAGTTATTTGTTAGTACAGTACACTCTCGTTCATCGGAACTAATGTGGCGGACGGCCGGTTCCGATGTCAAAAAATTCCGATGAATTTCACTCTTGTTCTTAAGATAACACAAGAGATTTTATGAAAATAAGGCACTCAAACTTTGAACATGGTAACAATGAACCTATAGGCATTAAATAAAGATCCAAAATCTTTATTCTCATATTCCATATTCATATTCCAGCAGTCAACTGACTTCCATGTAACACAGGTGCAGGTCGTGACGCGCGAGACAGACTGAATGGCAATGGCAGTTTGGGAAGCGACCGACGCGGATGTTCACTTCCTGCCCCCTTCCTCTTTCCATTTTTGTGCGAATACTCCACGGCCTCGTAAATCACATCGATGGGTACAGATTATGGAAAACACCTGATGACTTTTGATGCAAAATGTGATACTTCACTGTTGTGCGGATAGAAGGAATGGAAATTGAAGGCGCTCAAATGGAAAAATTATTTATTTTGTAAGAAAAAAAATAATAATATCCAGATTTTCAGTTCCGATGAAGCGGAGTTCCGATGTCGCCGAGTCTGATGAACGAGAGTATTACTGTAGTTCAAAGTAAATGTACTACAGAATAAAACCTTACACATATCAGAGCATAAAAATTACATTTAAGACTGATTTTCCTGATTTCCTCTCAGGAATACACAAAGAATTTTACCCTCGCTCACGTTTTTTTTCTTGATAAAATAGTGATAAAAATATGGTAGCCTAAAGTCAAAAGTTTTAAGCTGAATGTTGAAGGTAAATGTATTTACCAACACACACATAAGTTTTATATTGATTAGGCCTATTGTGTTCTTTAGACTTGAAAATGTGCCTTATTTTCGTTTTAATCTCAAAAAACTCACTTAAACTTTCCATATTTTGATCCTATTATTTTATTAAAAAATATAATAAAACAATAGTCAAGAGTATAAACTTTCAATTAATATTAATTTTTTAATTATTTTTTATAATTTGATTTTTTTTATATAGAAAATGTGATCGTGAGGGAGTGAGCGAGGGGAAAAACGCTGTGAGCGAGGGGAAATCGCCGTGAGCGAAGGGGAACTAATAAATAATAAATGAAAAACTAATAAGTAAATAAGTAGTATCAATTAATAATGCAAGGTGTAATAGTAATAAAATGTATCTTTACGATGATAATAGCAAAGGAATTCCCTTTATTCACGACTCATCCGTGAGCAAGGGGAACGTGAGCGAATAGAAAATGTCGAAAGTCTTTAGTTTTTGACTCGACTATACCGGCAGTATTGCGCAACCCGTTGTTTGAGGTTATAACGGCTTCATAATCAGTTCTAAAACTACCATTGCTAGTTTTGCTGTTACAGTAGAACCTCGATAGTTCGACTCTCGATAATTCGACACTCCTTATAGTTCGACATGGTTCATGACAACTTAACATGTTAAAAACGACTGTTAATGTCCATGTTAAGACTGACAAAGATGATAATGGAAGCAAAACAGCGAATGATTTGAATATTGGTTATGTTTAAGTTCAATTAAGTTATGGTTTCATTAAAATTTTGTGTTTCCTAAATTCAAATCATGATTTTAAGCTCTCATTGTTAAGATTTTCCATATACTCCCTATAGTTCGACACCCTCATAGTCCACAAAGTGTCGAACTATCGAGGTTTTACTGTATAATTATAAATGAGTTGTGAGAAGTGAGCGAGGGGAACAGCAATTAATGTACGCACGATTTCTTAACTGAAATGTGTCAATAATGACCTAAATATGACGATTACGTTGCTGCCCTCTACAAAACGTCTTCCACGTAACTTCGGCCGAACGCTACTGACAGGAAAGGGAGAAACGAAACGGTCCGCGGCTATTTGGCGGCAAATTCAAAACATCGCTACACTTTTATTGGTCTTGTAGAGACACGGAAATAATGGTGAATTATTTTGAAATCGATCTTATTTCAATTATAGTATTACTTTATTTCAAAATATATCTGTTGTTTGAAAATTATGGGCATTTTATATAGTTATTTTTTGTAAATTTACATGGCTTTTGTCAACTGAGAACTTAGACTCTGAGGCATGGAGACAGTGAGCGAGGGGAAAACTTAGACACATATTTTTTTTTTTATACATTTATATTCATTCAATAATTTTATTTAAAGCAAGATCATGTTTAATAATATACTTACCATTTCTAACAAGCTTTATTTGCATGAGAAAAATTATTTTAGTAATTTTTTTCCTGCAGAGACTCAAATTGGCCATTAATTTGATAATGACCCATAAGCCATGCCACGTAACTTGACGAATGAATTGCACGTAATTTACACCACTATTCAATTAACCCTAGCAGCGGCCAATGTTAGAAGTGGGAAGTGGCCAGGCAGATTCGGCAAATTTGTAGACCTTTTTTTGAAAATTCGTATGATAAATTCCAAATATAATTAAAACCTAATCAACCTTATATTCATTTTATTTGTAAAACATTAGGTAACAGTCATTACTTTATACATAGGTACCGGTACTAACTTACATCAAAATCTAAAATAACACTAGGCCTAACATAACTAACACTACCCCTAACCTAACCTAACCTAGCTATCACGTCAGCTTTATCAATCAAAGTTTTATGTGCAATAGTGACCTATGTAACCTCTTTAATCTCCATCTTATCAAGTAGGCCTACTATTTTTAGATCACTATAAAATTTCTAGATTGTAAAGTATGAAAGAATAGGGCTTTGTTTTTAGAAACACTGAGGTAGATTAATTGATGCCAAGTATTGTGTACAAGATTGTTCAGTTCAAAAAATATTTGTTGTTCATATGTTGGAAAATCTATGTTTTCCTGCTTTACAAAACAACCTGCATATAAGTTAGTGTGGAAGTGGAAAGTTTTAATACTTAAGAAGGCAATGAATGGGTAGTATCTAGGCCATTGCTAGGGTTACCATACGTCCTCTTTTCTCCGGACATGTCCTCTTTTTAGAACATAAAAAAACGTCCGGGCGGATTTTTGAGAATCAGTCCAATTGTCCGGCTTTTTGGAAGCAGCAAACTGAATAGCTGTATTTTTAGGTTTTGTTGCAGATCACATTGTAATTTATATTGTTTAAAATGTTTAATATAGAGTAAAAAGTAATACCGCATTCGGTTTTCTTTTACTCTAATGAAACAGTTTGTAGTGTATTCCTTTTAGTTAGACGTCACTGCCAAAGTAGCGAGGCCTACACAAAGTAGCCGGGTTGTATTAGCAGTCTAGAATGAGAGAATGAGGATATGTTTTAGCAGAAATGTTATTAGCTTTCCAATTCGTCCAGGTTTGAATTTGAATAACGCGACAATTCGTTTTTGGATGTAAGTTAAATTGATTTGTTGTTTGTGCCTTTGAAGTACTGTAGTCCTTTAATGTCACTGATTGAAATAGGGGAATAAACCTCGTCTTAGAAACCAAATTTCATAATCAAATACTTAATATTTTTCAACAATTGTTACACCACTTTTATTTTAATTTATAGTGAATATTGAAAAAAACTCTTCTTTATGGACGTAAATGAAAACTTTTTAATTTTTCATTGATCTATACAGTTTATTTAAATTTACTTGCATAATTAGCATGAGATATATGTACCGGTAATAAATTATGCGCTTTTGAAATTTTCCATTTATTACATGTTTTTGGTAGTTCTTAGAAAATTAAATGCAAAATAAACAAAAAATAAAACCTACTGATTTTTGCGCTAAAACCGTCTTATTACCCAACTATAACAAATTTGATCTTAGTATTTTAAGAAAAATACCTACATTTGGAAAAGGTGAGCTTTTTTTACAAATTTAAACACTTCTTTGTTCCATACTCTGTTATATTTAATTGGGAGGTTGTAAGAAATTCAGATTTTTGTGATTTGTTAATCCAATTCACAATGAGTACTATTGTGTCCTCTTTTTCACCCCAGAGAGTATGGTAACTCTATACATTGCACGGCAAAATCCCCTCCCTCACAGTCATCTACCTGAGTCTTAGGTCTCACACTGCTAAATTACATCAGCATTTCTTTACCTGCAGTCTGTTATATTGAAAACTTCTGCCGTTTAATATCAGCAATGGTTAAAATATTCTTAGAGCGTGAATGAATATATTCTACATTCACTCACAAGGCTTATTACACATTTTGTAAGTCACAAAGCCCATAGTCGAAGGTTATTGGTGGAAGTGGAGGTACTGTACTTAATTACAGTTTCTGAATCAAGGAAATGGGATTTGATGTAACTTACAAACTAAAAATCAAATCAATCAAAATTAATCAACTAAAAATTTACAATTATGTTTCAGGTGATGTTGGCCTTAGCTCTGAATTAAAGAGGAAGTCACCTGATAACACAAATGCCAGTTTTGATCCGACGCTAAATAACCATCATCAGTCACAAGATGCTGGGTAAGATTTTCTGAAAGCTTTTCATCCAAACATACCTAGGTTTTCTTATTATGTGCCATTTCAGGGTCAAGTTTATCAATAAAACAAATGATATCAGTGTCTAACTTCCCCCGGGCCTGGCAAGGGCAGGGAATTTCATATTTTTTGAGGGAGTTGTAGGATCTCTAGAAATTTTAGGCCTAGTATCAACGTCCTAGGAATACAATCACTCAGTAAATATGGATTTTCTAAATATCACATAGATGAGAAGTCTTAGGAAAGAAAAACAATATCTTTTTTTGCTCTGTTTGCACTAACTGTATTCGGCGACAGCCAGCGAGTAGTGTCTCATAAAATCTTCCCCTCATGGCCAGCCAGACTGGGGGGAGAGCAGCGGGCTTTCCCCTGCCTCCCCTCGATCACCTGAAAATGTTTTTGCTTGACAATGTGTACTGACAAAAAACTTTGATAAAGTTATAAACTTAATATTGAAATTCAGCATGACAATAAACGGAGAAAGTGTAATAAGTTGTGAATCACGCAGAAGGCCGAAAAAAGCAATCATGTGTGTTTACAGATAGTGGTACTTCTTAATCAGGAAATAGTTTTCCAGATTTTGACTCTTGCATAGACAGTTGAATAGTCTTCTACCAAAATAGTCTGCCTGATAGCTCATAAACTTTAGGTAACTAATCTTTAAATAATATAAAATGGTGTGATTAAAAAATGTCAAGCAACAATTTTTGTTGTAAAATAATACATAAATAAAGGCTTTTACAAAATGCCATTTGAAGCCATCCCTGAGTCTCCTTGTTTATAACCCTCGCCACATAACTTGGCGAATGAATTTGCACTACTATTCAGTTAAAATTATTGGATAATCAGCTGTTCCATGAAAATTAGCATGTAACGTAAGCTCGATGGTTTTGGAAAAGTACCTGCTCCACCCCCCTCGCCCATCCCAGCTGTTTGTGGCAATTCGTCAACTTATGTGTCGGGACTTAAAGGTTTGTTTTATAGCCTTTAAGAAATAGATGCTGAACAGGGTATTCAGAATTTCAAGTGGGCTCAGTCATAAAAAATTATGTCCCTGGGTTATGCGTGGTTTACCTGTTCTCGTAGACAAGATATTCGTTGTAATTGATAATGTATTCTAGCCAAAAGAAATAAAGACCATTTGGAAAAAAAACCATTTATCCTGAAAGAATATATCTTAATTTTCAGACTTGAAGAAGACGACGATGATGTCTCTTCAACTGTCAGCAACTTGTCAGATCTAAGTGGCCTATCAGATATGAGTGGGCAGGAATGGAAACCAATTGCAGGTATGGTTGATTCTCTACTCTCTGTCCTTTTTAGGTATATTTCTTTGAGTTTTTCTCTAATTATGTCTTTTGATGAAGCAATGATGCACTATTAAAATATTACCTTTTCCTGTAATTCAGAAAGAAATTAAATTCATTAGTAACCTTTAATAATCATGCTTTTGAATCCCATTAGGCCTTAGTACTTTTTGTCAGGGGTGCAGAATATGTCTGATCTCTGGCGATCTAAGATCAAGGAAAATTTCCAGGTGTCTGGGGACACTGGGGATTTTTTTTAGATGTAAGTGTTAAGAAGTATGGGTAAGTAGTTTTGATTTGATTTTAATTAATTGTGTTTTAATGTAATAAACTAAAATTTAAGAAATCTTTATCATTTCATTGCCCCATTGTAAGCTGTTGAGTTTTAAGGCAAAATCATATAAATGTCGCGTATCTTTGGGGGAAACCTTTCATCTGTAAGCATTATTGAAATTTTTTTTTTTAGGATTGGGGGAAATTTTAGGAGTCAATACGTTTTCTGCACCCCTGCTTTTTGTCTGTTTTATTGCTGTGTGCTGCAGTATCATGTAGTAAAGTAAGACATACCTTTTGATGACGGTAATAGATTGTGAACAGACACCCTGCTACTGATAGTGGCACATTAGCACTAGGCTCTTTGGCCTATTCCTGCACTGGATACTACACAATCTTGTTTACTTGCTTCTTCTTACTTGCTTTCCTTGTTAGCGAATTTCCCATATAGGGAATAAGCTATTACCGTAGGTCTCATGGTAAGACTTAAGCCCGGGACCATGGTACTTTTTCGTTTTTAGGTGCCCAGAGACCAAAAATAATAGTCATTAAAATTTATATATATGTATATATTTATATATGTATATGTATATATATATATATATATATATATATATATATATATATATATATATATATATATATATATATATATATATATATATATGTGTGTCCCTAGGCACGATAACTCTCGTAAAAATGGTCCGATCGACACCAAATTTGGTAGAGATGTGTAATCCAACGTTTATTCGGATGAGTTCGTAAACCAGACATATTGACCTACCGGAAGGGGTAGTTTTGGGGGGTTTTGTACCCCAAAAATGGGTTTTTTGCATTTTTCATATGTAAGTTTTAAAAATTTTAAATTTTTATTTTAACCATTAGATTTAGCTCAAAAAAAACACACAATTTAGTATTTTGAAGCTTTGCTCTATCTCCATTGGTTACCAAGATATTCAAAAGTCTAAAGACAGTACATTGTATTTTGAGACTACAATGTTAATCTTATGGAGAATTTTGATGTGTTAATATTTCACTCTCATTACCCAGTATTTTTCGATGAAACTTTCAATTCAGCTTAATTTGGTTGAGATTCATCCATTTATGGTAAAAAATCTTGGTTTTTGTGCTTATCATGGCAGCAAACCTGCATACTCTTTTCCCATGTTAATCATATGGAGAAGAGGCAAACTTCTTTAGCAATGGACAGATATTGATGAAACTTAGTAAATGGCTTCATATGGTCAAAATACATTTTTTTATGATAAAACCTAATTTTAGTGTTCCCCATGGCAGCACACCTGCATACTCTCCCTATATTTATCATAAGGAGAATATACATTTATTTTCCTATTTATGAGCCTGTGATTTTATTTGGTTTACAGTTTTATGTGGTAAAGATTAATATTACTAATTTGGAAATTCGCTGAGTACGCAGGTCTGCTGCGACGGGGGGTATTTAGTTAATACTGACAGCTAAGGTCGATTTTCTTAATTTTAAGCATCGTGAATCATTCCCAGATTAAGCATTTCTATCTTTTTAACTTTAAATTTTAGTAATATGGTGCTGTTTGAAATTTTGCATTGCTTGTTCTAGCATTAAAATTGAAGAATATTGTGACAATTTTTTGTTGTTTTCAGGACCAATGAGCTGGGTGCAGAAACAAATGATGAACGGTGTTAATCCTCGAACCCTCCTGAGTCAAATGATGGGAGACCCGTCCCACGTACCTACTCAGGTGGACGACCTTACATTGTGGAAGGTGGGAAACATCTTGGAGACAAACTTGTTTTAATCAAATTAAAGAGGCCTACAGAAAAATGGCTTAAAAACTCAGAAACGTCTCTTTAGGTACTACTTGTGGTGAAAATAACAAAGAAATTAGTCCCATAATTTTATGCCAGTTTTTATTAAATCTAAAATAGCATTGAGTATATATACTAACATAAATAGACTTCTCTTCCAATGTATTTTAATTGATAAAAAAAAAAAAATTGGAAGGTTTGTGTACGCTATGCTGCAAAAACATCACAACTAAAACATTACTCTCAGTTAAAAAAAATGTTTCATCCTTAATTGAGAAGAGTGGTAATACTGATCTACCTATCATATGTCTATTTTGTACTTCCATGTTCACTGCGGAAGATCGAGCCACCGTAAATTGGTTTCAAACACGCCTATGCTATGAGAAATCTATTCACATTTAGTGTATATAGTCAATGCTAATAGTGACTAACATATGGTCATTATTGACAGAAATAGTCTGATTTCAGTTGGTTGCTCTATTTAAAGACAAGAAAATATGTTTGCAGAAAGTTTGCTGGACCAGTTTTTATGTGTTGATAATGAAAGTATTTTTGCAACACTGGTAGCAGTTTTTGCTATTTTGAATCAAAAATATAGCTGAAAATCATCGAACATTTGTGCAAATGCCTCAATTGATCTTTAATAATTTATAAAAATAGCCAAACACGTTTTTTCTTTTCTTTTTTTTCTTTTTTTTACATAAAATGATCTTAATTACTTTTGTATGTAAATTTTTTCAGTTAAATTGTGACTCTAGAACCCAAGCTTGACTTGCTTATTGAAATTTTTTAATGTTAAAATAGATATATTTTTTGTGAGTGGGACTAGTGAAAATAAAGTTTTTATTTTGTACAATGTAAGTGTAAATTTCCTCTATAACATACTTCTTATCTTATTTTCTATACATTGATATGTGAAGTAAATATTATTTATTCGCAAAAAATAAATCATTTTTAAGGTACTACATTCCATTGTTGAAATGGATGACTCTAGACAATTCCTTCCTGAATCCTCTTGGGTCCCCACCTTCCCTAATCAATTGGACATATCCTTCAGAAAGAACCAGGTGAATATTCCAATGATCCATATTGAGTTTTCATAATATTAAACAATTTAAAGATGCATGTTTTTGTACACCAAAAGACAATACGATTGCCACTAGACACTAGTCATTGAAACTTGTAGCTGTTTCAAAATGTTCATACCTCAATCAAAATTTAATTATTAAATCTTGCACTGTGCTGAAATGAAATATGAGTGTGCCAATAGATTTTTTAGGTTTGATTTTTAGGTTCAAACTGAATCAAATAGGCCTAATTATTTACTATTCCGAGTATGGAATAGTTTATTGATTATAAAATTCAGGTATGTAGTATTTATAAAAAGTAACCATTTCACAATCAAACTGTATTTCACATTATTTAGTCAAAACTGATGAACTTATGTTAAAGTTGAATAAAGTTGTTAGTTTAAAATGTTTTTTTTGATTTGAGTTCATTTGGTTTTTGTACCTGTTCCTAGTCTAGAACAACCCTGGTAATTTTCAGTACAATGTTCACCTCAAAAGGATTTTTTTTTACTTAAAATGAAAATATACAACTAAAGAAGTGGAATACTGTAATTAATAACATACAATAGTGGAAACAAAACATGTTAAGGATTTAAAATATAAGTTTTGATATTTTTATTGTGTCTAATTTCAACATTTCAACAATGTTTGGTCTTCAAATACGTTTTGAGATCTTAGGGTCTATAGCTTAGTTTTTTTTCTAATATAATCAAATCAAAAGTTGGGTTGATTACTTGTAAATAAAAAAATAACACATGTACCGGTAGAATAAACTAAACTAAATGTAAAGATGCACATATTCCGGCAAAAGTGATAAAAACTATCAACAATCGATCAACATTTATCAGTGACATGAAAAAAGGGGCTATCTTATTGTAAGCCTATTATGTATGTATTTGGAAATCATCAATTTATTTATTTATTTTATTTAATGGCCAGCATTGGACCACTTAAGTCAATATAATGGTCAGGTTCTTCTTAAATTCTGTCTCTTCTTCTTGTCCGCCCAATACTTCTTCATTCTTTCCGACCGTTGTTTTCTTTCTTCTTCCGAAACCACTCTTCCTTGTCTGTGATTGTTTGCTCCTATTGGCAGAATAAACTAAACCATGTTTCCGAAATCCAAGCTATGTGGATAAAATTCCTAAAAGTTTTACTTGTGGTTTAATAGCAAACATATTTTTCCTGAAATCACTACACAGTCAAATTTAATTACAAATGACAAAAACTTGAAATATTACCGTAAACAAGTCAAGAAGTCAGTGACAAAGCTGATCAAATAACTGCAAGTACCATTTTAATTTTTAGTCTGTGGCACAGAATGTGATCAAGTCCCAGTTATAATTCACAAATTAAATACACACCGTCGGATTAAACATGCCTGATGTATGTATTTTAGTAAATCTTAAGATGTAATCAACTATACAACTTTGTAGATAACTCAAGACAGCTATACTAAAGATTATGTAAATTCCTCCGTATATGGTACAGTACACTCTCGTTCATCGGAACTAATGTGGCGGACGGCCGGTTCGGATGTCAAAAAATTCCGATGAAGCGGAGTCTGTCGTGAGTCATCATTTCCGCCTGTACGGGGACCTATCGTGATTGTATTCACCCTTGTCTTTAAGATAACACAAGAGATTTTATGAAAATAAGGCACTCAAACTTTGAACATGGTAACAATGAACCTATAGGAATAAAAACAACACAGGAAATAAAGATACAAAATCGTTATTCTCATATTCCATATTGATATTCCACTCATATTCCAGCAGTCAACTGACTTCCAAGTAACACAGGTGCAGTCGCGACGCGAGACAGACTGAATGACAGTTTGGGCAGCGGTCGAAAAGGATGTTCACTACCTGCCCGCTTCCTCTTTCTATTTTTGTGCGGATACTCCTCGGCCTCGTAAATCACATCGATGTGTGCAGATTATGGAAAACGCCTGATGACGTTTGATGCAAAATGTGATACTTCACTGTGGTGCGTATAGAACGAATAAAAATTGAAGGCGCTAAAACGGAAAAATTATTTATTTCGTAAGAAAAAAAAATTGAGGATATCCAGATTTCCAGTTCCTATGAAGCGGAGTTCCGATGTCGCCGAGTCTGATGAACAAGAGTGTACTGTACTCCAAAATAGTACAATCATTTTTAATTAGAAGTACAGTATTGCACAACTGGTTGACACATCGCAATGACAACCCTGGAAACTCAGAACTACTGTTATTTGTTCGTCTTTGTCAATATAGCTATAAGTAGTTGCGAATCCATTCATGCATTTAAATAAATATTTAAGTTACTTCTGCTTTACACTACATTAATTTGTTCATTTCAACATTTTTATTAAAATTAATAGTTGTCTTCGGCATCTTTAGCGGTTTCGCGTAACAGGTAAAATATTAGAACGGGAATAGTTCATACTATTCGGTTGGAAGTTAGGATATCTTTTGTAATCTAATATCGCTAAATTCAATTCAAAATTATTCAAAGTTTGAATACTCGCACATCCCTAGAAGTTAGTTTATTGTAATTTTTCGAAATTGTGATGGATGATTTTTTTTTAACATTATGAGATTTACATAGGAGATTCATAAGCCTGCTTCATTAACATAAATGAAAACAAGCTACTTTACATTTTGGCAGGGGTGCACAAAATGCATTGACTCTCAAAATTTCCCACAGTTCTACTGTTACGAATCAAAGATTTTCCCCATAGATACGTGACATATATGACTTTGCATTAAAACTCAACAATGTGGCATTGAAATGATAAAGATATATTTTTTATTTTAGTTTATTAAAACTCAAGTAGTCCTACTTAAAATCAAATCAAAACTACTTTCATTACCTGTATAAAAGTATTTTGCTATGGAACTATTTATAATTTTAATATTTAACACAGTTAAAAAAAAATGCCACTGGCGAAAATCCACAAAAAAAATTTGTTTTTCATAATTTCCTCAAAATTTTCCCAGACACCTAAAAATTTCCCCCGATCATAGATTGCCAGATCGAACATATTCTGCACCCCTGCATTTCGGAGGATAACCAGCAAGTGATGCCCTGCACCCTTTAGATTAGCGTAGACTCAAATGGCAAAATTGTCCCCGAAATGGGCCTTACCACTCACCCTTCCTCTCTAAAAAAATCTCACTCTACGCTACAATAAACTCTTAGACCATTTTTTTTGTGAATTCATTGAATTCTTACCTTGCTCTAACTTTGTTCAATTATCTGTGGAATAATGGTTATTGTTAACATGTGTATGTTGGTGCAGATCATCGTCAGCATGTTGAGTGAGCCACCGCGCCGCCAACGATTGAGGCATATCAACTCTCTCACCGATGTCGTCCACCTCCTCAACACTTGCTCCAGAATCATCGTCCTTACTGGCGCGGGTGTAAGTACCTAAACATCATAAAAAATTTTAATATATTTTCTCAGAATCTTATTATTAAATACGATTAGTTTTTTCTTCCTTTTCATTTAATTTCAAGGTTTCAGCTCCATAGAGCCTGGTTTCATGTTGGGCTGATGATTGTTTCGTATAGTCTAATTTTGGTTGTTTGTGCCAGAATTTTGAAGTCATGTTTGTTACATGCATAAAAAAATTTCTTTGCAAGGTTTAACTTACTTTGTATTTCTTCTTCTTTTGTTTATTCTCTGTTTATTATTGTTACAAATTAATACTAATTTAAAAGAGTTCACTTTCTCATATTCATAACAAAACTTTTTGCAAGCTTTGATCTATGTCATTAGCATTTCTTATGAAGTGTACCTATTTTTGGTTTTCCTTTATTTATTTATTAGTCCAAGCTTTGCCGTTTCTTCCATTAACACTTTAATTAGCTGAAGTAATGTAATTTATATTTTATGAAAAAATTAATAATCTACATCATCAGCAAATGCTAATATGTTGATTCTGAAGCCAGTTAATCGTTATACCTTCCTCCATTTTGCTATTTTTTGGAGAACTTCGTCTATTGCTAAGCTGAAAGTATTGGTCAGAGCCCATCATCCTGGCTTACACCTGAATTAATTCTGAAAAGTTTGGAAACTCGCCTATTTACTCGTACCAAACATGTGGAATACAATATACTTCGTTGCTCTAGCAAGGTTTAAGGTTTATTATTATTGTCATTATACTGTATTTACTTTAGAGTGCTATTTTATAAGACAATTTAATATTTGCATCTTATGTTATAGGTCTCAGTATCATGCGGCATCCCAGATTTCCGTAGCCGCGATGGTATCTACTCCCGCTTGGCTGTTGATTTTCCGAACCTGCCAGACCCCCAGGCCATGTTTGACATCAACTACTTCCGACAAGATCCTAGGCCCTTCTTTAAATTCGCTCGTGAAATCTATCCTGGCCAATTTAAACCCTCTCCATGTCACCGGTAAGTTTGATGTTTACCCTAAATAATTCTAGTTTTCAAATTTATTATTTCATTAAATTATTATGCTCACTACTTAACTTCATATTTTTAAGGTTTTTATTTAATTTTTTCAGATTCATTAAAATGCTGGAGCGGCACAAGAAATTGCTGAGGAATTACACACAAAATATTGATACTTTGGAGCAGGTGGCTGGCATTAATAATGTGGTTGAATGTCATGGTAAGATCCCATTGTATTTTCACAATTTATTTTTGCGTGTTCTTAAATGACAAATGTTTTAATTACATTATCATTACAAGTAAAGTAGATAAATTCCAAAAATAATTCCAATATACAGTAGAACCTCGATAGTTCGACTCTCGATAGTTCGACACTCCTGATAGTTCGACATGGTCCATGACAACTTAACACGTTAATAATGACCGATAGTGTCCATGTTGGAGCCTGACAAAGGTGAAAATGTAAACAAATTGGCGAATGATTTGAATGTTGTTTATGTTAAAGTTCAATTAGGTTATGGTTTCACTAAAATTTAGTGTTTCCTAAATTCAAATTATGATTTTTATACTCCCAGTATTAAAATTTCCCATATACTCCCTATAATTCGACATTTCGATAGTTCGACACTCTCTAAGTCCACAAAGTGTCGAACTATCGAGGTTCTACTGTATTGGACTTTAGGATTGTGATGACTTTATATAAAGTGTTTTTGTTCTTTATTAATACTGAGTCACTTAAAAAAAATTATTAGCTTACTTAATGCAAATTAATGATATATATTTCTATAACACAATACTTAACAGAATATTATTATATTAAGTCTTCACAGAGTCAAAAAATAATATCTTGAAAAACAATTTTAAGATTAGTAAAATTATCTCTTGAACAATAATAACAAATTTGGCCCTCACCTTTTGTGTCCGTTACTTACCACAATTGTTGTTATGTTCCAGGCTCATTTGCCACGGCATCCTGCACTGTGTGTGGACACAAAGTTACAGCTGATGACATTCGCAAGGACGTTTTCCAACAGAAAATACCTCTTTGTCCAGTTTGCCCTGCCAATTCTGGTTAGTTAATGACCAGAAGTTATCATAAGTAATTATGATAAAACATGCAAACTGATATTAAACATGAAAATTGATTTAGATCCGTGTTTTATACAACGTTTTTAGGAAAGGGCCCACTGATACAAACATTCAGAAAGGTTTTGATATTCCACTTTGCTCTGATTCTGAAAGAAATGTAATGAGGGTCTGCTGTTTGAGAAGTAATTTATACTCACTTATTCGAGTTGGCAAGGTAATAAAATCTTAAGTTTCAGCCAATCTAGATAGTGTACCTAACTTTGTAAATGTATGTCACATAAGCATGTTCAGTAAACAATTTTTTAAAAAAATCTTCAGGACTGATATAATTTAAACAGTAGAAAAGCAGAATATTATTGCATGAAATTTTTCACAACAACTTGAAAATATTCATTAGGATAACCTAAACAAGAGATTTGCTGCTATATATTGCGTAATAATCTTGGAAAATGTTTATGTTCTTCACTTTGTTCTTGATTATCTCATCATTATATCTAATTTCTCCTTGTATAGGCCTATCCTTTTTATGATTCTTACTCGCTATTGTCATGGTCGGTGTACTTCACAGTCTTATCTATGTTTAGCTGTACATTAAACGCTTATAATTATTTTGTGGGACCAAATAAATAATAAATTAAGTTCGCAGTAATTTGAACAGTATTTTTTCCAACCAATTTAAAACAAATTAAATAAATTGAAGGAGGAAATTTTTTTAGTTAAGTCAGGTACGCATAAATAATCTGTATTTAAAAGAGGAAAAAAGTTTAGTGATGAGAGTTGCCTACTGAAATGTTAGAGAAATCTATGACTACGGTATCTAGTGATGAAAGCTTCGGAATTGAATTACATCAATCCACCAAAGTTTTTATTTTTTCGGTACTCCTGGTTGGACCCACGTAATAGGATTGGATGTGTGATAAGAATCATAATGGATGGAGGTGATGATTACTTATATTCTGATGTGCGGCGGATGTTGCAGAGATGTCGCGCGGAGTGATGAAGCCCGACATTGTGTTCTTCGGGGAGGGGCTACCGGAGAGCTTCCACACGGCAATGGCCAAGGACAAGGATGTCTGCGATCTGCTCATCGTAATTGGCTCCTCACTCAAAGTTCGACCGGTCGCCCTAATACCCAGTGAGTACCCAATAACAACACAATACACAGTGCTGATAAAGTTTTAGTCCTGATCTTTCTAAAAGAGATTAGGCAGCAACAACACAATACGTTTGCTTTTACCATTGCAGTTCAGCAAGTTTTTAGGAATTAAATTTTTCTTTTTTTTTCTGAATATATGTGATTGCAGCCCTAAAAGCTAAATGAGGATGTTAGCCAATCATTTTTTTGTATTAGGTTGGTTTATATAAATTATCAGTGATGACATGAGTAAACAGTTAAACTGCTCCTCATACGGAAATGAGTGATTGAGAAATGTGTTAATTATGTTGCTTCATGCCAATACACTTTGCTAAGAAAATAATAATTTTATTATTACATCTTAATTTTGCATTGACACCAGGTTTGTAATAATCACTACGTGTTGTTCCAGGTTCAATTCCAAGCAATGTTCCGCAAATTTTAATAAACCGGGAACGTCTGCCTCATCTGAACTTTGACGTGGAACTCTACGGAGACAGTGATATCATCATTGATGAAATCTGCCGAATGTGAGTCTACAATTACTACTGTTTAGTTGCTAAATAAAATAAAATAAAATCACAATACTATTATAAATTCAACGTTTTGGGTTTGCTTGACTCAGTGACATCAAACTTTTTTCAATAACAATATTATTTTTCATCCTACATCTAAGACAAAAGGTTAAAAGAAACTAGCCTGTAAATTACTTAAAGAAAAGAGTCTTTTGAAGGAAAACAGTCCAAAATAATGTATATATGTTTTATTTCCAACATATTAGGAGTAAGCTTACTTGGTATTTTTAAAGAAATTTCATTACATATAGAGACTGGGAGTGGGGTTACTCTAGCGTAGTTTCCCGATTGTCACCCACCGACCCACCTGTTATGTGCTGAATGTTGCAGGCTGGGGGGAGACTGGACCGAGGTGTGCTGGCTCAACCCTCCCCTCTCCGAGGCGGCCCAGCTGCTGCCCCCACCCTCCAGGTATGCCATGTTCTTGTACATTAGAATCCCTTTAATCTGGCCTCGTATGGTTTGGTCACCGGATAATCTGGTTGCTATTTACCGGAAATCAAACATTTAATCGCGGTCATTTCCCTCAGCTAAAATAGACAAGAGACAATTGGTTCCATTCAATTACTAAAATATCTCAGTTCAATTACCGATTTCTCGTCAATTCTGCTTCAGGCGATATAATCTGAAATATTGTGATCTTATAGCAGATTTGGTTGTGTGTTTATTTGTAATGTTTTTCGGGACCCAATCATCAGTGTTATACTGAAGTTATTATGGGGTCATGAGACAGATTCCGTCACTCTTATGTTTCCATTTCTATGTTGGGACCTTTGTTTTCAGCCGGTAGTAGGCTAAAACATTCGATTGGTATTAGTATCATCAATAAAAACGCAGTTTCATTGCTAACAACAGCCTCCCCTAGTACAAAATCTGAGCAAGTAAATTATGAGTGTTTAAAGTCGATAACAAAGCACTCGACTATATAACATTCTGTATATATATATATATATATATATATATATATATATATATATATATATATTCTGTATATATATAAGTGAGAATATATATACATATGAGGTGTATATATAGTCTTCACCTATACACACACAACACTCTTAACAGTTTACCTTTGAAACATACATTAATATACTTTTCTGTTAAATTTATTTCATAAACCGCAGATTAATTTTGCTATTTAGAAAGCCGGCTGAGGGTTCGGTCGCGAGGTGGGGATTTGGGGATTTAAATGTAAGTTAATCATATCAGAATCAGCGGTGTATTCTGGCATGCGTTATTGATGAAATTACTCTTAGTGATCTGTATAAATCCAATTTAGCGTAAATATGGACATTTTATCCATACAGAAATTTTCAATTAGTTCCTTAACCAACTTTATTAAACTTGTGGCTCTGTGTGTTTTTAAGCGTGTATTAATATCATGGGGTATTCACAGCATATGGGGTTTAAATGTTGTGTGAAAATTCTACGACGTAAAGTTAGTATTGAAAATATAATATGGTTTTTCCACATAAACCCAAAGAAAACAAGTAAGATCTTTTAAGTTTCTGACAGGAGTAGCAACTTGTAATGATTAAGGATACACTGGCCCTTGAACTCTAATCGAAGATGTGATGATGTGTGCAGGTGTGACTACTACTGTGAAGGGGAAGAGGCAGAGATGTCTGTGGACCATGAGATGGACGGTGCAGGTACTTAATAAATACACATAATTGTAGTTTTTCTAAATAGACATCTAAAAATACCCGGTGCACCGGACATGTTGGCCCGGTGAGTCGTACAACTTATTAAAACACATTTATTTAACACGGTTTTTACTTTTATTGGCTCCCGTAACATGCATGGCAGCTAATATTAAAGGTAGAATTTCATCAGTCAACGCTGTTCATCGTCAGACCCATACAAATTCTCTAAAGAACACAAAGTTTACATTTTGTCTTTCTTTCAAAAAAAAAATTCTACTCCACTCGTAAATAGCATCAATAGATATCAATTTTAAATAAATAGCCCTTGATGATGCAACAACTTGACATTAGTGTATTGAGGGTATATCGTCTGTGGTGGTATATAAGATCTTTTAAAAAATAAAATCCAGTTTTTTTTCCTAGATTTGGTTTCCTTGAAAAACTCAGTCTTTAGTGGTACTTTTAACAGAATAATAATTTTTCAATATCTTTAGCATTTGTACTTTCCTTTCTCAATTGAGTCAAATAAAATCATAAAAATATATATAATACATTTATTGATTGTGATTGTTGAACCTCAAGGTAATTCAATCACACTTAGTATTGTTCTTTAAATTAAATTCACATTGTGTTGCAGATGTGTGCAGGACGAGCACAAGCTCGGGCCAGGCGAAGGCTGAGGGAGAGGGAATGGCGGTGGAGGGGGAGGGGGAGCAGGACGAGGGGGTAGGCGTGGGGGAGGGGGAGCGCTGCCTGGTGACCAGACGTCACCTGAGCATGGACTCTACGAGGGACAGTGGCATCGGCGACGGCAGCAACAGCAGCCACTCGGCCGAGCGACACATGAGCGTAGAGAGCGACAGTGGCATCACTCTGGCACAGCGGCTGCCCGGTGAGTCGTGCAACATTCCTCATCTCATTTCTTCTGCAGCTAATTTGACATATCCAATGTAAAGGCAGCATTGACTATTTCTAAGATCTGCAAAACAAAAACTTTAGGTGAAATAAAAATTCAAATTGTTAATCTCTAAGAGTCTTGTTAGTTGAATGCTGCATTTTTTACTTTACCTGAAAAAAATGTTTCCTGATCTGTTAGACAACAGCATCAATATGGGTGTTGTGGTGGTTTTTTAATTGTAAAATAAACTACTCTTGACCAAATTATTGGACCATCTTTGAAATGGGGATGGACGGGAATGGATTTTTAGTTCGGGACGGGACGGGACGGGAATTTTTATTTCCCATCCAATTTCGGGACGGGATCGGGACGGGATTACTCTTCTCGACGCTATCGGGAAATATTCGTTTTGATTTTTATCTGAGTGTCGTATACAGACAAATTAATGTTAAATATCAACTAGTTCTCCTTCCAACTTGTTCCACTTGTTTTTGTATAAGTTACAATGAATGTCCTTTTGTTGAAAAAATTCAAATATATAGTTTTGATATTTTAAGGATGCAATAAGATCATGGGAAATTATAAATTTTATTGTAAGAAAAAAATTTAAGTCGAATCACTAAACACACATAAAGGAAAAATGTTGCCCATGTCTTATTTAATACAAGTTTTGGTTAATGAAATATTAAACGTTTGGTACGAAGAATGAAAATAAACATTATGTACGGTACCAGTACAAAAAAAAAAAAAAAAAAAAAAAAATATATATATATATATATATATATATATATATATATATATATATATATATATATATATATATATATATATATATATATATATAGATTAAAACAATTAGAAAAATTGTAAAGAAAACAATACTATATTACAACAAATAAGCCCTGCTCAGATAAAAAAGAACAAAAAAACACAAATATAAATTAGAATGAATATTAACAATCAGAAAAGAAGTTGTTCAACAAGCCAATGCCATTTATAAACCTAAGAAATATTTTGCCAATTTTTTATATTCATTGATTTTACTGAGACAGTTTCTTCCTTGAAGAATATAAATAAGAAAATTGAACTAAGAAATAATAAACTATTAGACATTATACTTTTATTGCTATTTAAATGAATACATTTAACTATTTTTTGCTACATCAGAAAAAAAACTAAGGAGTGTATGATGGAAAAAATTATAATAATGTAAATTTAAAGCTATAAACCCTAAAATCTAATAAATATAAGCCATAGCTAAGCTGTGTTTTTCTCGTTAGCGAGATTGTCGGCAGCGATCGCCGTCCTCGTTAGCGAGATCGTCGGCCGCAATCGCCGTCCTCGTTAGCAAGATCGTCGGCCGCAATCGCCGTCCTCGTTAGCAAGATCGTCGGCCGCAATCGCCGTCTTCGTTAGCGAGATCGTCGGCCGCAATCGCCGTTATCGTTAGCGAGATCGTCGGCCGCAATCGCCGTCCTCGTTAGCGAGATCGTCGGCCGCAATCGCCGTTTTAGTTAGCGAGATCGTCGGCCGCAATCGCCGTCCTCGTTAGCGAGATCGTCGGCCGCAATCGCTGGTCTCGTTAGCGAGATCGCCGGCCGCCGTTCGGCAGTTCCCGTCCCGATAAATTCCCGAGTATAAAAAAATCCCGCCCGATGATCGGGACGAAAATTTCCCGAAAATTTTCCCGAAATTTCGGGACCCGTCCATCCCTACTTTAAAATGAAGACCTTCTTCATGATAACATTACTTTGAAATCCACAGTAAACATTCATTGACTCATTCATAGAGGTCACGTTTTTGACAGGTGAAAGTTGCCATTGTCAATAATGAACTAGACTGGATTGATATAAAGACAGCACACTTTTAAAAGTAGAAGTGTTTTAATGCTGGTTGATCAATGTATGGCTCATGAGAACCTGGCCGCGCATGCGCCTTAATTAATACAGGGTTGTATTGAAACAAGAACCATACTTTGAAACAATCAAAATACTTTTTAAATATACAGGGTGTCCCGGAACTCCCTGGAACCCTTTTGTATATTTGTTCCTTGAGTCGAGATAAGAAAAAAACATTATACAAATAGGGGTCTAAAATGCTTTGTTTAGCCGCTAGCCGCCATTTTGTTTTATACACATGATAAATTTTATTTCCGTAACGAATCGTTGTATTAAATTCATATTTGGTAGGAGCCTTTATCATACCAATGCCCATTTTCAAGAAAAAAATAAATTTTTTCCACTTTATATTTCCAAAATGGCGGCCATTTTAATTTTTAAAACTCAAATATCTGAAAATCGGTAAATTTTATAAAAATTGTACAATACGCTAAAAAGTTGCCAAATTAAATTATCTAAAAAATAAAACCAAGTTTGTAAAGATTTGACAACAAATAACGGAGTTATTGCCATTTTTTCTGTTAAAATGGCCTTAATTTGCATTAGTTATAATGCAAAATCAAGGTTTTTATGGAGAAAAATCGCAATGACTCCGTTATTTATTGTCAGATCCTTACAAACTTGGTTTCATTGGTTAGATAATTTAATTTAGCAACCTTTTTGTGTCTTGTAAAATTTTTATAAAATTACCGATTTTCAGATATTTGAGTTTGAAAAATTAAAATGGCCGCCATTTTGAAAATGGGCATTAGTATGATAAAGGCTCGTAGCAAATATGAACTTAATTCAAACATCCAATACGGAAATAAAATTTATTATCTATGAAAAGCAAAATGGCGGCTAGCGGCTAAACTAAGCATTTTAGACCCCTATTTGTATAATGTTTTTTTCTTGTCTCGATGCAAGTGACAAATAGACAAAAGGGTTCCAGAGAGTTCCGGGACACCCTGTATATTTAATTTTAAAATACCAATTGTTCTAGGCTACACATAATTTCTAGCCGCCTTAATCGTAAACTGTTAAATAATGCAGTAAATTAATCATTACTGTTCATACATATAACTGAAGCACTGCCCAGGATATTTAAGGTTAAGTTTCCAGGTTAAGTGTAAGAGAGGGCCATGTGGCCCTAACTTTGCCTGATTAAATAAAGAATTTTTCATTTCATTTCATTTCATTTCAGGATAAAAATGTTAGGGATAAATTGATTAAAACCACAATATTCATGTAAATTGTATTTGTTTAATGTACATTTAAATGTAACTACAGTCAACTCCCGATTATCCGGGGTAATGACTGGTTGAAGGATCCCGGATAACCCAAAACCACGGTTAAAACAAAGAGTTAAATAAAATGAGTAAAACAAGGAATAAACAAGTTTTAATTAAGAGTCAGCGGGTTTCCGATACGGTATTTATTATTTTTTACTGACCAAACCTTATTGGAATGAAGTAAACAGATCTTCTAATTAGGGATGGACGAGATTGGATTTTTAGTTCAAGACGAGACGAGACGAGAATTTTTAATTCTCATAAAATTTTGAGACGAGATTTTCCTTCTCGTACATTATGAGAGATGTGCGTTCTGGATTTTAATCTGATTTTTTAACATTGTTAAATCCTGATTTATGTGAAGGAACAAATATTACTTTGTATAATGCTGATTATGTTCATAAACTGAAGTTAAAAAAGTTGCTTTCTTAACAAATGGTCTAGGCCTATAAAGGAATGTACCCAATAAAAAGATTGAGAAGATATAACCATAAACCCTATCGACCAATGACCTACGTTTAATAAAACATAAAAAGAGAATCCTCTGTTACAGTTACTTTGTTCACTTTTCACTTTCATGTATCACACTTTTCACTATTAACTTACTTTAATAAATTGTTTCCAAATAAGACATTTTCCTCACTCACAGTTTTTGTAATAGGCATAGGCTCACTAACTTTGAGTCAGAAGACTAGAAGCCAGGAGGCTAACAAAAAATCCCTTGTAATTGGTGGATTTAAATTTTAATTTTCAACTCTCGTCTTTGTACATAAGAAAATCTTCAGCTCTCATTTTGTTTGCTATTCATTGTCATTTCTCCAAACTATTCAAGTCCTGTTTACATAACTTTAAACTTTCACCGTTTTGGAACTCACGTAATTCCCTCGATTTTTCGTCTGCTAGTGGTAAGGTTTTTATTTTGCTCCTAACTGAATAAAGGCAAGAATTAGTATAGCCATGAAGCCTGTATGGTTCTTTTAAGACCATTGATTTTCTATGTATTCAACACAACCTATTTATTGCTATTCAACAGTTATTGTTAATAGGCCTATTCAGTTTTTTTAAGTATCCAAACCTTTAAATAAAATCAACCATCAGCCGATTTTAAGCCTTTTTGGCTTAAAATAGCTGAACTCTGCAAAGAGTGTGAAAGGAAATTAAATTGTATTGCGTGGGATATTTGAGGTTAGCCATTATTAAATCTGATTGGCCACCTTGTCATTCATCTGATTGTCACTACTAATTACACAGCTAATAAACAGCTCTTAAATTTGCCAAAAATTATTTGAATTATTTTAAATAATCATCTTGAAGCAATATTAAATGTCAAATTATGATTATAAAGTTTTTCCAATGTTCTAAAGATTTATCAAACAAATGAATTATTTTATAAATCAGTAGCTATGTTGACTAACTATCACTAACAGTCCGTGCAGCTGCAGATGCAGACGTCTCCAGTCCAGAGTCCAGTCCAAGTCTTGGAAGTCCAACCGTAGTTTAACAGTTTATGATGGCAAATTAAGTTTGTAGTTGTGAGGATGATAGGAAAAATAAAACACATTGCTTCAAAATAATTTATTTTTCAGTATTAAATTGATAGTAAAATAGGCCTAGCAATTCGTAGATTATTTATACCCGTTTTTATCGTTATTCACGAATTATTTCTCGTCTCGAAAAATCTCGATCAAAATAAAATCTCATCTCTGTGAACGAGATATTTCTCGAAAATTTCTCGTAATTTCGAGACCCGTCCATCCCTACTTCTAATTGAGTGAACAAGGAACACAATAAAGGGTTTAACTAGTGATGGGACAAACGACTGGTTTCAACCATCCGATGATTCATCCGATGGTTTTAGCTTCCATCGGATGGTTTTCAGATGGATGATTCCTCCGATGGTTTTAGTCCAGGAGTGGGGAGCGCTTGCCGTGTGGATGAAGTAAATGAATTGTTCTGAACAGATGAATGAAACATCTGTTCGCGGGCATCAGATGGTTTCTGAGAGCTTATTACAAGTGGTTCATCTTAAAACTGGCCTGAACATTGGATTATTATTGCATTTTTAAGATTTGGCCTATATTTAGCACGGAGAAAAAAAAAGAACAACAAAGTAAAAACATAATTTTAATTTGTTTTGTGGTTAATACCATTACCACAATAATTTTAGGGATAAAATAATTTTGGGGATTTCAAAATATAGTTACTTTAATGCCCTGCTGTTGTTTCTTTAACATGATTATGGATACAAAGGTAGAGCATAATAGCTTACTGTGGATTTAAAACATATTAGTCAAAACATGAAACTCTGTATATTTTTTCTGTCTAGGCCTGTGTAAGTAAACCGTAAGATGCCATACAAGATGGATTGTGTAAAAGGTTGTTTAACTAACTCAGAATTAATTAGCATAAGTGTTCCGTATTTTATCACTAATTAAGTAAGGTAATCAAATTTTTGGGGAGAGTTATAAATAATTGTCATTAATAATAGCCAATATTAGGTTTTTTGATGGAAATTCATGAAAACCCATAAATTAAAACGACTCATCAATACTAGCGAACAAATATTGTTAAAAAAATAATCCTTCAATCCGGGTCTGGGTGTTTTTTATACAAACCGTATAAAAGTGTTTACTGCGAATGGGTGATTTATTCTAAGCAAAAGCCTCAATCGAAATAATTTATCTGGTGGCCAGATGGTTTTCCAAATAGATGACGAAATTCCATCTGAGGGTTCATCCAGAATAGAAACAAACAGATAGTTAATCTGAAAACGAATGGATTTTTCTAACAGATGAAAATATTTCATCTGATGGTTCCATCTAGTAGAGGAACGAACGGATAGTTCACCTGCAAATGAATGGATGAACCATCCAGATGAAATTCTCAGCTCCCATCGGATGAATAGATTGGCGCGCAACAACCGGATGAATCGTTTGTTTTCATCGGATGGTTCCCATCACTAGGTTTAACGTGGACAAAAAACCTAGGGCAGGTGTTCTATTGTTTGGCATAGGGCAGCCGGGACGGGTGGGTAGGGCGAGAGGGGGAGAGGCTGGGTGAGGGGGGGAGGGTCGCTTGGGATAATTTATTCAAGATAAGAGCACACGTACAAAAACAAGTGATGTCTTTTTGCTTAATGCAATGTCTTTTTGGTAAAAATTTAAGAACAATAAATTGTTTTAAATGTATGCTAATTACTAAATTAGGCTAATAAATTTATAACTTTGTCAAATAAAATTTTAATGTCACTTTATCAAACATTTCTTGAAGTGCAAAATAAATGCATTTTGAAATGTGTTGTTTAGCATAATATAACCCTAAATTACTAGGGTCACTGAACAGCACACGAATCAGAACGATAATTACACACTGAACTGAAAACTAAATAGGACCTTTCTTGGTTTCTATTTATAGCATATGGCGGGCGACCAGTTGTTTCTAGCAGTCAAGGTCACTCCATTGCGCCCCGTCCCCCATCCCACCACGCCATCGCTCTGACGCGTACTTCACTGACCACATGACTACGATCACAATTACGCCACCAAATAACTTACAGATTATTTTCCGTCTTTCATTGCTTTTTTTCATTGATAAATCAAATAACAATTAGTAAAGAGATTTCTTTTCGTGTAATTTCAACATGATAAGATCGATAAATTATAGTATTGATGTCTAAACTGAGAAAATAAATAAAATTGAAATTGACTATCTAAAGAGAAAAAATTATTTCTAAAAACATTTGTAGGGCTTTTTTTAATCACTTGTATATAAAAACAGGTTTGTTATTATTTGTAACAAAGTAAGATGTAAAAAACCCAAGTTCCTAAAATGACGTATAAGCCTATTTTTTACACATTTTTGGTCATGCAACATGAGACAAAAGACACGCAGAAGACATCCATGTCTCACTCAATTTCATTAGACATGACACGTGTCTTCAAGACACCAGTGTGTAACCAGCCATAATTTTGATAATTTTGTTTCAGAAAACTCTTACTTTTACCTGCAGCCAAACCGCTACATCTTCCCAGGCGCCGAGGTGGTTGATGACTCAGATGAGGATGAGGACAGATCGAGTGTCGCTGATTTGAGCGACGTTGAGTCGGATGTTCCTCCCGAGCCGTGGACCAACCAGCCTTAGTGGCCATGAAATGTTGTTATGCTGTATCAGCTTTTGACGCTCTGAATAATTTGTGTGTTCGATTTGACATTTTTGGATTACTAATGGGAACGCTTGGTACTCTCAAATACTATTCTTACCAGTTCTTTTTAAATCCATAGTTTGAATCTGACACATAGTTATAATTTTACATCTGGTTTAATTTTTGACACGGGGGCCTTTTTCAGCAGTGCTGAAGTTTTTTATGGAAGCTTTCTTCAATATTGCAGTAATGTTTGCATTTCTTTGATGTGTCTAGATTGTATACAGCAAGTTACTGTTGTAGCTTATTTAGGAACATAGACACTCCGATCAAAAATTTCAGTTTTACATTTGAAAATAAAAAATCATTATTTTTAATTCAAAATGTTTTAATTAAAGATTTTATAGATGGAATGTGACAAAGCAAGCTTATAAAAAAATGTGGCTCCATTTGGATTAAAGCATCTCAACACCTGAACTTTTTGGAACAGTCAACTGCTGATACGGGATTGTTGTACCATTTATAGTAAAAAATTGTGTTACGTTGTAACTGTATCTATGATAAATTATTATTTTAGGACTAATGAAAAACGTAAAAAAATTGTAAATTACTTCTAGAGGCAGAAATTGTAGTTTGTTTTGATTAGGATATTCAACTTTTATATCAAGTTTCACTCTGAGAACTTCGATGTAGATTTTGTATTATCTTGTTAATGTACAAACGTTAACGACGACCCCTTAGTTGATATCAGAGTTTTCGCTGTTGTTAAATGGGAGTACTTAGAGGTTTAAGTTTAATTTATTGTTATATTGATTTATACTACGTTGTAAGATCTTTTCTTTGATTTTTTCTATGTTTATACTTTTGAGTTGTGTTTACATTGGGGTGATAATGTAAATCAATAATTTTACTTGTTAATTTTTAAGCTTGTACCTACGCAGATTTGGATGATATATATTATATAAAGTTTTCAATAGCTTGATTGTATAAGAATTGAGAGATATAAATTATTTTTTGTTTGTCAAGTGTTATTCCACCAAAGAATATAAGATTGTTTAAGTATTTTCATAGTGATAAGAAAAATTGTAAGATTATATTTTATATTTTTGTGCTTCTTGTTTTAGTGTGAGTACTGTCCTATGAAAAATCTTTATTTATTTCAAAATTTGTTTGACATGTTTAAAGTAGTGAATGTAATTGGCTTACATTACTTTCTTTTCTAATACTTTTTAATCCTACAATTTTCTAACAAGCAAATCTGTTTTCATTGGCTTTTTGTTAAAAATTTTCAAATCAATTAATAATTCCCAGCTACCACTTCAAGTAATATTCAACATGTCATCTTTTTTAAAGCTGAATTGATCAGTTTTTACTTCTTAGATATTAGTTTAAGCAAGTGTAAAATCTATGTAAATATTAGCTTTTCTAACTGTTCTGTCATTTTCTCACCAAGGTCAGTCCTCTTCCTGCAATAGGTCATTAGATGAAATGGTGCCACTCATTCATTCTAGACTGGCCATGCAATATTACATTTTTAGTCACATTTATGTCTGTTGTTGCTACCCAATATAATATATTGTACACTTGGAAATTTTGTGATAAATGATATTTTTCTAAATAAAAATTGTTTTATTGTTTAAATAAGCATTATTTAACTCTCCTCCCTCTCCCTTAACTTACAATTAAAAACAAATATTTTTACTTCACAACTACAGTGAAGTCCCGATAATCCAAAATTGAAACTAGTATATTAAAAAAAAAAAAAAAAAAAAAAAAAAGAACAGTGAACAGAAGCTGTTTGGTTTTTGCAGGAAATAGAGTAAACACCAAAATGTAACTAGCAAGTATTACCTAAGGTTAGTTCTATTATTCTGAAAATAAAAACTGTTTTGTCTTACTTCTGGTTATACTGTATCTATACATATTTAATACGCGACATGGTTTTTTGTCCAAGGAACTCCTCCCACAGTTTTTAACCGATTTTGATGATTTTGGTGTCATTGGATAGAGCTCGGCGTAAAGTTGTTTCTAAAGTAAATTGGTAAATATCCATTTAAAAGGAAGGGCCCTACAAGCCCTTAAAGTTCGTAATTTTCCCATTTGATTAACATTGGTAAGGAAATTAGTGAGTTTAAAGTTAACAGCTGTTAAGTGTAAAACCGTACATCAGCAAAAATACTATTCGTACGAAAGAGGTTATGTTAAATCACGGAGTGTGTACCTGGTTGACGAACTGTATTAAGAATGCACGTGAAAATATTTTGTGCAAAATTGTGAGCGTTTCACAAAACTATAGAATTAACTGAGTGGTCTCAAATAAAGGTTTTGGCCAAAGGGACTGGTTAAAATTACGACATGTCAAAAAAGCTATGAGGAAAAGATAAATAACGTAAAACGTCCTCCAGAAGAAAAGCATGGAGATACACCATCACATTAACATCAAAATAACATCACAATGCCTGTTTTGGTTTGATTTTAAAACGGAAACTAGATGACGCTAATAAGTGAAGCCGATCTTTACATTTATATAGCCTCCTATATTAAATTTTTTAACGTTGCCATTGACAAGAAGTGCCTGCTAGAAGTGCCACTGTATGTTAAATTATTGATTCATTACATTTGATTGGATAAACTAGAAGAAATCTTTGTTGTTGTTCAAAGTGTATTCTCTAAGATATTTGAAATGGTTTTTTTTAAGAGGTTATGACCCTATTTAGAAAATAAGAAACTACTGTTGAACAATAAACAATACAGTTTCAGGAGAAATATGTGTATACAACTGACGCAATCTGTGACCTATAATAATAAACTTATACGACAACCTTGATGTTGTACTAGAGCAGTTATGTATATTTTATGACATGACTAAAGCATTCGATCTTAACTCACATGACATACTTCTCAATTAATTATTAGGCCTAAATATGGGGATAAAGAATGGCTCTCTAAGCTACATACCTAGGGGACAGAAAACAAATAGTTAGTAGTATTAGACACTCAGTACAAGATGGTTAAAGTCGTCACTATCGTTCTGCAATTTCAAGTATAAAGTAAATTGAATAGTTTTAAAATTCATAGTGTAAACGTTGATGAACAGTATTGAAAGAAGTTAAATTAATTGTGACATATGGGTGCTGTTTTACGGACACGTTATTCATGTCATTGCAATTATAATGACGATATTAATGAATTATTCTTACACAAATAATGATACGATGATTTTAGCGAATTTCCCATAGGGAATAAGCTATTACCGTAGGTCTCATGGTAAGACCTAAGCCCGGGACCATGTTACTTTTTCGTTTTTAGGTGCCCAGAGACCAAAAATAATAGTCATTAAAAATTTTATATATATATATATGTATGTATGTATGTGTCCCTAGGCACGATAACTCTCGTAAAAACGGTCCGATCGACACCAAATTTGGTAGAGATGTGTAATCCTACGTTTATTCGGATGAGTTCGTAAACCAGACATATCGACCTACCAGAAGGGGTAGTTTTGGGGGGTTTTGTACCCTAAAATTGGGTTTTTTGCATTTTTCATATGTAAATTTTAAATTTTTATTTTGAATTTTGGATGTAGCTCAAAAAACACACAATTTAGTATTTTGAAGCTTTGCTCTTTCTCCATTGGTTACCGAGATATTACAAAGTCTAAAGACAGTACATTGTATTTTGGGGCTCCAATGTTAATCTTATGGAGAATAGGGATGTGTTAATATTTCACTTATTAACCAATATTTTTCGATGAAACTTAGTATTCAGCTTCATTTGGTTGAGATTCATCCATTTATGGTAAAAAATCTTGGTTTTTGGGCTTATCATGGCAGCAAACCTGCATACTCTTTCCCCATGTTAATTATATGGAGAATAGGAAAACTCCTTTAGCAATGGACAGATATTGATGAAACTTAGTACATGGCTTCATATGGTGGAAATAAATTTTTTTATGATAAAAACCTACATTTAGTGTTCCCCATGGCAGCATACCTGCATACTCTCCCTATATTTATCATAAGGAGAATAGCCATTTATTTCCCTATTTATGAGCATGTGATTTTATTTGGTTTACAGTTTTATGTGGTCAAAATTAATATTACTAATTTGGAAATTCGCTGAGTACACAGGTCTGCTGCGACGGGGAGTATTTTAAATATTACATTTTTTAACTTATGTTTTCACTTCGAGATTCGAAGGTAAGAGGTTAGTTGAGGTTAATAATTACACAAAATGTTAAATTGAAATAAAAATTATTACATTTAATTATTGGGCGAAACAAAGGCATTCATCTAAAGTAGAATTCTTACTAATTGTATCAAATTGAATAATTTGTAAAGGCAGCTGACTACGGGCTTCGACCCGTAAGCGGGAGGCCTATTGAGCTACATGAAATACCAGGGTCATCTGGGTAAAAATGACAAAATAACTTAGATTAATTACACAACAAAGTAGGCAAAGTAAATTATTGTACTCCGTTGTAGGCCTGAAAAAGAAGTTTACAAGAGTTGTTATAAAAAATGAAAATATCTCTGTCGTAGTAAATGAAATTTTTTATTAATATAGAAACTAAATTGCTCGATTTCGAGCAACATGTACACTAGTATCAAATTAAAGGTCTTAATCAGTATTAATGTCCGTTATCGCAGAAACTATTAAAGAAGACTCTATGACAAAAGAGAACCATCTCAAAAGTGATAAATGTGTGACAACAACGAACAATTTAAACATAAAATCATTGAGTGACTGGCCTCCACTGTTGCCAAGCGTAAAACAAATTGAATTAAACCAGAATGTACCCTTGGGCAAAAAGGTTCTACCATCTAAATTAAAGAAAAGTGATGATTGCAAAGTGAATACTTGTGGAAACTTTCTAAATTCTATTACCAGTAGTGATGAAGACAGTCTAATTTCGATCATAGACGACAAGACTTGTTCGCCTTTATTTTGCGGCTCAGTGAGAATGGATCTTCAACCAGAGACTCCTATTTCAAATCTGTCTGTTCCATGTGATTCTTTAAACAGGTAAAGCCACCAGTCGTTGGAGGGTAAATATAAAAGACAACCCCTCACTTAAAAATAACATTTCAATTTTTCACCAAAATGTGCAAAGTGCAACTAACAAAATTAATATTTTAGAAATTGTTTGCATGGAATTAAATCCAAATTTCTTTGTTATCAGTGAACATGCATTTAACGCTGAAACTTGCCAATTTTTTCAGTTACAGAACTACGTCCAGGCTAACATATACTGCCGGAAATATTATAAATCAGGAGGGGTTGCAATTTTTGTTAAAAACACAATTGTATTTCATAAATTAAATTTTAACTTTTCCACTGACAAAAATTTAGAAATCACTGGTATTTCATTTAAAAGTAAAAATGAGAAAATTAGATTTGTTGGTATTTACTGTTCTTCAAATGGTAATATCAACACATTTTTTGAAAAATTTGAGTTCCTTTTACAGCTCTTAACTAAACGCAAATCAAAATTTATTATTATCGGTGATTTTAACATAGATGTACTGAATATTAAAGATAGAGCTGTAAAACAATTTAAAGATTTATTACATTCATTTAATTTACAATGGTCTATAAACTCTCCAACACGTATAAAAGGAAATTCTAAAACTGCAATTGATAATATTATTTCAAATATAAGTGGTCTTATGGACATTGATGTTATAAACACAGCTGTCTCTGACCATTTTGGGCAGATGGTTACTCCATTGACTATGTACACTAACGTGAATAGACCTCTCATCCAATGCATTTAGTTTGAGGCAAAAATTTGAAAGTTCGGTGGACGCCGCACCAGAGTTGCTGCCATCGATGTTGTTATTATTCAGCTGAATTTACAGTGCTGCCAAAACATTTTACCAAAACATAAACATAACTTTCAGTTATAAAATGTTTCATCCTTAGTTGAAAAGAGTGGTAATACTGATTTATCTATCATATGTTACGTGTACTTCGATGGACGCCACACGAGATTGCACCACCGTCAATATGCTTCACACACGCCTATGCTATGAGAAGTCTACTCACGTAGTGTACAAAGTCAATAGTTACTCTAAACAATTTTTTTCCTGAACTAATACAGTCAACAAAAAAGTTACAACGTATCACCTTACCAGAAAATATTACAAAGCTCAAGGAATCTTTGAAAAATGAATCCTGGCTGTCTGTTAATAGTAAAGATTCGGTTGAGGAAAATTTTTCTGAGTTTGTGTCAACATTTTTTTCTAGTCATTTGGACAAAGCATGTCCTTTACGGACATATGTTGAAAGACCAAAAAAGAGATCATCGACATGGATAACTAAGGGGATATTGGTATCCAGAAAAAAACATTAAAATCTATTAAAAAATATTCTATAGCTCCCAAAATGAAAATTTTAAAACATTTTACAAACGGTATAGAACAATTTATAGAAGGGTAATCAGAGCAGCAAAAGCATATGATATTAACAGAAGGCTTGAACAATGTAATAATTTTTCTAAATCTGCTTGGAATATAATAAATGATCACAAAGAACAAATTAAAAAACCTATGAAGCTTAAAGTGAAAGAAAAATATATTTCTGACCCCTTAAGTATAGCCCAAATTTTTAATTCTTTCTTTTCAAACGTAGCTATTAATAATGACATTAAACCCAAAGTAATAAAATGTAAAAAAATTATCACAAAATATATATTTTTATGTCCTGTCACAGAAGAGGAATTAATATATGTTATCAAACATTTTTCTGCAAAAAAATCTACTGATATCACTGGTTTTTCTATGTAGTTATTAAAACAGATAATTTCAATTATTAGTAAAATTTTAACAAAATTAATCAATCTGTCCTTTGAAGAAGGCGTATTCCCTGAAAATTTCAAATTGGCAAAAATAATACCTATATTTAAGAAAGGAGATCCGTCGGACGTGAGTAATTACCGACCGATTGCTCTCCTGCCTATCTTTGGCAAAATCATAGAAAAACTTTTTTATATTAGACTTACCTCTTTTTTGGATCATAACAATATTCTTACAAAAGCTCAATTTGGATTTAGAGGTTTCAGTACACTCGACGCTATAAATAACTTCCTTGAATTCATTCTAATTGGACTTGAAAAGGGTCATAAGGCTACAAGTGTCTTTTTAGACCTCAGTAAAGCATTTGATTGCGTTGATCATGCTTTACTTCTGAATAAACTTGAAAATTATGGTATTCGAGGAACTTCTTTTAAGTGGATTAAATCCTACCTTGAAGGAAGAACCCAACAAGTATTGATAGAAAATAAATTGTCCGGTAAAGAAAATATATCATATGGTGTTCCTCAAGGCTCAATCCTTGGCCCCGTATTGTTCTTACTTTATGTAAACAATTTAGATGAAATAATAAATGTTAAACAAATTACACAATATGCTGATGATACAACTCTCAGTTTTACAGCTGATTCAACTGAAAATATAGAGAGTGTATCTTTCACACAGGTCAATTGCTGTGTTCAGTTTATAGTTTAAACTTAAGAGTGAACTATTCAAAATCAAACTTCATAAATTTCAATTTAGGAAATGTAGATGAAAGCAAAAACCCAGTAATTATGATAAATGATCACATTTTGGAACAAGTCAATTGTGTAAAATTTCTGGGTTTAAACGTAGAACAAAATTTAACTTGGGAACACCATATTGACTATGTCTGTAAGAAAATTTCCTCAGGAATATTTCTTATGCGTAAACTTTCGAAATATTGTGGAACAAAAATTTTAAAAACAGCCTATTATGGCATAATTCAGCCACATTTATCTTATGGATTACCTTTATGGGGGGCTTGTGCTGATTCCAAATTTTCAAGGGTATTTATTCTACAAAAGAAATCTGTACGAATCCTAGCCAAGATAGGCAGAAGAGAATCATGCCGATCAGCCTTTCGTAGTATGGAAATTTTAACGTTAGCAGGTTTATATATTTATCAGACAATTAAGTTTTTTCTAACAAAATGTGACTCAAAAATCGGCACACATTTCCATAATTATAATACAAGAAATAAAAATTTAGTCAGAACTGGTTTCCACAGACTTGAAAATTACCATAAGTTGCCATGTTACGCTGGAGCTAAATTGTTTAACCATCTCCCTGAAAGCATAAGAAATAATAATTAAATCAATTTATTTTACAAAAAACTAAGAGAATATTTAATAAATAATGCGTTTTATAGTGTAGTAGAGTTTATAAACCACACCCATGCAAACACTTAGAAATTAATAGTTTTATAGTCTAAATAAAGTGCACTTTGCCCAATCATTTATTGGGTTTTGCATAAACTGGTGGCTCTATCTGTTTAGGGCTGCAAAAGTCAACACAATATATAACTATTGTACGTGACTGTTATAATAAATAAATAATAGAATGCCGGAAGCCCAATCTCAATGCCGGAGGGCCGGGAGGATAATGGCAGACATTAAATTTGGATTATTAAGTAATATGCCCTCAATACTTCCCTCAATAATTTAAATGAGAACAGCCGCTTACAAAATTAATATTACTTAATGTAATCATATGTTCCAATACAAAAAAATTTGCTTCCATATAGAATAATATGGTAACTTTGAAGATGTGTGGGGAGGAGCCCTATGGAGGAATATGGATAAAAGTAAACTAAATGTTATTCCTGGTTCTAAGCTACCTCACCACCAATTTTCAGCCAAATCAGTTCAGGCGTTTTTGAGATATAAGTGGTATAACTAACACGGCTTTCCTTTATATAGATGTTTTTATGCAATACAATTTTTCACCAAATCACTAGTTTGAGACAAGGACCTCACATAGTGGGTATTTTAAAACGTTCGCTACCAGCCGCCGCATATATGCGGCAGTCACGCCACTCCCTCAGCTTACCAACAAAATCATGGACTTCCCTGTAGACCGGCCCTAGTGGTTGTGACTTACGCCACAGATCACAAACAGAATCAATAGAATCTGTCTACAAGTGTTGCCAACTGGTCAGTGACCGTCCTAGCCACAGACCAAGCGCCGCACATATGCGGCGGGCAATCCCGTAGATTGTGCCTAAGCTATCTAACCTTTAAAATAGACCGTACCAAAGAAATTTTGTATTTAGTATCATGGAACCATTGCCTCAGATCTGTGGCGGCAGTCTATTTTAATGAGCCCAGCCGCTGCAGATCTGCGGCTGTGGGCACTGAGTAGAACTTGCCCGCCGCAAAATTGTGGCGGCGGTCTGTGGTTATGATTTTTTTTTTTATATTGTAGTAGCGAACGTGTTAACCTCAATATGAATGAGAAATGCGTGGGGGAAATGTCACATATGCTGCAGTAAATGTGTAATGAATTCTCTTTCATATTTGGAATATAGTTTTTAATTTATTGCTTAAAATGTCGTCATTATTACCAGCTTAAATCAAGCAATATTTTGTTCAAAAATTTTTGCATAAAAAATTTTAAGGAATGAAAAATAACACAATTTTAAAGACAACATTTTATTCAGTTCATGGCTATTTATATTTCATTATAAAAACAAGTTATAGAGTTTATAAAGATCAGTAACATTCATTATATACATAGTACTACACATAAAATATAGTATTATATTGGTCTTTCGAGTCTTTAGTTCTTGACAGGTATAGAATCACAAGTTTTGGATCTAACTTAAGGTTTGATTTTTAAGGAAGGTACCGGTAATGGGTTACAACTTTACAATTACCTCTTAAGACATATAAAACTATTAGGATACATTCTTATACATAGACTTTACAAGTGTGTGAAGGAATGATATGCTGGCGGGAACACACTTTTGCTGCTATGCGACATTCAACTTTATTTCAAATCTTTGCCTCTGTTTTTTGACACAGTTTTGTGAGTTTATACAGCAAACACAAAAAGGCCCATAGAAGAGTTGGTTTAGCAGTCGCACAGCATCAAATATGTTACCTCAAAATCAGTCAATCGCAACATATTATAAAAACGACTCAGTCAGAAAAATATGAAAATCAGTAACAAAGTTAAAATTCTAATGAGGTAATTTTTTCTAAACATCCATCATAAAAAATTTAAGAGATTCATAACAGATGGAGGGAGCTATTTAATAATATAAAACCCAAAGAACTCTTTGATAAACCAGTACTTAAAGGTTAAAGGTTGATTCAAACTAAATTGTATAAATAATAACATACTGTCCCACTTCTTAAAATAAAGGAAAGTAATATTTGTTCACAGCTCAAAATACTTAAAAAAATATACTTTTAAACTCACCATGAAAATCTGTTCATTGCCATAACAATTCCAAATACATTCCCATTTATGATGAGTTTTGTATATACCTGGAGAGTTTATCAAATTTAATACAAAATTTTCTCAAGTTCTATTAAACTTTAGGGCCAAAATAATTTAAACTTAAACTTCCAAAAAGTACCACAACACACAGTGCCAGAGACATAAAAAGAGACTCCATACACACATAAGGGACACAGGTGACTTTTCCACCTGAGGGATTAAAATTTTTCAAATTCTTTCAATTTGTTTAGCAGCAGTACAAAAAATTATTGCATTGTATTGCCAGGGGCTTCTTTCATAATCTGCATGATGTGATTTGAAGAGGCAGTGTAAGTATTCACATGGGAAAGTTTACAGGAAGTAAATATCCAATTCATAAATGTTAGTCTCAAGACTGTATTAGGGTGGAACTGCAAAGTGGAATGGCAATAATAAGGCTTTTTTATTGGTTTTATATTGATTTTTATAAACATTACTTTACTGCTTGTCTAATTCGTTTTAGAACTGTACTGTAACATCATATTTTTATGTAAATTATATTTTATATGTGTTATTAAAGTATTTGATGTTTTTCCCTGTGATTTTTTCACTTTAATAGGTTTACTTTTATACATTAGAAGTTTCGATATCTTACTTTTAGAGGATCTTTAGTACTAGCCAATCAGTAACAGTGAATACAGTCGACTGTTGCTAATAATTAACCTCAATAACTCAAAATCATTGGTATCTCAAATTATTTTCATCCCCTTGGAAAAACCTGCCTAAGTCAAATAATAATCAAGCATAACTCAAAACAATTTTAGGTTACTTTTTACCTCTGTAAGTTGAATAGTTACAAAAATTTCCTCTAAAACTCAAATTTCAGTTCTTAAGTCAAATTAAATTTGCATTTTAACTCTACAAGTGAAGCTTTACCCCCATATCATGAAGTTTTCTCTACGAACCTCAGTAAGTAGTAACCCCGGTGCACAGGTCGTAATGAGTGACACGTCTGGTCTTTTGTCTACAGGTCGTAATGAGTGACACGTCTGGTCTTTTGTCTATCTGCTGTTACTACACTACACTGCAAATTACTTCTGTAAGTCAAATTCAATAAAAAATTTCCTCTATAACTCAAACTATTCCTAAATAAAACATAACTCAAAGTGAACTTATAATCCTGTGAATTTTGAGTTCGCAAGAGTTGACTGTATAACCATAATTGGTCGCCGCAAAGACAAACACAATGGCTAATAAATGACTCCGCTTCACCTGAATTTTTTGACATCCGAATTGCTAGTCCATGAGATAAATTTAGATGAACAAGAATTTACTGCAAACCCATATGCATTTTCCCACAGAAAATTATTAAATGCAGATTGTGAGCTAAGACGACAAGACAAGCGTATTCTACGTTTTTAGACAGTGTAGCAGGCTTGGTTTATTAAAAAGTCTTAAATGTTGTACCTCTCTATAAAATCTCCCATGCCCAAAAAAACTCAATTAAAAAATTTCAATTTGCTGGAAAAAGACAGGGGCTTGGATTGTTTGAGAAAAATCAATTTATTATGGCCACATACTCTCACCAATTGATAAGATTTAAATAGCTATGCACTCACTGTAGAATAAGCTGCTTAAATAAAAAACAGGAAGACTTCATGCTTAATGTTGATGAAGGCATACTGCATCACCAAAATCATAAAAGATCGAGATGGCAAGCCCAATGTAAATTAACCATGAGCTACAATTCGGGTGTCCCTTGTACAACCTTGTTCTTTTAAGCAAGCGACTGTAAAAGCTTACAGTATAAATAAGCCTAATATAATTGTTAGCTTTAAGAATACTGGATTGACATTATTAGGACTTATAAATGGCATCGTAAACCCTATTACTTTTATAAACCACAATCATTACAAATTAAAAAAATGTCTCAGAGTAGCTCAAAAACGTATTTCACAGAGAATGCCATATGAATATTGAAAATGTAAACATTAATTCAGTTTATCAATCATTCAAATGTAATCTTAAAACCTACAGAACAATCTCTAAGTAGGTGGTTAAATAAATAAAGAGAAAAATATTTTTGTAAGTATTGAGCTCATAACTGAGATGCCGATTAAGGTGGACAGTCATTCATTGTGTATATAGGACACAAGGACAAGGTCAAGGAACATATAAATCTATCTAGAATTGTCAAAGAATTGATATAGGATTGTATAAAATTATTGTTCCATCAACATACAGCCTTTGGATAAACTACATGGAGCACAAACTTTTCAGTTTCACTGATAGAAAGCATCTCAATGTACAGGAATTGATTTTAAAACTAATCATAATAGGATTACATTGGACTGAAAATAAAAATAAAATATCAGCCAGGTACAGTACCTAAAACTACATTTACACACTACCTAGAACAATGACAAATTTATATGGAAATGTTTACAATGTTATTAACAACAGTCTCTTAAAGGCTATTATTAAACATTAAATTATACAGAAATGCTCTTTTTATCAGGAATTTGAGCTAAATTGTTATTTATATTACAGTTTTCATTGAGTAACATACAACAGTTATAAAATTATTAACATTTTTTAAATATTGCTAAAACGTATTTACAAATTATAAAAATACATTATTTACTATAGACACTTAATTATTATTTTTTTAATTTTCAAAATTAAAAACAAGAAAGTAACACAATAAACTTACTTATTGGTCTCACTAACTACAAAAGTTAACTGCATTCAAAAGTGAAAGCACGTTGATTCTATGTATGAAGATTTGATTTTGTAATGTAGCTCCTACTTTACAAATTGATTTAGAATTAATTTTATACTGGTACGTGAACAATAAAAAGTGAAGTACAACACTTCATACTTTATCCCAGCAAAACAGAGGTTTGCTCACAAAACATTTCTTTTTGCTCTTACATGAAACTATTTTACTAAAGCCTTTAATCCAAACATATTGTTTTCAATATGTTTCAACTTTGATAATAAAAATTCATCCTGGAGTGAAGATGAAAAAAATATTAATTTTGATCTAACATTCCCATGGCTTAAAAAAAAATTAAAAATGTAACACAACAAGATAAAAAAATAACTATCTAACATATCATAAAGGAATACATGTTACCGTAAAATTGTAAAATTTAATATTAGCGACGGCTTGTTTGATACTATATTGTTAGTTTTATCTTTGCAATCACCCCCATTAACGGGTGCATTGCCAATTCCAACCAATTAAGAAATTTAACAATCAGGGAAATTTTTTAGGGAAGTGATAAAATCGTATCTTTTAAAAGTTTCAACCTATAAAATTGTTCTTAAAGATGGACAAAACACTAATAAAAATACATTTAAAATAAAACAAAAGAAAATTGCTAAAAGTCGTAGAAAAAATGTGTTACAAGATCAAAACCGACAACGCGCATTAAAAATAATGAGTGATGTAGTACAAATAAAAATAAACAATACAAAAAAATTGCTAAAAGTCATAGAAAAAATGTGTTACAAGATCAAAACTGACAATGCACATTGAACATAATGAGTGATGTAGTACAAACAAAAATAAACAATACAAAATAAAAGAAATAAGTGATAAGTGATAAGTGATGTAGTAAAACTTAAAATTAATCAAAAGAAAAATGCTAAAAGTCATATACACAATGCACATTATAAGTAAGAAGTGATGTGTTAAGAGGGGGCGAAAGTGCTCCTCTCAGAATGTCATGCAGAATGCTCTCGCCTACTCTCATTTTATGCCTTTATTAAAGTCCAATCAAAGTCAGAGAGGTTTCAAATACAAGATAAAGCCAGTGGCGGCCGGTGGTTAGGGACGATGGGGGGGCTCTTATCATTATTTTATTTATATTTACGCCAGTGAAGATAAGTAATGTCTGCTTCAGGAAAAACGGTTATGTCTTATGTCAATAAATAATAGTTACTCCATCAAACAGGCATAATTCACAAAGTTGAATTAAATTGCAATATAGCCTAAAAATCTTAATCACAATTGCTAACGAAAAGTCATCTCTGTTTTACATAACTGATAATCTGTTGTAGGCCTACTGCAGAGTATCAGTTATGTACAACAGACATGACTTTTTCAACAATTGTTTTCCATCAATTTTATTCAGTTGATATGAATCCGTTTAATGCTTAGGCCTACCTTTTCGTGACATTAGTTTGAATTGATGAAACAAATCAGACTGAAATAGTTTTGCCGCGGACAGGTGAGTTCTAAGAATTGAAAGCGGTCCGCTATACCGGATGTTAAGATGTCACACACTTCCTTTGCGACAATATATTTCCGGTCTTCAAACGATGTTTACGTCTGGGTTCATGTACGCTATTGTTCACACACTAGACTAATCTAGTTCAGGGGAGTTTTTTATTTTTTGTACTTCATATTTAAATTCTTTATCGTACTTGAAACCCTTAATACAATCAATTGTTTTATGAAACCCTTAATACAATCAATTGTTTTATTAACTGTAAAGGATACATCACAATCTGCCATACAGTATATTTTGCCATTGACAATTAATACATAGTCAATGATTTGCTTAACGAAATCCAGCAAAAAAATTAATAAATAAAAATAAAAAATAAACTGCATCTCTCAAGACATTTTGTAGGCCTATAGTTTGATTTAATGTCGCAAATCTAATGTTGATCTTTTCAAGTACTTCATCAAATTCTATACACGCCTTGATGTGTTTGTCACTCGTTTTATGTATCTTAACTTTTTAACTCAATGTTTAATCTATGAAATACCACCAACAGTTAAGGCACGATCCTGAATCCGTATAATCAAGCAAGTGTTACAGAAAAACGAGTTTTTAATTTTACAGCCACAGAGCCAATTGGCCTAATTTTATAAATTTCTAAAACACTTTTCATGAAAACTATTTTTCTTTTTGTTCAACTTCACATTTGATTAATAACTAAATTGGGCCTTAGAAGCACCAGGTTCTTCAAAGTAATTCTAATACTCAGTGTTTTTTTCATTCTATTACTTACTATACGATTTACCTGGTGTAAATGTTGCTCATCTCCAACGTCACCCATTTCACTTTCACACATTTACATTTCCTCATAAATCCATATAATTCACTATTTCAACACAATTCACACCAACACGTACACCATTAAGCATAAACAGAACCCAAATGGACGACTGCATCGCGAGGGAACTGACAGTCACATTTTTGGCACTGCTCGGTTGGTAGCAGTGGCTGGAGTAGTGGCGCGCGCAGCCTAGGGCGCCGGGCAGAGCGTTGCATTAGCAGCCGTTGTGTGTGCCTGTGTGAGTGAGCTGCGCGTATGCGCGTCTCCATTTGATTTTACAAGAGTGCTAGGACGCCGTAGCCGGCGTCCGTCGCTCCGGCCCGAGCCGGCCGCGATAGAATTAGAGACACAATCGTCGTCGATTTTGGATTTATTTTAGTACAATCTGTTTCTATCTTCAACTTATGACCTATACAATTGTCATTATGTTAAATATTCTCATAACAATATTTTTGTTAGTTTATTTATTTTGATTTTTAATCAATTCTTTAGGGGGGGCGGCGTCCGGGAGTCCTTATGGGCGAGCCGCCACTGGATAAAGCCTTGGGCTATTTTATTCGCTCTTGGATTAATAAATCCATATTAAGCTATAATGGTTCTAAGTTGATCAACTTCAGACCATAAAAAAATTGAAAAGTGAATCAAAGAGGCCTAGCCCAATTTTTTTATATTTTAAATCTCTCTCACTTTTATTGACTTTTAAATAAAGAAAACAATGGGAGCAGGTGAAGCACTGCAAGATGAAATTTTGACCTGTGAGACCTCAGAATGGTTGGACAACAATACAAACCGTATTCCAGTCGTTCCCCCAATGGACACTTGACTGTGCAGGCTCTATTACCTTAACCCCCTCTTATTATAAAATTCAATAATCCTAGAAGATCAATATCACAACCAAAACTTATCTCTATTACTGATTGATTACAAGATAATGGCAGGTCAACATTAAAATAATATGGAAAAGGAAGTTGAGCAAACGGTACATTAAATAACAATAACGAAATGGCACACAGCAACCATCCGGGTAATATCAGGATGTCCATCAAAGCTAAAATAGCTAATGTTTTAAGCAAGGATATTTCTGTTGGTGTTATTTTCTTTTACACTTGATATAAGGAAATTTATATTAAAATACGGACGGTGATTCCGGCATTTAATCTGAAAGTACTTGGAATAGTGTAAAAAGCATTGTAAAGTGACCTAGACACTTTCATCAGTTTATTGAACATAATTTTTTGGTCTCAGAAGCACCCCAGAGCGCGATAGAGTACGAGATGTGGGACTTGAATAAGCAGTGGTAAACACACCTCAACAGGCTTAGGTTCTCCAAAGTCCTGACTTCTCAGGACAAAGGTCCCCTTTTCCATCTTATCTTTGATCTTCACCAACTGCTCACTCCAGCTCAAACCATTGTCCAACACCACTCCCAGAAAGTTTGCTGATTTTGCCTGACTCAACTCTGTATCACCAATCTGAAGGATGTATCACCAACCAAGAAGAAAGCGTTGAAGCTATGAAGTCAATCAATAATAAATCATATTTAAAGACAATAATTTTTAATGTTCTAAAAAGCGTAAAGGGGCACAAAAATGTATTTTTAGACCTTAAATTTCAAAAAATGTCTAGAGGATTGCCCCAGAACACCTCCTTCCTGCTGGGGGCTACTTCAACTGTAAAAATTATACTTAACTAGTTTTATTTCAATCTTCAGGAATGATGGACACCTTGATTCCAAAATGTTTTAAACATTATCAAGACACAACATAAAAGATTTAGGTTGAATATAATATACTACAAACCTTTTCCTGCCAGTCTTTCCTGTCTTTTCTAACCGCTTAAATTTCTAATGATAAAAGTTTCTTACACATATTATACTTTACTTAAGGAGATAAATAATATTTGAGACTTTTTCTCTGAGGTGAAAAAACAAATTAAAATTAAATTTAATGTAAATTTTTAATTGGGATTTTGAATACTAACCCAGATCACATACTACTTCTTATTTTGAGATATTTAAAGGAACTTTTCCTCTTGGAAAAATTTTTCATTATACTTCTTAGTAGTTGTTAAGCTCTATATTAGTATAAAATAAAATTTTAATCAAAAACTCCAATATACTTTTGGTAAAAATACATAGAAAACTAAAAGTATATTGGTGTTTTTAATTAAAAATGTAATACTTTTTAGTTTGAACATTTACTGTATGACATGTAATAAACACTACTTACTAAAAATACTTGTTCTAAGTTTTGTTCACATGTGGAGGGGAGACTTGGTGGGGTTAGAGAGCTACTAGGAGGGATTTTCTTGGCACCGCAGCAGTTTTATGTAGTTGCTCGGTAGACTACTTCGACGTACCCACTTCTTTAGAATGCAGTTTAAGTTTTGTCATCTCTCTTTTAGTGTTTTTCTTAAATGTTTGCAGTCCTCTATTACAAATCTTAAACACAAGAATTACTCATATGAAACAAAACAAGAATAATGAACAATAGTGTCCAGAAATTACAATTCAAAGAAGAAAGTATAATTATATCCTCTGAAAAGGTGGTATCAGTTTAACATTTAAAGATCATTTTTTTATTATATTTATTTTTAGCGAATTTCCCTATAGGGAATACGCTATTACGGTAGTAGTCATGGTAAGACCTAAGCCCAGGACCATGATACTTTTTTGTTTTGAGGTCCCCAGAAGCCAAAAACACCATTCGTTCATTTTCATATATATGTATATATATATATATCTATATATATATATCTATGTGTCCGTGGTACTGATAACTTTTGACAGCGACCTCCGATTTTGATGAAATTTGGTATAAAGGTGTAAGACCAGGTCTATTTTCATGAGTTCGCGAACCAGCGTGATCGGGTTATGCGAACGGGGTTTTATGGGGTTTCAAAGGGGTCAAAAATGGGTTTTTGGCATTTTTGAACCTCATTTTTCAAAATTTATCAATTTTAACTAAAACCATTTAAAAGAGCTCAAAAAAACAAACAATTTGGTATTTTGAATTTTTATCTTAGCATAACTGGTTACGGGGAAAATCCAAAAATATGTTTTCCATGTTATTCTTATGGGAAATCAAGAAAACCCTATACCTTGCTTATTTATTGACATAACTTAATCAAATTTGGTATGTACATTATCTAGATAGGGTTTAACTTATACTTGCTTTCAAAACCCATATGGCGGCAAACCTACATACTCACCCCCATGGGGTTTATGGGGAAAATAAAAAATTGCCATAGCTTGATACAATTTTGTGTTTACATTCACCAATTATTGATTAACTTAGATTTTCTAACAACACCCCATGGCAGCAAACCTACATACTCGATCCTATGGTGTTTTTATGGGGAAAGTAAATAATCTGAAAATTCCATTGGAAATTCGCTGAGTACGCAGGTCTGCTGCGACGGGGGTATTTTTAATATGAATGGCAATTTCACTTATCAACAAGAGTCAACATTTTTTATTATGCATTTAGGGCTTCCTTGGATTAAATTTATCACATATGAGTGTCTCATTAATGGAATTATTTCATTATGTTCACATACTATTGTTTTTTTTCTCTACAAAATATAATCACAGCATCAGAATGCTTCATACCCCGTTCAAAATAAATGTGCGGACAAAAGACAGAATTTCTCACCACAAGGAAAATTCCCTGAATACCTTTCTAAATTCCCCGATTTTCTTCACAATCAGATGTTATATTAATTTCGCCCTTAAAATTTAGAGTAGAATAGCGCTGATGACCGTGTTACTTACCCTACTTGCCGTTGGAAGGGCTTCTTGTTACATCTCAAACGTAGAAAATTAGAATATTTGTTTAAGAAAAATCAAAACATTGGCATAAAGTGACATGAGATATTAAACAGCTGTGGTAATTCTCAGTTATTCTGATTGGTTGGATTCTTGGCAGCGGGAGGAACGGGAAAATGGGGGAATTGAAATCTGCGTTTCGACCGCACATTTATTTTGAACAGCTATTACAGTAGTATCTCACATACTCGACACTTGATAACCCAACAGTCCTGGAAACTCTACCATTCTCAACAGGACTGAAAATCTCCGCGTGTCAAGGTTAGGGCATAGATTCCTCCCTCAGGTTTTTATAGGATTTTACAAATATTAGCAAATTTAGAAGGGGAGGTAAGTTAGTAGCATAACTGTGTTCAGGACACAAAATATGTCATAACCGGACCATAAACTTTTGTTAGGGTTCTTTACTTATATTCTTTAATATCGTACATTTTTTTTTAAATTTATATTTGCAATGAACGTAACAATATTCTAAACACTTTTAACGCAACTAACAGTTAGGTACTTACTTCCAGAAAAAATAAGGTATTGGCACAGTAGAGAGGTGCCATAGAGCATGGGCATCAAATATCCACAGATACGGTGGAAAGTCAGAGACCTCTAAAAGTGTTGTGAGCAAGCCAAGGACCACCACAGTAGCAAGATACTTAGAGTGATTCAGCTGCCGCCATGATGCTAAGCTCCAAACAGCTGATACACCTGCACTCAGGATACCTACGAGAATCAATGACCTATTAAAAAAAGGTTTGATCCACATCGAAATAATGTCAATGTAACCAGAAGTCATATAGACAAATAATGATGCATACTAATGTTTAGCTATATTACATAAAGAAGAAGAGGATGCACGTTATATCTTTACAGCAGAAGTGTGTAGCTACCCGTAGTTTTAAGATTAGCAGAAAGGGCAATGCATGTCCTAGAAAGAGTGAAAGAGAGCCAATTAGGAAAGGCTGTGATGGTGGTGGGAAATACCTCTCTCTCCACCATTCCAGTAGCATGGTGGTGGACTCTGAATTCACGTAGTCTATATCTCTTCTCTGTGGCTGAACCTAGTATGTTTTGCAATGCAAAGCAGAAGGAATGTTTGTTCATTTTTAGGGCTAGTAACAGGGGGATCGAGCTTACGCTCAATAAAATTATCTTCATTTTCTTTTCTCAGGCAAAGCTCGTTTGCTCCGCTCACTCACCAAAAGGTGCTGCATTTTGGGATAAATTTGATAAACCACAGGTTTAAAGATGTAATATATTGGTTTATATCTACAATTATCAGCTGTTATTTGTTCAATTTAGTACCTACAACAAATCTCCATAAGGATAACATGAAAACTTTTAAGGACTCTAGGACAAAAACCGGATTTTTCTCAGCCATTGGACCAACTCCAATCGATTCCTCATAGCCAAAACCCCCCCAACTAAAAGTTCACTAAAAGTTTGAAAATCCTAGGACAAAAATCCTTGGTAAAAATATTAAGCGTCGCTTTCTTTTCTCAGACAAAGCTCGTTCGCTCTGCTCACTCGCCGGCTTCCTTTTTTAGACAAGCTCATTCGCTTTGCTCACTGGCCACAGTCAGAAGGAATCTGCGCTTTGGTCTAAATTACTTGAGATACAAATTAAAGATTTAACACATTGGTTTATATCTAAAACTATCAGCTGAATTTTGTTCATTTTAGTAGCTACAAAAAATCTCTAAGGATAACATGGAATCGTTGAGGGGAGCAAAAAAAAGTTTGCCCGTACAAACATTGCTTGATTTAGAGTGTAAGATAATAAGATAAATATACCTCTTTGATAACTCTGTTTGCTTTGGCTTTGCTCACTGGTCTTATTGTTTGTACACATGTAAACTATCACTATCTCAAAAAATTAACCCAGCTGATTAAAATCTACAGTGGTAGTCATGGAATCAAATGAGTGAATGATTTTGCAACGTTTTCATATTGACAGTGACTTTTTGTAAGATTTTAAACACATTTTTTCATTTATGTTATTGTTATTGTCTGACAGTGCTGAGCACTCAGTGCTGCCAGTTTGGCGCATGATTCTTGACAGTCCCTCATCTCTGGTTTCACATGTGGCAATATCTCATTTTCATACATCCACCTGATTTTCTGGTCATTATTTTAGTGTTAAGCACAAAATAACTTTGGATATTCTCAGGCCCGTGCTGGCCCACCGGGACACCGGGACGTATCCCGGTGCGCCCTCAGCGTAGAGAATTTTTGGCGCCCTCCCGTTCCGAAACAGACTCATTTTACTCTGAATATCAACAACAAAAAGTAAATTTTTTTCAAAGATGACTTATGTAACAGCTTTGAACGTCGTCTTAAGTAAACAAAACAATACGTTATACTAATATAATTTAATCCGGATCATTCTTTCTTGGACTAGGATAATCGGCAATATTACAAAGCGGAAGACTGAATTTTACTACTAAATGGAACTCATGGTCCACACGGTAGAGCGCGCGGGGCGCCCTTGGCCTTGGCCAGTGATGAGGGCAGAAGAGGCGGGTGGGGTTGGAACGAGAGTCTGCCATTGCCGTCTCCATTTCGTCTGCCTGTTGATATTTGTCACTATAATCAGTGTCAATAACCTCATGCAGTATGCCTATTTGTGACATGTGTGGTGAATTATTCTGTGATTTATTGTCCTTCTTGTGCAAGTGTCTAATTCTTTATAATAAAGGTAGCTTAAGTGACGTGGTTTTTCTGTTGTTTGTGTGAAGGCTGGAACAACGAGGTTAACATATAGAGTGCTTCAAAGAAGGAAATTTGCCTCCTCCGATTTTCGCCATTTAACCCCTATTCCCGCTGTTTCCTTAGTTAACAGTCCGTTATTTACAGTTTCCCATTGTTGTGAATCTATTATAATACTTAAAACAATTACAAATTTATAGTTAATTTATAAGGTTGGTGCACCTGCGATTGTCCACTTTACCCTTTACTAATATTTTATCTCTCTCTAAAAAATGGCTCTTGGCTGTATGTGTGGGAACTTTATAGTGCTAATTAAAAGTTGTTTTAATTATGATTTGTTGACTTTAATTTAAACAAAACCTTCTCTCAAATCTAGTCATGACACCCATCACTGGTACTGTATCTGCCATTTTACGCAAAAATGTTCGTCTTTTCTATGGTGACTAACCTCAAATAAACTCAATAGCCTGCTCAAAGACCATCGATTCAAAGGCTTTAAAACAACAAATAATCAGATGTTTTAAAAGTATAATCTGAATTTTTTAGGCTTTGCTTTTTTTTTAAGGAAACACTATTTCGGGAGAATCTCTCTCGCCATAAGGTTAATTTTAAAATGATGGTTCTTGAAGTTTCTGTAATGATGGCGGCTACTGCTCTTACTCTTCCAAACTTGTTATGAACAATACAACAAAATTAATACAATTCAAAATTTAAAATAACATTATTTTGCAGCGGAATTATTTTCTTTAATCCCATCAAGATTCATGCTTTTAGTGCAAACTGCATTGTTGTCAATCATTTGTGTTTAGGTGTTAACAAATAAATGAGAAAATACTAGATTACCTTGAAAACAAGAAATATTATATGCGTTTGACTATAATTGTGTCCTTATTACAGCCAGGCTATCTAATCAGTGCAAGACTGTGGACACCGGGTATATTTTTTATTTTGGTATGTTTGTTTAATGGATCTAGAAAGACAGGTAACATTTTTACTTTTCATTGTTATTTGTACCAGGTTAACCGAGCCTTGCTCGTTGGTTTTTATTCACTTTTGTTATAGTGTGAAGGTAAAAAAGCAATTGAATTTCGACCAACAACCAACTATACCTCTTCACAGTTAACGGCTGTTTCAAACAGTCTGCTTAACATTAATGTTTCTTTCTTTTTGTTTACATTTCGTTGTTATTTCGTTACCAAAATAGCAACCCATAAGACTAATGTTAAAAATTACAATTTTAAAACTTAATTTTAGACCAAATTCGATTTTTCCTGGGGTTGAGGCTGTTTCTAAACTTATTTTAGGGCCAAAACACTCTTTAATGCAAACTTTAAGCAAAATATAACAGCTAGATTTCGAGATCGTGGAACACACATCCCTTCAGATATTCCTCGTATTATAGTATAGGATTTGAAGGCTAAATAACTGCAATGAAAGAGGCTGCCAAGAAACTAATATCAAACAGTGAATAACTATGAACGAAGATCGAACCCGTCGCCGAATCTGCGGCAAGGTGACTGGCACGCGGCAGGCCTACTGGGAGTTTACCGGTCCCCATAGTCACCTTCCGTTACCCCATGGTGAAGGAAACCGTAAACTGTGATTACTGTGATCGGTAACTGTGATTTTGAGGTCTGATGACTCGATCGATAATATTGTCTGTTATATCGAGGAAAACCGTCCACAGACATTGTATTTCACTGTTTCAAGGAATATGAAATTAAAAAAAAGGAATGGTGAAATAATAAGTACCTATAACTTTGCTTAATTGATTGTGATGCGGCTTATCGGTTAGTAACGGGGAGCGCGTCAGTGTCGTATGGCTGCGTTGCGGCACCGTACACAACGAAATTATCGAATGCCATCGAAAACTGTCTTGCCTTAATTTTTGTGTTAGATACACTATTGTTAGTACATCATTACTGTGTTTTCAGTGTTATATGATATAAAGAAATTAATTAGTAAATTCTGGCAGTTTTTTTTCTAGATAAATAAAAAATAAATGTATATGTATAAAATATTTACTTTTCTTAATTAATTTTTTTGCTAGTTTTTTCTATTGTTAGTATTTTGTTATTATGTTCTTTTAGTATCGTGAAATAAAGAGATTAACTAGTAGGCCTAAACTCTTGCAACGTTTTATTGAATGTATGTATTAACAATTAATAGTTTGAGGCAGTTGCTTTATTTTTAGAATGTTAGGCCTATTACAGTATTGTGTGTTTAGTGACACTTTAATCATGTTTCAACTATTTTTTTTTTGTCTCTTATTCTATTTTGCTCTATGAAATTAGTGATACAGACTGGCCACCATGAAGTATTTATAAGGCTGTGGAATATTTATTTAGCTAATTATGAAAATAATTTTTTCCCTGAAGCATAAATGATTAAAAAGAGTAACTATTATAATAATGTACTATGTATAAAATGGATTTAAAGTTATTAAATTATTTGAGATGTGTATTTAAGGGTTAACATTTCAAGATGTATTCAATATATTCAATACTCTAAGACCCTAGGTAATTTTCTTCTGACAAAAAAAGGTGGGAGAGGGTGGTGGATGGGGGTTACACTGGCGCCCTCTGGCCATGGCTGTCCACCGCCCTAAGAAGGGAGCCAGCACGGGCCTGGATATTCTACTAGTAGAATTTTTCCATATTCCACACAAAGGTTTTTCGGACAATATTTTTAATCACTAAAGCATGGGGTTTTTCCTGCACAGATTTCTTTAATTTAGGATGCTAGAATCTCATTAAAATATTGTTTCTAATGGATTAACCAAGTCCATAAAAAAGTAGAAGTGATTGTTGAACTTACCGACAGCAATGTTTGCAGACATGTTGTAGTCATAGTCAAACTGGTCCAGGACTAGATATCCCGCGTGGTTGATGAAGAAAGAAACACAGACTAAAGTAAAAAGCACTGAGAGAGCACCAGGAGCTCCAATCAACACCCTGCAATCAACAATAACAAAAAATATTTATTACAAATAATGACAACAATTTAGGAGATGAAATATTTTTCTCCCTCTCATGATTCCGAAAAACTCTGTTTTTAAAAATTGCAAGATAATCAGCTTATTTAACACGTTGGCTACCGATGGTCGGAAATTTGGGTGGCCGGGAGTTCCCAGCAGACCGATCCTTGTACTCGATACTCTCACCACAGACCGAGTCATTGTGACAAACACTAACCCAGAGACCGAAATTATTTTTTCGCTATTTTTATATAATTTGATGTGTAATATATGTATTTGCTCATAAAAGTTGGAAAAAAATAGTTCAGTACTATTTTAGCATTTTTATTGCGTCACATATGTGTGACTTCGGTCTATAGTAATATTTTGTATTATGTTTGTTTGCTATAGACCGACTGTCTCACATATGTGTCATGAGTTGGATGACTGGGAAATAAATGAAAAATAGTTTTACTACACTATAAAATACTAAAATATACAGGACAATGTGTCACACAATAAAAAACGCCATGTGGAATGTGTAGTAAACAAACACTCATGGCAACATGTGAGCAGCTAAGATGGTCAACTTTGAAAATCTGTAAAAAATAAAAATTGAGGTCGTACCCAGAGACCAAGCGACACACATGTGTGTCACACATTCCTATAGACCGATAAACAGGTTTTAGATGGATTCAGTGGACCAAATGGGCGTGGCGAGTCATTTAACTGAACCGTGACTGCGTCCCATATATGTGTCATCGGTACACTGGATTTGACCAGGAAGATGGCCATATATGTGTCGTCGGTACACTGGAAACACCTTGAGCGACACATATATATACGACGCTGGTCTATATTTAAGGTTTTTTTAAACATTACATCACACATGTGTGACGTTTGGTAGCCAACGTGTTAAACAGTTGGAGAAGATATTATTAATAATCTTGACATCTTGACATATCACTATGAGGCTGCAATTTTTAAACACAGTAGCCATAATGGCTTTCTAATTATTTACCAAATGTTTTAAAAAGAAGTCTGACAAGATAATGCTTGGTTATCTGAGCAGCCTGGTTAACAGAGGTAAATTTCAAAATTATAAGTAAAATATTTTTTATAAAGTTGTGGAATATTTTTACAACCAGAATACATCATGATAAATAAGTCCGCTCTTTTACCAAAGGGAATAGTTTCTAAAACAGAGAATTTTACAATAAAGGCTGGAAAAATTATATCATATACAATCAAATTTTTAGCTGATGGTTACAACGTCCAACTAAGGATTAAAAATATATTTATTCATAAGGGCTATCAAGAGGAAAACAAGGTTGGGCATGGAAGTTTCAACCAAAACTTGGAAGTAGGGAGACAAGGATCATTAAAAACAGTTTAATAAATAAGGAGAGTTGAGTTGAAGCCTAGATGGTTTGATTATGTGAAGCGAAAGGAAGTGGATATAAGTAATAAATGAAGATTGAGATATCAGTTACTGATAAAAACATTCAATAGGATGACTCAAATGAAAATTGATCGATTGGGAGAAGTGAGGTGCAAAGGCAAGAATAGGGTAGTAGCAAAGGAGTGGAGGAGTATAGTATTTTAGAATAGATGACAAGGATTAGGGGAAAGGAAATTACCTAATAACTGCATGATAAGATAGGAACAGATTATTCAAAGATAAATATTGGAACCAAAATCTTTTATGGTTACTCTCACTGACCTCATGATCATGCCATAGAGTGAGTAGAAGACCATGCCAAAAGCTGAGAGGTAGTCCATAAGTTCTGTAAGAGGCAAGTCTCGGGCATGGAAGATGGCTGACCATACCCAACAGTTGATGCAAACCTACATTTATCCAACATTTACATTCAACCTTCACATTTAACCTAACATTTCACCAATTTTTCAAACTGTAAAGAACCAGTGAATTTGTATAGTCTAATTAATATTTTGCAAGAAAAAAAACATTTTGAGGTCATCAAACAAAAAAACATACAATCCATAAGTTTTAGAGGTATTAAATATGTTTTGGGAGTATTTTTTTTTTTTTTTTTTAATTTATATGAAAAATTTAAAAAATATCGATAATTTATTTTAGTATAAGTAATGAGTAGGCCTAATTGTTAATTCTTTCAAAAAGGTAGGTCTTGCAGGTAGAGTAATGACATAAAGAGTACTTACAAAGAGTTTGTTAAGCAAAGTAATAAATATTAACATGTTCTGTTCACTACTGGCCAGCTCACAGATTAGACGGTTACTGACACAGCCTACAAAGCTAGAAATAAAATTTGTTCTTGAGGATGGATGTAAGACTAATATTGTTTAGTTAAGACTGCTTTCCTAATCACCACTAATAAAGTGTCAATTCTCTAACATTTTTAAACTGGTATTTCAAATTCGACCACTCAAGCAAATTTTACACCAGCTCAAAGGAATCCACTACAGTAAACTTCCTCTCTAATCTGGCATCCTAAAATCTGGCATGCTTGATAATCCGGCATGACTATCAGAAAAAATTTTATTGATAGGAATACAATTAATAATGAGTGTTCAAGTTCGTTTGGGATCAGAATTCGCGAGGGGGCAACACTGTGCCATACAAAGCAATATTGAAAGCATGAGGGCAAGACAAGTTGTATTCATGTGTCATTGTATAATTCTCATTTTAGTTTCATAATCATGTACAGTATTTTTAATTAGGCTACAGTATGTTTTGCAATATTTTTATACTGTAGGTAGAAAAGCTGTTCAAAGAATGAAATTCCTACATATTTTTATGATATTTTTTCTTGAATTCACATTTAACTGATATATTCATCCTTCAATCCGGAATATTTTGTAATTTTGTAATTAGTTGAGTCGAATTAGGCATAAAATAATGGGTGTTTGGATGTTGCAAGAGGGAATCTTAAAACCTGTTTTAATCACTCGAAATAACATATTTTCGTCCACCCGCGTGAAAGTGGGAGCTTCAAGAGATAGCAATTAACTTTAGTATCTTATTACCGTATTCAAAATTCCCTGAACCGATTTTAGTAAACTTAAGTGATTTGAAATTGCCATTCAAAGGAAATTTAAGATATACATGACATGGTTTTAATATGTTTTAAAATAAATTGAAAATTTCATTGTAAAAATGTAGTAAATTTTTATATTTTAGGAAAAAAATTAAAAATAACTCAAAACGTTTTTGAACGGAAATAAAATTATTAGATCTATTAATTTCGTTCATATTCTATTTAGAAAAAAAAATTCACTGTGGGAAGCTGGTGATTTGAGAGTAGGAAAGTTTTTAAAAATTGACTACATTTTGCGAGGCACCTTTTTGAAAAAAATCGCTATAATTAAACGGTTTTACCAATCAAACTAAAACATGTTATAAATAATAACCTTGACTTTGAACACTCTTATACAAGAAATCATAAAATTATCTTTACTGTAACTATCCCTATATAGCATCTGAAAAATGTCAAGAATTCACACTCATTAAAATTTTATTTTAGTTTACTGTATGGTAGTTATAAGATGTATCCTTATACAAGTATCATTATTTTGTAGCAAATTTAATTGGGAACAATTAATGTTGAGTAAAGCTAGTTGCTAAATCCCAAGGTTACCGAGTTATTTCATTCAAAACACCAAAAAAACACGGATTTTTCCCTTTTCATCCCTTTTTCAACCCCTAACTCTTGAAGCTCCCACTTTCACGCGGGTGGACGAAAATATGTTATTTCGGACCCTATTCCGAAGTGATTAAAACAGGTTTTAAGATTCCCCCTCTCAACATCCATGTCGACTCCTTATTCGACTCAACTAAATGTGTCAAGTCTCAGACATGCCAGATTAGAGAAAGTTTACTGTAATTGGCAATTTTCAAATGGTTCTATATGACCCAGCTGAGCTAGATTTTCTTAATAATATTTGAATAGCGATTCCAATGAGTTAACCTACCAGCATTGACTATGTACACTAACGTGAGTAGACTTCTCATAGCATAGGCGTGTGTGAAACCTATTGACGGTGGTGCGATCTCGTGCGGCGTACATGGAAATACTCGTAACATATGATAGATAAATCAGTATTACCACTCTTCTAAACCAAGGATGAAACCCAAGGATGATTTTATAACTGAAAGTTATGTTTATGTTTTGGTAAAGTGTTTTTGCAGCACTGTAAATTCAGCTGAATAATAACAACATCGATGGCAGCGACTCTGGAGCCGTGTACACCGAACTTCCAAATTTTTGCCTCAAACTAAATGCATTGGATGAGAGGTCTATTTACGTTAGTGTACATATTCAATGCTACCAGTATATTTTTGTTGAGGTTTAATATTGTACTCACCCCTGCATAAAGAAACCAAACTTTGTACATTGGACTTGAAGGTCTAACTTCGTTGCGGTACTTCCGGAACATATAGATGTGGGCAACCAGATTCATCAGAGAAAAAACTACCGACGCTGGCTCCTGGAGACCCATCCATCGGACAAACGGCCACTGTTAATAATCACAATCAAGTGTTTATTAAAATATTTATTTTCTTATAATTCACAATAATTGGGAGCTTATGAGATAAAAAAATTAGAGTACAACATCCAGGTGTTAGAATTTCTATGTTATAGTCGGCCTCATATCATTGGATGCTTCGAAACTTAACAGCCCTCTACCCCCTCGCCTAACGGTGGTGCCGGTTGTTGATTTCTTCTGATAAATTATAAAATGATAAATGTTTTTTGAAAATCCGAAAGTTTGTTTTGATTCGAGGCTACTCTGTTTACGCCACAGTAGGCCTACTGATGTGAAATAATAGTCTACATACAAATATTTTGTCTTGTGATTTTCTCACAACAAACTTCAAGTTAGATGGCTGTTAGGCTGAGAATCTGGACCTTGTGAACCACAGAATTTAAAAAAAGTTCCAAAATTGTATTATGACTTTTATGGCACTGGCCAAAATACTGTTTTAAGTGTTGGGCGGGATGTGGATGAAGGAAACACTCAGTGACCCAAGGGAAGAATTTTTAACAATTTTAATTTTAAGATTAAATAACTTGCTCACAATAAATTCACATTGCAAAAAAATTTCACATTTACTATTGATCTTCTCAAGAGTAATTTTTTAGATTAAAGTTATTACATGCTTATAAGGCTTAAAGTTATTATAAGGTTCTGGATCCTTATATTATTAGGATATTTTAGGATCCATAAAAATATCCTAAAAAATTAATAGGCCCTATAGATTGTTAATTAAAACATAATTTGGTCAAAAATGTTTAATTTTGTTAACTAATAGTTTCCAAACGGAGTATGAACTGCCTCAAAATATACCAATACCAAAATAGGTCGGGAATTATGACGTTAAATTTAAAACATAGAAACATTTTAGGCTTTATAGGCCTACATTGTCACTGTTGTTTAAAAAATTTACAGAAATTATTCACAAATAACTCTTAAGGTATCTTAAGGTGAGATGAACATGCACTACCAGTTGAGTTACTGACGGGGATTTCCAAACTCTACTACTAGTAGTTTTTCTCAAAGAACGTATAATTTCCCTCAGCCAGGAATGAAACAAGTTGAAAAAAGATAAATGAAACAAGAATAGAGCGAGCGTTTTAGGTAAATCTTACAACAAAGTGCAAAGAGTTGTATTGTAATGGCTCACAAATATTGTAAAATAAATTGAATAGTATAATTTAAAATGTGCTGTATAGAATGTATCATTTTAATTCTATAGTGGGGCCTTAATTTCAATCCTTAACTCGTTGCTCAACTACGTTTTGCTTTTATTTTTGTTAACTTTTTGTATGTTAAAATGCTCTGATTGATTACATGTGGCTGATACCATTTCGGTTTTCTTTCATTTGCGGATAACCTCCGATAACCATAACATAGTCTTTGTTCTGTTTCTAGCTCATACCTGCTATTTATTAAAGACAAAATTTTAATTTTGTATATTTGAGCTATTGTAATTTAAAAATCAAAAATAAATGTATTCACTTAAACATATTACAATTTTTTTTTTTAATTTATTATACTCAAGTTTTGGAAAACTACATTTTAAAAATATAATGATGGTTTAGTGATAGTACAATAGTACAATAAATAGTACAAATAAAAACCCCTTTTGTGCAAACTCTGTTTATTGTACATTTAAAATTGACAGTTTATTGTTGATAAGAATTAAATTGAATGTAGGTAGAGAATGGATCTAATCCTCTTGCATTGGTGGATAAGTGGTTTAAAGCTACCATGGGGGGTATCCAAATGTTGATGTGCCTATTATGTCCTTAGATCTGGTGTGGCGTTTGGCGGATCCCCTGAAGACTACATGGTCCATGTAACATCTGGGAAGTGTTGACTCTGGGAGGGGCCCCTGAAGACTACATTGTCCATGTAACGTCTCGGAAGTGTTGATGCTGGGAGGGGCCCCTGAAGACTACACTGTCCATGTAACGTCTGGGAAGTGTTGACTCTAGGAGGGGCCCCTGAGGACTACATTGTCCATGTAACGTCTGGGAAGTGTTGACGCTGAGAGGGGCCCCTGAGGACTACATTGTCCATGTAACATCTGGGAAGTGTTGACGCTGGGAGGGGCCCCTGAAGACTACACTGTCCATGTAACGTCTGGGAAGTGTTGACTCTAGGAGGGGCCCCTGAGGACTACATTGTCCATGTAACGTCTGGGAAGTGTTGACGCTGAGAGGGGCCCCTGAGGACTACATTGTCCATGTAACATCTGGGAAGTGTTGACGCTGGGAGGGGCCCCTGAGGACTACATTGTCCATGTAACGTCTGGGAAGTGTTGACGCTGGGAGGACCTGCGTGAAGCTGGCCCCTCCCACAATAGCACTAATTTCAGGACTACATTTGGAAAAAAGTGCTAAATTAGTGCTATCGAAAGAGCACTAAAAAATAATTAGTGCTCAATTTTATATAATAGAAAATGACATTTCATTTTGGGTGGGGCCAGCTTCACGGTTAGCCCCACCCAATAAAACCGTGACAGTTTTTAATAATTTTATGTCATGAAAAAATAGTGCTAAATTAGTGCTATACATTGATATATATATTAAAATTAGTGCTCAAAGGAAAACATAAAATATTCAACTCCAAAGTTTGAACGTCAAGCTGACCTTGCCCCACCCACAACATGTATGATTCTTTTTTTGGTATAAAAAATTAGTGCTAAATTAGTGCTATCAAATGATAGGCCCTAATGTTTTGAAAGTTAGTGCTAATAATATTTACCTCCTAATTAAGCAAAACTTTTTGATGTGATAACGTCACTTGGCCCCACCCACAACACGTATTCCCCATTTTAAGGTGTCAAAAATTAGTGCTAAATTAGTGCTACTGAATGACACTATTTTGAAAATTAGTGCTTATAATATTTCCTCCCGAATTAAGCAAAACTTTTTAGTGTGACAACGTCAGTTGGCCCCACCCAAATCACGTGTTTCCCATTTTAAGGTGTCAAAAATTAGCACTAAATTAGTGCCATCGAATGAAACTATTTTGAAAATTAGTGCTCGTAATTACAACTTTAAAATTAAACAAATCTTTTTAAAGTGACAATGTTACTTGGCCCCACCGACTACATGTATCCCTGGTTTTAAGGTGTCAAAAATGTTGCTAAATTATTGCTAACGAACCACACTATTTTTTAAATTAGTGTTGGTATAAGGTCCAACTGTCAAATTAGGTAAAAAAATAGTTACTACCTACCCACAACATGTATTCCTCGTTTGGGGGTGTAAAAAAGTGCTAAATTAGTGCTATCGAATGTAATTATTTTGAAAGTTAGAGCTCGTAATAAAAAAATCAAGCAAACCTTTAAAATGACACCTCAATCTTAAAAATCGGTTCAGTAGGTCGAGAGAAAAAGGGACGTAACAAACGAATAAACCCTTTTAGAAATAAGATGATAGAAGATCTTGTAATAAAAGTTGATCAATATTTTAATTCGCCCTCTAGAAATAAATCAATGGGCAGGGGGCGAAGCCCGAAACAATATGATCTTTTTAATTATGATCGCCCATGTGCTATATCCAAAGCTTTAAAATGACACCTCAATCTTAAAAATCGGTTCAGTAGGTCGAGAGAAAAAGCGACGTAACAGACGAAACCCTTATAGAAATAAGAAGATAGATACTAGGGGTATCTAAACTTAGATTATGTTTAGTTCTTGCTGGACATGGAAAAAATGGCACTTGAGGATTTTTTTTATCTTTGAGTCCGCGAAGAAGTTGTAGGTGAGTCTAAATATTTTGTTTATTTATTTAGACCGTTAGCCGTTCCAACAATAGACGTTTTTATCTTAGCGTATTTTAACTTTGAGCGTTGATTTTTGGAAAGACGAAGGCCAAACACGATATGCACAATACCGTACTATACATAATTCTACAATCTGAAAATGTTGATACCTTAAAAACCTAATATAATCTGTAACGTAACTCACCATAAAGCTTGAGAAAATTAAATCATGACATAAAATATTTTAACATTATTTATTGAATATCAAAGGCAGTGTTTTATATTAATTTTATATTAACTGCATAATGTAATTGCTGACTTTGGTCAAGCACTACTTTTCAAAATAGTGTCATTCGATAGCACTAATTTAGCACTAATTTTTGACACCTTAAAATGGGGAATACGTGTTGTGGGTGGGGCCAATTGACGTTATCACATGAAAAAGTTTTGCTTAATTAGGAAGGAAATATTATTAGCACTAACTTCCAAAATAGTGTCATTTTATAGCACTAATTTAGCACTAATTTTTTATACCAAAAAAAGAATCATACATGTTGTGGGTGGGGCAAGGTCAGCTTGACGTTCAAACTTTGGAGTTGAATATTTCATGTTTTCCTTTGAGCACTAATTTTAATATATATATCAATGTATAGCACTAATTTAGCACTATTTTTTCATGACATAAAATTATTAAAAACTGTTCAATTCAAATTCAAATTCAAATTCAAAAATTGAATAAAATTGAGCACTAATTATTTTTTAGTGCTCTTTCGATAGCACTAATTTAGCACTTTTTTCCAAATGTAGTCCTGAAACTGTGCTATTGTGGGAGGGGCCAGCTTCACGCAGGTGCTGGGAGGGGCCCCTGAGCACTACATTGTCCATGTAACATCTGGGAAGTGTTGATGCTGGGAGGGGCCCCTGAGGACTACATTGTCCATGTAACGTCTGGGAAGTGTTGACGCTGGGAGGGGCCCCTGAGGACTACATTGTCCATGTAACATCTGGGAAGTGTTGACGCTGGGAGGGGCCCCTGAGGACTACATTGTCCATGTAACGTCTGGGAAGTGTTGACGCTGGGAGGGGCCCCTGAGGACTACATTGTCCATGTAACATATGGGAAGTGTTGACGCTGGGAGGGGCCCCTGAGGACTACATTGTCCATGTAACATATGGGAAGTGTTGACGCTGGGAGGGGCCCCTGAGGACTACATTGTCCATGTAATATCTGGGAAGGGTTGATGCTGGGAGGGGCCCCTGAGGACTACATTGTCCATGTAACGTCTGGGAAGTGTTGATGCTGGGAGGGGCCCCTGAGGACTACATTGTCCATGTAACATCTGGGAAGTGTTGACGCTGGGAGGGGCCCCTGAGGACTACATTGTCCATGTAACGTCTGGGAAGTGTTGACGCTGAGAGGGGCCCCTGAGGACTACATTGTCCATGTAACATCTGGGAAGTGTTGACGCTGGGAGGGGCCCCTGAGGACTACATTGTCCATGTAACATATGGGAAGTGTTGACGCTGGGAGGGGCCCCTGAGGACTACATTGTCCATGTAACGTCTGGGAAGTGTTGACGCTGGGAGGGGCCCCTGAGCACTACATTGTCCATGTAACATCTGGGAAGTGTTGACGCTGGGAGGGGCCCCTGAGGACTACATTGTCCATGTAACATCTGGGAAGTGTTGACGCTGGGAGGGGCCCCTGAGGACTACATTGTCCATGTAACGTCTGGGAAGTGTTGACGCTGGGAGGGGCCCCTGAGGACTACATTGTCCATGTAACGTCTGGGAAGTGTTGACGCTGGGAGGGGCCCCTGAGGACTACATTGTCCATGTAACATATGGGAAGTGTTGACGCTGGGAGGGGCCCCTGAGGACTACATTGTCCATGTAATATCTGGGAAGGGTTGATGCTGGGAGGGGCCCCTGAGGACTACATTGTCCATGTAACGTCTGGGAAGTGTTGATGCTGGGAGGGGCCCCTGAGGACTACATTGTCCATGTAACATCTGGGAAGTGTTAATGCTGGGAGGGGTCCCTGAGGACTACATTGTCCATGTAACAACTGGGAAGTGTTGACGCTGGGAGGGGCCCCTGAGGACTACATTGTCCATGTAACATCTGGGAAGTATTGACACTGGGAGGGGCCCCTGAGGACTACATTGTCCATGTAACGTCTGGGAAGTGTTGACGCTGGGAGGGGCCCCTGAGGACTACATTGTCCATGTAACGTCTGGGAAGTGTTGACGCTGGGAGGGGCCCCTGAGGACTACATTGTCCATGTAACATATGGGAAGTGTTGACGCTGGGAGGGGCCCCTGAGGACTACATTGTCCATGTAATATCTGGGAAGGGTTGATGCTGGGAGGGGCCCCTGAGGACTACATTGTCCATGTAACATCTGGGAAGTGTTGATGCTGGGAGGGGCCCCTGAGGACTACATTGTCCATGTAACATCTGGGAAGTGTTGATGCTGGGAGGGGCCTCTGAGGACTACATTGTCCATGTAACGTCTGGGAAGTGTTGATGCTGGGAGGGGCCCCTGAGGACTACATTGTCCATGTAACATCTGGGAAGTGTTGATGCTGGGAGGGGCCCCTGAGGACTACATTGTCCATGTAACATCTGGGAAGTGTTGATGCTGGGAGGGGCCCCTGAGGACTACATTGTCCATGTAACGTCTGGGAAGTGTTGACGCTGGGAGGGGCCCCTGAGGACTACATTGTCCATGTAACGAATGGGAAGTGTTGACGCTGGGAGGGGCCCCTGAGGACTACATTGTCCATGTAACATCTGGGAAGTGTTGACGCTGGGAGGGGCCCCTGAGGACTACATTGTCCATGTAACATCTGGGAAGTGTTGACGCTGGGAGGGGCCCCTGAGGACTACATTGTCCATGTAACATCTGGGAAGTGTTGACGCTGGGAGGGGCCCTGAAGACTACATTGTCCATGTAACGTCTGGGAAGTGTTGACGCTGGGAGGGGCCCCTGAGGACTACATTGTCCATGTAACATATGGGAAGTGTTGACGCTGGGAGGGGCCCCTGAGGACTACATTGTCCATGTAACATCTGGGAAGTGTTGACGCTGGGAGGGGCCCCTGAGGACTACATTGTCCATGTAACGTCTGGGAAGTGTTGACGCTGGGAGGGGCCCCTGAGGACTACATTGTCCATGTAACATATGGGAAGTGTTGACGCTGGGAGGGGCCCCTGAAGACTACATTGTCCATGTAACGTCTGGGAAGCGTTGACTCTAGGAGGGGCCCCTGAAGACTACATAGTCCGAGTAACGTCTTGAATGAAGGTGTACTAATATTTAGTCAAGGTCCAAATTTTTACATGGAATTTTAATGGTTCTAAAGTTATTAACCCTCGGGGAGGCGCTTGCGGAGTCCTGCTCCGCACATTTTGAATTTGTAAAATAAAACTAACTTATTGGGTGTCGGCAGTCACGCGCTGCTCCGTACCTCACGTGCCTCATTCCTAGAATCGCCTGCAATAGCTTTCAACCCCCTCCCTCTCCAAGCGTCAGTATGAGTTGAGGTTTAGTGACGCGCGGTCAAGTTGCGGAGTGCTCCTCCGCAAGCGCCCTTCCGAGCCAGGAAACTATATGTCATATAGTTTCCTATATGTCATAGTTTTTCTAACATTTTTTTTGTGTTTATTAATTTTATTATTTCTAACTCTTTCAGTGTTTTGTGATTTTCTTATCAATCTTATATATATCTATAAAAGGCAAAGCCCTCACTCACTCACTGACTCACTCATCACTAATTCTCCAACTTCCCGACTAGCTAGAGTGCTGAAATTTGGTATACTCATTCTTTAGGCTCAAAATAGGAAAGTCTGACTATTTTCATATTAATATTCACAAAGGGCTACGCCCTAGACGTCCTCAAAGTTACCATGTTATTCTTATGGAAGCAACATTTTTGTATTCTAACATATGATTATGGAAATTGAATTGGTTTGTTTACATCTGCCACATGATGATTCATGCAAGAAAATGCTTATAAGAAAATGCATAGAGGTTTGAGATATAATGTTTATTTATGTTTGACATTGTCAAGATTATAGTCATGTACTATTACTTTTAGTCTGGTGTACTTTGGTTGTATTAAGTGCAGTTTACTTTATTTCATATTTTATTACTGTATACGTTTTTACTGTTCATGGATACTAACAAACTGTTTTGCAAATATAGTTTTTGAAGCACTTAAGGCCTCTGCCACACTGGATTTCAAAATTACTTTAGGGCATTCACGGGGTTGAAATTTTTGACATGGACGCTCCTCTTTGCTCATGGGTGCTCACTAAGAAGCTGTTTTACCATTATAGTTTTCGAATCTAAGAAACGTTTTGCAGATATAGTTTTGAAGCCCTTTAGGTCTGCACCCCACTAGACTCTCAAATTACTCTAGGGCCCATGGGGTTGAAATATGATGGAGGGTTCCCTTTGCTCATGGGTACTCACTAAGAAAAGGGTTTGCAAATATAGTTTTTAAAGCACTTTAGGGCTCTACCCCACTGGATTTCATAATTATATTAGGGCCTTCACGGGGTTGAAATTTGACATGGAAATCCTCTTTAGTCATGGGTGCTTACTAGAAACGGTTTTGCAAATATAGTTTTCGAAGTTCTTTGAGGCTCTGCCCAACAGGACTTCAAAAACATTTTAGGGCCTCCGGTGTTGAAATTTGACTTTTACGTTCCCCTTAGCTTAAGAATTTCAAAAAAGTGTATATTTTGAAATTCTTTAGGGCTCCGTCCCACAAGTCTTGAAAATTACTTTAGGCCCGCGGGGTTGAAAGTTGACATGGGCGTTTCTTTTTGCTCATTGTTTCTCACTAAGAAACAATTTTGCAAATTTACTTTAGGGCTCCACCCCAAAGAAAATAAAAATTACCATGTATGCTAAGGGATTAAAATCTAACGTGGATGCTCCATTTTCCAAATAGGTGCTCACTTAGAAACGGCTTCGCAAATATAGTTTTCTAAGTTCCTTTCCGCCCCATAGGACTTCAAAATTATTCCAGGGGCTTCCCCCCACAAATCCTCAAAATTACCATAAATCCTACGGTGTTGAAATTTAACGTTTATGTTCCGTTTTGCTAATAGGTGTTTACTAAGAAACAGTTTTAGAAATATAGTTTTTTATGTTCTTTAGGGTTCCGCCCTACATGATTTTTAAATGATTGTAGCGCCTATGGGGTTGAAATTTGACATGGTTGTTCTTTTTTGCTCAATGGTTCTCATTAAGAAAATGTTTTGCGAAATTCCTTCAGAGCCCAACACACAGTAATTTATTGTTACAATGCCATTCTTAAAGAAGAAGATTTTGTTGCTCTTTTAAAGATTTGATTACCTAAAAAATAAATTCAGTCACGGGCGAAGCCGTGACGGGAAACAGCTAGTATATAATAAAGTTTTTGTATTTAAGTATAATGTTATTATTGCGGAGCAAAACTCCGCATGCGCCTTCTCCCGTACACTTATAGTGAAGAGCAACTTTCCTGTTAAACTACACATGATCGTATTTAAATTTAATTCAATAATATTTACTGAAAAATTTACGATATTAAAAGTAGAATTAGTTTCTAGGGATATTGGTAAGTATTTAACCTTAAAGTTATGTAATGAAATCAATTAAAATCGGCTGTATATATGAGATTCTGTAATGCGGAGAATTCCTCCGCAAGCGCCCTCTCCCGTTACAAAATTTAAGCGCCCGCTCCAGGGTTAATTAAATTTTGTAAAATCTCCATAGAAACCAATTTTTTTTGTTGATTTTAAATTTCAGATGAAAGCATGGGCGGAGTTTACCTCTGATTGTTGGGGGGTTTAGTGGTAAAGGAAATTTAATACCAATATCTTACATTCAGGTTGACACACAGCCGTCTTTAACCAGGTCGCGGCGTTCGAAGTTCGAAGTAAACAGTTTTGGTGGATAGCACAGGAAGTAGGAAAAAAACATTGGTATTGTTATAAAGGTCCATTCCAAATATGAAGTCCAAAAATAATCCTTCATTGAAATAAAAATTATTAAGTGGGAAAAACAAAATGGTGGAGTACTTTTTTGGTGGTGGAGATGTCCTAATCCAGCATTACCACAAAGACAAGTAAGTTTTATCGGCACTAGGTTTCGCTAGTCTTCCAGGCTGAACACTTATCAATCAATCATGAGTACGGTGTATCGTGACACTGATGTTAAACTCTGCCGATAGTAGCCCACATATGCATAAGAAGTCTAGTGACATAGGGACGTATAGAAAATTTACAATAATTGCAAATCATGTTAATTTTACATCTTTACTAATTCAGAGTGTAAAAATACACATAAAGCTATTTTTATTGTAGCCTACATTTAAGCGTCTTAGCAGGGCGCGGCGCCTATCCACATGAGTTTGACAGTCAGTTTTGCCAACTCTAAAGCCTAAGGTTATATTTTCCCTTATCGATCTACGAAATATCCCTACTTAGTAGTTCTTGCAAACAGTGTTTAATTTACGGTAATCTATTATTTAATTTACTTTGTAGTATCATACATGAACATAGATAGAAAATATTATTTTTTTTTAGAGTAAGTTAAAGTGAGATAATATTTTAAGCGTTGGCTGAATGGAATTATTTAGCTCCTAAGCTTTGTTTTATTAAGTAAATATTTTGAAACATTTGGGGGGCCCGGCCCCCCCCAGGCCCTCCCGAAACTCCGCTCATGGATGAAGGGTAGAGTTGTTGATAAGTGTGTTCTCATAAATTTAAAATACAGAAAATATCCCTGTCAACACAGGGATTGTTTGAGTTATCAATAAATTTAAAGTAAAATTCTGGGTTCTTGATTAAAAAAAAAATTTCCGTAGGCTAGAAGTAAGCAATTAAGACGGTATTTATGGTAATAACTAAAATACCTTGGTATTTGCTGTTTATTTTCCTTTTTTTTAGTTTGGTTTAACATTATGCCTTAATAAAAAAAAGACAAGAATAGACTGTCAACTTTAGAAGAATAGATTCGTTACCATTGATCGAATTGCAGGTGTAAATTGTTTACTGAATGCATTTTGAAATCAGGCAATTAATATTGCCATGTCAGTTTTTATATTATATTTCTTTATTTCAATTCGCAAGCTAGGGGCTGTTTTATTGTTTTTATTTTTAATTTTATTCTTTTAGGAGGAGGGTATAAGTATTTTCTTTCAAGACACTAACCACTCAACCAAAGTCAATGACAGGGGTAAGCTGTTTCAGTTTTTAGAGAAAATTATATATAAGCTATTAAACTAAAGTATGGTATGTTGTTACTTTATTTAGCATTGTTTTAATCCTGCATATGTATTACAAAGTTTGCAACTGATAACACCAAGGTGATGGATTTGTTGAAGTCAAGTGAGCTAACTGTACAGTCTGATACATTAAGATCATAACTGGCTGTGTAGCTGAACGGTTGGCTGGTTAGCTGGGTGGCTGAGTGCTCGTTTTCAATCCAAAGATTGCTGGTTAAATCCTGAGAAAAGTTAGTAGCTTATTATTACTTAAAGGTTTGATTCTGGACCCAGTTGTCATTTGTCATTGGGCTATTAATTAATGATACTATTTAACAGATGGTCAATGTTGGCCATATAGTAACAAGACCAGGTTTGGACCGTTCCCTGTTAAAATATTGGAAAATGCCACTGGTGTAGAAACACATAAAATAAGATCATATGATGATTATGAATATTGCCGCAACATGCTTTGGTTGGAAATATGGCAAATACAAATGTATTAAGTAGGCCGAACAATTGAAAAGTCATAATTGTGACTTGGATATTTTAAAGTCAAAATGACAATTTTGAATGATTATTGAATAATAGTTACAATAATTCGATGGCATCTGTAGTTTTCCATAATTTTTTTAAAATATTAAAAATGACCCCTAAAGATTATCTATAATTTTAGATAGGTCTACAAAACGTTTACCAACCCTTTGGGTCCCAATAGTAAATGTTATTGTTTGGTTTTAAATTAGTACCAGGTTAACCGAGCCTTGCTCGTTGGTTTTCACTTTTGTTATAGTGTCATGGTAATCAAGCATTAAATCTACACCAGACTCTTCACAGATAACAGCTGTTAAAAAACTGATTAAAATTAATGTTTCTTTATTTTTGTTTACTTTTAGTTGTTATTTTGTTACCAAAATAGCAATCTATAAAACCAATGTTAAAAATTACGATTTTTATACTGAAATTTAGACCAAATTCGATTTTTCCTGGGATTGAGGCTGTTTCTAAACTTATTTTTGGACCAAAATACTCTAAAATGCAAAGTTTAAGCAAAATCTACCCGCTAGATTTTGATATTGTGGAACACACATCCTTTCAGACATTGCTCGTGTAATAGTATAGGAATTGTATTTCTTGCCTATCTTTGCCAGAGGCATTTTTTAACGTTTTGATGGGGAACGGTCCAAACCCCAGTCTTGTTACAATCTAACATCCACCAGTTGTTAGAACATAGTTGGATATCATTAATTAATAGCCCAGTGACAAATGGCAACTGGGTCCGGAATCGATCCTTTAAAAAGCTACTAACTTTCCTCAGGATCGAACTGGCAACCTTTGGCGAGCACTATAACCACTCAGTTACCCAGCCAGTTCGGATTAACTGAAACATGCATAAAAAAATATAAGTAAATAAAAATAAAAGGCACCGAAAATGATAAGCATTTTAAATTATGTAAGAGTCCCAAGGAAGTCACATCATATCTGATGGTTTCGCCACTTATTTATTTATTTTGTTTGTTTTTAACCAATTCATACCAGTTTTTGAAAATGATGTATTTTTAGAAATATAAACTTTTTTGGCTGGTAAATGTCTTCTTCATGATTGATTAAGTTGAACGTAATAAAACTCAACTTGCGATATTGCAACAAGTATCAATCAAACTTTTGAGAGAGAGAGAGAGAGAGAGAGAGAGAGAGAGAGAGAGAGAGAGAGAGAGAGAGAGAGAGAGAGAGAGAGAGAGAGAGAGAGAGACATACTTTATTTACAATCATAGAGATTATAAATAGTTAAATTCTAATTATTAATTTTTCCAGTTTAAAAACTCATTAACATTGTAAAACGGGTGTTGTAATAGCCAGGACTTTAACTTCTTTTTAATTTTTTGAAAATTTTCTTTTTTGATACTCTCTGGCAATACGTTGTAAAATTTAGAACCACAATATGACGGTTTATTTTCATACATTTTCGTGTGATGAGAGGGCAGGTTGAAGTCGGAAGCATGCCTGGTGTTGTATGTATGAATTTTGTAATTCTTCTTGTCATTATTTTTTAAAGCAAATATTATGCATTCCATAACATACATGTTTACAACAGTCATCAACTTCCAATCCAGAAAGATATTTCTGCAGCTTTCTCTTTTACTTAGTCCTGCCATCATTCTGATTGCCTTCTTTTGCAAAATTAAAACTCTTTCTATATTTTTGGCACTTGTTTGAGTATGTCTCGATTGATGCTCTGTTGTTTTCATAACAAATAGATTATGCCGATATATCGGCTCTTTTTTGTAAGGAGAGGAGAAAAATACTTTTACGCAAACGCAGATGGCCAGCCTGTCGTGTGGGACCCTACAACAAAATCTAGTAGGTTGCCCACTAAAAAAATTTCTCTTCCATTCATGGTCACTAGCCTGGGATCACATCTTGCTTTAGACCTACTTTGGAATTTGACCTTCATTGCTCACTCTGAATCCTGCATTTAATTTTTCCAAAGATCTAGATAGCAATTTTGTCTAAATCGGTCTTCTTAGATCGAAGGACTTTCAGGATGAATTGCAACACAAAAAGCCCAGTTGTCCACACCCTCCAACATGTCCATGCAGACTACTGACAGCACTCCAAGATGTCATGTGGCCTCTAGATGTAGCCATTCCCAGCGTGCACAACAGAAGAATGTGTTCTGAGTAGTCAGGAAGGACCCCACGACAATAAATGCAGTCAGGTGAACCATTCTTGCCCATTCTGTGCAGATGACTGAAATACCGTAGCCATGGCCTGAAAAGAATTGAGTCAGGAAGTAGTTTACCACATCATGCCGCCGTTGCAGCACACAGGGTTGGACCTATATGATGAGTCTTGCAGGTCATTGACCATGACTCTCCAGCTCCCAGGCCCCTGCATTTCTGGTAGGTATGTCTTTGCCAACATCAACTTGTCTCTGAAAGATCGCCTTTCTGTCCGGTGCCAAGAGATAGACAGGGATAACTCCAGCGATTAAAAGGGCAGCCGCCTCGGACACTCTATGATGGGCTCGGCCCTGAGTGCTGCTTGACCCTGCTTTCGAGCGGAATGTTTCCTTGAGAGCATCTGCCCACACTTTGGAGCCGTACAGGAGCACGGACTGGACTGTGGACATCATCAGTCTTCTTCTACTCTACCGGGGATCTCCCACAGTAACCATAAGCCTTTGATATATTGGGTCTTGGAGTGTAAATACTTAACACTTATAAGTAAAAGCTTATAATTCCTGAATCTTTGTTAAGACGATGCGCTATTCCCTATTCTCAGCAGTAAGCTACTCATTCTTATTTTGATGGTTTACCTACTTGACTTTTGATGGTTTAACCATATTATACCTAGGCTACTTAATTTCCCCTGGTTTTAAAATGGGATTATGTTTTAATTTAGATTAGTCTTCATTATATCCAGAGATGACCACAAGCTTTGTCAGCTCATACAAATGAATTCAGAGTATTCGTTTATTATGAACCACTATGTAGAGTACCCTTTTCCAGATACAAACAAAAATTTATCAATTATTTATGCCTAGTTCATTTTACATTATTTTAACTTGGCTTAACTTGTCTTGAAATTTGTTTTTTTTTTTTAATTTGATATACAGTAAACTTCCTCTAATCCGGCATCCTATGGTCCGGCAAACTTATCCGGCACGGCTTTCAGAAAAATTATTGTATTTACAGAAACAACGATAACAATTGAGCGTTCAAATTTGTTTGGGATCGGAAGTCGCCGCGGAGCGACACTGTGTCGTACAAAGGGTGTTTCGTATTGGTATCCGTGGAGGGGAGAAAAGTGATCGTCCGCCGACATCGGCTAATACTATAAATCGCTTGCCGGCACGTCTTAAAAATTGAATTTTGCGATAATGGCCTAATCCAAAACACTGATTGTCAGCATACAGTGCCAAGTCTAATAATCAATGATCCAATGACTCTTTAATGAATATTTAAAATAAGGAAAGGGAGAGACGAAAGGTATGGGGTGCGGAGGAGGGTCTATTTTTATAACTCTGTCTTCAAGTCAGTAGTCGGCAGACAATGAACTTCCTTCCGACCGTCCTGTGCACCTGTTCGCAGAATAGTGCTCCGATAATCGGGCGTCCACTGTACTCTTTTATGTTTCATAATCATATACTGTACTGTATTTTTCATTACAGTGGAGTATGTTATTCAATGGTTTTATTCTTTGAAAGCTGTTTTCATAATAATGTAAGTGTTTAATAGTCATTTTTTGTTTAATTTACATTTTTCCTGATATTCATCCTGTAATCCAGCATATTCCCTAATCCGGCACACGTCAAGTCCCAGATGTGCCGGATTAGAGGAAGTTTACTGTAGTACTAGAAGGTTTTCCAAATGTGACAACTGGACATATCCTATTGCATTGTAACATGCTTAATGGAAATAAACTATTGTCTGTTGTATAAATGACTTACCTTGCCATGAAACTGTGGAGGTGGCCATCCTTTCCTCTCAAAGTTGTCAACAATTGACCACATACACCTGTACTTGCAGTCATCAGCACAACGCCAACTAAGCAATCCAGTCCAAATATAACCCTTCTCTGGTTGTTTGAAGTAATATCCATCTATGAAAAGAAAAATATAAACATTTGAAACACACTTAGGCAATACATTTAATTCACTAAGTGAATTTTATGAGGAACAACAATATAGAGCTAGACTCAACAGGTCAATGACACATCCGGTCTAGCCCCTGTCTGCTGTAGGCTATGTGTATCAAAATGAAAAATCAAAATCAACTATATTTGCACATAACATTTACATGATTACAATGTAACCTTAAGAATAGGTGCATCATCTAATATTACAGATAGACAAGACTTACAATGATATATTTAACAAACAGTAAAACTTCAGTCAAGATGGTGTCTACTTAAAGAGTCCCAGTATTCATTAAATTCAGAAACTTTGTACATGGATGGATTTAACAAAAACTGTTTTAAAAATTCCTTATACTTATTTAGATTAAGATTCTTTACATGTTCAGGCAGTCTGTTAAACATTCTTGTACAAACCTCTAATGTTGAATTTATAGTTCTATGGAAATTACATTGTTTGATTCTTAGATGAGTGCTTTGTCTTGTTGAATAACTATGAACTGCACTATTGGTTTGAAACTTATCTAAATTAACTTTAATATAAACTAAAAATTCTAACGCATACAATGATGGAACAGTCAGTATTTTAAGTTTCCTGAAAAGGGGTTTACAAAGAGATCTACGGTTAACATTTAACATTAGTCTTAATGCTCTCTTCTGTAACAACAATAAATTTTTTATATTACTATCACAGCCCCAGGCCAATATACCATATGACAAATGACTCTGTATATGTGCAAAATACATAGCCGATAAAACATCTATACTAACAATTAACCTAAGTCTTCTGTTAATAAAAATTGCTATGGAGATTTTATTACACAAGTACCTTACATGGTTGTCCCATTTGACATTTGATTGTAATACAACACCCAGAAATTTTACAAGAGACATTTCATTATTGCTATTTGCGAGGCAAAATACAAGACTCTGCATTTTTTTTATTTAAACATAACATAGGCCTATGTAACGGTACCTCTGTAAATATAATTTAAAAAAGAATTACCTCTGTAACTCGAACTATTCCTAAATCGAACTATAAGTAACTCAAAGAAAGATCATGGTCCCATGAATTTCGAATTATTGAGAGTCGACTGTACTAGGCTCTATAGTGTTAACGGGATGCAAACAAAACCATTCAAAATATTTTACATAATGCTATTTCGGCCCTTGGAGCAAGCAGAAGAACTGTAATTCATGATTTATTCACTTGATTGTTTTACATACACCAATGATATAAGGGCCTATATAAATGTTAAGGTAACTTACTAATAAATGATAGACCCTTGTAAACAAAAGTTTAAGCAATGAGTTAGGCTAGATACTAGGCCTAGGTGGTATTGATAACACTGATAAAAAAGACATTTTGACGATTATCTAAAGTGATTCTAGTACTATGAACTGCTAAGTACTATACAATCAGTCAACAATGAGTCAAGAGTAAAAAAGGTGAATATTCATTACCGTTATACTCAATCGCTTTTATCAATGGGCGAAACTTCGTTATCCATCTCCACCGTTATTATCGATGTGGAAATTTTGATATTGCGATTGAAATTGTACGATGAAAACAATCGAATCAACAACGATACTGAGATAAGAAATGTAAGAAATGTAAGAAATGTATGTAGGCTATGTATAATAATAATCTAACCTAACAGTGTAACCGTAAACCTCCGTCACTTTTATTGACAGCGATGTTTATAACAACAAAATCAATGCTGTTTGGAAACATTTAAAACGCATATTCCCTCAATACAATAGCAAAAAAAAAAAAAAAAAATACCTTTCTGATTTGTATTTGGCAGCTTTTGTTTGGTGTGGCGCCATTTTAGATCTATAACGAAGTCTGCTTCTTCTCACAATTTAGATGCAGCTACAAAATAACCTTGGTTAGTTTATTTTGTTTTGTTCTTTGTTACAGGTTACATTAGCTACAATTTTTACTTTTTTGTTGTTGTTATTTTCAGTTACTTGTTTGAATAGGCTATATTTGTTTTAATGTCAAAAGGTTTGTTTAATTATATTAGAACAAAACTAAATCAGGTGATAAAATCGTAATCGTATCATGTAATTGTATCATTGATATGATAGCAATTTCAATCGCAATATCGAAATTTCCACATCGATAATAACAGTGGAGACGGATAACGAAGTTTCGCTTTATCAATGTTTTCACTCAAAATCTTATCAGTTAATATGTAGGCTAAGTTAGTATTTTAATACACATGTTATGGTAATATATTAATAAGTTCGTTTAAAAGTGACTTCTAACAGAACAGTAGAACTAGCCTAACTAACAAATAACTAAAACCCAACCATCCTAAATTTAACTAAATTTCTGCATAGCTTAAATATCAATTACCTACGTTATGAAATGGACATAGGCCTATTGGAAAGTGCATAGCCTATACACAAATTTACAAACATCGATAATAAGTTATTGCTTTATTAAATTTTTTACTGAATGATGCCTTTAAACTTAGGCCTATGTGGTTGTGATAGTGTGACAGGGTGGCCGAATAACAACTCGAAGAAAGCTACTAAATTAATATTTTATTACAACAACGACATTCACATTACAATGGTAAACAGAGATTAACAAAACATTTAAGTTACACGACATACAATTCGCGGCAGGTAATTCACAACGATCAAGAGCTATCAGTTACAAGTTAGGATTGAATGATTTAAACTGGGGAAGGGGTAATGACCGAGCTTTAACCGTTAACCCGTCCCGGGGCCGAAGCCCCGGGTGGTCGATATGTTAATTAATTTAAAGTTACTCGCGGTTCGTCGCGGACTGACGACTGACGATAGTCCAAAGACAACCTCTCTTGTGTCCACCACCTCTCCCCTCCAGGGAGGGGGAAGGTGCTCACCGTCCAGTGCTGCCCCTAGCGGCTAAAATCAACATTACTGTCGCTTATTGCGCAAGTCAGTCTGGTTTCCAGGCCATACGCTGAGACAACGTCAGCGCATTCCAGACACGCGCCGCTACAATAAACTAGGCCGGTCACCAGGGCATGGGTTGAGTCCCGCTGACGGTATCATATTCTGGAAGCCTAGTGCGCTACCTATTCCATTTGAGGTCAAAGCAATTTCAACATACCCGACCCTATATTTTACTAATAATAAACAGATTCAATCTAGTGACGGTAAAAAGGCTTATAATAGGGTGGGTGTAGATGCCTCATGGATTAATAGTATTTAAACGGTCTAGGGGTTTTTTGGCCCGTCACATTCCTCACCCCCTTAGACCATGCTGCCCCCAGCATGAGGTAACAGCACGAAGCAACTGGCGAAGTAGCGGCGCACCTGACAGCTCCCAACCTCCACAACAGAGTGAACTTTTTTCCCTTGCTTCCAGCCAGCCAGGCTCAACATGGTGCCCTGGTTCAGTTTAGAATCCCTCCGATTTAAATACGAAAAGAAAAAAAAACAAAAACAGAAAACGAAGAACAACGATTGGCTTCGAGCGTCGCCACCTTCCCCGTACATTTGTGTGTGATTAAGTAAGTACGGTTCATGCGTAAACCACTACAAATATACAATAATTTTTTTCAACCGTTCTAAATTGAAAACAAATGTACAAAATATTACCTTATTTTAACACATACAACTTCTATAAAATCTTCACATCGCAACGCTTCACATTACTCTAACATCTGGGAACACCTAAAAATCTCAACAATTCCTTAAGCCTTAAAAAATAAATTCAAAAATTCTTAACAGATCTCAACAAAATTTTTTTAATCTAATAATTCCCATAACAAACACGACAAATAGTTTCTAACAAAATTGACATACAACAAATAAAGAGCAAATGAATGAGTAAGCAACATTGAACAAAAACACGAATAAACAAAAATCAGAGAGTTATTCACACGGGGGCGCATAGAGCAACTAGAGGGTCGGAATATTAAGAGCATAATTTAGCAACGGTGTTGCCGAGAGTGATAATTCTTTTTGAATGGATTAGAACATGTTTTTATTAATGGATTCCCCTTAGTTTGACTCTACGTCCCTAACCTTAGCCTACACAACATCTACGGTATAATGCTATACATCCTCCCTTAAAACACACAAGACACCTAAGAATACATTACTTAACAGCCCTAAGGTTACAAATGGCGTCATAACGTTTGAGGCCCATATCATCGCCTAAAAAAAAAACACGCCACGATACACACGTAGTCACTAACACACATATTTATCTCTTAAACGGAAAGCTACACAAGTACACAAAACTACAAACTATCATCGACACAAGTTTATGAAATTACAAAGGATAATGACGACTCAGGGGTCTAACAACCAGGGTTGAAGGTGCCGGCAAACCTTCAAACAAGGTATATTTGGCTTTTTAGTAGCCTCAGGTTTATTTAAGTTATGTGTCACCTAGTTTATATATATGGATTGCTAAAAGAATTTTGTCTGGTCCCAGGCCAAGGGTATGGTCCAGTACTATTAGTGTGGTTGGGAAGGACGGGTCAATTCAGGTAGTTAGTTGGATCGCAGCTGCTTACATTCCCATACTGCCTTGGTTCTTGGACCAAACGTAAAGAAGTTAGATTCACTTTTCCTTTGAAAAAAAAAAAAAAAATTGAAACTTTTATAATTTTTCCTTAATATTTACTTGGTTCTGAATCAACTTTCTTTTCGGACCCCATCGTCCAGTCAACGTAAATTAATATTTAAAAAAAAAACACAAAAATAAAAACACATCAAAACAATAAAATAAATTAGCCTAAGACTTAACATAATTCACACAGGAAGAACTAGCGATTGGTGGGGGGGGAACCCCAAATGTGTCTGCAATGAACCGCGGAGCGAGTCTGTTATCCCCTTTAGTCCGTAGTTTTCAGAGGGGGAAACGCACATCGCGAATTTACTTCCAATTGCACAACAAGTCCCATCACTTGCACCTTTATAGTCACCACTCGGCTTTGGCACAGGCCGAGCAGGTTGTCGGAAGGCGTCCATAATCAAATACTAAAATGCACCTTGTCAGTTCAAAAAAAAAAATACTACTGATGCTACTTAATTTGTTTCCGGAAATAGTCTCTGGAGCTCCATTAATTCTTAACTGCGCAGGACTTACGCTACCCAGTGCACTTGTAGTCGTAGCCAGCTAAACTCCGCAACCACTCTGTTCCCCGGGGAAAGTCGCATCTCCACCTCGCGAGGCACATCTCGGCCAGCCGTTGAGTCGGTGGTCCGGCAGTGCAGCTACGCTCTCTGCGTCATGTCGCGCTGACTCGGAGCCACGGGACTGCTCTGCGTCTCCACCTGAACAAACAAAAATAAAGTTAACTCCCTTTCGACGTCCTTAAAAATACAACAACCTCACAATTCATTCTCCATCACGCGAGCAATGTCTGGGGCGCAGGGGCATACTACGAACTGTACACCCCTTTGAGCACAGAGCAGCTCAATAGGCCTATTTCATCAGCGGTCCTCTCTCAACCAGGACATGTCCAAATACTAAGAGCAAGGTTACACCCATCTCCTTTGCTCTGCGAGCTATGTCCGGGGAATAGGGCCTCTCACTCGCCCTAAACGCTCAGAGCAGCTCAATCTCACCAGGGACTGGACTCTCCACATCCGTCCCAACCACAGCCATGCCGCTCGCACAGGCTGGAATACTTCAACTGGGGACACCACACCCACGCATGATCTACTTTATTTCACCGTGTCCCCCAGATCACAGAATCACAGGGGCTGCTGACAAGTCAGGCAGGCACCCTGTATTCACTATTGTCATAACCCCAAAATCAACCGGCAGCTCACAAAATTCCTCCCACCCTCACTTCCCAACTAGGTGCTCCTGTTATTGATAAAAAGTACAAATCAACATGTAGGCTTATGCTTCATAGAAAAAAAACTTTTTAGTCAAAACTATAACTAAAAAAACTGACAAGTTTACTATGAGGAATGGTGACTTAACTCGAATTGGTAGCCTACTTGCAAAAAAAACTGATATTTATTATGAACTTCCACCCTGGAAACTAAAAAAACATTACTTCCCACTCCACCAATCCTCTACCCACTTAAAACCTCAAATCCACTTGCTGCTAGGTAGAGGGCCTGCAATTTTAGCAGGGCAATCTCCCATTATTGAGCACATTTCACATTAGGCCATAAAAGCCGTTCAACCTACCAACAACATTCTGAATCCCTCAGCTCTCATTTGCCACAGAAAAAAAAAACAACAGATTAAAAAAACTTATTACTTATCAAGAATTCTTATTCCGGAAACCAAAAAAAACACTATTTTCCTATTTACCAATCCTTTACCAACTTAAAACCTCATATCTACTTTGCTACTAGGTATAAGGCCTGCAATTCTAACAGGGCAATCTCCATTGAGCACTTGCTTCACGTGTGTCAGGTCCCCAAGACCATCTGACATCTGACCTACCAGGAACACTCTTACCCTCTCAACTCTAGTTCACCGTGCTGTCGGCTGCAGGGAGCAGGCATGACACTCGGGATATTTGTTGTACAATAAGTACAAAGTAAATACACAACCATTTTCGGTACCCGTTACAAGAAACTACACTTAATAAAGAAATAATTTATATGAATGGTTCGTAGCCAGATTTGTTCATACTCACGTTTAACCTTACTTCTTTGGCAACACATTAAACTGAAAAATTACCCACTGGTTAACCAGTCAAGTCACCACCCCCATTTCAACATGGTCCTCCAAGGTCTATTATTAGTATAGGTAAGTAAATAAAGTAGGCCTATAGCCTATAAATTTATAAAAAAACAAAGTCATACTTTGACTGATACAAGAATTTATACTTAGGCTTGATCCTTGTGTTTCCCGGACGAGTCCAACGCAGATTCTCACTGGCTTCCAAAGAGCGCAGCGAGTGCAATCCTCCGGAGCTCTTGCCAAGAAATAGCTACAAGTGCAACCTACCTCTAACAAAAAAATATGTCATTAAATAAACAGTACATAGCTCATCCTTAATCCCTCAAATTCCAACAGCCTACAGGGAGAAATTAAACCAGTAACAATTCAACACAGAACTTCTAATTAAAAGAGCGCTTTTTAATTTTCACCACAGTAAAAAAATAACCTAGTCAGTCAGTAAAAAACCAATATCAACGGCACCATTAAACGCTTCAACCCCTCTAAAATTCCTCGGTAAAATGACAACATAAGTTGGTCACGTCCAGTAGGTTCATTTACTACACGCTACCGACGGTGAGCACAACATGAATCTCAACTTTCCCCCCCTCATCAAGTATCGCTCAATGAACTTATAAAATTCACCATTAGTTCCTCGTTTAAACATAATTGACTTCCCTGCCCCCCTTAGGAAAAAAAGGTAATTTATTATAACATTTCTAGCGCAGTTTTATTCCCCGGAAATAAATCAACAATAGTTACAGGAGCAATCGGTCCGCCACTACAGAAATTCCCAGGCCCAGTTAGGGCAGTAACCTAAATACCGAATAGGCTCAGGTCGACCTTCGAATCCATATCTTATTTTAATTTCAAATTTCATCAAAAACTAATTTAATTAAACTGGAACACTACTACAACACATTCAAAATTCCACAGGCTCAGGCCTACTAAAGATAACCTCCCTAACCCAATTTTGCTGGCAAATTTCGATAAATCCCGGTTAGTCCGCCAATCAATCCTTTAATGTTCTAAAGTAGTAGGCCTAAAAAAATGACTGGATTAACTCAATACCCATGAAACAATTGCTAGGTAATGGTTAATTTAATTTCCGCATCCTTCCCCAGCGATTTGGTCTGAGGCACAAAACCTAACCTCTAAATGTTCTTCACCGTGCAACAGGTGCAATTCACTTACTTCTATCAGATGCAATAAATAACAATGCTATTTAACTCAAACTTCCAAATTTTGATCACCAACATTAACTATTATTGTTTCAGAAAATAAATTTATTTCACAGTAAGCTAGGTGAGGTAGGCTTATAAAACAGGAGTGACAAAATCAGGCTAGGCCTACTTCAAAATCAGGAAAGATTTAAACTTTATTACTCCAATTTCCATAGGGTTAGACAAAATAGAATATTTCCAAATGCAACAAATGCTTTTATATTAAATTTTAACAGGCCTACCATAAAGAAAAAGAATTTTGCATAACATAAACAATAAAAAAAAAATTCAAATTAATTTGTTTACTCACCAAACACTGCATCGCTCAAGTGATCGTCCTTCATCCAGTCCAGTGGGAGACTATTTAGCAGATTCGAACGAACTCCGAGCGAAGTTTTAACCAACGAAATTAATCAAAATTAATAAATTGCCGGTACCGTATGTGTAGTAGCAAAAAACGAAAACGGACTTTTGAACCGAGTTTAACACCTGACACCAGTGTGACAGGGTGGCCGAATAACAACTCGAAGAAAGCTACTAAATTAATATTTTATTACAACAACGACATTCACATTACAATGGTAAACAGAGATTAACAAAACATTTAAGTTACACGACATACAATTCGCGGCAGGTAATTCACAACGATCAAGAGCTATCAGTTACAAGTTAGGATTGAATGATTTAAACTGGGGAAGGGGAAATGACCGAGCTTTAACCGTTAACCCGTCCCGGGGCCGAAGCCCCGGGTGGTCGATATGTTAATTAATTTAAAGTTACTCGCGGTTCGTCGCGGACTGACGACTGACGATAGTCCAAAGACAACCTCTCTTGTGTCCACCACCTCTCCCCTCCAGGGAGGGGGAAGGTGCTCACCGTCCGGTGCTGCCCCTAGCGGCTAAAATCAACATTACTGTCGCTTATTGTGCAAGTCAGTCTGGTTTCCAGGCCATACGCTGAGACAACGTCAGCGCATTCCAGACACGCGCCGCTACAATAAACTAGGCCGGTCACCAGGGCATGGGTTGAGTCCCGCTGACGGTATCATATTCTGGAAGCCTAGTGCGCTACCTATTCCATTTGAGGTCAAAGCAATTTCAACATACCCGACCCTATATTTTACTAATAATAAACAGATTCAATCTAGTGACGGTAAAAAGGCTTATAATAGGGTGGGTGTAGATGCCTCATGGATTAATAGTATTTAAACGGTCTAGGGGTTTTTTGGCCCGTCACAATAGTGCTACATGTTTTATGTTTATCAGGCCTCAGTAATTTCTACCAATCCACTTGATTCAGCTAAAATCTAGCCTACTAGAAGAAACCAACTACTTTTTTAATAGCCTAACAGTTAACAGCATAGGTTGAATGTAAAAAAAAAAAAAAAAAAAAAAAAAAAACAAGTTCAAGATTCATTGTAGACAATTTGTTTTTTTTTTCAAAAACTGTGACAGTTGCTTGCTTTTTATAGCAAGCAAACGGTTTTGTAAACAAATGGTCCTAGGTCTATTTTGTGATCTCCAATAGCCCTATTTTATTTATACTAAGCCTTAGTTCAGTTTATGTAATCAATCAAGATGGTAATCCTCTTTCTGAAAGAAAACAATAAGTTGAAGATTTATTTAAAATGCGAATTATTAAACAATAAAGGATTACTATTTAAAGATCGTACCTTTTTCACAATATTCCAATCTGCATGTGTCTACACAGGATTTATAAGAAGGAAAACTATCCCCAAGAGAAGCACTTGTCTTTTCAACTCCATTTAATATGAAAATGAAGGCCAATATTAATATCATATTCATTTTGCATATTTGTCTAGGACAGAATATTTCATGTCATTAATAAAAAATGTTTACCACCCACACAGTACTTTTCATGGTAATATTTATGTGGAATAGACTCCAATTAATTAATTGGGCTCATTGACAATCAGCTGATAAGGGAAACAAAGCATCGCAGACTGTGCAGACCAGGTGCAGACGACACAGACATCTAAGAAACAACAACAAAAAAAAAAAAAACACTTGAACATGTTGTCTGATAACAGTCGTCTAGAACAAACTATATTCAGCTTCATTCAATACCTCCTAGAATAATAAGAGAAGGCCAAGCCAAACGACTGAAATTCGTTACGTCATATAAGTAGGCTGATGTGTTATGTTATGATGTAAGAAAACAGATGTGTGCTACGGAGTTTCATCTGCCATGACTTTCTTATTTGTTTACCAACAACGAAAAATCAAAAAAAGATTAGCTGTTTTGCTGTTTTTTTTTTTTTTTTTTTTTTTTTTTTTTGGGGGGGGGGGACAACCAGCACCCTCTAAAGCATGAGTTGGAACTAATGATTTAACACCTCAGCCTACTTATATGACGTAATGATCGTCAGTTGTCTGGCCTTCTCTTATTACTCTAGGAGGTGTTGCTTCATTGCAAATTCTAAAACACCCCCTTCACAGCAAATCTACACACTCAGCAAATTTTCAATGATAGAATTGATCCAAAAGCTAAATAATTGGTGTCCTTATTTATATGGGGATGAGAAATAATGCTTTGATTATGATTTGCTCGTAAAATTTTTTATTCAAGTAGCAATAAACTTATTTAGTCCTCTTCTTCGTAGGCCATCTTGATGATGGGCATTGAAGGGGTCCACGTATTTTTCTGGTGGATGAGGTTCCACGGGTCAAGGAGTTTGAGGGTTGAGGTTAGGTCAAGAGGATTCCGAGCCAGGCTATTGGGGGGGGGGGGAGGCTAAATATTTTTATCAGATTTTGCCATGAAATCCTCAATGTTATAGAAGCATTTTACCTAAGAAATTTTTCTTATTTTCCTATATGGCGGAAAAATTAATAAAATATTTATTTTATATTATTATGAAATACAGGGGCCTAATTTTTCAATCAATTGAGTAAGTTAGTGCCCAAGAAATCTAGAATGAGAAGGAGGTAGGTGACATCAACTATAACAATAAAATAACAAAATCGTGACGTCATAGGTGCAGCCCTTAAAATGTTCAAATCACTCATGTGTCAAGATAAACAACATGAGCATTAGGACCTACGTCAGAGGTGCAGGACCGTTCCAATCAGCTGTTGTGTCACCTACCTACCTATTGGTTTGTTCTAGATAACTTACAGTACCTGGGGGCCGAGCATTTGCTCGGTAAACTCAAACAGTAATGTTCTATAAAAATATCAATTAAAGACAGTGCGGTCAAATGTCCAGTGGAAAATACTTATTTCTTGTTCAAGACGAGCTCGTTAGCTTCGCTCACTGTCTTTCAGACTGTTTCAATTTAGGCCTACGCGTACTGCACTCTTTGTTGTATATTTGTTAAAACACAGATTGAATATGTAACACTGGTTTCTAATTAGTGAATTACTTAGTTAACAGCGGTTTTTACAATTTTTACCGATGCTTATGCTCTTAAATTATTAAAATGCAATTGTACAAAGAGTTGTTTTGCCGAATACGTTTACATTAATTTATTTATATAAACATTCATAATCAGCAGAATGAGGCACAAAAATATGATACCAAAAAATATAATGAAATAAAATTACCTTATCCAACCTCTGGTTATCAAAAGACGACACGTTTCATTTTTTTAAAACATCATCAGGTCCATAGTATGCAACTACCACATAATCCAATGTATTATTACATTATTGTGGTTTGTCAAATGATTCAATAAAACTAGATAATACTGAGTATTATCTAGTTTGTGATAAGAGTGAGGTGCTGGACAGGCCAAGTATAATTTTAATCAGTTTCATTCTGTTATTAATTTTGTCATTATGACAAATTTTAGTTTTAGTGACTGGGACAATCTTTTATTGAATCATTTGACAAACCACAATGTAATAATACATTGGATTATGTGGTATAGTTGCATACATGGACCTGATGATGTTCTAAGGAACGAAACATGTCATCTTTTGATAACCAGTGATTGGATAAGGTAATTTTATTGCATTATAATACATTCCAATCCAGGGCCACAATGAATACTATAAAAAATACATACAAAAAATGTATGATAAAAATAAATATGCAAAACCATACTTGTTTAAAATACTGGAACACAGGAACTTTGACAGTTTAGTCAGCTACTACTTTACTTTAACCATTGACTAACTTTAACTACCTAAGACCAATGTTATATATATATATATTTTTTTAATTAAACATTATAAATAAATATAATTTTTCCTGAAATTGAGTGAGACCTGTATTTATAATATTTTAAACTAAGTTACTTACTTTTTAACTTAGGTTATGTTTGATTTTTCGATAGATATGAGTCTGTATTTAAAATTTAAGTGTTTATAATCTGTGTGGTGAACATGACAAACTTTCTAATCCAGGAGATGAAAAAGCACCTATTAAAAGATAGCTCTAAAAATTCCACTTAATATTAACATGGAACATGGAATTTTTATTTTACTACAAGAACGTGACACCCAAATATACACTACAGCCTTGCCCTAACCAAACCTACCTGTTAGATTTTTGCCATAATTGTAAGCAGGTTTCATATAGAAAAATACTTACAAATTTATGACCAGCCGCCTAAATAAAAATGTCCTAACATTTGCAAATAAAATTTGTCTTGTTAGAGATTTTTTTTAGCGAATTTCCCATAGGGAGTAAGCTATTACCATAGATTAAGCATTGCTTAATCTATGCTATTACTGTAGGTCTCATGGTAAGACCTAAGCCCGGGACCATGTTACTTTTTCGTTTTTAGGTGCCCAGAGACCAAATATAATAGTCATTAAAAATTATATATATATATATATATATATATATATGTGCATGTATGTATATATACACACACACAGTACTTTTAAAACAAATGGAGTATATGGGGATAACTCTCTTAACCCTCTACTACACCCGCACGGACTTGTTACGTTACTACACGCGCGCGGACTGCCAGGCCGCATTTGCTGTAAAATGGTAAATCATGTATATTTCATTGCTTTTCTGTACTTAATATTTATTTTTAGGTTAGGAGTAGTAAGTCAATAACATATTAAACAAAATGGTATATTTTCAGTTGGTTAAAATAATAACATATTTGCAAGTTATTAGTTTCAACTAAACAAAACCTTCTTCCAGAGGCACAGGGGCTTGAAGTTGTAGTCTAATAGGCACAGGATCATTCTCATCATCATTTTCATTCTCTGAAAGTTCAGTGTTACTCTCATGGTCACTTTTTTCAACTAGCTTATGTCTTCGCTATCATCACTAGCGCTAACTCATCCTCAAACATCGCGCGAATATCATCATCAATTTGCCTAATGTAAGCCATAATTGAAAAATTATGTTTTAAAAATTAAACATATAAAAAACTGTAAAGAAGTAATGCATATGTCAAATGATGTTTTCAAAATTCTAGTTTCACTAACACACGCGCGCGGAATAACAGTCCGCAGATGCTGAAATTCAAGTGTCACGAACACACGCGCGTGGACTGTCAGTCCGCGACGCCCGCGACTGCCGGACAACTGTCAGAAAACTATCCATAGGGCCAGATCCACTGCACTGCGGAGTGTTATTACCAACCCGGTTTTGGTTAGAGGGTGAGTGGAGGGGAAGGTAGACGGCCGTTCACCCCTCCACGAAGTGTGAAAAACTGTAAAAACTAAATTATTTTTAAGTGCGGACTGTGAGTCCGCGGCGCGTGTAGTAGAGGGTTAAAATGGTCCGATCGAGACCAAATTTGGTAGAGATGTGTAATCCTACTTTTATTCAGATGAGTTCGTAAACCAGACATATCGACCTACCGGAAGGGGTAGTTTTGGGGGGTTTTATACCCCAAAAATGTTTTTTTTTTTGCATTTTTCATATGTAAATTTTTAAAATTTTTAATTTTTATTTTGACCGTTGGATTTATAGTTTAAAAAACACACAATTTAGTATTTTGAAGCTTTGTTTGACTTGCTAGACTTGTAATACCGAGATATTACAAAGTCTAAAGACAGTACATTGTATTTTGAGGCTCCAATGTTAATCTTATGGAGAATTGGGATGTGTTAATATTTCACTTATTAACCAATATTTTTCAATGAAACTTGGAATTCAGCTTCATTTGGTTGAGATTCATCCATTTATGGTAAAAAATCTTTGTTTTAGCGAATTTCCCATAGGGAATAAGCTATTACCGTAGGTCTCATGGTAAGACCTAAGCCCGGGACCATGTTATTTTTTTGTTTTTAGGTGCCCAGAGACCAAAAATAATAGTCAATAAAATTTATATATATATATATATGTATATATATGTATATATATATATATATATATATATATATATATATATGTATATATTATATATATGTATGTGTCCCTAGACACGATAACTCTCGTAAAAATGGTCCAATCGACACCAAATTTGGTAGAGATGTGTAATCCTACGTTTATTCGGATGAGTTCGTAAACCAGACATATCGACCTATTGGAAGGGGTAGTTTTGGGGGGTTTTGTACCCCAAAAATGCGTTTTTTGCATTTTTCATATGTAATTTTTAAAAATTTTTATTTTGACCATTGGATTTAGCTAAAAAAAAAACACACAATTTAGTATTGAAGCTTTGCTCTATCTCCATTGGTTACCGAGATATTAAAAAGTCTAAAGACAGTACATTGTCTGTATATTTATAATGGACAGTTAAACTGTATTGTCAGTTTAACGGTCCATTATAGGTTAAACTGGCTGGGTAGCTGAGTGGTTATAGTGCTCGCCTTTAAATTCAAAGGTTGCCGGTTCGATCCTGAGAGAAGTTGGTAGCTTTTTAAAAAGGTTCGATTCCGGACCCAGTTGCCATTTGTCATTGGGCTATTAATTAATGATGCTTTCTAACAACTGGTCGATGTTAGATAGTAACAAGACTGGGGTTTGGACCGTTCCCCGTCAAAACGTTAAAAAATGCCACTGGCGTAGATACACCCAAAATAAAAATAAAAATAAATAAATTGTATTTTGAGGCTCCAATGTTAATCTTATGGAGAGTAATAATGTGTTAATATTTAACTTATTAACCAATATTTTTGGATGAAACTTGGTATTTAGGTCCATTTAGTTGAGATTCATCCATTTATGGTAAAAAATCTTGTTTTTTGTGCTTATCATGGCAGCAAACCTGCATGCTCCTTTCCCATGTTAATCATATGGAGAATAGGTTTTTAGCACCAAAAAAAATTATTTCGACCATATGAAGCCATATTATACTAAGTTTAATCAACGTCAAAGTCCATTGCTAAAGGATAAATAATTTTTTTTGTGCTAAAAACCGACTTTTAGTGTTCCCCATGGCAGCATACCTGCATACTCTTTCCCTATATTTATCATAAGGAGAATAGACATTTATTTCAATATTTATGAACATGTGATGATATTTGGTTTACAGGTTTATGTGGTCAAAATTCATAATACTAATTTGGAAATTCGCTGAGTACGCAGGTCTGCTGCCACGGGGGGTATTTGTGCTTATCATGGCAGCAAACCTGCATACTCTTTTCCCATGTTAATCATATGGAGAATAGGCAAACTTCTTTAGCAATGGACAGATATTGAGGAAACTTAGTAAATGGTCGAAATAAATAATATATTTCAAAATATAATATAATATATTGAAATAAATAGTATATGGTCGAAATAATTTTTTTTTTATGATAAAAACCTACTTTTAGTGTTCCCCATGGCAGCATTCCTGCATACTCTCCCTATATTTACCATAAGGAGAATAGACATTTATTTCCCGCCTATTTATGAGCATGTAATTTTATATGGTTTACAGTTTTATGTGGTCAAAATAAATATTACTTATTTGGAAATTCGCTGAGTACGCAGGTCTGCTGTGACAGGGTTTTTTTTTTTTTTTTTAGCGAATTTCCCTATAGGGAATACGCTATTACTGTAGTAGCCATGGTAAGACCTAAGCCCGGGACCACTTTACTTTTTCATTTTGAGGTCCCCAGAAGCCAAAAACACCATTCGTTCATTTTCATATATATGTATATATATATATATGTGTCCGTGGTACTGATAACTTTTGAAGGGGACCTCCGATTTTGATGAAATTTGGTATGAAGGTGTAAGACCAGGTCTATTTTCATGAGTTCGCGAACCAGCATTGTCGGGTTATCGGAACGGGGTTTTATGGGGGTTTTTAATGGGTTTTTGGCATTTTTGGACCTAATTTTCAAAATTCATCAATTTTAACTAAAACCAATTAAAAGATCTTTAAAAAACAAACAATTTAGTATTTTGAATCTTTAAAATAGCTTAACTAGTTATAGAGAAAATTCAAATCAAGTTTCCCATGTTATTCTTATGGGTAAATCTTTAAAAAGTTATATATCGCTTATTTATCAACATATATTAATAAAAAATGTTATGAACCTTCACTAGGTGGTGAGTAATTAAGATTTGATCAAAAACCCACATGGCAGCAAACCTACATGCTAAATCCCATGGTATTCCCATTGGAAAATAAGTGTATAATGGGAGCAAGAGAGATGGAGATAATAAGGTATCTGTTCCTAATCAGCTGATCAGCTGTCTTCTGCATATTTGTCAAATTTGAAATGTTAATGTTTTGTTATTTGTAAAGAAATCATTCCTTTTGTATGGAAGCTTTGGATGTGCACTTTTATTCCTGTTAAAAAAGTTAGTACCGGGGAGCCGAGCTTCGCTCTATAATTATGTTGTAAAATGTTTAAAGTTACATTTAAGTTTATTAAGTGAGGGTGAGATGTCAGAGCACGCCTTCAGTCTTCCCTTTTTTATAGGTCTTTTTTTACTTCCTCCTCGAGAATGTTGGGGTGGGAGAAAAGTATTTAAAATGTAAACAAAGAACTTAAACTTACGATAGAGGTTTTTGGGTAGCATTTTCCTAAAATAAAATTTTCAATCTATCCATAAAAATGAAAGTATGTATCTTTAAAAACGAAAGCTTTGTGTGTCTTGAATAGGCGCAAAGACTACTGGACCGATTGACCTTAGGTTTTGTAAAACTATACTTTATTTATCTAGCAGAAAGATTGATAGGCCTATTCCTGTTATTTATAAGCTTCTGGTCTTTGCCCTATTGACACTGCATATGTATTGTACGTAGAAATTTAAACGTGTATACAATATAATTATAAAACTTGAAACTGGGCAAGTTTTGTTCAAATTTATTTATTCTTTAATTAAATTTATTAATATAAATAAACAGCTGTTAAAATTTATTTTACTGGATTATTTTGTTATTTTTGGTAATTTGACATTTGCAAAATTATTAGACCATCTCTTTCCATTCAACTAATCTGCAGCATCTATCTATATATTAATACGCAAGCATATGTTTCATTTCCTCCTTTTTTCTCAGCTTGTGTGCATCGTAGGATAAATCCGCGCATACCGTTAGAAAGGTATAGTCCTGTAGATGAGCAGAATCACATTCTAATTCACATCGCACTAGCGGGCTACGCCCCACATTCTTTCAAAGTTCCAATGTTAATCTTATGGAGAAAGGGGGATTGAATGAATCATTAGACAGCTGTTGTGAAAACAACTGCTAGAAAATTAGGAAGAACAGATGTTTTAGTTCTAAAATGTTTTTAAGCTTCTTGGGTCCAGATCAACTGAAATTTTGATCGAATTTCGATCATGAGGCGATCTCTAGTACTTATTTAATACTCTAAGTTTTTTTTGTGTTGAGAACTCCTCCTACAATTTTTAACTGATATTCAAGTTTTTGGTGTCGTTAGATAGGGCTTGTTCTGTAGTTGTTTCTGCTAAAAATCGATGAAAATCAGACATAAAATAAGGGCGCTTTACACAAATTAAATTTGAGATTTTCCCATTACTTTCCCATTTTCAATCATTTGGTAAAGTATTAAAAATTTTGACGCCCATTTCATTATAACTTTTCTTACTTCTTGAATACTTAAATAATGATACATTCAATTTGTTTTGGTTTCTTGTATTATGTAGATGAATATCCGAATTTAATACAAATTTTGAATAATTCTTTTTTATGTATAATAAATTTTGAAGTATATATAATGATGCCAAAGTTAATATATTTAATTTTTTGAACAATGGTTTACAGTGTGTTTTAGGTTTAACAATTGCTTTTAACATTTTTCTTATTGCTTTTTTTTTGAATTTTAAATACTAAATGAAAGTTTGTACTATTTGCCCAAATAATAGTGCCATAGTTTAAATAGGAGTGTATATACGCATAATATGCATTTAGTAGAACTTCTAAATTTACATTTCCCTTTAACCTTCTAAGAACGTAGAGGCCTTTACTAATTTTTCCAGTGATATACAGAGTATGATCTTTCCAATCTAGTTTCGATCAATTATAACTCCTAAGAATTTCAAAGAATTTTGATTGATGTTAAGGTAATACTTGTTTGAAAAATTTATCTCTAAATTTTGAGTTTTATCCAAATTTAATACTAATTGATTTGCGTGACACCAATTTTTTATTTCTTCAGTTACCATATTAAGGTTAAAATGTATTTCTTCCGGGGAATTTCCAGTAACTATTACCCCAAAATCATCTGCATACAAAAATTTTATGACTTCTTTGTTGCTTATGCTTGATGGTAGGTCATTGACAAATATATTAAATAAAAGAGGGCCTAAGCAGGAACCTTGTGGAACACCCATTTTTACTAGCCTTCCATGAGATCTTTCATTATTGAATTCAACGAATTGAAATCTATCCTTTAAATAAGATTTCAATAGATTTAATGTAATATTTTCACATCCATAGTATTTAATTTTTTCTAAAAGTATTTTGTGCGAAACGCTGTCAAATGCTTTAGATATGTCAAAACTTCTAAAGCATATTATAGTTTACCAGATTCTATTTTGTTCACAATGTTTCTAATTAGATCTAAAGTCGCATCATGTGTACTTAAATTTTGTCTAAATCCAAACTGTCTATCATTAAATAAAAAATTTGACTCAAAATATTCATTAATTTGATTAAAAATAAGTTTTTCCATAATTTTTGAAATAACAGGAATTATAGAGATTGGTCTATAATTCTTATATAATTTCTGTCCTGCTTTATATATCGGAATAACTTTGATTTTTTTATAGATTTCTGGGTATCTGCCTTCATCAACACATTGGTTAAACAGTGTGCATAAGATTTCTGATATATCTTTTGATGCTTCTTTGATAATAATTGTATTGAGGGCAAATATATCTAGGCAGGAACTTGATTTTAAAGATTGAATTACACTAAATACTTCTTGAACTGTAACATGATTAATACGAAGTTTATTATCGGGGGTATCTTTTTCAATTCGTTTCAACAAATTCTGATAATTTTGAACATGTTTAGGAATATTATTTTTGATTTCTTTGACACTTTCCGTGAACCATTCATTAAAGTCATTGGCATTTAAGTTTATTGTCCCCTTTTCAACATGCCTTTCTAGTCCTGTAATTCTTCTTATGATAGACCATATTGCCTTGGGTTTATTGTTATTTTTTGTTATCAAATTACTATTATAAGTTATTTTAGTTTTTCTTATGAGTTTTTTATACTTTTTATAAGTTTCTTTATATTCATTTCTTATTGATAATGAAGTACTTTCCATCATATGTTTGTATTTGGTAAGACATTCTTTTTTTAATGATTTCAATTCTTCATTAAACCACTTGTTATGTTTCTTAGTGTTAATATTTCTTTTCTCATATTTTAGAGGAAATGAATAGTCAACAGCCCACATAATGTGTTTATTTAAAATATTAAACTTTTCATCAAGATCTTCTTCCAAATAAATACAGGTCCAGTTAATATTATAAATTACTTGTTTAAATAAGACACAATTATCTTGTTTAATTTCTCTAATCTGTTTGAGCTTGTTTTCCTTGCCTTTATCCGAGTTTTCATTCTTAAATATGTTAAAATTTAATGTTATAGCCATATGATCGGATATTATTGTGTTGATAACATTAACTTCAATTTTATCAGTTGGAAAAACATTATCTATACAACTACCTTCATTCACCACATCCTTAAATCATCGCACAGCCCAAACCTTAGCACCTAGAAGCACGAGATTTTGCATGCATATTCCTTTTATAGCGTAGGCAGACAATAAGAAGCGATTTTACGAAATTCCCAATGGGCTCCGCCCCACAGGAGGTCAAAGTTAGCATGGAGTTCGTATAGGAAGAATAATTTGTTTTGGATTTTTGTTTACATTATCACAGATGAGAACTATTGGAAATTTCAGTAGTTGTGTGCAATTTATTTAATCATCAGCTGTTAGAACAAAAGTTTACTAAGGTTATTTCGGGACAATATAAACATCATAGTTGTGTTTCAGTTTAATTAACCTAATTTATTGTGGCATTTAAGTTTTATAAACGTCTAACATATGTGTGATTAGTATTGAATAAAGTAGAATTGAACTTATTAGTATTTATTGCATTTTAATTTTTAAGAATTTACGAAATCTTAGGAACTACCAAATGAATTTACTTGAAACTTTGACCACAGGTTTGTCTTGCCTCTTAGGTGCTAACTAATAAATGATTTTGCAAAATTCCTTCTGGGTTCCGCCCCACAGGCCTTCGAAATTACAGTAGGCCTATAATGCTATCCACATGACCAAACTTAAATACTAATTAAGAAATCTAAGGGGTTGAAATCTCTTTGCTAATAGGTGCTCAATGAAAAAAAATTATGTTTTGTACATATCTTTTAGGGCTCCGCCCTACATAAGTTCACAATTTATATATAGCCTACGAGTTGAAATTTTACATGGACGATTCTCTTTCCTCATAAATACTCCTAAGAAACTGTTTTGCAAATATAGTTTTTGAAGAACTTTAGGGCTCCGCCCCATTGAACTTCAAAATTATTTTAGGGCCTCCGGTGTTGAAATTTGACATGGACTTTACTCTTTGCTCACAGGTACTCACTAAGAAACGGTTTTCCACAAACATTTTTTTAATAATTTAGGGCTCCGCCCCACAGGTCTCGAAAATTACCCTATGGCCCATGCGGTTGACATTTGACATGGGCGTTCCTCTTCTTCTCATAGGTGCACAGTAAGAAATCATTTTGCAAATTTTCTGTAGGGCTCCGCCCCACAGAACCTAAAAATTGCTATAGATCCTAAGGGGTTTAAATTTAATGTGGATGTTTTGTTTTGGTAATAGGTGCTCACTAATAAATGGTTTTGTAAATATAGTTTTTGAAGTACGGTACTTTAGGGCTCCACCCCACATGACTTCAAAATTAATTCGCCCTGTATTACTGGGTTGAAATTTGACATGGAAGTTCCTTTTTGCTCATAGAAAAAGAAACGATTTCTCAAATTTCCTTTAGGGATCCTTCCCACAAATCCTCAAAATTACCATAGATCATACGGGGTTGAAATTTAACGTTTATGTTCCGGTTTACTAATAGGTGTTCACTAAGAAACAGCTTTGCAAATATAGTTTTTTATGTTCTTTGGGACTCCGCCCTGGATGACTTCAAAATGACTGTAGGGTTTACGGGGTCGAAATTTGACATGGTCGTTCCTATTTGCTCATAGGTTATTATTAAGAAAAGGTTTTGCAAAATTCCTTCAGAGCTCCTCTCACACTAATTCATTGTTTGTATGTAATTCTTAAGGAAGAAGTTTTCGTTACTCTACTTTATTACCTATAAAATTAATTAAATCACATGGGCGAAGCTGTGACGGGTAACAGCTAGTTTAGAACTAAATGTTACTTTTGTATTGTATGAAAATAAATTGCTCGATTCCGAGCAACAAGTAGACTAGTAATTCGTAAATAAAAATTACATGTGGCGTTCTTACACCATTTACCATTACCATCGAAGTCATCTCTGCAGTCCTTGAAGAGAGGGAGAGTCGTCAATTCTTGCATGAATGTGTTTGTGTGTGTGTGTCATGTGTGGTGCATTTGATTTTTTATGGGAGTGTTCTTCTATGAACTCACTTAGTTTGTAGTAAGGTCATTCCAATAGATATTTTTAGTTGCTTTTTAAACATGGAGGCCTTATTGATTTCTTTGAGACTGGTCTGTGAGGTGGTTAGGAAAGGAATTTATGTGTATGAGAAAAAGCAGTGGGCCGAGGATGGATCCTTGGGGAATTCCTTGTGTAGTGTTCTAGAGTGACGATCTTACTTTGACTTCATAATTGTTGTTGAGGTGTTCTATTTCCACTATTTGCTTCCGGTTTGTGAGAAGATTAATTGGTTGTGGATTGCTTTTTCAATGTATTTGGATAAAGTGGGCAGCACTGATACGGGTCGGTAATTTGATGCTTTGGAGTTTTCTCCTTTTTTGCATTTAGGGTAAATTAATTCTATTTGGGCTGCTTCAGGAATTTCATTTTGTTCTATGGAGGAGTTAATAATTTTTAATAGGGGCAAAACTATTACTGTTTGACAATAACTGATTATTTTGTTGGATATTTGGTCGATTCCTGCAGAGTTTTTGGGTTTGAAGCTCTTAAACATATCTTGAAGATCTTTGATGGTGACTTTGTTAAACTGGGTCAGGCCTTAGAGTTTAAGCCTTACCTTCCCATAAGGATGTCTCTGCTTATTCGTTTTTGTATAGGCCTTCATGGACGCTACTTACATTTTTTAACATTTTTTTAATGATCAGTATGTCATTTTTTTGCAGACGATTTTGTCCTAAGTCCACAATGTAGCTCGCTAAATGATGTCAATGATGTTGTTATTTCTAAGTCAACCCTTATTACTGAGTGGTGCAGTACAAAGAAACCCTGCATGAATGCTTAGAAGGTTCAGGATGTAACACTGTGTCTGGGCAGTAGATCCAGCAATGTCAAATCACTTAAGTTCTCGGGGTTTCATTTGCAGTCCACTATTAAGTGGCAAACACACATTGAATATTTGGCTTCAAAAATTGAGACGGATATTCATGATAAGATCACTAAGTGCTAGTGTTTCTGCTGATGTCTTTCTTTGTATTATACATCCATAGTTTTATGTCATATGGAACCTCAGTGTGGGCTTACTGTTCTTATGCCATTGACATTGAAAGAATTTTTACGTTGCAGAAAAAGGCCGTAAGATTAATAAGTGGCGTTCATAACTAAACACATTGCAAGCCACTCTTGATTGCTCTTAAAATACTTACCATCATTGTTTGTCATGTCATGCTTTTTGTCAGGGACAATCTGCCAAATTTAACCAAAATATCAAATGTTCACAGCTACTCCACAAGGTTTAGAGGTAATATTTCCACGTCAAGGTGCATGTTTTCAACCACTGAAAATAGCCTTTGCTATCAAGGCATAAAAAATATAATGCTTTGCCTGTTAACATAAGAAATGTATCTAGAGCTAATTTTAAGAATGTTATAAAAACTGTTTTAACAAAAGTCTCATTGTATAAACCTGAAGAGTTTTTTGAGGTTAAGTTTTTATGTAACAAACTAAACCTTAGTTTGATTTTCTGACGATTGTCATAAACATTGTTATTGTTTCAATTGACTTTAAAGCATTTCATTTTATTATAATCATATGATTTGCACCTATATTTTTCTTAAGGGCAAAAATTTGATTCATTATCTTACTATATGTAATCCAAGGTTTTTCGTGTTTTGATGAATTAAACTACCTGTTATTTTATACCCTATAATTTATCCCTCAATACTGGGTTTCCACTCGTGCTTTTGAAAATTATGCCCAACCCCCAACACAACTAAGAAATTTTCTCGTTTTTAATACACAAACTGGCTACATGGTTAAAACATGGGACTTACGTTTCGGAAAAAATTTTATAATCAGGTGATCGCTCCAATGCTTTTCTTATGGAGAAAAATGATTTTTATTAACGATTTTACTAAATATTTCGAGCGTTTTGAGCATTTTGATGAATTAAACTACCATTATTTTGTACCCAAGAATAGTTATTTTCCATCCGGAACGCTCTAGCGCTTGTACTTATTTCTATTGTAATTATTCTAGCGAAATAATTTCCAACCACAAACCCCACTACAAAACTTTCTCGTTTAATATAATAGGATTTATTACAATATAAATATTAATATATAAATTATTAAATAAAAATAATTTACTCAGAAATATAATGCCATTAAATATATTATATTTCCTTGTAAAGATTATTAATTAATTATATAAGATAGCCAAAAAGTTCTTTGATGTTGAAACAATAATTCTTTGGAAATTCGCTGAGTACGCAGGTCTGCTGCGACGGGGGTATTTTTGCTTTGTGTACACGAATATAGTTCTAACTTTGAAATTTAAGTTATTAGTTTCAAAAATATTATCTGCTGGAAAAAGATTGCCTATGCTAAAACATGGAATACAATATTCATATAAGATTGAAATTATAACTTTCTTGGGCTTTAGAATGTTATAATAACTTGCCCCCCAAAACTCCCATTTTGGGGGAAGGAGTTGAAAACTTTGACACATCTAAAGTTTCTTATTTCTTAAGTTTCTTATTTTGATCACTAGGACTTCCCCAGAATGTAATCTCGCTATCTGCAGGTGTTAAAAAATTGCAGGGGGGGACGGACGTTTGGGACACCGGTGTACTGTATATATATATGAATTTGAAAGAAAGGGTGTTTTTGGTTTCTGGGTCAAAACAAAAAGAGTATCTTTTTACTTCATGTCATCATGTTTTTTAGGGCCTTGATCGAGCGGCTGGGGCTGGATAAGGAGCGAGCCCCATGGGCGTAAGCCAAATTTAGGCCTAGACTGACGTAATGTGATAAACAATTCCGGGTTAGAATCCTAAAAAATAGAGGCGGTTTTGTAGTGTCATCAGGTTTTAATGTTAACATTATTCTAATTGCACATTTTTTTATAAATATACTGCCAATATTAATTTTTTAAGTTGCTCCAAATAAACAAAATCCAAATCAATTTGGGAATGGATATATGCAAAATAGATTTTACGCAATGTTTCAATAGTACAATAAAAGGACATTTTCTTCAAAGCTAATAATCCAGAGTTAATTTTTTGTTAAAATTTTGTCCACATGGCCTTTCCAGTCTGAATGCTGATTAATAGTTAATCCTAGAAACTGAGCACTTGATTTTATTATAGTTTTTGAGAATAAAAAAAAATCTTTCATTGGTTTTCTCCTGTATCTGTTTTGTTTTGTTTTAATATTAATACAATTATTTGTTTTTTCTATGTTCAAAAATAAATTGTGATCCTTGAGAAATTTATTGTTTTTGCGAATTTCCCTATAGGGAATACGCTATTACGGTAGTAGTCACAGTAAGACCTAAGCCCGGGACCATGATACTTTTTCGTTTTGAGGTCCCTAGAAGCCAAAAACACCGTTCGTTCAAATTGATATACAGGGTGTTCGGAAAAAACGTTTCAGGAATTCAGGAGGTTATTGCCCACATCAAAATAAGCAAAAAAGTTCATATAAACATATGTCCTAAAATGCTTCGTTAACCAGCTAGCCGCCATTTTGTTTTTTACACTAAATAATTTTTATTTCCGTAATGGGTCATTGTATTAAGTTAATATTTGGCATGCACCTTTATCATAGCAATATCCATTTTCATGTTCGTGAACACGATAACTTTTGAACGGAACCTTCGATTTTGATGAAATTTGTTACAGGGGTGTAAGCCAGCATTTACTAGGTTGAGTTCGCGAACCAGAATGATCGGACCATGGGAACGGGGTTTTATGGGGTTTCAAAAGGGTTAAAAATGGGTTTTTGGCTTTTTTTAATATTTATAAAATTCAACAATTTTAACTTAAACCATTTAAAAGAGCTTAAAAAAACAAACAATCTAGTATTTTGAATTTTTTACCTAGCTTAAATGGTTATGGCGAAAATCCAAAAAGTATGTTTTCCATATATGTTATTCTTATGGGAAATCAACAAAACCTTCTATCTTGCTTATTTATTGACATATCTTGATAAAATTTGGTTTGTACATTCATTAGGAAGCGTTTAACTTATATTTGCTTAGAAAACCCATATGGCGGCAAACCTACGTACTCACCCCTATGGGGTTTATGGGGAAAATAAAAAGAACACCATAACCTTATAAAATTTGGTTTGTACAATCACTAGGTATAGGGTTTAACTTATATTTAACAACAAAACCCATATGGCGGCAAACCTACATACTCTCATCCCCATGGATTTTATGGGGAAATAGAAAATATACCAAAATTTCATTGGAAATTCGCTGAGTACGCAGGTCTGCTGCGATGGGGGTATTTTTTTAAATTCTAGTTTACAATTTGTAGACTTCAGTATCTTTCATTGTTTCTGATGATAATTTCAAGTTCAATCATCAGCATATAAACTTTGTTTTAAATTTGGTTTGAATAACAAGGCATTGTCTACGAGGACCCAATATTAACCTTCTGGGACGTCAAATTTATCGGGGCGAGTTTATGAGGATATAATAATAAGTTTATTTGATTTTGATAAAAACGTTATTTCAACATACTGAAATACGGTTGCAAAGATACGACTGAACCAATTTAGATAATTAAACACCAATATTCAGCATATTGATTATCTTTACTTGAATTAAAAATATAACCCCTTTAATTCCAAACTGTTGAATAAAACACAGGAACCATGTCACAATAATTTATTTAAATAATACAGTGGTAATGACATTAATAAGCCATAAAATTGAAAATATTAAGATATACAGGTCCTCAGGGCAGCCTTAAATCATTAATTCTTTATATGTTTTACAGATTTTCAGGCAAAAAACATACGGTACATTTAAAATAAGTCAATCTAGTAAATTGTAAAAAAAACAAAAAAACAACCAAGTTATTATTTTTTATGAATAAGATACAGTAGTTAATATTAAATACGATAATTAAATATTAAATAAGATAATTAAATATTAAATAAGATAATAAATAAGAATATTGGGTTACAAAATTATAGGAAACACTTAGGGAAAATTATATTACACTTAAGAAAAATCGCATAAATATCATGTTGGCTCACTAATGTATGCAAGAGAACTGAAATAACACTATTAAGGATTGTGTGAAATAACAAATTTAATGGCTTTTAAAAATAAGAATAAGCAAACCATAAAAATGGATGAAAAGGCTACTGAAACAGAGTTACGTTTTCAAATAATTAAATGAACACATAAAATCTGCATAGGCCTAAGTTTGAAAAATTGCATACACATAGTTACATTAAATAGGTTTACAGTAGGGAAAAGTAATGTAAAGATAAAACTACACATGTATAATTCCTGGTTTCATAATTTTACATATAAGTTAATACATTCATAATCGAAAAGGGTAAGTTATTGCTTTGATTAGACGAAACTATTGGAATAAAAACGGAACAAGGCATATATAGTTAGATTATTGAGCAGTTTAAATATGTCCATTTTATTATATATTTGATATGGCCTAAAGAACACAGCAATTTTAGCCTACCGCATGAATAAAACTTGAGTAAATTATTAGATATTTTTACATAAATCAAGTTAGTACATTAATGTTCCCTATACAGTACCAAAACTGTGGAGAATACCGTAATGGACTATAGTGGATAGTAATACCATTGACTATATACACCAACCTGAATGTATGTAGTGAAATGTAATATTGTACATTGTATTAGATAAAAGTAAATGTATTTACATTAAGTCACTATTAAATATACATAATATTAATATACATAATTCAATATACATAAGTTAAGCAAAACACAAAACCATCCCACATAGGAAACATCTATGCTTGGATACTGGTGAAGATATATAAATATCTAAATATCATTGAATAAAACTAGCATTAATGGTTAGTTTGGTTAAATTAAGTATTTATATGAATCATAATATCACATGAAAAAGTATATAACACTTATAATAATTGTGGCTTCCATTCAATAAATAATTATAAAATATAAATTAACTTTTAAACTTATAACTCTGTAGTTTTTCATTCTTCTTCTTTGGCATTCAGGAACTTTCTGAAAAATTTAAGAATTCATTTTTACAAGAATAACGCCTCTTATAATTTATGTTGTGGTAAAAATATTATACCAGTACTCATGTCTGGCAATTGAATGTGTAAATCCACATACATGTAAAGTTTGGTTTGAAAATGAAGCCATGCTAATGATGTACTATCACGTTAAGGTTTCATACTTATAACACACTAAGAATTGTTCATTTCTTTGTTTCTTGATTTTTGAGTAGTTAAATGTTCCTTGTTCAACCATAATTCTTGCAGCTCTGTTTGTACTGGATATAGCAACAACTTTCTCCTTGTCATATGGTAGGGTACTTAGGCTACTTAAAAAAATTGGGATCTCAATAAAAAATGTTTTGATGTAGACATAAAATGTCTGGGTTGTGGATTTTACATAAAAAACATCCATTGTATTGACTTCAGACATATGTTGGTAGGCCTACTATGCATTACCAGTTTACGCACCTATCTCCCCACCGGCTTCTGGCCTCTGTACACCACGGAGTGGCCTGTGTTGTGGGCGTATTGCTTGTTCTGGTCCACTGCCCCACTGTAGCTGTCCCAACCACCCTCGCTGTGGCCCCCGTAGCCACCTCCGTAGTCCCCTGCCCCGCCACCGTAACTGCCACCGTAGCCGCCACCATAGCCCCCGCCTCCGTATGTCTTTGTGTGGCTGTTCTCGTGGTACTTCACCTGGGGATGAGAGAGGACAAACGTTATTTGGAATTTATGTTATTGTGGGCATCTTAAAATATAACAGCAGTACAAAGACAACATTTTCCATTAATTTGTTATTGTATATTTGCATGATAAAAAAAAAAATAAAGAAAATCATAGCTTGAAAATCTTTGTTAAAATACAAATCCAAATAACAAACATGATTATTCTACTATTAGTCCAGTAAAATTATGCATTTTGGTATGCAAAAGGTCGGGTAGTTCTGATTTTTTGATATGTTGTTAGTGTTGGGCCCATTACAAAAAATCCAAGTTTTCGACCTCGAGGTGCGACCGCGCGCCACGGGGCGCGCCACTTGTTACTAAAATATCGAAACTTTTACAAATCCTAAGTTTATTTGGTCTGTATCGCTAACGAATAGTTTTACAGTAAATATTACATTATTATATTAAAGAAGGATAGATTTGTGACATTTTAAGCCCAACAACACATATGTAGCTTAAATAATAACCGAAATACAGACCTGCAAACAATTTCTTAAAGTGACCCAATAGCTTTTATTATATTTTAAATGTAACAGTATACTTCTTATGGGGGACCCCCTTTACTTATTTATTTGGCTTTCAGGTATGTATTTCACTCTTCAAAAATTCCTGCCATTTTTCTAATATGGCGGCCAACTTAAAAATTTCTTATGCAACACCCTACATTTTATGGTGTTTTTGAAATTTCCATATGATTTTAAGACTTTTTTATTCTTTGCCATTTTTCTCTAAACCTAACAGTTAGGAAGGTAGAGGCAATTAAATTTCATTTTTAGTTCCTTTAGAAACATGGCGCGAACTTTATCTGCCCACAACTCCGAAACCATTGATAGAAATTTAAAATACTCAAGAATAAAAGTGTCTTCAATTAATTGATGTTTTAAGGACATTTGTCTCATAATAACATCAATTTTTCAATTTTATGTTTTGCTCGCCATATTGGAAAGAAGTAAATCCATGCGTAAATGATAATTTTTATGAGTTATTCTATCTCCCTTTATTCTTAATACTGATATTAATAGTAATTTTCTTCCTCTCTTAGTTTCATTCATACGTTCTCGTATTATTTATCGATAGAAAATAAGATAACAAACACCATAAATCTATACAGTTGCTTGAAACAACTATATAGTGGCAATATTGAAATAATCACCATTTTAATCAATCATTGGGAAATTGGTTTATTTTGAAGGTCTGCATTTCGGTCATTAATTACGCCACATATGTGTTGTTGGGCTTAAGATGTCACAAATTTATCCCCCTTTAATATAATTGCGTAATATTTCCTGTAAAATAATTCGTCAGCGATATAGACAAAAAAAATATAAGATTTGTCAAAATTTCGATATTTGAGTAACAAGTGGCGCGCCCCCGTGGCGCGCGGTCGCACCTCGTGGTCGAAAACTTGGATTTTACGTAATAGGCCCAACACTAACAACATATCAAAAAATCAGAACTACCCGACCTTTTGCACAGCAACCCTGTATTTTCGGACATGCTTACTGGACTATATAATATGCTACAAATATTATTCTGACTGTTTTAAAATTGTGTAATATTAGTAAAAGATGAAGCATGATTTTCAGTAAGATTCTATTCCTGATTTATTCTATTCTATTCCTATTTCCTGAAAAAAGAAAATACTCTTGACTCTTGGCTTAGATTTTGAAGCATTGAAAAACGTCGTTATTAAGAGCAGGCAGCATGATTAGAGATAATTGTGATGGAGCCGTAACCATCATGTTATATTAGCACAGGGTAAGGGGTGCCACTTATGGGGTGCACATTGTTTTTTTTTTTTTAGCGAATTTCCCATAGGGAATAAGCTATTACCGTAGGTCTCATGGTAAGACCTAAGCCCGGGACCATGTTACTTTTTCGTTTTGAGGTGCCCAGAGACCAAAAATAATAGTCATTAAAATTTTTTTATATATATATGTGTCCCTAGACACGATAACTCTCGTAAAAATGGTCCGATCGACACCAAATTTGGTAGAGATGTGTAATCCTACATTTATTCGGATGAGTTCGTAAACCAGACATATCGACCTACCGGAAGGGGTAGTTTTGGGGGGTTTTGTACCCCAAAAATGGGTTTTTTGCATTTTTCATATGTAATTTTTAAAAATTTTAAATTTATATTTTGACCATTGGATTTAGCTCAAAAAAACACACAATTTAGTATTTTGAAGCTTTGTTCTGTCTCCATTGGTTACCGAGATATTCAAAAGTCTAAAGACAGTACATTGTATTTTGGGGCTCCAATGTTAATCTTATGTAGAATAAGGATGTGTTAATATTTCACTTGTTAACCAATATTTTTGGATGAAACTTGGTATTCACCTTTATTTAGTTGAGATAAATCCATTTATGATAAAGAAATCCTAGTTTTTATTCTTATCATGGCAGCAAACCTGCATACTCTTTTCCCATGTTAATCATATGGAGAATAGGCAAACTCATTTAGCAATGGACAGATATTGAAGAAACGAAGTATAAGGCTTCATATGGTAGAAATATATTTATATTTTTGAGCTATAAACCTACATTTAGTGTTCCCCATGGCAGCATACCTGCATACTCTTTCCCTATATTTTTATCATAAGGAGAATAGACATTTATTTCCCTATTTATGGTCATATGATGATGTTTGGTTTACAGGTTTATCTGGCCAAAATTAATATTACTAATTTGGAAATTCGCTGAGTACGCAGGTCTGCTGCGACAAGGGGTATTTTTTTTTTATTTTTTTTTTATTTTTTTTTTTTTGTAGTATGGGGATTGGGGCGTGAGGGTGTGCTGTCATAGTTGTAAATGTCAATACGCCAATTTTGGCCCTAATTTACTCCAGTAACCAAATGCAGCATTTTGTAGTAGAATGAATATTTAAGTAAAAAGTAAGCTTGAAGTAGGCCTATTTACATTGTCAATTATTGCTTATCTTACAACTGCATCCAATGCACATGTGTGATTTTAAAACTCTGGGTCTTCGTTTTATGCATATAAGATTTATGTGATTTATAAGATAATATGTTTGACATTTAAATGTGACAGAAGGATTACCTTTTTTGTATATTAATAGAAAAGCATGTTTATTTTCCTTTTTTTTCAACTTGTGTGAATTGTAGGAGAAACCCACTCATAGCGTTATAAATGTTATACTCTTGTATGAGCAGAATCCTATTTTAATTCCCATCGGTCCCCTGGGTTACGCAGTACAGGCTTTCTAAGTTTTAATGTTCACCCTATAGAAAAGGGCAATTGATTGGATCATTAGACAACTTTTGTAATAACAAATACTAGCAAAACAGGAATAACAGATGTTTCAGTTATAACAAATTTTTAAACAATTTTGGTACAAATCAACTGAATATTTTGTCAAACTTCGATCAGTTTGTGATATATCTAGTATAGATGTGTTAACGTATGTGTTAGTAAGCCATAAGGTTACCTCGGTCCGCGCTACCACGTGGTGTGACAACAGCAGTTTCTTCAGCAAGATGATGCCGGCCAGCGCTAGCGCCAGCGACCCTTTGAGCAGCGCTGCCTTGGCGATCAGAGCGACCACCACGTATGCGATCACGGCGTACATCACGAACAGGATCTTCTTGGCAATCAGGTACGGTAGGATTTTCTTTAGTTTTTTGCCTCTGCCTTTGAAAACGACATGCGAATCATTCAAACAGTTGTGGGAACACGCTATAAATTTTTAAATGTTTAGATGTTTCAGAGGGTTATGTTTTTGGGGGTGGTGTTTCCTAGATTATGTTTCTAAATAGATTAGAGAGATACTTTTACCATTTTGGTTTTTCCGAAGCAGGTGTAGTGGGGCGGGAACGTGTGGGAACGGCGTTCCCAAACTGGTTTTCAAAAACACACTATAATCCTCATGCTTCGTTCAAGGAATTTGACAAATACACACTAAGCGTTCCCAAGTTGAAAAATTTGCCACTACATCACTGTTCTGAAGCCTTTTAAAACACTTTTTCACTCGAAGGGGGTTTTTATTTAAAACTTTTGGAAGACCCTTCATCAACCCATCACCTCTTTTATTGCAAATCTGAAAATCGTAATACCATATGTAAAATAAAATGTTCCTTTTTACTTAATTTGGTGATGTGATGAATTTGAGGTTTCTCATAGAACACCCACCACCAATTTACAAAAATGAATAAAATTTATTTCAAGCTATAGCTATTTGGAAATCCAAAAAAAATATTTTTTATAACTTTTTGCCTTATAACTTTTGAACGCGCATTTTCTTGGAGAAATGGGTGGTGTAATTTTATTCAGCATTTTAATCTTAATAAACCACAAAACTTTAATCAAAGTTAAATGAACGAATTGTGACATATAGATTACAGGTAGGCCTACTGGCCTTTAATGCCAATCTCTTAAATCTCAAAGTCTAAAATTATTCAGCATTCCAACTGCAACTTTGGAAAACTTATAACAATAAAATCAACTTATACCCACCTTATCTCCCTTCGTACTGAAATAATAAGATGCATCCCAAACTTACGTGATAAAGGTAAAAGAGTTTTCTTATAATACTACGAAGTGTTGCGTCCACTCCAGTGTAAGACAAAACAAAATGTTTCATAAGTAAACAAAATAATTTTATAGTTTCAGTGTGAAATCACCATGGTTCGATTAGAACTTTTAATAAGTAAATGTAATAACTACACAGGGTGTCGCATTAAATCAAACACGAATTCGTGTTTACAATTTTTGTGACTGTCTTTTCTGTTTTCAGGTTTGGTTATGGACTTCTCCAATTTCGCCTGTTGTGTTTTCACTTAACTTTGTTATAAATCAGAGTTAGAACTTTGATTTATAACAGAATCCTCCCTATTCTCAATGCCAGCATCCCTGTCGAACAAGCTGGATTTAGGCCTGGTCGCAACTGTTGTGACCAGGTTTTAGCTCTGACATCTTTCATTGAGGATGGGTTTGAGCGAAGACTGAAAACCTCTGTGGCTTTCTTAGATCTGACTGCAGCATATGACACCGTCTGGAGAAAAGGCCTCCTAGTTAAATTTTACGACCTTATTCCTTGCCCTTTCTTGTTGCGTCTCCTCAACTCAATGCTCTCCAATAGGATGATAAAAGTATATCTGGGACGCAGAGAAAGTACGTTTAGGCAACTAAAGGATGGCCTACCACAAGGGTCAGTGCTCGCCCCACTGCTCTTTAATGTGTATACTGCCGACATTCCTGTAACTCGGTCCTTAAAGTTTATACATGCAGATGATATTGCATTGGCATATCAACACCAGCATTTTCGACAAGCTGAGGAAACACTAACAAATGACCTCACGACCCTCGGTGAATATTTTGAAGCCTGGAAGCTAAATCCAAACCCAACAAAAACTGAGGTTGCTTGCTTCCACTTGAATAATAGACTGGCCAACCAAAAGCTTAAAATCGTATTCAACGGTGTTGAGTTGAAACATAATGACCACCCACAGTATCTGGGAGTCACTTTAGATCGGTCTCTCACGTTTAAAAGCCACTTACAAAAAACGGCAGCTAAGGTGAGAACCAGGACTAACATTGTCCATCACCTTCCTGGCTCCACATGGGGAGCTAACGCACAAGTTCTGCGAACAACTGCTCTATCATTGGTATATTCAACTGCTGAGTACTGTGCTCCCGTGTGGTTAAATAGTGTGCACGTTAGAGAGATCGACGTCCAGCTAAACAGGACCATGAGAGCCATTAGTGGTACACTCATGGTGACTCCTGTACCCTGGCTCCCGGTGCTGTGTAATATCGCTCCTCCTGAAATAAGACGAAGGGATGCACTCATTAGGGAATACACCCATATAGCACAAGTACGGCAATTTGATGTAAAATTGATGTAAAAGATGTCAATGTCATTGATATTGTTGATGTCATATTGACTTCAAATGTGACAAAAAAAACGTCATTTTGATGTCAATGTGAAGTAAAAATGTCCCGATTTTTTATGTCAAATTGATGTCAGTAAATTGATGAACTATGACGTCAATTTTACATCACTTTGATGTCAAACTGACAAACTAATCTTGTCAAAATTGATTCAAAATATCCCGAATAGCAAAACAAAAGTAATAAAATGGTAATTTTTAACCGATAAACAACTATAGAAGCGGAAAAGAGTTTTTGCCGCTGGCAGGATTTGAACCCAGGACCTCTAGGTTCCCAAGCCGCGACCCTACCTACCATGCCACGGTGCTCTCTGCTTCACACTTTAGTTGTTACACTACTTGGCCAGTTGATACTCAAGTTTCTTTGCGTTGATCAAATCAAACGCATTTCCCGTGGCCTATATATTTTTATGTCTTCCCAAACAGGTCTTAAAGTAGAGTTCCCTTACATGTTTGTTTTATGTGAAAATGTTTAACAAATTGCAGTTATCTCAATTGATGTAAAACTTTTGACTGTGTGATCAAATACTTTACATAATTTTTACATCAAAATGATGTCAAGTTTTTAACGAGTTCAATTGTTTTAAACAAATAATGATGTTATCTTGTTGTAAAAGACTTAAAGAAATATTTTTTTCTTCATTTATTACACTAACTTTAAAATTTAAAAATGCAAAAATTTTACATCATTTTGACGTCAATACTTGATCTAATATTTTACTTTGACATCACTTTGACGATCACTTTTTGACGTCAAATTGACAACGTGTGCTATGTGGGCACAAAGATCTTATCTGCTCCACAGCTGCCCATCCATGATAACCCCAGAATGCGGGCCGATTGAGGTCCCGAAAACCACCTCTACGAACAGCCTCCCAATTGATGGACTTGAACTTCACCATCCATACAAACTGGACTTCCTCCTGGGACGCTTTTCAAGGTCGGAACCACTTCTTGATAGATGACCCGACCGTAGCGGTAGGTGGTATGAATCTTCCTCGGAAGCAGTGGACTATACTCAATCGTTTCCGCATTGGAGTGGGGAGATGTAATTATTGGAAGCACAAATGGGGAATGACACAAGACCAGTCATGCGACTGCGGAGCAGAGTATCAAACTATGGAACACATAGTCGAAGAGTGCCCACTGAGTGCCTTCCCCGAAGGATTGGCCGGTCTGCATAGCTCAAGTGAAGCTGGGCTGCAATGGCTTAGCGCCCTGGATTTAGCTCTATAAAGAGAGATCTAATTTTTATTTTTTTTTTTATTTTAGTGTTTAGATTTTTTACTTATACTGACTCAGGTGCTCTGCACCGCAGAATTTTTTTTATTATTCTTAAACCATGGTGGCTGGCTGAATGAGCCATACGATATATATATACTTAACTTTGTTATGTTCTAGATATTTCTTCCACCTGAAGACGGGATCAGATTCCAGATCCCGAAACGTCGTGAATTTGTTTTATTAATCAGTGATGGAAAATGACCGCAATAATTTACTAAACAATAACATAAACTCACCATCACCAACAATGAACTTTAAGCAAAGCATTTTAAATGGCTGCAATTTTGAAAGGGCTAATGATATTTAAGTTATTTGTAATTTTGTACTAAGACAGATCTTAATAGGACAATCATTAATGCAAAATACTGTACCTCAAACAAAGTATTTGCTTTCTCTCTTATTTGTTCACAATTCATAGATGAGCAACAATGAAAGTAAAGACCTCGTCAGTTCTGTGCGTCTATTTTGTGTGTATAGAAAGTCTCACTAATAAAGCCTACAAGGGAAAACATTATAGCCACGTGAAGATCTATAAAGATTGCTAATAAAATAAACGGTATGATATAACTGACAAACTTTCTCCATACAAAGCCTAAATATTTATTGAGTTAGGCCTATTATGTAGGCGTGGTTGTAGAGAACCCACTGGCATTATTACTCAATAAGAATAAGGTACCATAAATATTCCAGAACAACCCCGCCACTCTACCCATACCCCATATAAACAAAAATATGAAAAGTTAGCAAAACAGGCTCAATATATTTGTATTAAAATTTAATAGTTTTCCACTTAATATTACACTTAATGTACACTAAATAACACCACATTGTATAAAGGTAAGGAATACTTCATATCCTTGATAGGTATAGGCCTAACACTATCTGTATATTTTTAGTTTCAAAATATATTTTAGCTTATATCAATTAATAATTATTAACACCAGACCTAAACATATTGTAAAGTTAAAGTGAAATCAAATATTATTATATCGTATTTTAATGGTGTTTAATTGTTATTTAGTTGCTGTTGAGGTTTAGTGGTCAACGGAAGGGTAATATGAATGCACATATCATAACATTAGGATTTAAAAATTATTTTAATAAAAAAGCATAAAAACAACACCAATTTGAGCCATTTATAAGCAACGTATCTAGTATCTAGAATTTTAGTTTCGGTGTTTATTAGCGTTGTAGTTTGTATTTTTACTTTATAGTATAACTTCATAAACATACTTCTTTGCAAAATTTTCTTTTACACTTCAATAAAAATGTGAATATTTATTAAACTATTTTATTTAACCAA
>CM061534.1:124834669-124937286 GCA_030545055.2 Neoaliturus tenellus
AAAAACACTTCGTTTATATTTGGGAATAATATTTATACAGCATAAAAAAAGGAGTTTAAAAGGCGGGATGGGATAAACTAATAAATACCAATAATAGGGATGAAGTTAATAAAATACTAAGGAAGGTAAATAGAATTATATTATTGTATGAACGCATTGAAGAAGAGAGAAATCCTCACACATAAGTGTTGGTGCTTCACTGTATTGATGGAACCCGATTTCAATGTCCGACGATAACTTTCGAGGGAAGTCTCAGATTGACTTCAAAACTTTCAAAGTAGATTTTTTACGGAATGTAGATACAAGTTCGTTGTTGGAGTTATTCTATTCTAAATAAAAATAACCTAATAATTTATAGTTAAATTTCAATCAAGAAAATTATTGGAGGTTTTTTGAGTGGTGCTTGAATTGCTTGTTTTGTTGTTCTTTCTTTTTTTTTAACCAACTGCTTTGTCTGGCATTGAGTAAGGATTGAAAACTATATCCTGACCACTATGGTGCTACTGGAAATACAAATTGTTAGTTCATTAGAAGGAAAAAAGGTGAGGGGATTGGCGGGAGTTCAAAGACTCGCCTGTCTCCTCATCACAGGAGCCCTGAGTTCCAGTCCTGGGGCTTCCCTGGACTGTCTTCTCAACTTGTTGCCGATTGATCTTTTCATCAAGACCACGGCAAGGAAAGCTGCTCATCGACTCAAATGTGAGAATCTTTGGATAGACACTGGAGAATTCCGGGGTCACTCTCGGATCATTCTGACTGTACAGGGGAATGTTTTGGACATGCCCTCGGACTACATGTCGGTCAAATATGCCTTCGGTAAGTCATTTAGGGTCCTTCTTCCAGCGAGGGAGGATTGGCTGTCTGGAGGAAACCCTCTTCCACCTGCGGATCTGGAATGGTTCACAGACGGGTCCAAGGTAAGAGGAGGAACAGGAGCTGGAGTACATGGGGTGCAAGCGGGGGTAGGGATTCGTCTCCCTATGGGGATGCATTCCACGGTGTTCCAAGCGGAGGTTGCTGCGATAATGGAGTGCGCCAGAGTAAACCTGGTGCAAGGTGTCAGGGACAGGAGCATTTCTATTTTCTCAGACAGCCAGGCAGCTCTAAGGGCTCTGGACTCCTGCGAGTTCAGGTCAAAGATCGTCTGGGACTGCTTCACCACAGTATCTGCGCTAGGTAGATGCAACAGCGTGACGCTCTGCTGGGTCCCTGGTCACACAGGGATACCTGGGAATGAGGCTGCGGACGCCCTTGCCAATGCAGCTTCATCTTCAGAATTTACTGGTCCGGAGCCTTTCTGTGCTGTCTCTCGTGAGTATGCGTGCCAAGCGGTCATGTCATGGGCGAGGGAGGAGCATCGTAAGGCCTGGTTCAGGCTTCCTCAATTGAGGGTAAGTAAGCTCATGCTTCACTCTCCATCTCGGAAAATTGCCTCCAGTATTCTGCGGCTGGAAAGGGGGCAAATTGAACAGGTAACAGGGCTTATAACAGGACATTGTTCTTTAAGGAAGCACCTGCAGCGCTTGGGTCTCTACAATAGTGACCCGGTATGCAGGTGTGGGCAGTCTGAAGAAACTGCTGATCACGTGCTGTTTGACTGTGGGGAGCTGGAAGAGGCTAGAGAGAGGGCCCTTGGAGGACTACGGAGGGGCACTTTCCTTCCTCAAGAGGAGCTTGTCTGCAGGATAGAGAGGTTCATCAAGTTTCTAAACAGGGATGAGCTCTGAAACTACATTAGGGAAGCGCAAAAAGCCCTTGCGGCTGACGCGCCTTGGGATTAGGTCCGCCCCATTGAATGAATGAATGAATGAATGAAGGAAAAAAGGCACTTTCCGTCTTAGTGATGAAAACTACTAATTTTACCAAATACAACCCAATCTACTATTTATAATCCAATGTTTGATATATTGATTTTTTCTTTCATGAAAAACCACTTTTTCATGTGCAGCAAATTATCTTTAAAATGCAGTTAGTTAATCTACTGCTTTGTATGACCCTTTTTTATTTCGTCAATGAGTTACTAGTAAATTGTGTTATTTATAGAAGCATAAACGTATCACAGAATAAAAACCTGAATGATGTAACATGTAAACAATTATAAAGACACGCTGTCAACCTGGACACCCAACTTTTAAACGATCCGTGACAGTTTCGCTCGACACATTTCATTTTACATCGTCGTACGCTTACAGTATTTTAAAATCAATTTATGTGTTTTTTAGCAAATTTCTCTATAGGGAAATACGCTATAACGGTAGTAGTCACGGTAAGACCTAAGCCCGGAACCATAATACTTTTTCATTTTGAGGTCCCCAGAAGCCCAAAACACCGTTCAAATTCATATATCCATGTATCCGTTTACACGATAACTTTGAAAGAAACCATCGAATTTAATGAAATTTGGAATGGAGGTGTAAAGCAGAGTTATTTAGGTTAGGTTAAGTTCGAAAACCAGGGTGTCCGGACTATGGGAACGGGGTTTTATGTGTTGTAAAAGAATAAAAAAGGGGTTTTTAGCATTTTGAACCTCAATTTACTAAACTCAACTATTTTAAATAAACCATTCAAAAGAGCTAAAAAAAACAAGTGTTTTTTTAAATTTTTAACCTGGCTTAAAAGATAACGGAGAAAATCTAAAAATATGTTTCCATGTTATTCTTGTGGGACATAAACAAATTCCTCTAGCTCACTTATTCATTGACATATTTTGATCAAATTTGGTAACTTATGTACTTTCACTACGTAGAGTGTAACTTATATTTGCTTACGACCCCCATATGGCGGCAAACCTACATACTCACACTCACGAGGTTTGTGGGGAGAATAAAAAATAAAAAATACCAAAATATGATGCAATTAACATGTACCCGCACTGGGAAGTAATTATCGTCTATTTGCTTACAACACCCCCATGGCAGCAAACCTTAATCCTCAATCCCATGGTGTTTATAGGAAAAATATAAAATTTCATTGGAAATTTGCAGAGTACGCAGGTGTGCTGTGACGGGGGTATTTATTTATCCTCTTTTGAGGCTTTCTTTAATAATTATGTTTTATATTATTTTTTACTATGTAAAATTTTTAATATTACAATATTCAATCATGTTACAAATGGACTTTGCTCCCTTGCTAACCAAAGTTTTTACTACGTATTATTACAGTGCAACTGAAACTTTCTCAATATTGCTTGTTTTGTAATTTGTATGTTTTTGTCAAAATGTTGAAAATATTTGATGGATTTGAAGTTAACCTAAATTGTTAACGCTAATTGATTAGCGAGCCTGTCCTGTTTTAATGTTTCACTTACGTAAATCAAAATTCACATTATTATAATTAAAATTATGCCAATATGTCTACTTCCTATGGTCAACTATACCCTACTTAGCTAATACAGTGAGATATTAATCCTTAGTTACATTTTATGTAACTGTACAATAAAATCTTTAAGCTCTTAACATAAGTAAATTTTTTTACTTATGTTAAAAAACTCTTTTTAGCTATGAGTAAAAACAAGTATTAATTTTCTTTCCGTTTAATAAGGTACAACGATTTAACAAATCACAATACGTTCAATGGCAATGCAGTTATAGTAATTCTTTATAATATTTTGTAGAAACACCTATATGAACGTAATTAATTATAGTTTTAATCTCCTCATCCATGGTAAAATACTCCTAGGCTTAGCCTAACCCAAACCACAAGAATAAACGTGTTCTATTGCGATGCGGCTGTAAAATTCTTTTCAGCAAATAAATAAATCTTGCTGCGAGAAGTTATCTGTAAGAGTCTTTTACACCTATTTGAATAATTTCGTTTTCTTCACCGTTAGGCCAGTTACAAATCTTCTTTCTTTGGGGTTTACTTTCTTTTCAAATTCTTCATTTATGAGAATAAATTATTTTCTTTTACGTTATATTTAATCATACTTTACTAATTAGTTGTAATATTTAATACGCAATACCGTTATTCGATTAATGTCCGGATTTTAACGCTCTATAGCATATTTATCACATTAACTTTACAGTTATAAATTATATGTCAAATTAAAGAGCGGCTCAAACAGTATTCTTTGATATCACCAGTATTTGCACGCAATATTCCTGCCGCTACTCGCTAGATTGCGTTAATTATGAGTTATAATAGGAGAAGGGTGCTATCAAAAGAAAACTGTACATCTTCTTACAATAACCATAGCTGAAACAGTTTTGTTGAAAATAAAAAAAAATTACAGTTAACTGAAATTAAAAAATAAATTTCAACTTTCTGGAATTTATTTTTAAACGAGTTGCTCTTTAATTTTATATAGTTTACAATTATAAATTAAAGTATAGTTTTAAGACAAAGCAGTACTATAAAGCGATAAATTATGAAAATTCATTGAAACACCATGAAGTACTATACAGATGAAGTACGTATATTGGGAATTTTTGTCACATAATTAATTTATAACTAGATAAATGGCCATGCTTCGCTAATTGTATCTTCTAGGAGTACACTTATTCTGCGAGTGTGAGGATGAACGTTGGGCACTCCTAAGTAAAAAAATGCATACCAATAATGTATTAAAGCACACAAATAAATTCTCACTCCTACTACAATTTACATTAGGATCTTATGAATCAAATTTAATTCTTGCCCCTGAAAGTAGTACCGATTGAGAAAATAAATATGCCTAGCTTTAAACTACTAAAATTACTTACTTTTATAAGATATTTATTGAGAAACTTTTTTTATATTAATTTAAAATATATTTCATAATTTGTTACTCTGTGCACTTGACCTATACAACGTTTGTTTACTATGTGACTTCTGACATCTATCTATCTATCTATCTATATCTATATATATAATACGTGATGCACCTTTTTTGTTAACACTACTCCTCCCTTATTTCTGGACCAATTTCAAAGTTTGAGGTGTCAAAAGAATGGTCTCAGTTCGTAGTTTTGCAATAAGGTTTTAGATTTTTGATATTTTAATTCTGAAGCTCACGGGAAGCCCTCATAGTTCATTTTTTGTCCATAAGGTTAAAATGGGGAACAAATTATATTGAATTGCTAAATAAAACAGCTGTTGATAGTTAAACAAACAACTATGTTTGAGTGCTGCATAACTCATACAGGACCGGGGAGTAATGAAATGTTGATTTTTATTCTGTTGTCATTTACGTTTTATGTTTAATGAACTATGTGGATCCAACATCTGTGAATTTATCCTAAATATTATAGGAGGGCTTAAACAAAGGCCCTCCGACATATCGGCAAAAGAACAACTACGTAATCTTAGCTAATTTAGACCTAAAAGAACGAGAATTTGTAACGAAGATCGATTGATGAAACACCAATAATGTTCTATCTGATTTTCACGATAATGAATTTTTTTCAAAGTATTAAGTTTACCATGGAGCAAAGTTTGATCACCAGAGTAGTGTGTTTTTGGGAAGGCTGGGACGTGACGTCATCACGATGACGTCAGCAGTGATGACGTCATCAATGATGTCACGAATGACGTCACTAATGATGTCATATGACGTCACATGACGTCACATAAATGACGTCATGGTGACGTCATTACCGCTGACGTCATCATGATGACGTCACTGACGTTAATTAGGTCAAGGTCACGCAAGAATACAAAAAAAAATTTTTTTTGCACTTTTGCGATTCCTCAAATTTTGCTGAGAAATTGAAATTTCTCGAGGAATCACAAAAGTGCAAAAAAATATTTTTTTTATTCCCTAGCGATCAGACTCTAGACCTAATATATCCGTCAGGGGTCATTGACCCGTCCCAGCACCCCCACTTGAAAAAAAAAATAATTTTTTTATTTTACTTACCCACCGAGAGACTGAGAGCCGAAGAATAATTTCTTCAAACACCCGACAGTGCGACAAACGACACGCGACCTGAACAGCACCGCGTCCGAAGACGTACTGACTTGGGCGCAGGCGGTTACCCAGGTACCCGGCTCAGTGGTGGGGATAAGGAGGTGGTGGGGGTAAAGTGGTCAGAAGGAAGAAAAATTTAATTTTTTACAAACAACTCGTCCCAGCCGGTCCTTTACCGGATCTCCGTAACTCGGATTGGAAATATTTCCTGAGAAATATTTATTATTTATTCTTTCTCAGGTGATGTTGGAACTTGGTTGGGAATTGGAGTCACCAACGTAACCTTACTGGCAAAAGTTAGCTCGTCTAAAAGTTTCTGAAACATTTTATCATCCATAGTGATATTTTTGTCCCTTGAGTAAAATTTTGGATTATTTTTGAAGCAACGTTTCATTTTTGTTAAAGTGGAAGTCTTGGACACCTTAACAGAATTATTTTGCTTGGCCAGCAAAAATTTTACTCTTAATAATTTTTCTCGCAAAGTTTCAGCCATAGATGTGTCTCACAGTAAGGTTTGGATAAAACTGAAACACTTAGTCCAGTGTTGTACCTTAGCTGGAAGTAGTGGGGGAACAGGGCTATAGTGGGGGAATGATTAGTGGAGGGGGTAATGCGGACTGTTGTTGACAAGTGTAGAAACAGTTTGCTGGGAACTGTCCAAGGAGTAACACGTACTGTGCAGAAAAATTAACCGAGAGACTTGTGTAAAATTTAACTCTAAGAAATATTTAATGTAAGACTAAAAGAGGTAGAGCCAAATGAAAAATAATTTTGTAGGAGACGGGTATGGATTAGTTTTGTAGTAAAGTTCAAAATTAACTTGTGTGGAATAAAATTAAATTGTGAGCGAAAAATAGTTAGCCACACCTGCAAAATACAAGTGTAGGAAAAATATTAGGAGACCTGTATAGCTAAATAAAAAATTAATTTTGTATGAAACAGTCTTCCAGCATTTCAGTTTCTAAGTCTTAACAAGTAAGGAATAAAATATTAAATAAGGAGTGGAAAATAATATGTTAAGTAAAACGTAAGTGTAGTAGTGTAACAAAAATTAATTTTGTGCAAAACAGGCTAGGTTCTGTTTTGCTAAGTTTAATAAGAAGGAAAAATAATAATTTACTCACAGAAAAGTCCCGCGGCGGCGAGGTGTGGCGTGTTTGTTGGCTTGCAATAAACTGACTTACCTTCTGTTGAGCTACATTTAGCCAGTTTGCCAAGAAACCAGTCTGTTATATAAGCATTATGTAACCGTCTCTGCCGGCTGTGCTGAATCCGGCAAGCTAAAATATTATTCTATAGTACACCTGACTTGGACTGAAAATATTCTAAGTCCCAAGACCCCCTCCCCCCGGCTCCGGACGAGAAGTGAGCCCCCCCCCCCCTCGAGGGAGGAGGAGGTGGCATAGCCCGAGGCGTTGCCATACCTTGACACGTGTTGTATAATGAGATCCGGTTAGTAATGTATTCAGGTGTGGCTCTTGGAGATTGTCCAATGCCGCAAACAAGTACGTGTCGAGGTCTGGCTGTTTACGTAACCAGATCCGGTTCCCCCACTCCTGACCGGCTCAGCTTCGGTTCTATGAGGCTTTGCTTCCTCGCAGTTGGTTTCAAACACTTCAGCTGAGTGGTTGAAGCTCTGCCCTACAGGATTCGCAATGTAATGTTGGCGCCGCATTATATTGGGAATTCTTTTAGTCTAAGGCATGGCATGTGTAGTGTTAAGAAATATTTTATTTTGCGCTTGCTGCTTCTGCTAGGTCTTGGTGTTGGATTTATTTAGTCTAAGTGTTGTGTGTTGAAAAATATTTCTTTGTACTAATCTTCACAGGTTGTCCCCAAGTAGAAATTTTTCTAAATTCGCATCTTGGAGGTACTCCTCCGTAAATTGGCAGCTTAAGTGTTAGGCCTTTGAGACTTAACAGTCTCTGTAAAATAAAAATTTTTCGAGGTTCAGAACCTCAAGAATTATTTGTTACCAACAATAGCATGGCGCCTAACGAGCCCGGGGGTAGGCCCCTGGGGATCCACCCTTAGGCCTCTTTCGGTCAGGGGCGCTACTGGACCTCATCACTCTAGATGGGTGGTTGGCATCCTTTAGCACGAGGCGTCGGATCCTGACACTGACCGGTGTGCTAGGCAAAAGTCAGTACCTACGGGTTAAGACGGGATCCTCGGTCATGGTTAGCATGGCCTCTTCCAAATTATTGTAGCATGTTTCCCTTAAGGAAACTCAAAATTAAATAAATAATTTTTTATTTAATCACCTCCCCTTAAATGTTGAGATCCCCCCGATGCCTCTGGCCGCCGGCGGTCTTAGGCATCGGGGGGATTTCTTTTTTAATTCTTGAACGACCTTGACCCATATTCATGTGTGAATAAAATAAAATATTTTTGTTCCACATGTTATGTAGGTCAGTCATGACTTAGGCGGATTTTTGCCTGAGTTCTGGGACTGCTCAGGACTTAGAGCGAGATGCGGCTAAGTGTTGGCTGTCCAAACTGAATTCAACCAAATTTTATTTTATGTTCACACATGAGTAAGGGTAGCAGGTATCCAAGAGTTAAAGTCCTAAGGGTAGGTGAAGCCCCCCCCCCCCCTCGGCGCCAGACGAGAAGTGAGCCCCCCCCCCAAAAAAATTTTTTTCGAAAATTTTTTGACCTTGACCAAAAATTTTTTGCTCCGGACGAAAACTGCACCCGGGGGGGGGAGGTGCCAAGCTAGTAGTGTGAAATTGTTACTTCCAGTACAAGTTAAAATAGTAGTGGTAAATTGTTACCACAAACACAAATTTGTGTCTTTAAACTTCTAATGTAACTTAACCCATTTAAATGTAGGTGCCAAGCCAGTAGTGTGAAATTGTTACTCCCAGTACAAGTTAAAATAGTAGTGGTAAATTGTTACCACAAACACAAATTTGTGTCTTCAAACTTCTAATTTAACTTAACCCATTTAAATGTAGGTGCCAAGCTAGTAGTGTGAAATTGTTACTCCCAGTACAAGTTAAAATAGTAGTGGTAAATTGTTACCACAAATTTGTGTATTCAAACTTCTAATTTAACTTTACCCATTTAAATGTAGGTGCCAAGCCAGTAGTGTGAAATTGTTACTCCCAGTACAAGTTAAAATAGTAGTGGTAAATTGTTACCACAAATTTGTGTATTCAAACTTCTAATTTAAATTAACCCATTTAAATGTAGGTGCCCAGCCAGTAGTGTGAAATTGTTACTCCCAGTACAAGTTAAAATAGTAGTGGTAAATTGTTACCACAAATTTGTGTCTTCAAACTTCTAATTTAACTTAACCCATTTAAATGTTGCTACTTAAAGGTAGCACCGTTTTGGTGCTACCTTTCATGTACTATTTTCTACATGTCCAATTTTGCTTTATGTTTTTTAAACAACACTTTTAATTACCGGTTTAATGTAAAACTATAAAATATGTTTATATATATGAATTATTAACAAAACCTTAGTTTTAACATTAAATGTTATTAGGAAACTTCTAATTGAGATAAGCCATTTATTTAAATGTTGCTACTTTTAGGTAGCACCGTTTTGGTGCTACCTATGGTGTACTATTTCACATGTCCAATTTTTGCTTTAGGCTTTTAAACAACACTTTTAACTACTGCTACCAGTCTACCACTGAGGTACCTATGAAGCGAGTTTGGTTCATCTTTTTTTTCTCTAGTTGCTAAGGTGTTTAGGAATTAAAGGTTAGAATTACTTTTAAGGTTAAAAAAAAGCACATGGTGCGAACAGAAAGTTCACTATTGTTTTAACATTAATGGTCATTAGAAAACTTCTAATTGAGCTTAACCCATTTAAATGTTGCTACTTTAAGGTAGCACCGTTTCGGTGCTACCTTTGGTGTACTATTTTTACATGTCACAAAATATATGGGCCTCTGCTTGACGCAGAGACAGGTACTTGGCCCCGTTTCTACCCATTATTAAGTGTACTGAGACTTTAGGTTTTAAACAACACTTTTAACTACTGGTTTAATGTAAAACTACGAAATATGTTTATATACATGAAATCTTAACAAAACCTTAGTTTTAATATTAAAGGTAATTTGGAAACTTCTAATTGAGCTTAAACCATTTAAATGTTGCGAATTAAAGGTAGCACCGTTTTGGTGCTACCTTTGGTGTACTATTTTTACATATCCAATTTTGCTTTAGGTTTTTAAACATCACTTTTAACTACCGGTTTAATGTAAAACTATGAAATATGTTTATATATATATGAATTCTTAACCAAACCTTAGTTTTAACACTAAACCGTATTTGGAAACTTCTAATTGCTCACTCAGAGACAAGTACTTGGCCCCGTTACTCTCCATCATTAAGTGTACTTAGGCTTTATGTTTTTAAACAAGACTTTTAACTACTGGTTTAATGTAAAACTACAAAATATGTTTATATACATGATAACTTAACAAAACCTTAGTTTTTAACATTAAAGGTAATTTGGAAACTTCCAATTGGGCTTAACCTATTTAAATGTTGCTTAACCTATTTAAATGTTGCTAATTAAAGGTAGCACCGTTTTGGTGCTACCTTTGGTGTACTATTTATTCCTTGTCAATTTTGCTTAAAGTTTTTAAACAACACTTTTAACTAAGTGTTTAATGTTAAAGTACGAAATATGTTTATATATGAGCCTCTGCTGACTTGGAGACAAGTACTTGGCCCCCGTTCCTGTCCATCATTAAGTGTACTGAGGCTTTACGTTTTTAAACAAGACTTTTAACTACTAGTTTAATGTAAAACTACAAAATATGTTTATATATACATGATAACTTAACAAAACCTTAGTTTTTACATTGAAGGTAATTTGGGAACTTTTAATTGAGCTTAAAACATTTAAATGTTGCTAATTAAAGGTAGCACCGTTTTGGTGCTACCTTTGGTGTACTATTTCTTCCTTGTCAAATTTTGCTTAAAGTTTTTAAACAACACTTTTAACTACGGGTTTAATGTTAAAGTACAAAACAACACTTTTAACTACAGGTTTAATGTTAAAGTACAAAATATGTTTACATATGAGCCTCTGCTGACTGAGAGACAAGTACTTGGCACCGTTCCTGTCCATCATTAAGTGTATTTAGGCTTTACGTTTTTAAACAAGACTTTTAACTACTGGTTTAATGTAAAACTATGAAATATGTTTATATATGAGCCTACGCCTGACGCAGAGACAGGTATTTGGTCTTGTTCCTGTCCCTAATTAAGTGTACTGAGGCTGTAGGTTTTTAAAAAACACTTTTAACTTCTGGTTTAATGTAAAAACTATGAAATATGTTTACATATAAATGATAACTTAACAAAACCTTAGTTTTAACATTAAAGGTAATTTGGAAACCTCCAATTGAGCTTAACCCATTTAAATGTTGCTACTTTTTAATGTAGCAACCGGTAGCACCGTTTTGATGCTATCTTTGGTGTACTATTTTTTTTACATGTAAAATTGTGCTTTAGGTTTTTAAACAAAAATTTAAGTATTACGTTAAGGTCAAACTACCAAACATGTTTGTTATCTACATGAATTATTAACAAACTTTTAGTTTTAACTTTAATGATGATATAGGAATTTCTATTTATGTGTAAAGTTTAACATAATTAGTTTTGTATTTGATTTTATTATTGTTTGGAACACTTGTTATGTGTTGTAGTCAAGCAAGTCTTATTTTGGTATAAAAAATAATAATCTTTAGCACATGTATGTAAAGCTAATTTTTTAATTTCAATTTATTAAATGAAAATGAATGTGGTATTAATGTAAAATATATTAAAAATCAGTTTTAAAAAATCTACAGGAAATTGTCAACAAATTTAAAATGTATCATATTACTGTTAAATGTGCAGTATATCCCTTCATTTTGCATGCCCAGTTGCGCTTCATCATTTATGAAAGTGGTTTGTTGAGTGTGCCCTTATTATTGACATCCGTAAAAAAATTGTTTAAATTTAACATACAATTGTGTATGCGCAGTAGTACTTGTCTACTGCGCATGAGCAGAAGGTTTCCACCACTCTTTGTCGGGTATATAAGCAGGTGGGTTAACCATGCATTTCATTGTTTGGCGAACTTTTGCCAAGTGAACATCTTATTGACAACTTCGGTTATTCCGTTTATTTAAAAGGTGTATGCTATTTTTCTTACATTTGACTTCAATATGTCTGAACTGCAGTGTTACATGTTTGATAGTAAACCTGTAGCTGTATTATTTGATCGTGAAAACAATCCATGGTTTAAGGCTAATGATGTATCAGAAATTCTAGAATATAAAAGACCGCGAAAAGCAATAAATGATCTAGTTAAGGAAAAATATAAAAAGTTATGTAAAGATATTGATGGAAACAGTTTAGTGCTACCCTCTAACTTTCAAAAAAGTACCGTATTCATCAATGAACCAGGTTTATATTCCTTAATTTTATCGTCCAAGATGAAATTAGCTAAGCGCTTTCAAGATTGGGTGTTTGAAGAAATACTACCATCAATTCGCAAGTATGGAGAGTATAAACTAAAAAGAGAAAATCTTAAGTTGACTCACTCCTTACGTAAAGCGTTGTCAAATAATCAAAAACTAATTGAAACGTTAATTGATCAAATACCTAAAGTTGCTGTTATACCTGATGATATGGATTTAAAACATATCTTTTGTGTATTGGAAAAGGACACATACTATGAAAAGTATGGAGTAATGGAGTACAAGTGCATTCGTACAGAGAGGAGACGATATAAAAGAGCACTGAAAAGAGCAAAGGAAGATGGTTTTGTACCAAGTTTTACAAGATATCCTGTACCAAACAGTATAAATATCTTTAATAAAGCTAAGGAGGTTATGAATACTTATGGTATGCATTACGAATGTTCTTTGAATAACATACTGACCCCCCATAATTTTGTAAATATTGTAAAAATTATTCTTAATGAATAAACTGTATGAATGTATGTATGAATGTGGGACTTATTAGATTGAGAAGTTAAGGTATTAACTTTAGCTACTTATTTGAAAAGTCTGGTGTGAATGAAGGTCACTGGCGCGGTTGACTAAAAGACCCGTAAACCGTGTGTGTGTGTGTGTGTGTGTGTGTGTGTGTGTGTGTGTGTGTGTGTGTGTGTGTGTGTGTGTGTGTGTGTGTGTGTGTGTGTGTGTGTGTGTGTGTGTGTGTGTGTGTGTGTGTGTGTGTGTGTGTGTGTGTGTGTGTGTGTGTGTGTATGTGTGTGTGTGTGTGTGTGAATGTGTGTGTGTGAATGTGTGGAAAACGACGTACACCCACCTCCTCGCGGTGTTTTCTGGGTAACGCTAAGAGGTGTACAACAAATGTCTTGTAAACCACATGAATTAATTTATTTTTTTTTTTTTTTAATATACATTCATAGGTATATACAATAATAACATTTATTTAAATTAAACAAACTAGTGGCTTGTAGGGGCAAAGGCCCCTAAAAATCGAAATGGTGATGTTGTCTCTAAAAGTAAGTTTTAATTTATTACCTCCTTGCAGTATTACTGTATTTTTCTCAAGCTGTAGTGTGAATTTACACGTTTTTGTTTTCTAATAAAATATTTCCTAATCTTGACGAAACTTTAGGCGGTATCAAATCAGTAATTTACCAATAAATTTCCCCTGTATTAAAATACAGCAGTTTATTGTGGAAAAAAAGGAAAATTGTTGCACTATTATACTATCGAACGCAGTAAAAATAGTTTTAATCTTAACTATGTTCATGATGAGTTTGTAACTCAAGTAAATAAAATACCTCAATAAAACATAAGCCCATTAATACTGTACACTCCCTCAACCTGGATCCCTGTGCCCCCCCCTGTTCCCTCACACTCGCCGTGACCCCATGCCTCCCCGTGCCCCCGTTCACCTCTCCTTACCCGTATTTCCTGAATCCCTATGCCCTCGGGGCCCCGAGTACCCCCATGCCCCTGGTGCCCGAGTACCCCCCATGCCACCGTACCCCCTTGCCCCCTCATGTACCTGTGCCCCCCATTCTCCCGTACTCACATGCCAGCAGTTCTTCCCCATGGACCCCATGCCCTCTATGTTCATCATTCCTCCCCAATGCCCCCCATGCCCAAAAACCTTCGGTGTTACCAACGTCTCTAGTACCCCTTGTGCCCCCATTCTCATGCCCCCATACCCCCCGTGTCCCCAAGTCCACCATTCCCCTCCATGCCCCCATGCCCCCCAAAATATAAGCCCTATATGCCCTATATGCCCCTCTATAAATTAATTATAATAATCCTACACTCATCTCTCATTCATATTCAGGTTAAAATACCCACTATGTGAGGTCCCTGTCTCAAGATAGTGATATAGTGATATATCCCCATGCCCCCCTAACCCCCAGTGACCCTGACAATCCTCGTGCCCCCATTCTCTCTATGTTCCCCAAGCCTCCTTCGTGCTCCAATGCCCATCTGTCCCCCGTTCCTCAAGCCACCGAGGCCCCTAGTGCCCATTGTGGCCCTTCCCCACCCCGTGCCACCACGTTGTCCACCGGGCCCCCTATGTTTCCGTGCCCCCATGCTCGACATTGCTCCCCATGGCACCCGTGCCCCCCTGCCATTTACCCTTTCTGCCGTCGACACCCCTAGTGCTCCTTTTGCCCCCATTACCCTCCGCCGCCACGCGCCCCAGTACATCCCCATGCCTCCCCTGAGTGCTCCGTATGCCCCTACACCACCGTACCCTCCATGCTCCCGTTCCATCATGCTTCCCGTTCCTCCATGTGCCCCTCATGCATACATGTTCCCCATGCCTCCAAAATGCCCCTCATGCCCCCCTGCCTCCAGTGCCACCCATACCCTTCGGGCCCCCATATCCCTGCACCCCATTGCTCCCCACGGTCCCGTACTGCCATCCCCGCCGTCCCTCTCAGTACCTCCGTGCCCTCCTGTGCCGCCAGCCGTGCCCCCTATTTCCGTCATGTCTCCCCGTGCCCCAATCCCCCCCTTGCCACCATGCTCCGACGTCCCTCGTCCTTGGATTTTAGTCTATTTTATCTTTAAGTCAATGAAGTAGAACTCTGATTGATATTGCTAGTTTTCGCGCACTATCATTTACATGAAAAGCTCCCCGTCTTTATGGATTAACAGGCGTTTATTTTATTTCCCTATGACCTACGTAAAGAAAGAAGGCAAAGTAATGACACCAAAACAAAATATCCCTCAAGGAGGTTATCCAATGTTGGTAGTTTACATAAAATGATTCAGTCGAAAATAAACAAACACTCAACAAAACGATTCAACTCTTCAACTTAAACTACTAAATAGCCAATATATAAAGCAGTAACGTAATAACTAAACGGCATTCACTGAGTAGGCCTAAAGACAACAATTATATCAACCATGCCAAGTCCAATCCAATTTTAACTTTGGTATATTCTGCATAAAAAATCATTTCATCCATGTTTCCTCGATGACATAGATGGGGTCACGAAAATGAAATCTCCTGTGGATCCGTAATCCGTTCATGACTATTAGTGTTCTCCTTTTTATAGTGCATTGCCAATTTTAAAAATTTATAACAATACGGGTTATCTTAACTCAAAATATCTGCTCAATAACCAGCTGAGTTTATGATAAAACACTGGATCATCTGCTTAGGCCTAATCACACGTGAAGATCTAAAAATCGTCTTCCCATTAGATTAACATTGGAACTTCAAGGTCCAATGGGGCGAAGCCCAGGTAACTTTTGATAATTCTGGTATTTTTCCTTGCGTCCTTGGCACTCAAGCTTTAAAATAAGCCATCATACGTAACCCTATCTTTATTCTAACTCGAGATATTTCGTGGGGACCGATTCGCTTACGGAATTATATATATAGATTTAAAAGCATTTTAAATGCATACAATTTATAATTGTTGTCACAAAAACACCTCGTGCTTTACTAATAATAGATGAAAACGATATAATGTATGTATAAAATATGAGTTTTTTAATTAATGGAGCTAGAAAAAATAAAGATAGCATTAAATTAGTGTTACCATAAAATTTGTTTATAGAACAATAAGTTTTTCTTCATAATTATAGGTTAATATTTAAAAAAATGTCGAACCTGATTCCCTTATACAAATAATGAATAACAATCGCAATAAACACTTATCTTTAAGATACAAATGTGGTTAGCACTGAATCAGTGGTACCTTTAAATAATGTGAAAAGCCTTATATTTGGAAAAAAAATTATACATTTGCCTAAATAATACAATTTACATGTTTTCCTTCAAACTAACTTTTTAACACACCGATTTTGAACCATAAAAATGTTTTATATACTGGTTTTAAGATCTATATTTAGGTAGCACTAAATTAGAGCTACCATTAAGTTAATAAAATAGCTACATACATTTATAACTATATTTTATTATTTAATTATTAAATATATTTAATTTATTCAATATTTATTTCACTGACTCTTTACAGCACAAATAAGTATAAAAACACAAAATCTGAAACAAGTCAGTCATTTTAATTTTAATGTAAAATAATAAAAGCTCAAAACTTAATACTTTTTTTCAAAATTAAACAAAAGTAGCAACAAAATATCGGTGTTATCTTGAAATATTTATAGAAATTATAATATAGTATGGTTTTATTAATTTAAACTAAATTGAATTCATCCTTATTCTACACATAACGGTAAAACCATTCATTCTGAACCTTAATGCTTAGAACTCTGACATGTTGTTTTTCGAACTCTGACATATTGTATTTATTTCAAGATACAGCTCAACCTTTCATTATAAATCTTGTTAATTTTTTAAATCTATCTTCTTATTTCTATAAGGGTTTTGTCTGTTACGTCCCTTTTTCTCTCGACCTGCTGAACCGATTTTTAAGATTGAGGCGTCATTTTAAAGCTTAGGATATACCGCAGTGACGAATTGTAATTAAAAAGGTCTTATTGTTTCGGGCTTCGACCCTCCTGGCCTTTGATTTATGTCTAGAGGGCACTTTAAATGTTGACCAACTTTTATTGCAAGTTCTTTAATGTGAATTGTAATTTAACAGCTGATTACCTTCAGATGAATTTTAAAAGCCGGATAGTAAACAAAAATAGATCTCCGTCACTTCATAATCAACATTTACGTACTGTAGGTGAGATTCACTCATACAGAATCATAAAACGCGCAATTTGCGCACGGGCCACCTCGTAATATAATAAAAATATAAAACACATGAACTTTTAACTAATTTACCAATAGGGAATACGCTATTACGGTGTTATTCATGACAAGACCTAAGCCCGGGACCATGATACTTTTTCATTTTGAGATCTCTAAAAGCCAAAAACACCGTTTGTTCAATTTGATATATATATGTATGTGTCCATAAACACGATAACTTTTGAATGGAACCTCTGATTTTGATGAAATTTAGTACAGGGGTGTAAGCCAGTATCTACTTAATCGAATTTGTGAAACATAATGATCGGATTATGGGAACGAGGTTTATAGGGTTTCTAAAGGGTTAAAATTGGGTTTTTGGCATTTTTTGAACCTCAATTTTTTTTTTTAATTTCATGACTTTTAACTAAAACCATTCAAAAGAGCTTAAAACAACGAACAATTTAGTATTTTGAATTTTTACCTAACTTAAATGGTTATTCAGAAAATCCAAACACTATGTTTTACATGTTATTCTTATGGGAAATGAACAAAACCTTCTATCTTGCTTATTTATTGAAATATCTTGATAAACTTGGTATGTACATTAATTAGAAAGCGTTTAACTTATATCTGCTTATAAAATGCATATGGCGGCAAACCTACATACTCACCTCTATGGGTTTTATGGAAAAATTAAAAAACACCATAACCTGATAAAATTTGGTATGTACATTCACTAGGTAGGGTTTAACTTATATTTATCAATGAAACCCATATGGCGGCAAACCTACATACTTTAAACCCCCATGGATTTTATGAGAAAATAGAAAATATACCAAAATTCCATTGGAAACTTGCTGAGTAAGCAGGTCTGCTGCGATGGGGGTATTATATTTATAGTTACATTAAGGTAGCATTATTTTGATGCCACCTTTACATAAAATATATTAATTCAATTATCTTATTGTTTTATTGTGTATTTACATTAAATTTAGTCTACATGTGGGAATTGAGACACCAATTTTTGGAAAATGAATGCATATAATCATGGGATATAGTCTTTATTCTGTAAACCCGGCTTACCCCTTAATTGTTTCCCCTTTAAATTTTCATTTTAAATTTAAAGTGGAAACACTTCTTTTTACAAACAAATTTGTGCTATTATCATTCACTTTTCTTTGTTTAAATTAAATGTAGTCCTTTTTTTACTCTACTTATAAAGCAGAAAAGATACTGGAACTTAAATCATATAGTTTTGGAACTTGAATCATTATTCCAAACATACAATTTAACTCTCCAATTGTAAATATAAGATGAGAAAAGCTAAAATTTCTATATTTATAGTTATAATTATAGGCATTTAGTCAAATGCCTATAACTCAATAATGGATTGACGGATTAGGACAAGCGATACATCATTGAAAAGGTCTATGTAAGACTAACATTTTAGTAAAAGAAGAATTTGGTTATCTTATTTTAGTCAAAAGTTATGCGAATTATTTCAAATAAATACCCCCTCTCCTTTCTTTCCCCCACCTCCCAGGTCAATAATCGATAACGGCTAGCTGTTACCCCTCTCATTAGTATACCATTATAAAAGTGGAGCGAGCGTTGTTCACTCCTTCATTCCGCTTCTACAAGCCACTCTTGTTGTTTTGTCTCTGCTGTTTACAATATTACTTGCTTCAAAATGCCTCCTCGTCTCAATGAAAATTTCAATTCCTCCGAAATTTCTAATGTTTTTGAACAACCTGAAGACACTTTAAATAACGACAGTGACAGTGAAGATGATGATGAAGATGATGATTATACCGTTGAAATTAATGAAGAACTCAAAGTTATAGCAATTGATCCAGAATCCCCATTTGATACAATAGATAAATTCATGTCTGAAGCTCATAAATGGTTGGACTCAGGATCTTACGTACGAATCGGCTCCTTTATATTGTATGATGATTGTAATTCTTTTCTTGTAACACCAAATGATAGAGACCGCATGCGGCAGTGGGCACAAACAATAAAGGAGTGCTACGAACAAGGTGTGGATGTTGGCGGCTATTTTACAGCACAAGTCGTTTAATAACCAAACTACCCTTCCCCCACCCTACCCCTTCCCAATCCTTATTCCTTCCCCCTCCCCATTTTTAGAACTCATAAATGGCAGGCTATGGACCTCCAGGTTTCTAGTCTGTACTTGCACCTTGCGCCGTCAAGATGCTTACCACTTTGTCTTTTATTTAAACAGGTCTTATAAGTTGTGAATTTGTCATTAATAAGCTTGCATTTGTAGGAGCTTGCATGTCTCCTAGAGATACTTCTTTTGCGCAATTAATTAAAATTGTGAGACAACAAAACGTTACGTTAGTGCAAAAAGAAGTTGAAATAACTGATAAATTTCGTGTTAAGACTAACGCAGCTCAAGAGAAAGTGAAATCAACCAAACTTGCTTCGTAGGTACCTCAGTGGTAGACTGATATATATATATATATATATATATATATATATATATAAATGAAATTGAACAAACGGTGTTTTTTGGTATTTATTTGAAATAATTCGCATAACTTTTGACTAAAATAAAATAACCAAATTCTTCTTTTACTAAAATGTTAGTCTTACATAGACCTTTTCAATGATGTATCGCTTGTCCTAATCCGTCAATCCATTATTGAGTTATAGGCATTTGACTAAATGCCTATAATTATAACTATAAATATAGAAATTTTAGCTTTTCTCATCTTATATTTACAATTGGAGAGTTAAATTGTATGTTTGGAATAATGATTCAAGTTCCAAAACTATATGATTTAAGTTCCAGTATCTTTTCTGCTTTATAAGTAGAGTAAAAAAAGGACTACATTTAATTTAAACAAAGAAAAGTGAATGATAATAGCACAAATTTGTTTGTAAAAAGAAGTGTTTCCACTTTAAATTTAAAATGAAAATTTAAAGGGGAAACAATTAAGGGGTAAGCCGGGTTTACAGAATAAAGACTATATCCCATAATTATATGCATTCATTTTCCAAAAATTGGTGTCTCAATTCCCACATGTAGACTAAATTTAATGTAAATACACAATAAAACAATAAGATAATTGAATTAATATATTTTATGTAAAGGTGGCATCAAAATAATGCTACCTTAATGTAACTATAAATATAATACCCCCATCGCAGCAGACCTGCTTACTCAGCAAGTTTCCAATGGAATTTTGGTATATTTTCTATTTTCTCATAAAATCCATGGGGGTTTAAAGTATGTAGGTTTGCCGCCATATGGGTTTCATTGATAAATATAAGTTAAACCCTACCTAGTGAATGTACATACCAAATTTTATCAGGTTATGGTGTTTTTTAATTTTTCCATAAAACCCATAGAGGTGAGTATGTAGGTTTGCCGCCATATGCATTTTATAAGCAGATATAAGTTAAAAGCTTTCTAATTAATGTACATACCAAGTTTATCAAGATATTTCAATAAATAAGCAAGATAGAAGGTTTTGTTCATTTCCCATAAGAATAACATGTAAAACATAGTGTTTGGATTTTCTGAATAACCATTTAAGTTAGGTAAAAATTCAAAATACTAAATTGTTCGTTGTTTTAAGCTCTTTTGAATGGTTTTAGTTAAAAGTCATGAATTTTAAAAAAAATTGAGGTTCAAAAAATGCCAAAAACCCAATTTTAACCCTTTAGAAACCCTATAAACCTCGTTCCCATAATCCGATCATTATGTTTCACAAATTCAATTAAGTAGATACTGGCTTACACCCCTGTACTAAATTTCATCAAAATCAGAGGTTCCATTCAAAAGTTATCGTGTTTATGGACACATACATATACAGGGTGTCCAGAAAAAACCTTTACACACTTTTCCAGGTTATTGCGCACGTCAAAATAAGCAAAAAAGTTCCTATAAACATATGTCCTAAAATTCTTCGTTAACCCGCTAGCCGCCATTTTGTTTTTTACACTAAATAATTTTTATTTCCGTAACGGATCATTGTATTAAGTTAATATTTGGCATGAACCTTCATTATAACAATACCCATTTTCAGCAAAAAAATTATTTTTTTCCAATGTGTATTTTCAAAATGGCGGCCATTTTAAAATTTTTAACTCAAATATCTCAAAAACGGTCAGTTTTATAAAAATGTTTCATGAGACAAAAAAGTTGACGAAGTAAATTATCTAAATATTGATACCAAGTTTGTAAGGATCCGACAACAAATAACGGAGTAATTGAGATTTTTCTCTTAAAGTAACCTAAATTCGCATTAATCATAGAGCAAAATCAGTGTTTTTCTGCAGGAAAACCACAATAACTCCGTTATTTGTTGTTGGATCCTTACAAACTTGGTATCAATATTTAGATAATTTAATTCGTCATTTTTTTGTCTCTTGTAACATTTTTATAAAATTTACCGTTTTTGAGATATTTGAGTTAAAAATTTTAAAATAGCCGCCATTTTGAAAATACACATTGGAAAAAAATAATTTTTTTACTGAAAATGGGTATTGTTATAGTGAAGGTTCATGCCAAATATTAACTTAATACAATGATCCGTTACGGAAATAAAAATTATTTAGTGTAAAAAACAAAATGGCGGCTAGCGGGTTAACGAAGCATTTTAGGACATATGTTTACAGGAACTTTTTTGCTTATTTTGACGTGCGCAATAACCTGGAAAAGTTTGTAAAGGATTTTTCTGGACACCCTGTATATATCAAATTGAACAAACGGTGTTTTTGGCTTTTAGAGATCTCAAAATGAAAAAGTATCATGGTCCCGGGCTTAGGTCTTATCATGAATAACACCGTAATAGCGTATTCCCTATTGGTAAATTAGTTAAAAGTTCATGTGTTTTATATTTTTATTATATTACGAGGTGGCCCGTGCGCAAATTGCGCGTTTTATGATTCTGTATGAGTGAATCTCACCTACAGTACGTAAATGTTGATTATGAAGTGACGGAGATCTATTTTTGTTTACTATCCGGCTTTTAAAATTCATCTGAAGGTAATCAGCTGTTAAATTACAATTCACATTAAAGAACTTGCAATAAAAGTTGGTCAACATTTAAAGTGCCCTCTAGACATAAATCAAAGGCCAGGAGGGTCGAAGCCCGTCACTGCGGTATATCCTAAGCTTTAAAATGACGCCTCAATCTTAAAAATCGGTTCAGCAGGTCGAGAGAAAAAGGGACGTAACAGACAAAACCCTTATAGAAATAAGAAGATAGATAGAAAAAATTAACAAGATTTATAATGAAAGGTTGAGCTGTATCTTGAAATAAATACAATATGTCAGAGTTCGAAAAACAACATGTCAGAGTTCTAAGCATTAAGGTTCAGAATGAATGGTTTTACCGTTATGTGTAGAATAAGGATGAATTCAATTTAGTTTAAATTAATAAAACCATACTATATTATAATTTCTATAAATATTTCAAGATAACACCGATATTTTGTTGCTACTTTTGTTTAATTTTGAAAAAAAAGTATTAAGTTTTGAGCTTTTATTATTTTACATTAAAATTAAAATGACTGACTTGTTTCAGATTTTGTGTTTTTATACTTATTTGTGCTGTAAAGAGTCAGTGAAATAAATATTGAATAAATTAAATATATTTAATAATTAAATAATAAAATATAATTATAAATGTATGTAGCTATTTTATTAACTTAATGGTAGCTCTAATTTAGTGCTACCTAAATAAAGATCTTAAAACCAGTATATAAAACATTTTTATGGTTCAAAATCGGTGTGTTAAAAAGTTAGTTTGAAGGAAAACATGTAAATTGTATTATTTAGGCAAATGTATAATTTTTTTCCAAATATAAGGCTTTTCACATTATTTAAAGGTACCACTGATTCAGTGCTAACCACATTTGTATCTTAAAGATAAGTGTTTATTGCGATTGTTATTCATTATTTGTATAAGGGAATCAGGTTCGACATTTTTTTTAAATATTAACCTATAATTATGAAGAAAAACTTATTGTTCTATAAACAAATTTTATGGTAACACTAATTTAATGCTATCTTTATTTTTTCTAGCTCCATTAATTAAAAAACTCATATTTTATACATACATTATATCGTTTTCATCTATTATTAGTAAAGCACGAGGTGTTTTTGTGACAACAATTATAAATTGTATGCATTTAAAATGCTTTTAAATTTGTTTAATTTAAATAAATGTTATTATTGTATATACCTATGAATGTATATTAAAAAAAAAAATAGATTAATTCATGTGGTTTACAAGACATTTTGTTGTACACCTCTTAGCGTTACCCAGAAAACACCGCGAGGAGGTGGGTGTACGTCGTTTTCCACACATTCACACACACATTCACACACACACACACACACACACACACACACACACACCTATACGCGCATATAAGTCGCAACGAGATCCATGTAAAAATCCAGCGGAATGAGATCCACTAGAAGGAGTGGTTTTTTTAATAAAATAAGTGACACTTTTCTTCCCTGTAGTTTGTACAATACGCCAGTCTCGTCAGATTTGGGATAGCTTCAAATTTAACCATACGTTTTTTGCGGTCAAAGTGAGATCCGGTATGTAAGGTCACAGTGAGGTCCATTTTGACCTTGGCTATACACACTTTAACTACCACGGTCACACTGAGATCCGTCTGCAACTCCCCGATTATTGTTCGACCGTCTCGCTGGTGTTTACACACACTCTATCTGGTTGCGGTCGAAGTGAGATCCTTTACGGTTTGCATGCGTAATTTAATATACTGTAAGAACAAATTGATACATTATGGTATTTTAGTTTTGCAGATTAATAGTATAGTGATTACGCAGCTCTGTTAAGAAATATAAGTCATATTGCTTGGTGTGCCGTATCGTATAGTGTACTAAACGTTTAATCTATATTTATAAAGTAGAATGCGTGTATGTATTTGTCCCGAATGGGTGCGAAAACGACTCGACCTAAACGGTTGTCCAGCAATACTTATTTAACCTAAAAGAAAGTTCGGCCTATTCTACTGTAATTGTTTCCTACGCTTTAGTACTCTGAGTCAGTGGCCTTGCAAGTTCCAATGTTTTTTTTATCTACAAAATATTTTTATAGAACTGTATAAAAACAAATTTAGTAATAAGTTGAAACTTTAACATGTATACAAAAGAATGTTGTGAATGAACAGTAACTGGTAACATACAAGTAGTTTGAATCATACTCTAGTACCAGGTTAACCGAGCCTTGCTTGTTGGTTTTAATTTAGTTTTGATATATTAAATTTCCCCCAACAACCAACTATACCTCTTCACTGTTAACAGCTGTTTCAAAAAGTCTGCTTAACATTAATGTTCCTTTATTTTTGTATACCTTTCGTTGTTATTTCGCTACCAAAATAGCAACCCATAAGACCAATGTTAAAAATTACGATTTTTAAACCTAAATTTAGACAAAATTAGATTTTTTGGGTTTGAGGCCTTTTCTAAACTTATTTTTGGCCAAAACACTCTTAAATGAAAAGTTTAAACGAAATCTACCCGCTAGTTTTCGAGATCGTTGAACACACATCCCTCCAGATATTATTCGTATTATAGTTTAGGATATAAAAGAAATTCGTGTTGGTTACACTGTATTGAGTTTTAAAACGGCTGAACTGATTTGGCTGATAATTGGTGGTGAGGTAGCTTAGAACGAGGAGACGGACATATTTTTTCCCCATTTGCGTGGTATGTTACAAGCTTTATTACCGTCATAAACGTACCCATGTAAGGTTTTTTTGGTGTATTTTATCCGATTTTTAATGAACGCAACGTATAGAAATAAATGTTTCTTTGCAATTAATTCTATAAACATACATTCTCATTTAAAGTATTAGGGTAAGTTTCATTTTTTAAGTATTGAAGAAAGATTCGTTATAACAAAAACTAGAGGTCCACATTTAGGAGGTGATAATGACTTAAGTTACCGTAGAAGATCACCTAAACGGCAAAGATTCTCAGGTTGGGATAACAAAGCATGCCGGATAACAGATAGTATACAAAAAAATTTTTTTTTTATTTCCCACAGTAAGAAGCGTTTCAAAGTGTAAACTTTTTTATTTGAACCACGATTGTGTTTCTTCATTATTTTCAACCTCAAATTTTATTAAATTTGTTATTCTTACTAATAATTAATAATAAATCCTGTTGTATGAATGACTGTAAACAAAATGAAATCTTAAAGTTTTTGTGAAAAATTAATAATTTTGCTTTTTTATGAGTTTAAAATTGTACAATTGATTGAAATTGTACACTATTGAAAAAATCTTACTAAAGTTAATAGCAGAACACGCGATTCAAGTGACTATGGCCATAGTGATACATAAATACATGACCGTGCGTAGAGATTATTTGGCACCCACTACTTCCGAAACAGACTCATTTTTCTCTGAATACGAACAACAAAAAGTAAAATTGTTTCAAAGATGACTCATGTAACAGCTTTAAACTTCGTCTTAAGTAAACAAAAAAATAATTTATATTAATACAATTTAATCAGGGTCATTCTTGAACTAGGATAATCGACGATATTACCGAGCATAAGACTGAATTATACAACAACAAAATGGAACTCATGGTCCACACGGCAGGGCGCGGGGCGCCCTCGGCCAGCCAGTGATGAGAGCTCAAGAAGGAGGTTGGGGTGGAATGAGAGTCTGCCATTGCCCTCTTCATTTCGTCTGCCTGTTGATATTTTTCGCATTAATTAGTGTCAATAGCCTCACATAGTATGCCTATTTGTGACATGTCAGTGTGGTATATTATTCTGTGATTCATAGTCCTTCTTGTGCAAGTTTCTATAATTATTTATAATAAAGGAAGCTTAAGTGTGTCGTGGTTTTTCTGTTGTTTATATTAAGGCTAGAACAACGAGGTTAACCAAGATATAGAGTGCTACAAAGATAGGGAAATTTGCCTCCTGTTGGTTTTCGCCATTTCAACCACCTTTTCCGCCGTTCCCTTGGTTAAAAATTCTTAGTTTTCAGTTTCCCATCTGGTACGTGCCATTTTACTCATGCATTTTCGTATTTTCTATTGTAACTAACTTAAATAGCCTGCTCACTGACCATAAAATCGAAGTGGTTCTAAACAACAAATAATGAGATGTTTAAAAGTATAATCTATAATTTTTTAATCATGTTGTGGTCAACCCGAATAGCTTAAAGTGGTTACCAAGGAAACAAGGGTAAATGTGAGATGGTTACCGAGGAAACAGTGCGAACAGGGGACAAAAAGTAACATGTTTATCTCTCTCTAATATGAAGTTTAACCTAATTGGGCTGGACACTATCTCAGAAGAATCTCTCTCGCCATAAGGTTAATTAAAATGAGAGTTGTTAACTAATATTAACTGTAATGATGGCGGCTACTACTTATACTCTTCCTAAAGTTATTAATTATGAACAATAAAACTGAATTTATACTATTAAAAATTAAAAATAGCGGAATAACATTTTTAAATTCCATCGCACAATTTGTGTTTTTAGTGCAAACTGCATTGTTGCCAATCAGTTGTGCTTAGGTGTTAACATATTAATGAGAAAATACTATAGATTACCTTCAAAACAAGAAAGGTTAGATGCGTGTGGCTATAATGGTGTCTTTACAGCAAGGCTATGTAATCAGTGCAAGACTGTGGATACATGGAATATATTTTTAATTTTGAATGTTTGTTTACCTGATCTAGAAAGGCAGGTAACATTAACTTTTCATTGTTATTTGAAGGCTAAATCACTGCAATAGTAGAGGCTGCAAAGCACCCAATGATAGAAAGTGAATAAAATATGAACAAGGATCGAACCCGTTGCCGAATCTGCCGCAAGGTGACTGGCACGCGGCAGGAAGACGTTTAGAGTAGTTTGCCATCGGCGCCGGGTCACCGCTCCCCATAGTCACCGCGAGCGCCGAGCGCCCAATGGTGAAGGAAACTGTGAACTGTGTATACTGTGATCGGTAACTGTGATTTTGAAGTTTTATGACTCGATGAAAAATATTACCAGTCATATCGCGTTGAATCGTCCACACACATTGGCTGTTGGGCTATGAATTAACAGTCCTGTCGAAGGAGAATGTCGGCCTTAGTAAGTAACAAGACTACAAGATTGGGCCACAATCATCCTACACTCATCTCTGATTCATACTTGGCTTTAAACTACTTATTTAGTTAGGTAACCATTTCAGTAAAGGTGTTAATAAGGTGTTAAAAGTGTTGTGTGCTCAGTGTTATATTAAATAGAGAAATTATTTAGTAAATTCTGGCAGTTTTTTTTCTTCTGACTTGTATGTTATCGAATAAATGTCTTTACTTGTTGTAGTTGTTACTTTATTGTTGCAGTAGTATTTTATTTATGTTTAGTTTTAAGAAATTAATTAGTAAATTCTAGTACATGTAACTTAAAAAATATATGTATAAAATATTTACATTTATTAATTAAGTGTTGTGTTAGTTTTTCCATAGAACTCTATAAATACACCTAGAACGCTCACGCAAGGCAAAACTCGAACTATAAACCGCAACTCGTGTTATGAAGATCAGGCAAAAACACAAATGAGCATCGCAAAGCACCTCATTGCTAACTCAAATTGCTCGAGTTAATCGGGAGTGCACCGAACTCCTAGATTTTTTGGACGATGATTTTTAACTAGGCCTATTGCAATGAGTTGTAATAAGCTAAGGAAATTATTATTGTTGGATAAAATACTCTAGCTTTTAAGCCTTAAAATGTAACGATGCTATTGTGCGCGCGCTCACTTGTACGCTTCTCTACTGTTTGCAAATTCATTGAAACATATATGTTTTTAAAGAAAAAGTTTTGCTGATTGTGACTGTGTAAATATCCTAGCCATTAAATTTAAACTAGAAAACTCTATGATCAAAATCGTACATCAATAGACAAGTAGAATAGGAAAAAGTTACTAAGCATAAATTTTTTTTATTCGTTGGCAAAGAAAAAAACTTCAAGCGACAAAGTTGTAGATAATGAAATTAATTTTAATCTTTACATTTAACATTTATTTTTAAAGCGAATAATTTTCTCGGAAAAATGTGAAAACATGTCCGTGGCGGGTTGCTGAGAATTTCGGAGAATGGCGTCTTCATTTTCAATGTCCGGAATCATGTCTAAACCATTTTATGAACCCTTTCTTACAATGTAGAGTGTTTTACTTATTCTCAGTACAAATTTATTATTAATTTAGCTATTAAATAAACATGCCAGATAATAATTAACGCACCCGATTAAACGTTTTGTATAGCGATGCAGCGGCAAAGAATGGTGTTGCATAACCACTAGTGTGGCAGCGGGAGAAAACCCCTTAACTACTGCTTTGAGCTCGATTATTAGACAAACTAAAAATATTACGATAAAAATTTAAATGTAAACTTTTTAGATCACCTCATAATCCGAAACTTTGCTGCTGAAAGTTTTTACCTATAGCCCAAAAATAAAAAATTTTCTCGCTTAGAAACTTTTCATGTCACGTTTCAAAAATTATTTGTTTTAATATTATTTATACTTTCATTATATGCAATATACCAAATATTTTTATACCGTTGGAATCAGCAACTTATGTAGATTAAGAATACATAAAGTGGATCTAAAGCTAGCAAATTGTTTGAGATGTGTGTTTAAGGATTAACATTCCAAAATATAGTCAATAAATTCCACACTCTAAGACTCTTGGTAATTTCTCCTTGCGACTAATCATATGTTTCATAAAAAATTATTGATGTAAATATTACTAGGAATACGCTCCGATGTCCATCCCGTACGAGAATTTTTACTCACTTTTTAAGTTATTAGGTGACGCTTTTTATGATTCTTTTTTTTTTTTTTTTTTTTTTTTTGAGGGTGACGTGAGAAAAATGCATTGCACACAGGTGGCAAGCCTGTAGTGTGGGGTTCCCCTAAAAACGGGGTTACCCACTAAAAAACCTCCTCTACTCTTTAGGATTCTAACCTGGAATTGTTTATCACATTACGTCAGGCTAGGCCTAAATTTTAACTGACGCCGGTGGGGCTCACTCCTTATCCAGCCACTCAATCAAGGGATCTGGGCCACTTCACTTCGCGGTCCAGATCGGGTTTCTTTCCCAGGAGGATGCCCCGGACGAACTGTGATAAACAATCCCACTTGCCCTCATCCTCCAAGATCTATTGGCAGACCGAGTCCACCGAAAATGCACTAAACATTTGTGTGGCCTTCAGGCGGGCCCATCCCAACGGGGGCAGCGGAAGAATGTGTGTTCCGCATCGTCGGGAACGCCTGGGCAATAAATGCAGTCCGGTGGACCGGCCTTGCCCATCCGGTTCAGGTATGACCGAAAATAGCCGTGAATTGTCAAGAATTGGCCACCGTTCCACCCATGGTTGGACGTGCTTGATAAGTCGCGCAGTCCATCGTCCTCGGGTGTCGTGCTCCCAGCTATGTTGCCACTGCTGGAAGGTTCGGGAGCGCTTTGCTGTTCTTGCCGTGTCCTTGCCAATCTCGTCTTGTCTCTGATAAATTGCCTTACTCTCTCCTGCCAAGAGCTTGACAGGGATAACTCCCCAGTGACCACCAGGATGGCAGGCTCGGACATTGTCCGGTAGGCGGAACACACCCCGAGCGCCGCTCGACGTTGAACTCGTTCGAGTCGCAACCTGTACTACTCTTTATCGAGAGCGTCTGCCCACACCTCTGCTCCATAAAGAAGCACGAACTGAACCGCGGACATCAACAGACGTCTTCTGTTGGATCGTGGAACCCCGACATTGGCCATCAGCCTACTAAGGTAAGAGACTACCTTAGCGGCCTTGTCCGCTGTACGGAAGATCTGATCCCTCCAGCTTAACTTGGTGTCCACCATAATCCCGAAGTACTTAGCAGCACGAGTTGATTGGACCACCTCCCTTCCCACTCCGAACAGAACGACGGTGTCTATCCTCTTCTTCGTAAGGATTACAATCTCCGTCTTACGGAGAGCAAGCGAGAGACCGTGATCGGACATCCATGTGTTGACCACACGCATGACTTGGTTCAACTTTAGTTGGGCCAGCTCAACGTTGCGTGCGACAATGAGAGCTGCGACATCATCGGCGTACCCAACCAAAGTGGTTTCCTCAGGCATCTCCGACCTCATTAGGCTGTCATAGGCAACGTTCCAGAGATCCTGGCCGAGTATTGAATCTTGCGTGGCACCAGAAGTGACTTCCATCGTCCACGTTCTGTCTCTTGTGTCGTAAATAAGGCTTTGAGAGCGGAGATAATCCTCGATGATTCGCAACAGATATGCAGGAACGCGAAAGGTGTTGCGAAGCGCATCCAACATATCGACCCACCTCTCCGAGTTAAAGGCATTCTTGACATAAGCGTAACAAGAAGCACTACTCAGCGAGGGAAATGGTTGTGGCTCTCGGCTCTCTTCACAGCTCTCCATGGACTTCGTTGATAGCGTCAATCGTTGACCGTCCCTTTCTGAAGCCGTATTGACGGGGGCATAAGTACCCGGCAGCTTCCACGGCAGACGTCAGGCGGGAACGGATCAGCTTCTTGAACAGCTTCCCAGCCGTGTCCAACATGCAAAAAGGCCTGTGGGACGACGGCAGCTCGGGATCACCTTTGCCCTTGCTAATGAGTACAAGTCTGGCGGTTTTCCAGGGAGCCGGAAACACCCCTTCTACCAAACAGGCGTTGTACATTCTCAACAACAACTCAGCATTAATTGAAAATACTTTCTTTAAAGCCTCGCTGGGAATCCCGTCCGGGTCAGGAGCCTTGTTGCTCTTTAGGGAGAGAAGGGCGTTTTTCCATCTCCTCGAATGTGAAGAGTGGAACGTCATCTAACCGTCCAAAGTCAACCGGCGTACATCCTAGGCCTAGCCTACAAATAAATACATACAAAGAATTATTTTAGCTAAGACCTCAAAACAAGCAACTTAATAATAATTATGCTTACAATATTAAAGGTAAATAGATTGTAGAGCGAAAAAAACAATACAATTGAAAATCCATGATTGCAAATTAATAAAAATCAAGTAATGTAAGTATTGTACAATTACGCTTACTTAACACTTAATGCATATTTTGTTACCTGAGACAACACATTCTAATTAGTTGTTCAATTTAAATCTTTCTCCCAAATAGATATTAGTTGTATCCCATAAATTAGTTAATCGCATAATTCCGTACGACAGTAATTCATTCCACATCAACTTGCTTATCTTTTGGTTTAATTTATAACTTCAACAAGTAAACATCAGTGGTGATCTATTTAATTTAACAAATAGGTCTGTCATAATATCAATTAAATTTTATTTAAAAACGTAACATAAGAGCAAGCAGATATAAACAATAAAAGGTTATGTTGTTTTCAGCATACACAGCGACAACTCAGCTGCGATGGGGGAATATAAACTGATCATAGCATCTACAATACATTAGTCAAATCATGTAGCCTAAACAACTAAAGTTCTGTCCAAAATCCTGGAAAATAAGCTTTTTTAATACTTGAAAATAATTGCTCGATTATAGTTTATTACCTAGTTTAAAATACTTAAAATCTAACCTGAGAATTTCATTGAAATCAAATTAGTAATAAAAAAGCCTTTTGGGGGTCTAAAATTCGCCTAAGTGAAATTTAAAGTCGATCGTATAGAATTTTTATACTCTATGTTCCATAGAGTAGGTAAAAATTCAATTATAACCTTTCAGTTTGTGAGTCGTTTGATGATGCTAGCCTTGCTAGCAAAAGGCCTCACAAATAAAATATGTCAAAAATATTTGTACCTGTGTATTAATTTTTAATTTATATAATGAACACGCTAGATTAAAAATGTGTATCATACAACAATTAACAATTTAATATTACTTTGAGTATGAAAGAAAATTATATAAAATTAGCCTATATCAAAAGAAGAGTGCAGCTTGCTCATGTGCCGCAATCGATATCACCTTCACTTGGCCGTTAACAAATTTCCGAGAAAGGATCGCAGCCGCTCCCAACCGCCAATGTACTACAGACACTTCGGTACCATACTGAATCGCGCGCCCGTGTTGCAATGTGTGGCCCGGCTGAGATCAGCGCTGTGAGTACAGCACGGACCCCAAACACGGACAGCACAGGAAAAACATGTGACACAAACTTACTTACATAAAATTTTTAAGGTAATTAATTTTTTAGTCTATACATTACATAGATCTTTTTATTTAACATTCTCAAGTATGGTTCCTTAAGACAAACATATATTTTACATTTATAAACATTCCTTATTAGTAATACATAGAATGTAAAGAGTCAACTTTCGACCAATCCTGCCGTCATGCCGAACTAGGCTAGTCCCAAGGAAATAATTAAATATTGAAAATAACTACATTCCATTGCTGGGGTTCAACACTTTCAACAGACACTCTGCATCGTGTGCTAGAGTAGACGGAGAATATATATACAGTAACTACGATCTATTATCGTGTAATAGAAGTTTATGTCAAACAAGGAAGTACTATAAACGACAATTAATTAACAAACTTAAAGAAATTTGATATGTTTAACCATACTAGGGATCGCCCACTATCATCGACTATGTACACTAACGTGAACTCACGTAGTGTACAAAGTCAATGCCACTAGTCAAAATTCGATCCAAAACTCAGTTAATCTATAGATAATTAATTAGATTTAAAATGTTTTACAACTGAAACACCTGTTCTTCCTGATTTGCTAGCATTTTTTATTACAACATCTGTCTAATTATTAAATATCATCCTTCCATAAGATTAACATTGAACATTTTTAAGCCTGTAGGGCAGAGCCCAAATTGAAGCTCGCTACTAAATTTCAAACAATATAAGTTTTTTTATAACTTATCTGCAATCAATAATACATAACTCCATTTCTATTTAAGATATTTTTAATGTTTTGGTCTTCAAAAAATTCTTGAAATCTTAGTTTTTTGAGATATTGATCGTTAAAATCGGTACTCATTTATCTACTACTAGACCTAAAAACATAAATTGATAACTTTCAGAATTTGTAATTGAATTTAAGATAAACTTTCCAGTTATAGTTATATTATGCTATATTTTTTTGGTCTAAGAACCATCTCTAGGAATACCAGCTTTCATATGAGCCATTAAATATAAAAATCAGGCGAAATTGAAGCTCGCTACTGCATTCTAAACAACACAATTTGTAATTTTTTACTACTCATCTGCAATTGATGATTCATAACTCCATTTCTATTTTAGATATTTTATATGTTTTGGTCCTATCATACCAATTATGATGGTTCTGTTGACCTGCTCCATAATCTCTTATTTGGACTTTGTATAACAAATATATGGCGAACACCAGACACAGATGTTCCACCTTATTATTCAAAATATGCCATTGTAGCACAAAAAATTATCACCGTGATAAAATTTATAAAAGGATTTTATATCGAATTCCAAGTCCAACAAAAACGTACACCAGTGTAAATTCACTCTTAGCCTATCAGAGGATGACAGTAAGGTGTTACCATTTCCCACGGAATTCCTGAACAGCTTTGAGATGACCGGTTACCATTGCATAAATTAATCTTAAAAGAAGGTACCGTGATCATTCTGCTAAGAAATTTGAGCTGTAGAGCAGGTCTCCTAAATATTACAAGGCTAATTGTAAAGAAAATGTTCTAAAATAGTTTAGACTTAAAAATTAAGGGTAAAAATATTGGACAACGAGTACTGCTATCCCGCATTGATCTCTCGCCCTCAGATGCTACAGTCCTATTTTAGCATAGACAGTTCCCTATAAAGGTCGCTTACAAAAAACAGGGACAAACGATAGATAGAGTTGGAGTATTATTTCCGGAACCTGTTTTCAGCCACGATCAGTTTTACGTCGCCTTATCAAGAGGAAAATCATTTGATATACCGTAAAAGTATAAATAAAACCAAAAGGACGACGTACAGCTAATGTTGTTTGTAAAGAAATGTTGTAAAAGGTTCCATTTATATTCCATTACTCATTTGTTTTACTATTTGTATCCAATGTCAATGCTGCGGAGCATAACGGGTTTTCTAGTATATAGACGAAGATAATTCCAAAAAAATAATAAAAGGTCAATTTTTTTGTGTAATGGGAAAGCCAACAGCAATTCAGAAACTATAGGATTCTCACTATTGTCTTACAAGTATCATGGCGGAGGGCTTAAATTTAGTCTCGTTTTCGGCTGTTATCAATCATTGTAAAAATATAATATAAGGAAATCACACAAATATTAATATTTTTAAGGTGGTCGGAGTCAAATCAACATGGTCTAATCTTAATTGGTTTTTTCTCGTTCAGGCCAAGAGTTATGGAGTTTTGTGTGCTGTATTCCGTTCTTTAAATGGACAGTTTTGGGAAATCATTAATTTAAGATCATTTAAAAGAACTTTCCTTCATTTTGAACTATCGGTTGTCCCTCAATAGTATAAATTATATTTCTCTCGCACATTAAATTTATTTTCCAATGCAGATTTGCCAAAATAAATTATGAACCGTAAATAAAATTTATTTGTTAAAAATTACCAGGTTTTTAATAATATACGAGAAATAATAATATCTCTTACATTTCTCTTTAGGTACCATTAAATAGATTTAATGTTATTTTCTTAAAATAACCCTACAGAACAAATTAATGCAACTGCAACCAATGATTTGTTTTCTAATACTAATTAAAGCAGACATAATTCTGTTAAAATACATATCTAAGGTTCACTGAAGACCTGCATGACTTCTTCCTTGTTTCAAGCTATAGGCCGACTAAGACTTTTGCTTTATTTACGGATTTCTTTTAAGTCTTAACTTTTATCTACATTTTGAGTGAACAGCCCTTAGATGAAATAGTATACAGATAAATTTGACCTCTGAAACTAATCTTAGAGTACACTGATTCTGAAGGTTTTATAAAGGACAAGTGAATAGATTTAATCCAGATTCCTCCAGAGGGTTCTGCCCCAACATGTCTTCAAAGTTACCATGTTTAACTTATGGAATCAAAATTATTGAGTTGGGACACCTATTATTTCTATTGTAAATATTATTGCCAGATAAATTTTAAGCCCTATCATATAGTTGAAACATAAACGTTTTAATTAAATTTTTCAACAAATAAAACGTATCTGTATATCTTTGGGCGTCATTTTGACGAATTATAGAGAAGGTACCTAGTCCTTGTCCACTAATAAAACCTTGTTGGATAATTCCATTAATAAAATTAATTAGTCAATTGATGAAAATGAAATAAAACTATTACACGTAATTTAAGTAAAGAGAAGGAAAAGTAGCTATTGATAAAAAGAATATTTATATATATGATGGAATTAATATATGTAGTCCTACTGTATATAGGCTATATATATAGTATATATTGTAATTTGAGTTTAAAGCCTAGATAAAAATTTAGATGAGGCATTTAGTAATCAGAAAGTTACATTCATCCAAAAAAATTAACTTAGTGGGCTTAATATGAGTAAAAAGTAAAACAAGACTTTGGTAAAATGGAGGCAGCCGAGTGAACACACCAGGCTGACTCCGACCACCGCCGCCGCTCCACCGCGCCGTTAAAAACCGGATCTCAGTGTGACCGTAAGATAGTAAATGTGTGTATCCATGCACACGGCCACAGTGAGATCCGTTTGTAAAAAACCGGATCTCATTGTGACCGAAAAATAGTAAATGTGTGTATCCATGCACACGGTCACAGTGAGATCCGTTTGTGTATAGTCGACGCTAGCGCGACGTGGTGTCATTTCATGGAAGCTTATACACACGCACACTATGGAAAAATCCATCAAAGTGAGATCCGATTGCTGTCGGCTTGTTTCGAGCTGTTTCGACTATTTCCGTGATCCTGACGACCTCAGGAGGACGAATCAGAGGCTTTGGCGCAACGAGATCCGGGGGGGTGGATCTCACTGCGCAAACGGATCTCACTGTGCCGGTGTGCATCCATATGCCGGATCTCACTCCGGCTTATTTGTCAGAACACACACACACACACACACACACACACACACACACATTCACACACATTCACACACACCTATACGCGCATATAAGTCGCAACGAGATCCATGTAAAAATCCAGCGGTATGAGATCCACCAGAAGGAGTGGTTTTTTTAAGAAAATAAGTGACACTTTTCTTCCCTGTAGTTAGTACAATGCACCAGTCTCTTCAGATTTGGGATACCTTCAAAATTAACCATACGTTTTTTGCGGTCAAAGTGAGATCCGGTATGTAAGGTCACAGTGAGATCCATTTTGACCTTGGCTATACACAATTTAACAAACTACGGTCACACTGAGATCCGTCTGCAACTTCCCGATTATTGTTCGACCGCCTCGCTGGTGTTTACACACACTCTATCTAGTTGCGGTCGAAGTGAGATCCTTTACGGTTTGCATGCGTAACCTAATATACTGTAAGAACAAATTGATACATTATGGTATTTTAGCGTTGAAGATTAATAGTCTAGTGATTACGCGGCTCTGTTAAGAAATATAAGTCATATTGTTTGGTGTACCGTATCGTATAGTGTACTAAACGTTTAATCTATATCTATAAAGTAGAATGCGTGTATGTGTTTGTATGTCTCATATGGGTGCGAAAACCACTCGACATAAATGGTGATCCAACTATACTTATTTAACATGAAAGAAAGTTCGGCCTATTCTACTGTAATTTTTTCGTACTCTTTAGTATTCCGACCCAGTGGCCTTGCAAGTTCCAATGTTATTTTTATGGACAAAATATTTTTATAAAACTGAATATAGACGAATTTAATAATAAGTTGAAACTTAAACATGTATACAAAAGAATGTTGTGAATGAACAGTAACTGGTAACATACAAGTAAGTTCATACTCTTTATAAAAGAAATTCGTGTTGGTTACACTGTATTGAATTTTAAAATGGCTGAACTGATTTGGCTGATAATTGGTGGCAAGGTAGCTTAGAACTAGGAGACGGACATAGTTTTTACCCCATTCGCGTCGTATGTATCAAGCTTTAGGACTGTCATAAACGTACCCATGTAAGGTTGTTTCGGAGTATTTTATCCGAGTTTTAATAAACACAACGTATAGAAATAAATATTTCTTTGCAATTAATCATATAAACATATATTCTCATTTAAAGAATTAAGGTAAGTTTCATTTTTTTAGTATTGAAGGAAGAGTCGTTGTAACAAAATCTAGAGGTCCACATCTAAGGGGTGTTAATGACTTGAGGCGAGTGAGCGTGGCGAAGGAGCTCACCTAAAGGGCAAAGATTCTCAGGTTGGCATAACAAAGCATGCCAGATAACAGCAAGTATACAATAAATTTCTTCTATATTTTCTACAGTAAGAATCATTTAAAAGTGTAAACTTTTTTATTTGAACCACGATTGTTTTTATATTACTTTATTGAACCACAAATTTAACCAAATTTGTTATTCTTACAAATAATTAATAATCGCAATTACTCATCTTTTTTCGGGGTTGGATGCCTTATTTTACAAGGAATTCAAGTTAAAGGTATAATGTACTGAAATCCTGTTGTATGAATATATAAGCAGATGGCATTAAATATTAAAAAAATGAAAAATAGAAGTTTTCGTAAAAAAATTAATAATTTTGCTTTTTTATGGGTTAAAAAAATGTATAATTGATTGAAATTGTACACTATTAGTTAAAAAAATCTAAATTAAAGTTCATAGCAGAACAAGCGATTCAAGTGACTATGGCCTTAGTGATACATAAATACAGGCCCGTGCGTAGAGATTATTTAGCACCCTCTAGTTCCGAAACAGACTCATTTTTCTCTGAATACCAACAACAAAAAGTGAAATTGTTTCAAAGTGAAATTGACTCATGTAACAGCTTTAAACGTCGTCTTAAGTAAACAAAACAAAATTTATACTACCAACCAGTAATACAATTGAATCAGGGTCATTCTTGGACTAGGGTAATCGACGATATTATCGAGGGAAAGACTGAATTCTACAACAAAATGGAACTCATGATCCACACGGCAGGGCGCGGGGCGCCCTCGGCCGGCCAGTGATGAGAGCTGAAGGAGGGGGGTGGGGTGGAACGAGAGTCTGCCATTGCCCTCTTCATTTTATCTACCTGTTGATATTTGTCACTATAATGAGTGTAAATAACCTCACGCAGTATGCCTATTTGTGACATGTGTGGTGAATTATTCTGTAATTCATAGTCCTTCTTGTGCAAGTTTCGATAATTCTGTATAATAAAGGGAAGATTAAGTGTGTCGTGGTTTTTCTGTTGTTTATATTAAGACTGAAAAAACGAGGTTAACCTAGATATAGAATGCTACCCGTTTCCTTGGTTAACAGTCCTTAGTTTTCAATTTCCCACCTGGTAGGCTATCTGGAATTTTACCCATAAATTTTCGTCTGTTGTAGTTTATTTCCAATAGCCTGCATGCAGATCAAAGTGGTTTTCAAAAACAAATAATGAGATGTTTAAAAGTATAATCAATAATTTTTAAGCATGTTGTGGTCAACCCGAATAGCTAAAACTGTTTACCAAGGAAACAAGGGTAAAGGTGGGATGGTTACTAAGGAAACGGCGCGAACAGGGGACAAAAAATTAACATGTTTATCTCTTTATAATATGAAGTTTAACCTCGTTGGGCTGGACACTATCTCGGAAGACTCTCTCTCGCCATGAGGTTAATTAAAATGATAGTTCCTAACTAATATTTACTTTAATTATGGCGACTACTACTCTTACTCTTCCAAAGGTATTAATTGTGTACAATAAAACTGAATTTATACTATTGAAAATCAAAAATAATTTATTGTTTAGCGGAATTATTTGTTTAAATTCCATCGCACGAGTAGTGGCAAAGTGGGGCTGCTGGCTCAGGTCAATGACCCCTGAGGAATGCTGACGTCACCAAGGTCACTGACGTCACGAATGACGTCATCGGTGACGTCATCAATGACGTCATTTCTATGACGTCATAGGTATGACGTAATAGAAATGACGTCATGACGACGTCATCACCGCTGACGTCACCATAATGACGTCATTGACGTAATTAAGGTCAAGGTCACGCGGAAAGACAAAAAAATTTTTCTTTGCACTCTTGTGGTTCCTAGTATTCGGCTGTGGAGTGAAAATCCACGAGAAACCACAAAAGTGCAAAGAAAAATTTATTTTCCCAGCGACCAGACCGAAAAACCTACCAAATGTGACGTAAGGCATTCCTCAGAGGCCATTGACCTGAACCCTAGCAACCCCACTCTTAAAACTAAAAAAAAATAAATAATTTTTATTTCCACTTACCCACTGGAGAAACCAGAAGCCCAACTGGGAACAAAATTGCGAACAGCCGACGGTGGTGGTGTCATCACCGCGCGGGAGCCGGACGCCGACTGACCGGACAGCACCGCGCCGTCCGGGTACCAGGCCGCGTGGTGGGGGTAAAGTGGTCAGATGCGAAAAAATAAAAAAAATTATTTTTTTTTCCAACAACTCATTCGAGTTTGTCCTTGTTGGAAACATTATAAAAAAAAAAATATTTTTTTTTCTCAGGTGAACTTGGGACTTGTGAAATTTTGAGCTAAATGAAAAAAAATAATTTTTTAAATTTTTTTCTTAGGTGAGCTTGGGACTTGTAAAATTTTGAACCATTTGATATAAAAAAAAAAATTTTTTTGCGATTTTTAGTTTTGCTTAAAACTTGTCAAATATGTAAGTTTTAGCTAAATATTTCATTTAGAACTCCAGTTATGGAAATTAAGTGGAAAAAGTGTGATGTGCACACTGCAAGAGTTGAATAGCGACTGACCAAGTCACTCCGTGCATCCTAGGTACCCAGTTATTTGGTGGGGGTTATGTGATCAGATAGAAAAAAATTTTTTCTTATTTTTCATCCACATTCTTCAACATGTTGAAACCTGTTCAAGGTCAACCATTTGAAGTTTTAAAAAAAAATTTAAATTTTTATTTACAAAAATCCGCCTTCATCCTCATATGCGCTGGATGGACTTGTGCTTGTTGTTGTTGTTGAAGTGCTACTTTCACAGCAACAAGTTTCTTCTTCTGTATTGTGGACCACTCCTTCGGGTATATCCATACTGTCGATGGTTGGACAGTCGTATTCCAAATCCATTTTAATTACCATCCCTGGATGTTGAAGTAATAACATGTGCAGTTTTTGATAAATGTCTTTGAGGTGTTCAAGGCTGTCAACAAGTAATTCCCACTTCATTGTATCGTGTAACCGCTAGCGTAGCTGAGCTGGAAATGAAGTCAGACTTGCATGTAGGATTGCTCTTTTGGAATCGTGGTGGTGGGGGTTGGGTTGGGTTGCTTAGAGGAAATTTTTTTCTGTTTCATGATACAACCAGACAGGTTGAGACATGTTCAAGGTCAACCATTTGGAGTTTTAAAAAAGAAAATTTTATTTAAAGAGTAGCGTTGAAAACTGGCAAGTTGGCTCCCTTGTCAGCACACTCCGTGCACCTTAGACAGTATATGACTGCGTAGACCAAGTAGACGAAGACTGCAATGAGTAAGGCCAGAAGCATGACAAGATCCAATTTTAAAATTTTTTGTGTTAGGATGGTATCCTTCCTGATCTGCCTTTCTTCAATTCTCCTTTCCATCAACTCCACTAGATCCAAATGCTGGCATCTCCTCCTCTGTCCTCCTGCCACATCAGCCTCATATATTGGTGGTGGGACATCCATGTTTGCAGCTTGAAAGATCAAGATGTAATGAAACACATTGGTGTTGTTTCTCAGGTCTCCAAGAGGAAAAAAAATGGTGGGGGAAGTTTCAAGGTTAACCATTAGGAAATAAAAAAAAATGTTTAAATTTGTGGTTACGTTTACACCTGTACATGTTAGAACCTGTTCAAGGTCATCCAATTTGTGTTTTAAAAAATCCTATCTTGCTACAAAACTGTAGCAAGATAGGTTTTTTTTATTCTTTTATTACAATACAATAATAAGCATATTGAAGTAAAGTAAGGAAACAAAATATAAATATTAGTCAGGAGAAATATTCCAAGTTTGGACTGGCTTGAGTCTTCATGGACGATCTGGAGGAGTAGGCCGAGGAAGTTGATGATGATGGTGACCTTGGCGGCTCGTCATCCCTGAAGCCATGGGTGCATTTTGTGTTGCATGCAAAAATTTGCATGTTTAGTCGGTATCCCTGTTCGATTAGTGATTTAAATTCTTCAACAATTTCGTTTAATTCTTGCAGATTTCTTACAAATACTTCTTCATAATTTGCGCATTTTACAGTGAGAGCCATCTTGATGTTTTCCGTGTGATGTCCAAAGGCGGAATGAATATTAGCATGGTTGTTTGAAGGTAGTATGAAATAGTGGTGGGGGAAGGACTTTATATGCTGTCTGATGGGAGGTGGTTAAATTTTTTCCAACTAAACATATTGATTGAACAAATTGTGCAAAGTTCTTTGGGTGTTTCGTAACTCATAACTGGAGCTACATGGCCTGATTGTAAACATCCATCATCTTGTAGGAATTGTGCTGGGTTAGATACAGCAGCCCTTCCACAATTTTGACAAAATTTTGTACCATCACCAAACTTGTACCACCCAAAAGTGTTGTAACCTCTGTTGTCTAGCTTGTACTGTTTGATAAAAATTTTAATTTGCTGAGGAGCGTTGGAACGTAAAGTATGGCTCAATAGCTGTTGATCTTGAATAATTTTTCTTACACAAAGCTCAAATAGGGTGCTCATGGTTTGACAGTTGCAATTAAACTGGACTTCTTTGCAGTCTGTATGCTGGTAACCCAAAATGGTGGGGGAAAACACACACACACACACACACACACACACACACACACACACACACACACACACACACACACACACACACACATTGCTGTTTGAAAAAAATTTATGTTTAATTTGTGCAAAGGTCAAAGGTCAAGGTCACCCCAGAGCTTTTAAAAAAAAAGGCAACATATCAATATGTGAAAATTTTTTTTGTTTCACATATTGATATGTTGCCTTTTTTTGTGTTTTTTTTTTTTTTTTTTTTTTTTTTTATCTTTATTTAAAACAGTCCAAACAAGATTACATGACAAAAATATATAGTTAAAAAATACAAACAGATACAAGAAAGAAAAAATTATTTATTTTTTAACACTGCTGCTTGTCTGCGATGTGGATGGTAAGCTCGGTGGAGTTGCTGCCGCTGCATCCGTGGGACACCAAGTAGAGACATCCCGGTTGAATGGAGCGTAGATCTTCATTTTGTAGTAGGTGGACAAATCTCTTCGGAAGGTAAATTTGGAATTTTGCTTCATCCCCCGGAGTATATGGTGCTTCGCTGAGACTGCAGCAGATTGCTTCGCCGACAGTAGTTTCCATTTTCTTCAGTGCATGTATAATATAATGTTTTTCATCCTTGAGTTCAGAACATTTTTTTACCGGCAAAATTGTAGACTTGGAGTGGGCGTTGAATTGTTCTACCAAAGACTGCAGAAACTGGTTGGATGCCATGGTTGTTCTAGAGGTCCTCGCTGTCTTCTTGCTCTGAGATGTTGTCGTCTCGGAATCTCGAGTAATACTCGTGCCAGGTCTCGGTCTGCTCCTCGCTTTTATAATCGCCGTTACCCCCACCACCATCACCGATTTCTCCATCTTGCAGGTAAGTTGCTAATTTTAAAGCGTTTTTTAACGCACAGTGCCTGTCCCTTTCATGTTCCATACTTTGTGTGCAAATACAAATGTTTTCAGCAATAAATTTAAAATTTTTATTAATTTGCACATCTTTAACTGGAGTAGATGTAAATTGTTCTATCCATCTTTTCTTTTCAAGTCCTTTTGTGTAAATATTAGTAAATCTGTTTGAAAATTGATGCATAATATGATACAAGTCTGAATAACTGGTAAAACCGTCATACCAATCGATGTGATGAAAATATTTCCAAGTCCATCGGTTTGTTGTTGCGGCTTTGGTGGTTAGTGAAGAAAAAGAGCATGGTGGTTTAAATAAAAATGTGTAAGGAATATTTTTATCTATATCGTAAAATACGAGTTCTTTAATTATAAACCGATCATCGTTACCACGAAACGCCTGAAATTCAATAATACCCGGTTTGGACTTGATTTCTTCTTTCATGTCCATTTGAAAGGTCACCAGTCTATCCATCACGGTGTCGGAAGGTCAACTGTTTTCCACACCACGGTAGGCACGTATTTATGCCAGGCCGTACAGTTAAAGGCGCGTTGGTGTATATTTAACGTGGGCACCATCCCCGGTAGGCCTAACCCCACAAAATTTTGAATTTTTTATTGAAAATTTGCCAATTCAAGTGTAAAGTGTTGTGAAAAATTTTAAAAATTTATTTAACTTTCCATCTGGTCATTTTTGTTGTAGTCATTTTCATCACTTTGATCCTTTTCATCACTAAAATGTGTTTCTTCATCCGATTTTACAAAATTATTTTTTTCTTGCACATATTGTTCCAATTGTCTCCACATTTGAACTTCATGAGGAATTCTGTTGAATATTGAAGTGTCCACAGGTCCATACAAAATTGGTGCGTCCGGTTGTTTGTCCAAAGTGTCTGTTAAATAATCTTTAATAATTGAACTGGAAAACACTAGTTGTCTTAAATATCTTGTTATGGGTTCCGTTGCACATGTCAAAATAAAAAATTCTTCTCTGTTAAGTTGAATTTTTATGTCATGTTTGGTTGTATCTCTGAATCTCATTTGATGTTCACCTCGGTGTTTAATAATATCAATTTCCAAGTCTGAATCCAATAGTCCTACTTTTGTTTTTCTGCCAAACATGTTGCTATTAAAGTAACATTCCAATAAATGGAGGTGTTTCATAAAAGATTCCCAAGCATTGGCTGTAAACAAAATCATTTTTGTTCCGTGAGTTAAAATTACTGTAGGTGAATAGTCGGTTGATTTCATAACTCCAATTAAAACACTTTTATCCAAACTTGAAGAGATTGGATAAAAAATTCTTAAAAATACTTCCATCAAAATATTTGGTGAAATATTTTCTTCCAAATTTCTTTTCCTCTTGGACAAATATTTTTTCTTTTTACCTTTTTCTTCTTCTTGATCTGCACCGTGTTGCTGTCCATTCATGTCCAAAAATTCTGAAATTTCTTTTTCTATATCGCATTCGGTTGTACCACTTGTAGAAGCCATATTGAAGATGATGCTACCCATACGATGTCAGGCAACAAACTGATCAGGAGCGACCTGCGCGCTCCCCTTTTATAATCGCGCCCGTGATTGAAATTTTACAAAAACGAGTTTTTATAAAACATTTTTAACAATTCCTGTCAAAGGTGTGTAAGTGACAATTTTATCATGTAAAATTAAACAATATGCAGTTGTATTTGCAGGTATAGGATCGTTGAATTCCATTTCTATCTTTATGTCAACACTTGATGATTTTACTGATTCATTTTGTTTAGAACAATCAATTACAACTATTGTGTAACCATCTAAGTATTCTTCTGGTGATAATAAAGGTGTATTTGTTTTACCGTAATATGAATTTTGGAATCTCGCATACATATCGTATAATATACTGTACTTTTTATTAGCGAATGACACATTTAAATTGTCGTAGGGGAAAAACTGTGAATTCAAATAAACTTTAATATTTTTTAAGTTGCAATGATCAAATTTGCCTGCATGTTTTGTGATACTGTCTCTCCTACCTGTTTGTAAACCAAATATAATATACCTGGCTCGTTCTACGTAATTAGATGTTTTAACAGTCCAAGTGTGTCGATCCGTAGCAGGTAAACTGGGATGTTCATGGAATTCCCAACTTCTAAAAGGAATTACAATATCACGATCAGCCTTTAATTTCCTTAATAGTAGCATTCTATGCTCGTCAGCTAATTTAACATGTGGAACTCTCCATACAATTTTGTCTAATGTTAATTTCCATTCTAAAGTTGCATCTGTTGTACCGTCTGGAGCTTTAATAATGTCTTTATCGTTAGAAGATCTCAACAAAACTAATTCTTGTTTAACATTTAATATTATTTTTCTATAATCTTCAGCAAATCCAAGCAACAAACGTAATGGAATATGAAAATCAAAATATCCCTTTGTATTCGGAGTGATTATGTCATGTTCAGGTAAAACCCATCCGGCCGGTTGAAGTAAATTGGTTTCATTAGGTGATATAGATGTTACCCCCTTTAAAGTTGTTGCAATACCTACTTTTTTAGTGGAATCAACTGTTACACCTGATATTTCATATCTAATTTCATCAAACAGGAAAGCCATAGGATTATTTATAAATGGAACTGTTGTACCAGTAGTAGTACCGTCCTTTTTTGTTACTTTTCCTTCGATATACAAGTAACTTTCACATGGTAGTGTGTAAATGTCCTGATGTTGTATAGGAATACGAATTTCGTCGTTATTGTTCAATTTTGATGAAGTGTAAGGGTTGTGGGTGTGATATTCTTTTTCCCATAGGGTTTCGTCGAATGTCGGACCCTGCGCTATATCCAGTATATCCATAATCGGTTAATTTTAAACCAATCTTTTCTAAGAAACGAATGTTTTCGCGTGTTAACTCCTCCACAGCTGAAGAGCTACTAATGCGGTTTCCCGTAGGTTGTCCACTTTTAAATGATAAACCCATGATTTTTGTATTAAAGTGTCGATTTTAAATGTAATCTAACTGTAATTGGCTCTTCTCGGAAATCTATCAAGTTACCGTCTTGATCCAATACGTTCAACACGATGTCTGAAATGAAAGTGGTGTTCAACGGCAGATATACTAGGTTTTGTGGCTTTTCAACTATTTTAAATCCTGGAGGTACACTTGGGTAAAAAGTATGTATTATATGAGTATTTGCTCCATCTCTGTAAGCTCCCTGTATAATGTTACAAGTTATATCTATACTATTGACTTTTAGTATAGTTACAGTTTGTTTACCGGAATGTGTTTGATTTGGTTCTAAAATTGGCCCATCTTTGGGAAATCCTAACAATTCACCGATTGAGTGTTCCTGAGTAAAATCTATGTAATATTTGGAGTTAATTTCAGCTTTCATCGTATTGTTATTACCTTTTAATGTTATATTGTCTTTTCCCATTTTATTTTGCAAAAATTCATTAATATGATCAATTTCATAAGAACCTGTGGGTAAACTGCAAACTTCTAAGTCTGTAAACTTTCCACTGGCATCTTTTCCTTTATAGTAATGCAATAAGTTATTTTTATCTTCCGTAACATTGGGAATAGAGTTGTAAGTTGTAAAATCCAACAGTGCCGCTTCCCAAAATCTTCCTTTTTGCAAGCGTAACGCTGGAAAAAGGATACTTCGTAAAGTGGACGATTTTCCTGTTAATGATACCGTATAGGAAGACATCTCAATTGTGACTGATACTTTTAGCTAGGAATTCCAAACATAAATGGCCGCATATTAAAGTGTTATCAGGTTGTTCTCTTTTATAGTTGTAATATATGTTTTTAGCAGATTTAAAGTAATGCTCAAGTTCTTTAGGTGGTGGTAAATTGCCGAAACTATCAAAGTAATATATATTTTCACCTAATTTCTTATAACAAACCCAATGAGTGCCAGGACCTTCAGAATTGTCTAAATTTACAATACCGGTTTCGTTTTTCCACATTTTAACTGGTAAATCATCTTTCATAAAGACACCGCGAAAAAATGGTATTTTTAAACATGAAATGTATTTAAATAATTCAATATTTGTTAATGCTTTATGTGGTATTACTAATTGATTTCTTTTATTTAATATGCACGATACGGTCTTAGGTATAGACCTGCCCCGTTTTTTACCATTGACCATACTGTTGGTTTTTTGCTACCCTTTCTGGTGGAACGTCGTTTTCTTCTAATATTCCCTCCATGTTTCGTCTTTGCCGATCTCCTTTTCACTCTTCTCCTCCTTTTTCCACCTCCTACTGCTGTTTTAGCCTTCATACCTGCTGTTACCGCTAAAGCTGCTGCTTTCTCTGCAATACTAGCGTCACTAGACTTTACTCGTTGCCAAGCTATATCCGCGAGCTTTTTATCAGCTATTGATCTATTTTTTGTATCGCTAAATGTGGAATATGCTATATCGTGTTCTTTACAAGCCTGATCTAACTTATTTATGCCTAGATCACCTCTTTCCAGTCGTTTTTTCAATTTAGTTCCTGGTCCGCAATACTGATAACCTCCCGGTATGTGAAATTCGTATGGTAAAGCGTCTATTGCTCTATTTACAACAGATCCTACTGGAATTCGATTTAAAGCTTTACTTAACAGAGAAACCGCTGTGGATGTGATACCACCTCCTTTCCGTATAGTGTCTCGATATGGACTGGTGTAATGAAACGTCATGATTGTCTTTTATATTCGAAAAGCGTAACCTATGTGTTACCTCTATGACAGGTTGCACATAAATGAAGTCATTTATTGAGTTATTTAATTAAATATCAATATCACCCCAATCTGATGATCTAAACTTTTGCGTATTAGGGTTAATAAAGTATTTATTATAAATTTCTCGTTTAATATAATCACCTCTCGCGGATTCAGCATAAGTATTATGACCCGATTTTCCTTGAAGAATATCTGGTGTAAAATGATTGTGTAAATCAAATATCGCATTACCTAAAACTTTTACAAGAAAATTAACAGTGACAGCATTATCTACATGTTCAGGGTCTTTAAGGTTTGTTATACGTTTATTATTACAATTATACACTTTACTATCCTTTAATGATGTTGTAATGGTCTGTCCTACAGTTGCAGCATCATTTGCTTCTCTTCCTTGTGCCAAGTCTCTTATCACTCTATTATTACATGTAAACCATCTAAAATATCGATCTGGATCTAGATGTACGGTTTGTGATAAAGCAGCTGCATCATGTTTTTCATAACCCCATCCCATATTTGATAACTTTTTATCCATGCAATCCCAAGCATCATTTTTGTATGTTAATAAATTAAATTTTTCATTACCTTGAACAAATTCATCCCCTTGCTTCGATACTACTTGATCTTGTTTTACAAAAGAGGTTGTTTCTTGTTTTAAGGTTTCCATCATTTGACCCACTGTTGCACCATCTGATGGCGCCGAACCATCTTTAACATTTGCTAAACAATTATTAAAACAATCTATAACCCCTACATCACGTATGATGCAATGATCTTTAATATATTTTAGATTTACAGCATCGTTTTCAGTTTTTGGATAGCCTATATCATTAATAACAAATTTATAAAAAGAAAATCCATCTTTTGTCTTTTCAGGTATCAAGGAATGTAAATAGCGTCTATTTACGCTGTCTTTTGCATCTTTAGGGTCATCTACGTTGGATATACGTTTATTGTTAGCACTATACGTTTTCCCATTGAATTTTAACGTATTTTTTAATTCAGATGATAAATAACCTTTGTTTATTGCATCACCGTTTTGATTTGGTTTACCAACGTTGATAATTCTATGATCTTCTGCGTCATATGTGTTATTTTGTAGTCTTAATGTTGGCGATATCTTTTCCTTTAATATTTTTAAGTTTATTGCATCGTTTTCGTCTGTGGGATCTTTTATGTTTTTTAACCTTTTATTACTAAAATCATAATCTCCTTCAGGTGTTTGTGGTAAACCAGCACCTCTTTTTAAGTTATTCGCGTAATATAATCCATCCGAGGAATACCGTCCGAACTTGTCGACACTCATGGTGCAACTGAATAGCATTTTAGGGAGTAACGCATTTTTATGAGATTACCCCTCGGTTTCTAAGTTCATCCATTAAAGCCACCCATTCGTTTTCCAATCCAGTATGACCCGCCTCTTTGGCTTCATGTATTAGTTTCATTCTATCCACCAATTTATTGATATTATTGTAATAAATTACGTTTGTATTGTATAGTTTCTTCATCAATCCTTTACCGGTGACTGATTTGCTTCTTTTTCTCGGTTCTGGAGAACTTAAATCTAAAGTGGATGCTACTAATCTTCTTTTTACAGGTTTTCTTCTTATAATCGGTATTAATTTGGAAACAAAATCTTTATATTTTACAGATTTATTTCTATATATGGGTGCTTCAGGTAAATAATTTCTTTTATATGCATTAGTTTGATCCAAAATTTTGCTATACACTTCCAAATCATCATCTTTTACCAATGCTTTTAAAGGTTTATTTTCAAATAATAATTCAAATAGCCCCCTTGTTCCCTTATATATTTGATCACCTATGTGAATATTATCATGTTTATCGACATCTAATTTGCTATTACCAATCATTACACCTTCTTTGGACATTCTTGCTCCATAACTGTGGTATTTTTTAGTAGAATCAGTTCCAATTAACAGTTTTAACAAGTATTTCCTTCCTAACGGTCCTTTTGTATGAATAGTTTCACCCAATAAGCTTATGTTTGATGGTTCTCCTTCTGTTTTTTCTTCTTCACCGGCTATAGATACCACTTCTTCTTCACTACCAGCATATACATCTTCTCTTTCTGCCGTTGTATCACTAAATATGGAGGCTTCCGGGTCCTCATCGCTAATATCTTCTGATATTACACTTTCCCTTTCATATTCTGTTATTGGAGCAATAATATCACCTTGAAAAGAAGGTTTAGTCAATTTTTTGTTCAATTGTTTCAAAGGCTCTGTAATAGGTTTAAAAGTAGATTCGAGAAATTTCTCCCTTTCGCTGATACCTAACTTTAACGCTCTGTTTTTAGCCCGAATAGAATCACTAAGTGATTTAATTTCCTTTACTAACTTTTCTTGGTTAACCATGTTTGTAGCAAGACGTGCTGTACAAGAATGATTGTGTGATATAATGGTTAGTGAATTAATATAAATTTATCAAAACCGATCCTGTATCGACCGTTATTTAGTGGTTGTTCCTTCATAATTGTTAAAAATCCATAATTTTCAGCCCAAGCCTTACCACATATGTCTTTAAACCGTTCATATGACATATCCGCATTGACATGATCGTAATATATGTGTTTTAAGTTAGTTTCATCCTGTTTGAATACAATTAACACATTTGCGTTGTCTCTTATCAGTTGTTTTGGTATTTTACTATAAGTCTGACCTATGTAAATGCTATCTATATTGTTATGTCGCCCCATAGCGAAATAACTCCTGATAGTGTTTTGGTTTTCACAGGATACATCATCAAATATAAAAACTGAAAATGGTTTAGCTTCATGCGGTTGCATTACGCTTTCACTTGCATCAAACTTGTAATATTTCACTTCTGGCACATTATTAAATATTTTTTCTAAAAATTGGTATTTGGGTTGTTGTAATGATTTGGAAAAGACATACAAGTTATTGAAACGCAATCCTTTTGGGTTTGTAATCAAATTGAATACTACATTTGTTTTACCACAATTTGATGGACCGGTTACAAGACAACGCACCGTGTTTGGTAATAAAACACCATGTTTGCCAGTGTTTAATTCTGAATTGTCCACCGTGAGTTCATCAATATTATTAATAGGAAAACTATCCTTTTGCGGTATTATCTCCATCCTTTGTAAAGGTTCAACCTAAAATGATGCTCCATCATTATATAAGATCCTTTTTAGGTATCCAAGAATCTTCACTCTTATTAAATCCTAACCATCGCACTTTAACTTTATCTTTTTTCCGTTGTAACACCTTTTCAACGAGATATACATCACCTACTGTGGATTTTAACATTTCATGTCCATAAAACCCTCCTTCGAGCAATTGTCCTTTATTATCTTTTAAAATGTAAGTTTCCGGCACTGTAGGTTGTACCTTAAATACGGTAAAAACCTCATTTGTCCAATTTGGTAGATATCTTTTACTGAATACACCTTTGTATTTGCTTATTCGCACTTTATCACCAACGTTAAACGTTTTAGGCTTTAGTTTTTCAACTTTTGGTTTAGTATTCATTTTTATACGTTTTAATACGAGTTTTTCATTTTTACTAGTCACTTGGTTCGGTTTCATACCAATTGTTCTATGGAACTTGTTATTGTAATCTTTTATTAGTTTTGGTAACATATCAATCCATACGTGCGATCCTCTGTTTGAAAACATCTTGTACATCGCACCTTTTAAAGTTCGATTAAATCTTTCTATGATTGATGCTTTTACCTCTGAATTAGTCGAATAGTGGTTTATGCCGTATTTTTTCATTAAATTTGAAAATTCTTTATTAAAATATTCTTTACCATCATCGGTTTGTAAATGTTTTATGGTATTTTTGTCTCTCTGTATCGCAGTTTCCATGGCTTTTGTTACACTCTTGCCGGTTTTATCTTTTAGCGGTAAAGCATCTGCCATCTTTGTAAAACAATTGATAATAGTCAATATATATTTAAATCCTTTATTTTGTTTGCTATAAGGAATCATTTCGATTAAATCAGCTTGATATAGATCATTCATTCCTTTTATAACAGTATTTCTTCGGGGAAATTTTCTTCTAGCCGGTTTATGAAGCTCATTAACAATTTTTTGTTTTAAATCCATAATTTTATCCTTCCTCTTCGGTAGATGAAGTAAAAATATTTTTTTTATTCTATTATACCCTTATTTAACTGGGTCAAGGTCATTCAAATTGATGTAAAAAAATGGGGAACACGGCGTTGGGCTTGCCGTGTTCCCCATTTTTTTACGGAAGGAAAAGGAATTTAGGTCGTAGAGGGGTCGAAGAGGGACGAAGAATAGGTTAGTCGTTGATAGGATTAAGAGAGTAGTGGCCAAAAGGAAGAGTGTTAATTTTATCATTCATGATATGCCTTTTGTCATCATTTGCCGATAGTGCTTTTTTTACTTCTGTAACACTGTATAGTTTGTGTTTTTCACTTCTTATGGCGTTGAATTTTGCTGTTAAGGTGGTGTCGTTAAATAAACAGTTTTTGTAATGTTCAAAGTTTATATTTTTCTTTAAATAACCTGTCTTCACACCTTTTGCTTTCTTGGTGGTCGATGTTTCTTCTTGTTCTCCCTTATACACTTTGAAAGAATACAATTTTGACATTAGTGCAATAATTTCTTCCATGCTAGCTCCATTGCATTCGTCTTTAAATTTTCCAAGCACCTTTTTGTTTTCTTCATTGAAGTTTGGATGGTTTCTTGGGTAGTCGGAAAAATCAAAATCATTTTTGTGTATGAACGTTCGAAGATCTTCATACATATCTTGCGTCTTGATCCAATAAATTAGTGCGTCCGTATCCATGTAGGCTACTCCGATATTTTCTCGTCCATAATATTGTACCATTTTGTTGTAATGAAAATCATACATATGCGTTTTACTTATATCCAATATTGACATCCCTATGTACAACGGTCTATCCATAACAATCTTGGTTTTGTTCATGCTTACCGCTACTAAATTTTCATTAATTATCATAGTGGTTCCGAAATTTGGTTTTTGTACAAGTTTTTCTAATGCTCTTGGATCACTTACTAATTTTACAATTTTGTGTTTCCTCTTATTTTCTAAAGTTTTTCCAAAGATTGAGTTGTTCATCAGTTTATAAAAATCTTTTTCAAAAGCTGATGTGGCTGCTGCTCTCCTCACGGTGTTGGAGTCTATGTAGGGTTTCAAGTAACAAGATTGAGAAAATTGTAATACTCGGTGAATTTTTGTTATTTTCAGTCCTAACTCCAACGCTTGTTGTACAACCCAATAGTGCGCCACATAACGGTTTTTGTTGTTTAATGTCATCATTAATTTGGGCCATCTTCCTGTCGGTGATACTTCAGTTTTAGCCAACAGTGGCAAGTCGTAATGATGATCGTGTAGGTGTTCTGGATACTCGAAGTCGCAGTCGAAAATGTAGCCGGTCGGTCCATCTTGTGGGATCTGCATAATGTCCCCGATGCTGTCCGGTTCTACCCACTGGAAGTCGCCATACGGAAGGGGTTTGGACATCGCCCAACCGTATAAATTATTGGCATCAAAATATCCAAGAAAAATTGAATCTTTAGTCTCATCATAATTTGGTAGAAATTTATTGTTAGCTTTCACATGTCTTGTAACGGCCTGTGTTAATCCACCGCGTACACCTGATTCAATCATCAAAACCATATCGATGTCGTTTAGCAGTTCCAACTTGCACTCGGTAGATTTTAGCATGGCCTGCCATGCTAAGCCGGGGGATGTAAACGAATGAAGGGGGTCCAGTCCATAGGCGTCAAAGCAAGTGTTCCTAAATTGTTCCATAACATCACACAATAGTGTTACATCCAATTTTACATAAAAATCTGAATATTCACCAAGATTTTGCATACCTAATTCATTCCAGACGTTACACGCATGATTATAATCTTCAATTGAAATTTCCGTGTCTGTCAGTTTACTTTTGAAAGCTTCAATGGGTGGTAGTCTGGTTTCTTCAAATTTTTCAATTCCTGTAATATAGTCATAAGGAAACACTCCTTTTCTTAATGCTAAATCCAATTTGTCTGCAGGTACGATTTTCTTTGTTTCCTTTAAATCCTGTCGTCTTAAATTGTCAGTTAGTTTGGCAAGGCTTGATGGCATAAACCTATATGAGTCAACAAATCTTAATTTTATTTTGCCAATTTTCTTAGAAAAACTAATATAATGTTCTAAAGTTTGAGCTATCACATCAATCTTGCCTGTGTCTCTTCCCAATTCCGGTATTATAAAATGGGAATCATACCCGCTAAGGTTGTGCAACACAACTGGAATGAAATTTGGAAGTTTTAAATTTAAATTACATGCATTGCAAGCTGGTCCTCTGTAATATCCGGTCAGATGGTCATGATCGTGAACTTTATAATTGTCCACTGTAAATTCTTTATTACATATATAACAAGATGTAGCATTCAAAAATTGAATTTCCTCCTCTTCTTCAAGGGGTAACATAGGAACAATATTATTTTTATCATACAGTTGATCCACCTTACTAGCTATATCATACAACGTATCTACAAAATATTTAGCAGGATTTTCACCTCTGTACAATACCGGTGTTGTGGTTAGTCCGAAATTTTGCAAGTGTTGGTCAGATAGTGTAGACTTAACCAACAAACAAAAACTATTTGGTTTATGCATCTGGTACTTGGTTCTTCTAGTAATTTCACCGTCAGGGTTTTCCAGCGGTACAAGTGTAGACTCAAAGTCTGCATAAACAACAATTGGTATCCTATACTGGTGGTTAATATGATTAAACTGTACAACAGATCGGGTTGGTGGTGGTAAACTAATTTTACACTCGTAATTTTCATTGCATAGCCTTTGATGTTCCAACAACCACTGGGCACCACCTCTCCTTATATCCTTATTTACAAAACAAAAGCATCTTTTGCAAAAAGTTTTTTTACATTTCCTACGAGACAGCTGTTTGTTGACTAAAGCATCAAAACTTTTAATATATACATAGTGAGATATTTCACCTTTTGTAATCAACAATAAATCTGTATGGTTTCGAAGTTCTCTCTTTACAACCCGTAGTGGGTACACATTATTGCTATCATCAAGCCCAAAAATATTTACACTGACTCCGGGGTTTTGCTTCTCAAATTTACATACATCTTTAATATTTACAGGATAAACCATACCACAAAAATTATATCTATTTTGTACATTTTGATATTCAACACCGGGTCTACAAGTATTATTTACAACATATTTGGCTAGCATTGAATATTTAAAACATTCCGTGTCAAAATTTTTTACATTTATACACGCTTTGGTTTCTTGGATCTTTTTTGGTAGGGGGATGAAACTACTCCCCCTCATACCATACCCATGCTTTTGAATTCTTAAATCCATACCTTCCACTGATGTTAGCGTCCAGCCAGATCCCCTCCCTTCATGCTCTTGAAGCTTCGTCAATAACTCTTCCAAACACTCCACAATTATATCATCAATATTGGATGCAAAAGTTAAAGTACGGTTTTTAGTTACAAATCCTCTTGGTGATGTTTCTCCATTAGTGTTTGTGAACATAGCGTCTAATACCAGTCCAAATTTTAAAAAATTTAATCTTCTAAGCTCTTCCTTTAGTGTTTTACTCACTAAAAGTTTTGCACTGTCAATAAAATTTTGTAATTCCAATTGAACATTATTTATTGTAAAGTGTGTGACAACAGGTCCTTCCAATGCTATAGTGCGTAGTTGTGTTATGCCATTACCTTCAGATTCTGAATCCAAATCCATGTTTATGTCCGAGTCCGAGTCCGACGAGTCCGTGTCCGTGTCCATGTCCGCTGTAGGTCTCCTTCCAAGTCCTGATGTTCCGGCGCCTCCAAACTGAATGACGGTTGGCCTCCTCCTTTGCAGCAACTGCAGCTCGCTTTCCCAATCGTCCAGTCTTCTGTGATGTTCTGATAAAAATTTTTCAATAGAGTCCAAATAGTCTTCACTTACTTGCACATTGTCCTCTTCTTTATGCAATTCCAGATGGATTTGCAAAATATGTTCATCAGGGAAAAATTCCCCACAAATGTGGCAAAGAAGCATTTTTACCACAAGAGCGTTTAGATGTTTACTCCACAAAGGTTCATCCAATAATGAGAGGCTGGGTTATCCGACCTCCTTTTATAACGGGTGGTGGGGGGTGACCTTAGAAAAAACCCTTCTGCGCATGCGCAGAACAAAATGTTATAAATTCTTTATAAAATTTTTATTCAGGACTAATATATAGGTCAAGGCCACCTTTGTTATGGTAAAAAAGAGGGAACACTGGATAAGAGATGGTAGTAAGATCAACTTTCTAACAAATACTTTCAATAATGTATTAACAGGTGCAAAAGTTAAATATTTTTATTTTTTACATACCAACTTGTTCAAAATTAAAACTTTTAAATATATTTCTTTGAGCAAATGCTTTTGGCACACTTACCACACGCCAAAACTCAAAAAATGTACAGAATTAAGACTGATCTCGCGGGGAAATACTTATGTGACACCTAACATTGGTTATCTGACTCGAATAAGAATTGGTGATATATAACATATTGAAAAAAATTTTATGTTGTATAAATCACCAATACTATGCGAGTCGGACAACCAATGTGAGGTGGCTACATAGTATTTCCCCGAGAGATCAGCTTAATCCTGTACTTTATATGAGTGTTAGCGTGTAGGAAGTATGGCAAAAGCATTTGACCAAAAGAAAATATATTTAAAGTTTTAAGATTAAACAAACTAGCAAGTCTAAAAATAAAAATATTTCCTAACCATTGACAACCTGTTAACATATTGCAGTGTTAAAGTATTTGCTATAAAGTCAATCTTACCATCACCTCCGATCCAGCGTTCCCTCTTTCTTACCAAATGAGACTGAGGCTTGACTACCCGTATATATGACGTTTCCCCCACCACTAATGCTCTCCCCCACCACAATTAATTCACAAAAGTAGGTCAAGGTCATCGGACATTATTATTTTGAGCGGAGGATAGAGCATCTGCTGCTCTATCCCCCGCTCTATTTTTTTTTCTTTTTAACATTTTATATTTTTTTTGGGTTTTTAAATGCTAAATAATATTTTTTTTTACAAAGGTGAATATTCATCACTACTGTCCTCCTCGTCACTACAATCAAAAAATAATTTTCTGCTACACATAACAAGTCTTTTGCACAATGACATTTTATCCAATACTGCTCTTATTTGAGGAGTGATGTTTTCCTTATTGTCCTCTTCTTCGGATGATTCCAATGTTTCATCAGCATACAAATCAATGTCAAAGCTGTCACCATCAGTGTTTGCAAAATTATTTTCACCTGCTTCCATCTCTTCATCTTCGGATAATTCTTCTTCCATTACATCTTCTTCTTCTTCCTCTTCCTCCTGGTTAACTACTTCTATTGGAATTTCTGGCAAAATAAGTAAAATATTCTTGTGTGCTGCTACGGTGTTGTCCCTCGGAGGCATCGTGATTGAATATTCACCTTTGCTGTTCACAACCCTATTATATACACAAAAACTATCCCCACCACCAAGTTATCCGTTAACCAAAATATCATAGTCCAAGTCCAAGTCCAGCTCGTATAACAATAACTAATAAGTTTTTCATTTCTTAAAAAATATTGCCATTTTTGCATTTACTTTGTTATCAAATAAATACTTTACGAACTCAAAGTTTGTAGTTTTGTCAGTTAACTGATTGGAAATAAATTTTTGTACAATTTGTTGTGACCTCTCGTCCTGAGGTTCACATCTTACATTTTCTATTGTTCCTTTCCTGGTTGTATCTTCAATCAGCTCCACTATCTCCACCAGGTCCTCCTCCAACAGAACAAACTCCACACAATGGCTTACCATGATGATGCTGGCTGAAGTGCTCTGCAAAGAATAAATCCAACAGATGCTTTCCACTACGTATATATTAACTTACCCCCACCACTTTTCAAGGTAATACATTAAATACCATAAGTAAAATTTTGTTTTTACACCTAAAACCTAGGCGCTACCCCTGGCCAACGAAATAATAAACTTCTTTTTGGCTCAACCTGGTTTCTGCTATACGTATGCCAGTCGTGTAAATAAGCTGCACAAATATCACACCTTTCTTGCGGTATTTCATTTCTTTTTAGGTTAGAAATTCCAGTCATCACCATGTAGCCACCGCTTTCTACAAATTCTGTCATGTCCTCACACGCAAAAAAACCACAGTCTTTGCAAAACTTAAGATTTTCATTTCTAAAAACATACGCAAAATAATTGGTGTAACCATTTCTTTCAAAATCAAACTCCTTAATTAAAATTTTAATTTTTGGTGGTGCACCAGACTGATGCACCACATAACGGAACAATTCAGTTTCATCGGAAATTTTTTCCAAACACAATTGTTGAAGACTGGAAGGAGTCATCTCGAAGTGTGTGTCTCCTGGCTACGCTAAACTGAGACTGAGCAACCTCCTCAAAACCCAATGCTTGGTTAAAATTACCCCCACCACTTTTTTAGTGGGTCAAGGTCAAATAAAATTACCCTGTGAGCGGGGGATAGAGCACTAAGTGATATGTTATTCCAGTATCACAGAGTGCTCTATCCCCCGTTCTGTTTTTTCCACATACCAAACAGCTAATCCGTGTTCAAGTCCAATTCACACAAAATAAAAGATTTTATTACTTACATTCCTAAAATTTGTTCATTACCATCATCAACCTGCTCAGGACTTCGAATCACTAGATATTCAGAATTATTATTTTTATTTTGCAGTTGTCTTTCAAGAAATTTAATTTTTGATTCCAACAAGCAGATGTAATCAGAAGCGGCTGTCAGGGTGTCGAGCTTGCTGGAACGTTTGCTGATTTTAGGCACTAACAACTGCAAACGGAACATTGCCGCTCGCTCCTTGTAGTTACGCTTTTGATCCGCCAACCGTTTCATATATTTACTTTTTAAATTTCTGTCCAATTCACCCTTGACCAACTCACTCCTCAAAATACTAGTTTCTTCACCATCATTGGAAGGTCCAGGTTCTGGGGACACATTTCTGACCAACTCACTCCTCAAAATACTGTTTTCTTCACCATCATTAGAAGGTCCAGGTTCTGGGGACACCTGTTGTTCAGGTGAACAATAATTTTTATATTCCACCAGCATCGGAGCATATACATGCCCCGATGGTAAACGCTGCAATTCCAGGTCTCCAACAAACGGATTGATACTGCACATTACGTCTGACAAATTGAAACGTTCAAGGCAGAATGAGCTTAGTGAGTGGGTATAAGAGTTCAGTAATGGTGGGGGAACCCTGTTGTCACATGATCATTGACTGGTTTACCTTGAAGCTAAACATCAGTTTAATACAAAAAGGTTTTTTGCTATAACTTTTTCTTCACCATCCAGGACACTGGTTTGGGACGTGTCTGAATAATGTTTTTTTTTAAGAAAAAAAAAACATTATCCCCAGGTTAAGATATTATATAAATGAACTATTTTTTTTTTTTTTTTTTTTTTAATAGCTCATTTATATAATACCCCCCTCCCTTATTTCAAGAGGGTGAAGAAATAATTTGGAAAAACAAAATTTAATAAACTTTAATTTGGAAAAAGGAAATGTTTGGAAAACAAAATTTAGAAAATTAAACAAACAGTCTTACTGATTGCATTACTCCTGCAAACGCCACACAGTCCTCAGCTTGTTTAAAACTTTAACACGTATCAAGTACCCTCTGTTGGTCATAAATCTAGGAACAATGAATTTTTTAGCAACCCTTACATGAACGTTCTGGTCTTTATGCCTCATCAAAAACAGGTGAGGTTTCACACAAACGTGTGCTCGAAAGAAATATTTTTCACCAGCATAGAGTCTTTGATAACGTACCTTGGGAATCTGTGTGGTTTTCTTAGGGGCAATGTTAAGCGAACATGAATCAAGAGTGCTCCGATTGGATGCTGTTTTGCGGTCGAAGTGATAGCGGCACAACTCCTCGCCGCTCACAGCCCACCTGGTGCATTTTTGATTTACTTTCGCTCCAGTTATCCAAACATAATTACATTGGCGTTTCGGTGCCGCTGCCTTCTTTACTGTTTTTTTCAGACCAGAATTAATTTTACTTACTTTATTGTTTGTGGGTTGCTCCACTTGAAGGTCATTGGAAGTGGAAGGGAAAGAAGTTAAATTTAGTTCGGGTTTGGAAGGGCTATGGACGGGAGAGATAGGATCAAAGGTGGAAAAATAATTTTTGATAGGAGTAGATGGCTTGGAAGGTGACCTCCGTTCCTTCGGCTTCTCGAAGATTTCCTCGTCCGAGTCCAAATTGATGGTTACCAGGCCGGGATCCACACTACTTCCACTTGCCACGGTTGTGACTGTTGGTGTTGTCACAGTACACATAGCTGTCACCGTGGTCAAAATTGTGCGAAGCATAGTGCTGGCAGTGATGGTAGAGGAAGCGCCGGGTCTCAGGTCCACAATAATTTTTTGAGGCGAAGCAGTCGTGGTTGGCGGCAGTGGAATCTGCGAAACATCAAGAATCGGCATTGAAAGGGACGAGGCGGTAGGCATTGGAGCGGAGGTCACAGCAGGCGAAGTGGTCGGCATTGGAGCGGAGGTCACAGCAGGCGAGGCAGTTGGATAATTCTTGATGCGAACACCCATGGTCACGAGAGCGGTGTAGAGTCGGCTAGCAGGCTGCAAGTCTGAAAGCAGAATGAAGCAGCTCGCGACCCATTGGAATATTCCAGCACACTATGTGGTGGGGGCAAACAAGTCTGTTACGTAATACCCGGATCTACTTATGTAACCAAGTGGCCAAACGTGCCAATGGAAAAGTACCTGAGGCCTCCACCTCCCCCTCGGAGAGGGGGGGGGGGGGGGGGGGGGGCGCAGTTTTCGTCCGGAGCAAAAAATTTTTGGTCAAGGTCAAAATAAAAAAAAATTTCGGGGGGGGGGGGGGGGCGCAGTTTTCGTCCGGAGCAAAAAATTTTTGGTCAAGGTCAAAATCCAAAAAAAAAAAAATTTCGGGGGGGGGGGGGGGGGGGGGGCCCAGTTTTCGTCCGGAGCAAAAAATTTTTGGTCAAGGTCAAAATAAAAAAAAAATTTGGGGGGGGGGGGGGGGGGCAGTTTTCGTCCGGAGCAAAAAATTTTTGGTCAAGGTCAAAATCCAAAAAAAAAAATTTCGGGGGGGGGGGGGGGGGCGCAGTTTTCGTCCGGAGCAAAAAATTTTTGGTCAAGGTCAAAATCCAAAAAAAAAAATTTCGGGGGGGGGGGGGGGGGCTCACTTCCCGTCTGGAGTCGGGGGGGGGGGGGGGGGGGGTCACCTACCCCTAGGACTTTAACTCTTGGATGGCTGCTACCCTTACTTATGTGTGAATATCAAATAAAATATTTTACCACTGCCCAGACAACCAACACTTTAACGCATATCGCTCTAAGTCCTGCGAGCTCTCAGGACTTTGGCAAAAATCCGCCAAGTGTTGGCTGACTGTGACTACATGTGGAACAAAAATTATTTTATTTTTTTATTCACACACAAATATAGGTCAAGGTCATCCAAGAATTAAAAAGAAATTCCCCCGAGGCCTAAGACCGCCGGCGGTCAAAGGCCTCGGGGGAATCTCACAACTTAGGGGGAGGTGAAAAATAAAAAAATAATTTTACTTAATTTTGAGTTTCCATAAGGGAAACATGCTACAATAATTTTGGTTCCCCTAACGGGAATCATAAGGTCATGCTAATCATGACCTGGGCCCCATCTTAACCGATAAACTGACATAAAGCCTAACGTACCGGACAGTGTCAGGACCCGGTGCTTCGTGCTGAAGGATGCCAACCACCCGTATGTTTCCAGTGACGAGTGATGAGGCCCAGCAGCGCCCTTGGTCCGAAAACCTAAGGGTGGATCCCCAGGGGCCTACCCCCAGGCTCGTTAAGCACCATACTACTGTTGTTAAAAAATAATTATTGAGGCATGCTAAGCCTCCAAAAGAAATTATTTTACGGAGGCTTCTAAGCCTCAAACCTAACACTTTAACTGCCAATTTACAGAGGCTAATCCTCCAATATACGAATTTAGAAAATATTTTTTCTTAGGGACAACCTGTGGAAGATTAGTACAAAGAAATATTTTACAACACAAAACTTAAACATAGGGGGATTCATGTTACAAAAAATAAGAAATTTTTACTTAATTTTGAGTTTCCACAAGGGAAACATGCTAAATAATTTTGGTTCCCAATGGGAATCATAAGGTCATGCTAATCATGACCTGGGCCCCATCTTAACCAGTACACTGACATAAAGCCTAATGCAATGCACTGACATAAAGCCTAATGTACCGGTCAGTGTCAGGGCCGACACTTCGTGCTGAAGGATGCCAACCACCCGTATGTTGCCAGTGACGAGTGATGAGGTCCAGCAGCGCCGCTGGCACAAGGCCTAACGGTGGATCCCCAGGGGCCAACCCCCAGGCTCGTTAAGTGTCATACTATTGTTGGTAAAAAATAATTCTTGAGGCATGCTAAGCCTCGAAAAAAAATTTAATTTTACGGAGGCTTCAAAGCCTCAAACCTAACAGTATAACTATTTACATAGGCTAAGGAAGCCAAAAATTTATAAAAACTAATTTTAGGGACAACCTGTGGAAGATTAATACAAAGAATTATTTTTCTAAACACAAGACTTAGACTAACACCAACCTGTGGAAATATTAGCACACACAAATATTTTTCACTGCACAACACTTTCACTAAATCACAACCAACACCGAGCACCAAGCAGCAAGCACAAAATAAAATTATTTCCTAACACTACACATGCCATGCCTTAGACTAGAAAAGAATTCCCAATATAATGCGGCGCCAACATTACATTGCGAATCCTGTAGGGCAGAGCTTCAACCACTCAGCTGAAGTGTTTGAAAGCAACTGCGAGGAAGCTAAGCCTCAGAGAACCGAAGCTGAGCCGGTCAGGAGTGGGGGAACCGGACCTGGTTACGTAAACAGGCAGACCTCGACACGTACTTGTTTGCGGCATTGGACAATCTCCAAGAGCCACACCTGAATACATTACTAACCGGATCTCATTATGCAACACGTATCAAGGTATGGCAACGCCTCGGGCTATGCCACCTCCTCCTCCCCCGGGGGGGGGGGGGGGGCGCACTTTTCGTCCGGAGCCGAGGGGGGGGGGGGGGGGTCTTGGGACTTAGAATATTTTTCGGTCCAAGACAGTTGCAGTATAGAATAATATTTCATTTCATTTTATTTTGTCTCTCTCAGCTCAGCCTACAGTCAGTGTTGGTTGGGAACAAATTTAATTTTGTCTCCGGTATCGCTTGCGGATTACATAACACTTATATAACCAACCCATGTCTGCCATCTTGCCTCTAAAAACAAGTCAGTTACTCGGCAGCCTTCTCCCACGACGCATGGTATACGCTGCGCCTTAACGCTACCAGACTTTCTGTGAGTAAAATTTCAATTTTTACATCATTCCCTCTTATTATATGACTTGGCAAAAATATATCGCTGCCTGTTTGCTACAAAATTAATTTTTATTTAGCTCTACAAGCCTCCTAATATTTTCGCAGATGTGTTTAAATATTTAACCTCATGATTAAATTTTGTTCCACACTGGTGGATTTTGAACTTAGCTGCAAAATTGAACCATGCACATCTTGTACAATAATTTTTTTCATTTAGCTCTACCTCTTTATTAACCTAACAATAAGTATTTTCTCGGACTTAAATTTTATACTAGTCTCGCTGTTATTTTTTCTACACAGTACGTGTTAATACTTGGACAGTTCGCAACAAACTGTTTCTAAACATAGCAACACCAGACCGCATTACCCCCACCACTACAGCCCTGTTCCCCCACTACTTCCAGCTTAGGTGCTACAATTGACTGAGTTTTTCAGTTTTATACTAACCTTACTGTGAGACACAGCTATGGCTGAAACTTTGCGAGAAAAATTATTAAGAGTAAAATTTTTGCTGGCAAAGCAAAATAATTCTGTTAGGGTGTCCAAGACTTCCACTTTGACAAAAATGAAACGCTGCCTTAGGAATAATCCAAAATTTTACTCAAGGGACACCAAGATCACTATGGATGATAAAATGTTTCAAAAACTTTTAGACGAGCTAACTTTTGCCAGTAAAATAACGCTGGTGACTCCAATTCCAGACTAAGTGTCAAGGTCACTTAGAAATTAATAAAAAACTTTTATTCTCTTAACAAATATTTCCACTCCAAGTAACGGAGGTCCAGCAAAAGAACAAACTCGGATGAGTTGTTGGAAAAAAATAATTTTTTTTATTTTTTCGCATCTGACCACTTTACCCCCACCACGCGGCCTGGTACCCGGACGGCGCGGTGCTGTCCGGTCAGTCGGCGTCCGGCTCCCGCGCGGTGATGACACCACCACCGTCGGCTGTTCGCAATTTTGTTTCCAGTTGGGCTTCGGGTTTCTCCAGTGGGTAAGTGGAAATAAAAAATTATTTATTTTTTTAGTTTTAAGAGTGGGGTTGCTGGGGTTCAGGTCAATGACCTCTGAGGAATGCCTTACGTCACATTTGGTAGGTTTTTCGGTCTGGTCGCTGGGAAAATAAATTTTTCTTTGCACTTTTGTGGTTTCTCGTGGATTTTCACTCCACAGCCGAATACTAGGAACCACAAGAGTGCAAAGAAAAATTTTTTTGTCTTTCCGCGTGACCTTGACCTTAATTACGTCAATGACGTCATTATGGTGACGTCAGCGGTAATGACGTCGTCATGACGTCATTTCTATTACGTCATACCTATGACGTCATAGAAATGACGTCATCAATGACGTCACCGATGACGTCATTCGTGACGTCAGTGACCTTGGTGACGTCAGCATTCCTCAGGGGTCATTGACCTGAGCCAGCAGCCCCACTTTTACACTACTGATATAAAATACACGTATATAATGAACTATCAGCAACAGCGGTTATGATGGATTTTGAGTAATTACGTTATATGTTATGCAGTCAACTGAAACTTGTCGTCATCTGACAAATTTATACAGGGAAGGACACAGGCTCAAACAGGGAATATGCCTTCCATTCCACTATGATCAACCCAGACCAAGAAAAAAATCATCACTTGAATCAAAACTCCCCCGTTTTCCAAGGCACATATGAAAAAGTCAGTAAAATTCGCCTTAAATGCTTTACCAATATAAAAATTAAAAACAGCCAACACAGCACCTCAACACATACAGTAACAATTCTTAGTCACAATCCTATCACTAGTTTTTTCCGAGCTTTGAAGAGCTATGCTATATCCTGCTATTTACTTCCACATCCGCTTCAATATCGCTACCACCGCTGTTTATCCCGCAGGACCGCAGGACGTCCGTCGCAAGTGTTGTAACGTGCGCACGGCTGATCAGTAACCAACGCCACGCCTCCCGGGAGGAAAGTGAATCCTTGACCCTGTCTGCGGGACATCCTCTTTCACTATCGCATGATGTCTCCACAGGATCGGCCTACTTGTCTTCGCTCCTGCTCTCCAATTGTTCTTTCACTTTCCTTATTAGACGGTTGCATTAATGAACGTGGCGTCGTCAAATGATAGACCCAGTCCTGCCCTGATGAGGGACATCGGCCGGTCGTTTGGTCCACGGACTAGGGAAACCCCCCGTCACCTGAGAGACCCGGTCCTGCTGTCGTCCTACGAGTAGGAGAAATAAATTAAAATCAACGTGGTTAAACTACGTAAAGAATGGTCAATAAATGCTAATATAGCGTAGTGTTTTGATTGCCGCCATTTTACCCCCACCGTCCTCTACCATTTATTAAACACACACACTTTCCCCTCATTTCCTTGGTTCTTTGAGGGTCATGAAAAATTTATTATTTCCTAAAGGACAGTGGCCGTAGTCCCTTAGAGTGAGGACAAATAAAACAGTCATCATCTTGATGGACCATACAGCAATGAGGGTCATTGATCTAGGACTCCCCCATCCTACAATTATGGGGCATTGATAGTATATCAGTAACCCATAGTGATAAACACTTATGATAGACAGTGGACGGTTAGCTCCTCTCTTGACCTCTGACACCCTGGGATAAGTGACAACGGACAAATTGATAGTTTTTTAGGTCAAAGATGATATAACAATATCATACCTAGGCAACCCTTTTTGAACTTGTTTTACTTTATTTATAGACACAGTATATGGATATTCATAGTGTTTATACAAAATTTACAACCTCTGACTCACCACAAAAATACTCGAAATGAGAAAAAATTATCTTGAATATAAAGTATTTGTATAGGTGAATTTAATTTAATGCCTTTGTCACACTTCATTGATGTCAATATTCTTAAAACAATGTTTATACAACCTATTCAAAGCAATATTCATGGAATTGTTTGTCCACTCGAGTAAATATTTAAATATAATATTTAATAACTTTAACGCTCAAGGACAGACCGCCAAATTGCGGAAAATCCGAGAGCGGCCCCCGAAAGTAGGCGACGGCGCCACGCCCGTAACCGACACCGTGTCATCAACAAGTTTCGGCCCGGCGCTGCGCCCTCCATTACCAATCGGAATGTTTCTCGGTTTTGCCATTTCCTGATAGATAACGGACTCGAATCGCCGAACGGGAGTGTATAGATGCCGTTTAAAAACTGTTGAATTCTTTGGCTTCTTTAGCAACCCTTGGTTTTAAATTGAGATTTTAGAATTTTCTCACTACAGCGGTTAAATACATCAACATCATTAATTTGAAACTTATTTTGTAATATTGTTTTATACAATGACAAAAATATAAAATAATAACTATGTTCATGGCACCAAACAAAACAAAAGAAAATAACTGGTGAAGCCTATGGGTTAGTGTATTTGTAAAAAGGTAGCAAAAATAAAATCACTGAATTATAAAACAAAATCTGATTATAATCTGGTGTGTGTACAGTTTGAAAATTACTCTAGGGTAAAAGTAATAGGCTTAAGTAATAATATTGTTTAATTGGTTCTTGAATTTCTCATCGTACGCAATAATATAAAAAAATATGTGCATCCGTTTTAATTGATATATTTTTATTTAAGAGGGGGTTAAAGGGCCCTTCTCAGAAAGTCATGCAGTTCTTCACCTGCTCCCTTTTTGCGCCTTTATTTTAAGTCTGATAAAGCTAAGGGAGGTTTTAAATAAAAGATAAATACGTGGGCTATTTGAGACACCTTTCGCTTGTTTTGTATTTTGAATCCATATTGAGCTGTAATGGTTCAAAGTTGATCAAAATTGGATGGAATTTAGACTATCGTAGCTTTAAATGGATCAACAATATAAAAACATCAAAAGCGAATCAAATAGCCCGTCATTATCTTTAATTTAAAACCCCTCCCACATTTACCGGACTTAAATAAAGGTGCAAAATGGGAGCAGGCGAAGCACTGCACGACTAATTTTTGATCCGCAAGTCCCCGATACTGACAGCCTCTAACGGCAGCCGCTGAGACTTCTGGGCGCGCAGGCTATCAACGTAGCAAATGAATACGGTAGCATGCATTAATTAATTAAAAGGCCTACTTTCGGCGGCCAAATCTCCCCCTCAACACCATCTACCTGAGTCTTGGATCCCACACACACGTGCTGAATTGCAGCAGCGTTTCTTTAGCCACAGTGTTTTATATCAAATATGGACATTGTTTCTTGCCCTCAGTATGGTTGTGACCAATTGTTATGGTCATAATGATTGTGACCAATGCGAAACGTATTCAAGTAGTTTCCACAACGGTTATTTGACTTCGTAGGCAAAATAATCGCTCTGTTCTATAGCCCCTCTTAAAATATGTTTATTGTAGTTTTATGGAGATAAGAATCATCGAGCCAAAACATTGGGGGTTGAATTTGTCACAATAAAAAATAATAATCACAATACAAGAATAAAAACTGTAAAAGGGAACCTCTCCCTTAGGCTGAGGAGTCTCAATCATCGAGATGATTGTTTTATACTTTGGTAATCGTCATAAAGTTTATTCAGGGTTTAACTACGAATCTTGGAGTTTGAATTCAGTAATTTTTGTTGGCATTGTCTCTGAATACATCCCTTTCCCCCTTTGATTCCTTAAAATTCAAGTCAACTATATTAAATTGCAAACTTGTTTATAGTTTAGTACACGTAAGTCTTTCACAATGTTTTTAAACTTCTTTTTTTAATTGCAAATCACTCTTGTGGTTTACATTATAATATCTTGTGGGGTATGTTGAAAAAAATTAACTTATCTGAAATTAACTTGAAAAAAATTATAAAAATTAACTTGATCTGAGTGGGTGCTGAGTTGGGAAAAGTTTCTGCTGTGGTTGAGTTTCAGAATCAAATAGCTTCTGGCCATTTGTATATAGATATTGGAACTGTACATGAATAAACCGGCGAATACTTTGTGAATTCTTTTCAAATGCATTTATGCATGCCCCAAATAAATATTTGGTAGCACCGTGGTACACACTTATCCCAATTCCCATCCTTATTCCCCAGTATATCATGGTCCCCAATATTCCCCCGGGCTGGAATGTGTGGGGCGGGTATGTAGTGGGCCCCTTATTGCCCTGTACAATTACCAAGCGCTTTCTCGACCCGTGCACGCACGGCCTAGCCTAATAGGTCCTTGGAGCGACTCAAAACTTGGTTAACATAACTGTAGACCCAGACACACATGGCTGTGTCAAAAAACAGTCACACTACAGCTGCTCCGATCGACGACATCAACATAGTACTTCGGGGCCTTCTAGTAGATTCATGAAACAAATTATTTTATTTACATAAAATACTAGTTTAGTGTTATTACTGATTTTATTCAAACCGTTGTTGTTTTAAATGTCAGTACCGGATTCACCGAGAATTGTTCGTTGGTTTAAATTCACCAAACACGCTAAGAAGTTTACGCCAACAATACATTTTACAATTAATTAATTAAGTATTTAATTTTAACATTTACCGAAACTTTATACTGAAACTGCAAGCTTTAATTTTGATAATCGCCATTACAATCCCTCTTTATAATTTGTAGCGGGGATAGAGCGTTTCATGATGTTCTTTTCAATTAAATACAGTATGACAATAGAAATTTTAATTATTTATTTTTTATTCAATTCACAAAGTTATATGTTGAAAGAGTCACATAATAAGTTTTTAATGTACTGCATAAATTCTATTTCCACCCCACAAATAGAAAAATAAAAAATGAAAATAAGGCATGGTTCCTATAGTTTAGTTGAAGATAATCATTTAAAGTAATTATACAAAGAAAAATCCCGGTTGCATTAGTGACGTCGAACGGTTTCCACGATGATGATTACTTCATTCATGATCACTCCACGATGATCCACGTCCAAGATGATGTTCGTCATGGTCACATTATTAGCCAATGTAACGCAGGCCCCCGGTTTGCATGTGCCGCTATGGGTCCGAAAGATATTTGCCCCCTCATTTACCCCCCTCGATAGGATAACAAAATAAAAATACCCTAATGTCATATGCATTTGACGATTTGTCACTCATTCCAAACGTAACAATTAAAGAACTATATAGGTTTCTTGTGTTCACTTTTGATCGTTAATAAGAGTAACAGCATTGCAAATTTGTAAAGTAAAAAATGTAAACCACTGCCACTTAGTTTCTTACTAATTTCACAAAAAGTTTTTGTGATTATATGATTCGTACAATTAATGATAAACATTTAGGCCGAATTCTTTTATATATTCAATCATATATTCAAAATATTTAAGTGATATGATTTAAATATTTATATGATTTTATATATTCAATCATATATAAATAGTTAGCAAAAACACATCAATGAACTTATTCACAAGTCGAATGCTGTGAGACATATATCTCACTCGATTGGACAAAACGAACTGACAGACAAGAAAGACAATGTCGCCAACCATCAAGGAACAACAACACACAGGCAGTGGAAGTAGTGAGTAGCTAGCAGTCATGAGTGAGAACCGAGAGTGGGGTGTGTCCCATTGGCGCGTGATTTAAAATATTTTCTTTTGCTTGCGCCCCAAACAAACATAAATCTCTTGTGCCCCTGGGCCCGTTTACAAAATCTGTCCTGATGTAACCAGAATTTCTTTCGCATCCTGCGATATTTTTGGCATGTTTGTTGTTTTATTTAATGCTAGGAAAATTCAGCTTTCTCTGAAACTTGCTCTGCGTAATGAGAGAGAAAAATAATAAGCAAGTTTCATTTATGAAACGTTTCGTTTAATACAGTAGTTATTGATAACTATCTGATAATCATCACACTCGGCGGGTTGAAAGTGAAAAGAGGAAGTTTGGTAACATGTCCCACATCGAGTGTAAGAGTCATTACGTTTCCTGCTGCTGGTGGTCCCTCATATCTTCTTCCTTGCCTCCAAACTCCTATTGCCGTATTAACATAATAATATGATCTTATATTTACGTAACTTTGGCAAACGTAATAATGGCATAGCAATTTTACAGTTTTATATTGGCCGTTTCAACTTATTGACCAATTTTTTACATTTTTAAAATTGTAAAAATGTAATACTTTTTATTACATGTTTAATGTTTTCTTCGTTCAAACACTAAGCCAACTGTTGGGTATTATGGGTCAGACGTATTCTTACAGTCTTAACGTGTCTTCCTTTAAATAGACATGGATAAGTGCATGTGTGTTTTTGGTCAATAATTTGTTATTGCTTTTAATGAAAGTGTTTCAAATGCCCTTCGTACGTTAAAAGTCAAATTTTAATGAATAGACCATAGAAACGGAGTCAATTTTTAAATACACTACTTGAAAGGGAAACTTTGTTTTTCTCTAGCTAAAAACAAATTGGATTTTGGTGTTGGAACGTAAGTAAACAGAAGAGAATAGTGTTTCCGTTGTATGGTAGACAATCCAATAGAGTTTGTTATTAGACCTACTATTTTACTCATTGTTTAAGCTTTGAGATAAATTATCCTAGCATCGGAATGTTTCGTCCACGGAGAGTAGAATAGTCTAAGTAATGCTGTATGAGATAAATTTATGAAAATTCTTCACTGATGGAAATTACAATGCTAGGAAAATTCAGCTTTCTCTGAAACTTGCTCTGCGTAATGAGAGAGAAAAATAATAAGCGAGAGTGGCTAAAATTTTATTTCCATAACAGTTTGCCCATTGTCAGAGCCCAAGAGTTAGATCCAATTGAGTCAGTAAGTAGTTCATCATATGGCTAGATGCATGCGACTACATAGTCCATAGCCTGAAGCTGTCGAAGCGTTCTGTTGGGAACTAATTAATTGAATAGACTAGTAATTTGTCAAACCCCGTATTAAAATGTAAAGTAACCCAGCTGCATGCATTATTCATAATGGAAATTAATGTTCATTGAAGGTACCAGTGCCGCATATGATCTATAGCCGCATGACACACTCCGCCTCTATTAAACCATTGGAACGTGTTAAGTGCGACCTCTTGAGTCTGAAGAGGGTTGTAAAACAAATACCGGAGGTAAAAATAATAATAACGACCAAATGATGAATGAAGTTTTTAACATCACAACATATAGTAGAAAAGTCTTTAGAAAATAAAGTAGGTTGTAATCTTTTATGTCGTCAATCCCTCCATATAAATTATATTAGATTATTATGTATGTTTAGTCTCAAGTAATCAATACATGTGAAAAATATAAATAAATGAATCTTTAAGTCTGGTTGGTCAACTTGATTCCATTGTTTAAACTGTTGGGACCTAGCTTCCAAAAATGTGGGATTAAAAATAATATAGAGTTCATTAGAACTTGTAATAATTCAGAATATTAATGACTATACATTATACATGTCTCATGACTTATACATGTCTGAATCTTGCACGTTTATACATTATGTGGTTATAGGAAAATCAGATTAAAGACCGAAATGTCAAGCAATATTCGAGATATTACTAGCTAGTGCAGTACCTTTTATTATTTTAAATTTATTATTTATGGAATTAACAAAGGCTGAAGTACAAGTTAGGATGGATGTCAAGTACTAAATAAAAGAACAAAATTAATATACGTCTTATAAGAATACATGCATTAGAGTAATACTCGTAGAATTCCTTTTTCTAAAAATGATTCATGTTTGACAATGAAAATGAAAGGAAGTGCACGTCGGTATATGGCGATAAAACTGTGCGCAAACTTCTATTAAAGTGATGGAGTTTGGTTTTATAACCAATTAAAGATATAATATCTTTTTGAAAGTAGCTAGTGTAAATGTAAAGTTGAGAGTAGATTAATACCGATCACCACATTAAATTAATTCCATTTCAATTGTATCCATCCACATTTGTACAAAATCATGACCTTGCCAAGTTTTGCAGAAACTTGTTGGGTTGTATCCTAATTTAATTACATTGAATCACATTTTCTGGTTAGTTTACTCTATTTTGTAAATAAAATAATCATTATTTTGAAATATTGCACATTATATATACCGTAGAGTCATGAAGTGTAAGCTACTTGGAAAAGACAAGCGTTTTAACAAACAATAAAATAAACGCTCTAAGGTCTATAAGATCTGTGGGGGACCTGCAAGAATTTATGTAGAATACACTCTCATGAATCACTAATTTTAATAATGCTATTAATAAACAATAGAACTCTATATACATAGAGTTATATGATTTTAACTCAAGCCCACTGTAATATTTCCCCATCAGTTCCAGCTCAATACCTCTACTAGTTCAATCCCATTAATCTCTCCCGCCAATCTATATTTGCAGTCGTCCGGAACGGATGGTCAGCGGTCTGTCGACCTTGAGGTTAGAAAGTAACATCGGCGGTGATCTGCAGTCCGCACATCACATGATCACGACACCGACACGAGTCACGAGGTCGACATGAGCACCAGCTGGGGTCAAGGTCCTCCGATGACCCACAACAGCTGATTGCTCTCAGGAAACGGAAGCGAGTGATGTATGTAACAGCCACCTGTTACACCACTTGGACTAGGTCAGTTCCGCCCACTCAACCGCAACCGGGGGTTCCATGCGAATTACAATTGGAGGGTTAAACTACCTGCAGACCTCTTATAATCCTATACTATAATACGAGCACTGTCTAAAGCGATGTATGTTCCACGATCTAGATATCTAGCTGGTAGATTTTGTTTAAAGTTTGCATTAAAGAGTGGTTTGACCCCAAAAATAAGTTTAGAATCAGCCTCAACCCCTCAAAAAATCAAATTTAGTCTAAAAATTAAGTTTAAAAATTGTAATTTTTAACATCGGCCTTTTGGGTTGCTATTTTGGTATCGAAATAAATAATAACGAAAGGTATACAGAATTAAGGCACATTATCAATTTTTAAGCTCAATCTATTCGAAACAGCTATTAACTGTGAAAAGGTATAGTACACTGAAAATTTCTCGGCTTTATTACGATGTCACTATTAACTGAGTTCACCAAACTGAATTAAAACCAACGAGCAAGGGTCAGTTAACCTGGTACTGTACTTCATAAATCATTACAGTTAAGAACTAATTTTACATAATACTTACGAATTCATACACAGATTCTACCAATCGACTTTAAGATATGTGTTTCCCTGGATATAAAAATAGGGTTTCTATGATAAGGTTGCTACGTATATCAATAAATGTTAATGTTTCTTTTTTCGGATATGGTATTTAGAGGTGTTAAACCCAATTAATATTTCTATTTTTTATTGATGGGCAACACTTAGCATTGAAGTATCCATGAAATGACGTCGTGGAGCCTTTGTCAGCCAAAACAAGGTGCTGCACTTTTAAGGAAAACATGTAGAACGTAAATTAACTGAAAATGACACCAAGGCGCCGATTATTGTATTTACTCATTTACGTACAATGTAACCATGCATGTGTCGAACGGCCAACGTTACTCCAATGTTGCCCATCATAACAAGAGGAAGGTAAACAATATAATACCATTCAGTGTATCCTTCTTATACTTATACTTTTTATTACTTAACTCAGATTTTAAGAAGAAGATATTAAATAGTTCATAATGAGGAATAGGTTGATGTTTCCTCTGCCATGATATAGGCAACGGTTACTGTAGTATGTTTTTCATGATTTTACAGTGTATAGTATACCAATAGAAGCCAATTTTTCTCACTATTAAGTAGAGCATGGTATATTGAATGTCCCGTAATTTTCTAATTTCTAACGAAATTTCTCTTTCCCTACCTAATTGTTCGTATGTACTTAAATACAATGCATATTAAAACATAGAACCCGTTCTGTCTATATAGGCTTATATGAAATCTTTTATAAAAACAAGATTTATGATACTGTACAGTTTATTGGAAAATGTACTACTTAAGAGTCATCTTCACCCCTGGGCCAGTAGCCCATTGTTGCGCAGTCGGCAATGTTAATCATACGGCTTTTATGCTAAAACATGGTATTGTATTCCCCTGTTTCGGACGCCGTTTTTCAACCGATTTTCTTGAAACTTGGTAAGTGTTTAGTTGAATAGTTATATTAGGTTTTTCATACCTCGAAATTTTGAAAGTTTTACTACATTTTTAAATATTACTAAGGAAAATCGAGTTACTTTGCGACGTCACAGAAAGTAATATTTGTTAAATTTTCAAAATTTCGAGGTATGAGAAACCTAATATACCTATTCAACTAAACACTTACCAAGTTTCAAGAAAATCTGTTGGAAAACGGCGTCCGAAACAGGGGATTACAAGACCATGTTTTAGCATAAAAGCCGTATGATTAACATTGCTGACTGCGCAACAATGGGCTACTGGCCCAGGGGTGAAGATGACTCTTAAAGAATACCTTATGACCTTATGACCTGATGACTCTTAAAGTACAATATATACAATCACCCAATGAACAATAATGCGAGGGAAGTTATGGAGGCCCCGGTATATTTAGTTCACAAAAAATATAACTGTTTTGGTCCGATAACAACCTTGTTTTAAAGTGTTTTCTTATCTTAAACTCTTACGAAAAAACTTTAGTGTTATTTCTTAAGTAATTTAAACATTTAGTACAGTCTATGTAAATAATATAAAAGAAAATATGAGTAAATTCAGAATTGGACTCGAATTGTGGTGTAATGGTGTGGTTCGTTTTGTAACTTCTTCTAAAAAAAAAAATACTTGAAAATCATTATTTCTTTTTTAAAAAAAGACAGAAGATATGGCTAATGGATATAGACGGTATGGAGGATATATGGTTCACTTTTAACTAAAAATATAAAGGGAATGCACTGGGTAGAAAATTTTATATTTAAATAATTTTATGTTAGAACTTATAAAAAAGTGGGTACGTTTATACATTTTCTGTGACAGTCTCCTTTAGTTAGGAACGTCGTCACATGACTAGATCCCCATTCACACAATTAATTGTATGTCGAAGCCTATTTACCGATGTGGTGCAAACACAAGCTGCCTACACCAATCAGCTTCCTGCTCAAGATCTACTTTCAAAGGCATAAAATAAGTTGGAGTGAGTCAGGTTCGCGGACGGGTACGCCCACAGTGCGCTTCTGACCCACATTTTCTTGCCAGAAATACTGATTGCGCGAGAAATGCATTCCGGGCCGACGGATGGGACGGCCGAGTCATGACCTCCTCGACCTTGGCTCGCATCTGCCGCACATTCCTGATAGCTATGGATGTGGATGTCCCCGCTCATTACCCATTTGACGCCACACTCCTTCTACAGCCCGGGGATCAGGTGGAATGAACCCTCCTCTTTTTTAGAAACTGCCGGGTCGAGAGTTGAAGAGAAAGCTACACTGCTCAGAATCAGAATACGTATTTTTATCTGTCGGTGTCAAAGATCGCTTAGGGATTGGGAACGGATTAGTAAGCTAGTTGCGAGCATTTAGTTCCGGGATCTTAACAATTAATTGGATCCTAAAAGAAGAATCTATGTTATAGAGAACACCATCTGGTAGAGGGCTTTTGAATAAGAGACAAAAGAAATCCAGGAAACGAATGAGGTATATTCGAAAATCAAATTTATGTTATCCATTCAAACTTTTTAATAAATAAAAGTAGATACCATGGATATGATTCGGGCACCTGAAAAACTATGTGCTCAATTCAGATATTTCAAGACGATGTGACAAACCTGCAGTTTTCTGTTCTCTGGTTATTTGTGGGATTGGCAGGGTCCATTTAGATAATGCTCTTAAATTGTTATATCGAATTAACAGATTAGACCAATACGTTAAATTGCTAATCATGATTGTTTAATAATTTTAAAATTAGCTAAAAATATATAGCCTTTTAATAAGAATTTTGATTTTAATTTTACAATCTAAATATATGTTCGCCCTTGAACTGGGTGTCATGGGATGACCTATATTGTTACATACACAAATGTTTTTTATTTTTAGTAACACGGTTTCAAGAGAACTGAAATAAACAGATTTTCACTATTTTGAAAATGGGAAGAAACTGCTGTCTACTTCAAATTGTTACAAAACATGACAAAACATATTTTTAAAATCTAAACATACATTTTACATAAATACATTTTAATACGTAGATAAATCTTCAGTAGACTTTAATATGATCCTCATGTTCAGAAAACTTACTCATTAGCTATATTGGAATATAAACCCCCAACCAATCACGCATTGAGCCCCAGGCGCGCGGTGCTCTGCTTCTGATACCGATCGTCACGTGATTGCCACATCATTAGTCCTTGTTTGCCGTCCAAGAGCCTCTCAATCACGTGTAAGTAGCGGCAATGCCTCCGTGATTATCAGCCCGGAAGACTTATAATTGCTGATGAATCGTCCGGATCGCTGATACTCCTGGGAACTGTGCCTCAGTCTGATGGACTGATGGGCTCTCACGGCAATCAGTCCACAATCAGACAATCAGAACGCGTTTTAGGCAGTCACATTACATTCACACATCAACTCTAACGTCCCGTTTTCTCGGCCCCCCACAAAACGTTTCGCATAATTATCTAAAAATATAACAGTCTTTGTTCCGACAACAAAGGCCCTAATGTCCAATGCTGATGGTGTTGATGTTTTACACTAGTTTGGTTTTTAGATTGTGTAGATTCAAATTTGAGATTCCACAACTAATTTTAACTTCCCACTAAATTAGACTCCCCACAAGAAAACTGAGAAATAGTTTCTTTCTTGGTGAGAGTAGGAAATAAAATTAAAACTAAACACTTAGAAAATTTAATTATAGTACAGCATAGAACAATTTTCTCACGAATAACTGAATAACTAAATGCAGGTGGGAAATTAATCGTCTTTGACTTACAAGACGATCAGAAATATAGGAAACTATACTATACATTCAGAGGTCAATCTTTCCTATGGTATTTAACTCATAGGTATTCATTTACAAAATAAGGATGGACAATCTTAAAATGAGACCAAATTATTTCTTAGTGACTCCTGAATAAGTCACCTAAAGAAGGAATTTTATACAATTTTTATCAATAGTTAGTTATTATGATTGAAGAACCATTTGTTTTTAACAATCAATCGTACATTCATTGGTAATATGTCACCAATGTTATAAAATAATGTTCAACGCCATTCTCTAAATATGTTTACACTGAGAAAAATCACTTTCATCCTAATATGTAAACCAGTTAAAAGTAAATCTAATGAGACAGATTTTGTGTGCTGTCACAATTTAATGAGCGATTCAGATGTGATTATCAGAAACTAAAACTAACATTATCTTTTGCAGACACTGACACTTTTTGTATCAGACATAAGCCTTTTAGCTATTGGCTTGTGTCTAGAAGTCATATTAGTTGCGTTCTCCGAACGTATAACTTTGACTGCAGCAAAAATACGGCTTATATCTGAATGTATGACGTCACAGCCTTGGGTGCACTAAGTTGGTTCTAGATATAAGCTTTGTCTATAGCCCCCATTAAACGTGTACTTCCGATACTAAATATCTGTGTAAACGTATAACTGATGAAATCATACTTTATATCTATTTCAGTAATATTATAACCTTCAATGTCAAAATAATTATCTGCCACATTTAAACAAGTATCTGAAATTTACAAATTAAATGGTTGTAGTAAAAAATACTTTTTAACTGAGGAAGACATAACACAGGATACGAATTAAACATAAGACATATCACACAATAGACATAACACTATCTTTGCGTTTAGCAATACTTCTTTAGCCTTATAAAAGCATATTATATTATTGATAGCTAATAAAGAACAAAAGGTTAACTTATTTTAAATACATTGACTAAACCACAAGAAATAAAAACTTTAAAAATCATTACTGATAGTGTTTTTATAACAGGTTTTTCGAGCATATTCAAATAAATTATACACGTCACACATCAAGTTATTGATGTGGCTGTTTTATTGGACCAACCATTGTTTACATTAAGCCAAATATTATAAGTTTAATTTAATTTACTACGCAAATATAAAACTACTATTTACTATTTAATATAAAATACGCAATATCTCTTTGGGACAACTTAAAGCTACTAAAGAATTGCATATATAGTTAATTGTTCGTGATTTATTTATTATTATCATCTTACTAATTTTTAATATTTGTGGTATTATTGAACTTGTGGGCGTGATAATTTAAATACAATTAAGGTACACGACGACGCATAAGATTTTCAAGTTTAAAAAATTATATAGCGAATTAATATAGGCTAATACATTTGCAACAACACGTGTGCCGTTAACGTTTTCCTGGAATAAATATAGTTATAGTGCCTTTTCTTCCCATCCTTTTAATTTGTTGTTAAATATTAATAATTAGCTGGATATAATTTATTAGGTATCAACAAGGGTAACACGAAATATCTCATGCCACAACTCACTTTGTTACTAATTTGCATACAGTTGTATTTATCTTTTATATATACATCTTCAAAATGTAACTGGTATTTCTGTAACAGTTAGGTGGTGAAAGTAAGTAACAAGCATACGGTATGTGTGCAGCAAACACTGTGAACTCTATAAGTTAGTTATAGTTATATCTTAACTTGATTTTAATGATTTGTAATGGATATCTTATGTCGGATACAGACAGAGTTATATTTGAACTAAAGAGTCCTTCTGGCGGGAAGCACTACAGTCAAACTAATTACACCTGGACGTGTATTCATTTCGGAATTCTTCTCCGGGGTGGACCTCAGCAGTTTCAGCAGTGGTGCCGTGATGTGTACTGGTCGTTTCTCGTTCCCCCGTTCGCTAGTCGGTAGCGTTCGCGTCAGGGATATATTTCCGAATAGGCGGACTAGGCGCGCGCCTAGGGCGGCAAATTTTAGGGGGCGGCAAAATTTGGGGAAGAAATAATTTAAAAATTGGAGTTATACTTTTTAAATGTAATTTAAAAGTATGTTGCCTGCCTTCTTACGTAATAAAAAATAAAAAAAATGTTTAGCAAATAATTTTGAGAACGACAATTTGGCTATTTAAAATACTTTCATTAATATAACATTATTCAAGAGCACCTTAACGTTAAGGCTTCGGTCTACTTGAGCCTGAATGCCGCCTCGCGGCCGCGGCCATAGCGCTCGGGGAGTTTTATGGATGCAGAGGTTTACGGGAATCATGTTTTAATATTAAATCATTAAGATAAAGATCGACTCTTAACTTTTTCTAAAAGTAGAAAGAAGGATCTCGTGTTCTCTGGTTTTAGAATTTTTAAATAAAATTTCAAATTTCGGTTGTACCTGTCTAAAATCAACTGTTTTTCTCGATCCAAATGCAAGGTTTTTTTTTAGAATCCTGTTATCTTCTGCTAAATTCAGCCTATAGCTATAACTAAGGTGTCCATTAAAAGAAGAATTATGGTGCTAAATTTCCTTTGTTACACTTTGTTAATCTCACTTTGGTAGTTTCATTAAAACTAATGGAAACTCCAGTTAAAAATCTAGAAGAACTGGTGATTTTAGATTATAGTTATAGCTCTAATTAGAAATTTGATTAAAAAATTCCAAAACCAGGGAAGACGAGATCCTTCTTTATACTTTTAGAAAAAGTTAAGAGTCAATCTCTATCATAATTAGTTAATTTTAAAACACGATTCCCGTAAACCTCTGCAGCCATCAAACTCGCCTAGCGCTACGGCCGCGAATCGGCATTCGGTAATGTCGCGTCGTTCGGGCTCAGGTAGACCGGAGCCTTAAAAACTAAAAGTAAATAATTTATCCACTACACTGCTGTACTGAGTTTTCCGTGCCGCCGTTTTCCTATTGGTCTGGCGAACGTAATATCGCGTCGTTGCTCGCTGCACAGAAAAAGGAAACAAAATCGTTTCCTTTTTCTGTGCTCGCGGTCGCGGGCGTGGGCTTTCGCTCTACCTTCCCGTGTTTACCTCATACGCCACGCCACTTTCCTATGCTTACTTCGTTGGCAGTGGCAGCGTCAGGCGCCAATGCCAATTGCCAATGTAAACATTGTGGTGTGTAGTAGGTAGCCTATACTTCAATTGTGTTTTATACAAACTTGTAACGCATAGTGAGTTAAAGTGTTTAATTTAAATGTTTGTCTCCTAGTATGAATTTACAGTAATACTCAATGGACTTAACTTCAATTATTAATTCATTTGCTAGATTAAAATCAAGGAAAAAAGTGTGAAGTAACTCCAACTAAACCATATTTCATATTATTATTTTAAGTAAGTACTTACTTTTTCGTTTTTATTCATTTAGTTTTATTTATTTATTTATTTATTTATTTATTTTTTTTTTTTTTTGTAAATAAACCCGTTTTGTAAAAACAAATATTTTATTTTTCAAAGACATCTTATCTTGACATGTCTTTCCAGTGTATTTAATGTTCAATAACAATAGTTAAGAGTTAAGAGCCCTTGCATATGGACGTTTTCATGTACCGTTTTCGCGCTGTAAAACGTGATTATGACTTCTGATGGTTACAAAAATGTTGCGCATTTCAGCATGTATCCAATGAGACTCACTTTTTGAATGAAAACGGCTCAACAAAATACACTATTAAAAAATGCTCAAAATGTAGTATGTTTGTTGATGCATTTCAGAATGCAATTACTTATTACTTTTCTACAAAATCAGTATGTGACACGGCATGTGAGGTCGGGGAGTGCTCTGACAAGTTTGGGGGGGGGGGGGGCGGCGGAAAACTTCGCTGCCTAGCGGCGGCAAATACTTAAATACGTCCCTGGTTCGCGTTAGTTTCAGTTTAATTTAACCACGAGTATTCCTCGAGTTAATGATTTTGTACAGTGCCTAGGTTGTCGTAATGTTCTGTTAGCTATTCTGTTTTGTTGTGATTCAAAGTTATACAGTGAATGTGGTTGTTGTTGATACTACTTCATCATGGATGGGAACAAGTGTGACCGGTTGACATCATGCATGTGTACATAGATGTATGATGTATGTATATTATGTTAGATGTAGACTACATATATCATGTAAGACATTTTTCCATATTTTTATATTGCAGTAAGATGGTTGATGGATTAGACTTTTTAGGACCACACTTGGATTATCAAAACTTTTATAAGGCTTTTACTTATAGTTAGTTGTAATAAGTCTGTACTCATTTTTATTAATTGGCGTCATAAACCAACCATTTAAGTTTTTTGTTCATATTGATATATTAATCACATAAATATAATGACTAAATTTAATAGGAAGTATGAAAATGACATTAATTATGGAATTAAGTTTGTTCTATCAGGAACAAAATGGTTCATGCTTATATAATTTTTTATTTTTTATTTTAACTCAATTATTTAGATATTAAACTTTTTCTAACAGATACCTAATTTTATTACTACACAATCATTTTATTGTTTAATCTATCTAATTAATAATTTGACAAGCCTTAGATTTTTCACTCGGTCAAATTATGTTATGCCAGCCTTTAACAACTCATCACAGTATTTAATTGAGAAAAATTGTCATATGCACGATTTTGCGGGTGAAGATGAGAACTACCTTAACCTTAATTTATTATTATTTAATTATTTTTTATGAACTTAAAAAAGATTGTTTTTATATGAGTCTTTTTTATATTATTTTATAAAAGTCTTAGATTTTACTGTTTAATTAATGTAACCTAATGTGTTACTGAGAACATTATACAACTGTGTAATTAACAATTTTTACTATGTTTTATTAATGCATAGGTAATTTGTTTTATTTTTTGGGTTGGTAGGTACTGTATTATTTCTGTGTGTAAGTATGTTTAACAAAGCAATAAACCTGGTTCTCCAAATCATAGTGTTCATTTTTTAAATCCTACTTCTATTTTATACAATTATATCTATTTCATTTATTATTATATTTATTTATTAAACTTGAGTAAAAATAAATTTATTTACATACACTCATCATTAATAATGTTATATTAACAAAGCTAGACAAATTGTGGTTATAGATTCTGATGATATAAATAAGATATCGTATAAATTGAAGAATCAACACAAAAGCTGGCTAATGTAAATTTCTGTCATTAAAAATGTCTTAAAATTTTATGACATTTAGAAGGTTTATTAATCTTTGTTTATTTATATTAGTTTCCTTGTTTTAGGATATTAAAGTATTAATCAAAACAATAACATAAAAAAATTGTATGCATAATAACATATTTTTATTCATTTTAAAAGTATTAGCCTTAAACGTAAATATTTAATAACCAATGGATCTAAAATAAAGGAGAGAATAAAAAATGGTTTGCCAAGTCTTTTAGGTGAATAAAGTCAATAGGCATTTGTAAAAATTATTTTCTTAGTCCACAACAATATTAAGCTTTCTAACTTATAATCTCTTTCAGTAGTCTAATATTGAGCTTATTATTCATCATGAACAATATTGGAATGGAACACAATTCTTTGGTTTCCATAAAATTTCTGATAAAAAATCATATATTTTGTCAGTCACTGCAGACATAATACAGGTAGTTAGATGCATCAATCAATTATTGAGCCACTTTAGTTTTATAGAGCTAGTGCTACTTCTTTGCCATTTAAGACAATTGCACTAACCAACAAAATGGCTATATTTATTCACGAGCGTAAGTTTTCTTGCCAGCAATTTTTTTCAAAACAATTCCCATAAGAATTAAAGTCTGTTAATTCAGAGTTTTCTTGTTCAATGGCAAAATTAACATTTGTTTAGGAAAGTAATATAAATTTTGAGAGTAAATGAAAAACGTTTGAATATTTAACCTAGTGTATTACATGACATATTTATTTATAAAAATATATATTAATGGGTACTTTAATTTGTGTCTAAACACAATCAATTATTTCAAAACATTTAAGAAAATGAATTGTCCAATTTATTGTACATTTATTTATCAGTTTTTAAATAGTCAGAATTTTTATGTAATATTAGTCCATTATTTTCATAGATTAACTGACTCAAAAAGCGATTTACTATTTATCACATTTTTTGTGATGAAACTATTGATTTGTAGGACCCTTTCCTCCACTATAATTTTGTTACCATATAGATTGTCCTATCGTCAATGGTCAATGTTTATTATAATTTGTGACAGTTAGAGATTTTACTAAAAAAAACTAAAAGAAAAAATAAATAATTTTTAAAAGTAATTACATTTACTAATTACTGAAAACTTTGACCGTTGGTGATTTCCAGCAAAATAAAATTATTCATACATGAATCTTAAATTCAAAAGTTAATAAGTTCATGAGTTAATAACAAAATTATGCTTAACAGTAACAAAATTGTACTGACAGAAGGTATACCAAACTTAATCTTTATTTGTTCATAAAAAAAAATTATAAACACAGTGTGTATGTTCGTATTACCTTTTATACATACTAACTGAAAAACATTAATATATTACTGCTACTCAAAACTTAAGATGGTTTATAATATTGACTAATGTGATGAGTTATTATTACAAACCACTAGGGCAGCTAAAGAGCAATTGAAATGGTTATATCTGAAGTGTGATGTAAAAGGCCTTTACTTCTACACCTTAAGTAAAATGGCAATATCCAAAATTATAACATCTACACTAGATAAATACTATTTTTTAAAAGTACCTTCTCTAACACCAAGGTAGTTATTTAACATCTAAATCATCAGTAAAATATTGTGTAAACTTACTAAGGTTGATTTTGCTTACAACTGTTTCTGAGATCAATATAAACCATTCGGTTTCCAGTATGGCGGGAATCAACAAACACTACATCGGCAGAAGGTAGAAGTAGCTAATTATACAGATTATCTTTGTCTGGAGTTGGCATATTTTACACCTATTTACAAAATAACGTATGATAGATATAGGCAAGACATTACCAGTAGCTGATATACTCTACTTCTGCATTGGATACAAGAAGTTATGTGAAGAGATTTTCTTTGTCTGGAGTTAGCATATCTTATATCTGTATGACAAATAACGTATGATAGAGATAGACAGGACATTACCAGTAGCTGATATACTATATATCTGCATTCGATATAAGAAGATACGTGTAGAGCTTTTCTTTGTCTAGAGTTAGCATATCTTATATCTGTGTAAAACATAACGTATAATAGAGATAGACAGGACATTAACAGTATATGATGTACTCTATGTCTGCATTAGATATAAGAATATACGTGTAAAGCTTTTCTCTGTCTGGAGATAGTATAGCTTATATCTGTTTCCTCGATAACATATGATAGAGAAAGACAAGACATTGCGAGTATCTGTTGTAGTTTATATCAGAATTGGATACAACAAACACAATGACCGATAAAAAATTGTTCATGATGCTGATATAAGCTTATATTTGTTTCGGATTTGTTCAACATTCATCCGTTCCAGACACATAATAAGTGAGTTTTTTTGGAGTCAGCTGCAGACGTTGTATAACTGTATCCGACATACCAGTTTTCTCAGTGTATCTATACTTATTTAATACGCTAAGGGTTTTTTTGTCTTGAGAACTCCTCCTACAATTTTCAACAGATTTTCAAGTTTTGGTGTCGTTGAATAGGGCTTGGTCTGTAGTTGTTTCCCCCAAAAATTGATGAGAATCGGACTAAAAATAAAGGCGCTATCCAACATTGAAATCTCAAAATTTCCCATTTGAATAACATTGGGGACTGAACAAAGCATTTAAAACATCTGTTAATAATCAGCTGTAAATACGTGTTAAATACTGTAAATACTGTAGTTATTGGCGATTAAAGACAAAGATATTCACATTACTGGATTGGTCGGATGTCATTGATTTAGAGCTAAAGTAACATTTGTACTGTATTAAAATAAATAGCTCGATTTCGAGCAACACGTACACTAGTCAATATAAATCTTCTACAATGCGTTACAAATCTTTCAAATATATAATATTGTGAGAAAACTTTACTAGTTACAAATTCAATGAATATTCCAAAGATTATACCACTTCATATTTTTTCTTTTATAAGGTATTAGTAAGAATTGTAGTTTCAATATAATCGAATCTAAACACCCTTAAGAGGTCCTGATCGATCCCTTATTCCAATCTCGATTAGGTCGTCAGCAATTTAAAAAGATAAATCTTAATGTCACCTGCCAAGCTAAACCGGCCTAGCTTGTACTGGTTTAATATATATTCTTGAGGGGTTAACCCGCACGTAATTAGATCAAGTTTGGCGGCGGAACCGCGGACCATAACCATTAGGTTTATTGGGCCCGAACCCGAACCGCTTTCCAAATTGATCCCACGCTACGAAGGAGTGGCCGATGATACTGTCGCTGTGTTAAGATGTTCAGATACTTGGGTGGCCTGTCCGAGGCGAAGTAGCTGGAAGAAATACTTAGAGCATTCTAATACATTTATCCTATAGTTTTAGATTTCTGAATTGAAGGGGTATTTAATTTAATTTCTAGAGGACATGGCATGGTGTTAATCTATGTTAAGGATATAAATAGCTCTATAATGTTTACAATAATAATAATTGTAATTTTAGCCTATTAATGTCAAACGTTTTTCATATTTTTACACAAAAAAGGAGAAACCCTTCATGATTAAAGATCAAATAGTATTTCAAATGGCATTGCAGATGGGGACAATATTACAATAAAATTGAGTTCAGCGCGTTTTATTTTCACCATTTGAATATATTTTACGTGTAGTATAGCGTGAATATACCTTCCTCTGCAAGGATTCAGGCTCCAGTGCCCTCGGTCACTTACCCGGGTCTGGTCAGTGCGGTGCCTTCAGAGCCGCACTTGAACAGGCAAAAGGCAGCGGCCGGTAATTCGCATCCTCCAGGCCAACCTTCATAGATCCTGGGGAGCTGATAACCTTCTAGATCAGCTCGCCCGAGAACTTGGTGCTGACGCGCTCCTTATCAGTGAACAGTATCGGGACAGAGACCCAAACATTTGGATCTCGGACAGCCTCGGTACTGCTGCATTTTGGGCACTTAATACACGAGATGTTTTGGTGCGGAGTCACGGGCGCGGCCGAGGATTCGTCTGGGTTCGGTGTAGGGACGTGACTATCTTCAGTTGCTACCTCACACCCAACGAGGCCGTCCAGGACTTCCGCGACTAGATAGATAGCCTAGAGGAGTGCGTTCTCGGCACCACCGGGCATGTCGTCGTTGGTGGCGATTTCAACGCCAGGGCCGTCGAGTGGGGAATGCCCTCTATCAGCTCCCGGGGGAAATACATCCTGGATTTTATCGCCAGGGCCGGTCTTGTCGTCCTCAACCAGGGCGACACAGGCAGAGAGGCACGATCCCCGACGTCACCTTTGCGTCTGAGTCGCTCCTTCCGAGGATCTCTGGCTGGAGGGTTGTGGAGGACTACACGGGTAGCGACCACCAATACATCGTTTTTGACCTGCATGATCAGGCAAATCGTCGAATTTCCGCATCTCGGGAAGGGCCACGCCGGTGGAACACCAACAAACTGGACGTGGTCAAGTTCACCGAAGTCATCTCTCGGGGAGCGCAGGGGAATCCTGGTGAGGCTGGGGCCGAGGCACTAGTAACGTCCACGATGGAACTGATCGTCTCGGCCTGCGACCAGTCTATGCCGCGAAGGAAACCCCGACGCGACAAACAACCCGTTTACTGGTGGACTGAAGAGATTGCGGAACTCAGAAGAACATGTTTAAGAACTAGACGAGCCGCCACAAGAGCGAGAATTCCCGCAGACAGAGTTCGTAAGTCGGAGGCCTATAAAGCTGCGAGAAAATCTCTCCGCCAGGCGATAAACAGGAGCAAGGCGAATAGCTGGAGGAGACTTCGTGACGACGTTGACTCCGACCCGTGGGGCCTGGGTTACAAACTTGTAACACAGAAACTCGGCACCCGCTCTCCACCTTCAATCATGGAGGGCGCCACCATGGGGAGGATCGTCGCTGCGTTGTTTCCTGAACATCCACAGCGACCGCCGGTTGACTTCGGACGGGTAGAGGACGTTCCACTCTTCACTTTCGAGGAGCTGGAAACCTCCGTTCTCTCCCTGAGGAGCAACAAGGCTCCTGGCCCGGACGGGATTCCCAGTGAGGCTTTAAAGAAAGTATTTTCAATCAACGCTGACTTGTTGTTGAGAATGTACAATGCCTGTTTGGTAGAAGGGGTGTTTCCGGCTCCCTGGAAAACAGCCAGGCTTGTACTGATCAGCAAGGGCAAAGGTGATCCCGAACCGCCGTCGTCCCACAGGCCTCTCTGCATGTTGGACACGGCTGGGAAGCTGTTCGAGAAGCTGATCCGTTCCCGCCTGACTTCTGCCGTGGAAGCTGCCGGGGACTTATGCCCCCGTCAGTACGGCTTCAGAAAGGGACGGTCAACGATCGACGCTGTCACCGAAGTCCAGAGAGCTGTGGAGAGAGCCGAGAGCCACAACCATTTCTCTCGCCGAGTAGTGCTTCTTGTTACGCTTGATGTCAAGAATGCCTTCAACTCGGCGAGGTGGGTCGATATGTTGGATGCGCTTCGCAACACCTTTCGCGTTCCTGCATATCTGTTGCGGCTCATCGAGGACTATCTACGCTCTCGAAGCCTGATTTATGACACGAGGGACGGAACGCGGGCGATGGAAGTCACTTCTGGTGCCGCGCAAGGTTCAATACTCGGCCCGGATCTCTGGAACGTTGCCTATGACAGACTCCTGAGGTCCGAGATGCCTGAGGAAACCACTTTGGTTGGGTACGCCGATGACGTCGCAGCTCTCATTGCTGCACGCAACGTTGAGCTGGCCCAACTAAAGTTGAACCGAGTCATGCGTGTGGTTAACACCTGGATGTCAGATCACGGTCTCTCGCTTGCGCTCAGTAAGACGGAAATTGTGATCCTTACGAAGAAGAGGATCGACACCGTCGTCCCGTTTCGAGTGGGAAGGGAGGTGGTCACATCAACTCGTGCCGCCAAATACCTCGGGGTTATGGTGGACACCAAGTTAAGCTGGAGGGATCAGATCTTCCGTACGGCGGACAAGGCCGCTAAGGTAGTCACTTACCTTAGTAGGCTGATGGCCAATGTCGGGGGTCCCCGATCCAGCAGAAGACGTCTGTTGATGTCCGCGGTCCAGTCCGTGTTCCTTTACGGGGCAGAGGTGTGGGCAGGCGCTCTAGATAAGGAGTGCTACAGGTTGCGACTCGCCCGGGTTCAGCGTCAAGCTGCGCTCCGGGTGTGTTCCGCCTACCGGACAGTGTCCGAGCCTGCCGTCCTGGTGGTCGCCGGAGTCATTCCTGTCAAGCTCTTGGCTGGAGAGAGGAAGGCGATTTATCAGAGACAAGGCGAGATCGGCAAGGACACGGCAAGAACAGAAGACCGCTCCCGAACCTTCCAGCAGTGGCAACACAGCTGGGAGCATGACACCCGAGGACGATGGACTGCGCGACTTATCAAGCAGGTCCAACCATGGGTGGAACGGCGGCATGGGGAGGTGGACTACTACCTGACCCAATTTTTGACAGGTCACGGCTATTTTCGGTCGTACCTGAACCGGATGGGAAAGACCGGTTCACAGGACTGCATTTATTGCCCGGGTGTTCCCGACGATGCGGAACACACATTCTTCCGCTGTCCCCGTTGGGAAGGGCCCCGCCTGGAGGCCACACAAATCTTTGGTGCATTTTCGGTGGACTCGGTCTGCCAAAAGATTTTGGAGGATGAGGGCAACTGGGATTGTTTGTCACAGTTCGTCCGGGGCATCCTCCTGGAAAAGAAAACCGATCTGGACCGCGAAGTGGCCCAGATCCCTTGATCGAGCGGCTGGATAAGGAGCGAGCCCCACGGGCGTAAGCCAAATTTAGGCCTAGCCTGACGTAATGTGATAAACAATTCCAGGTTAGATTCCTAAAGAGTAGAGGAGGTTTTTTAGTGGGTAAACCCGTTTTTTAGGGGAGTCCCACACTACAGGCTGGCCACCTGTGTGCGTAAAGCATTTTTCCGCCTCTCCCTCAAAAAAAGAAGTATAGCGTGAATGTTGACTTCGACAAGCATGAACAAAAAGGATCACATAACAAAGTTTAGCGTTATACAGTGTTTTTAAAATAAAATAAAATATAACATTTGAGATAAAATATCAATCATCTGCTAGGTGAATGTGATAAATGTGGTTTGGAGGCAGAAAGGGGAGAATTCTTATGGGTGAATGGTTTTAAAGAAAAAAGTTATAGTCTTAAGAAAACATATAATTGACTATCGGAAAATCTTTACTGGTGGAGACTTTAGACAAAGTCTATTTGACAAAAACAGGGAACTCTTGGAGATTTATCCGTGATGATTTATACGCAAAGTCGAACAGTATCACTCGTGGAGTTATGAGTTCTAACGATGGTTTGAAATTTATTCATGGCTGTTCTCTTGATGTTGTCAGCCTTAGAGTAGGTTATTTTGAGTAAACTAGCCTAGTCTACTTGTTACTCGAAATCGAGCAACTTATTTTTATACAATACAAATGTTACTTTTAGCTCTAAAACAATGACATCCTACCAATCCAATATTGTGAATATCAGTAATCACAAAATACTACACATATTTACAGCTGTACGTTTAAAATTTTCAACCCAAACCCAATGTTATTCTAATGGGAAATTTTCAAACTTAATTTATGTATAGCGCCCTTATTTTATGTCCGATTTTCGTCAATTTGAGGAAAGAACTACAGACCAAGTTCATCCAACGACACCAAAAACTTGAATATCGGTTGAAAATTGTAGGAGTTCTCAACACAAAAAAAACCCTTAGAGTGTTAAATAAGTATACATTAGTACAAGTCACAATCCATTATACTAGTACCATTGACTATGTACACTAATGTGAATAGACCTCTCATCCAATGCATTTGAGGCAAAAATTTGGAAGTTCGGTAGTGTACAAAGTCAATGCTAGTACTAATTTAATCTTAAACTCCGTTAACAACCCCTTTCTTCAGTTTTTTTCGTAAAAGTAATGGACGTAAGTACTGTAAAATTTAAATAATTTTTAAGCGAGAGCAGTCTTCTTGTTGTACTGAATTATGCTTTTGATGAAGTGAAATGACATATTTTTAGGTACTAATGGACCTATTAAAAAAAAAAAAAAAAAAAAACTAAATAAAATCGACCTATCGATAGTATTACTTACAAGTAGGTAAAATATGTATTGTTATTTGTGTAGTTAAGACTTAGTGTATTTCAATAAAGTACAAAATGACTAATAAAATACGTAATGAAACCTTGCTCTTGCCAACATTCAAATTCAACTCTAATCTATTTTGTCTTGTGATATTGAATGTTATTTCTTTATTCTTACTTTCTGGGTGAAAACTGAAAGTAATCAAGATATTCGTGATATGAAGAGGATCACGAAGGTAATAAACACACACACGTTCACGTACAACAGAGCACGAACTAAGAATGCTTTCTCATTCCACTGCATCTACACAACTAACTAACGGATGCACTTTCTAGAAAATAACGTTTTCTTTTTATGTGTGTCAATAGTGGAAAACAATTATCTATCACAATTCCAGTAGGTAAACCAATGAGTTTTCAGAGTATCTAACGTTAAAGACTTTTTATTTCCTGTATCCTGCAACTGAATTTTATTTATTTATCACACATTTCCTTAAAATATGGTCTGATGGAATTTTAAAGTTTTGCTTTGAAGTCTACCGTGATTGCTTAAGTTGCGGCGTTAATCTCAATTTTGTTTCTTAAAGCAATTTAATGGTTTTTTTAACTGTACAAAAAGCTCTCTCTCGTTTCTCGGTTCTTAGCAGGTGAAGCATGGAAAAACATTTTACCATATGGATTAAAGTAAATTAATCCACTGGCATTGGCAGTGTGTAGGCTAATATAGTCAATGCTTATAGTATTTTAAGGTTAACATATCTTGCGGTTAAAAAATCTATTAAAGAGAGTTTTGATTTGCTCTCGGCAAAGAAGTATTTTTTTCTTCTCCAATTTTTGTAAGTGATCTTGGTTGTCTGTTAAGTTAGTTGCAGTTTCAAGGTGTTCAAAAATGTCAGCAGAAATGCACACATTAGGAAACAGAACTAAGATGGGCAGAATAATTCAGGTAGATGTGGTTGGGGAGAGAGTATCATAGCCTACAGCCTCTATTTTACTACTTTTAGTTTTTCGTACGATTAGTGAACAACACTTTTCATTAAAATTATTGCTCTCACGATTTACTAAGAGACTTCTACTTTGATCTTTGTTTTTTATACGATTTGGGGAGATCCAGATGACGAAAATATATTTGTAAAAGATAAGCAAATGCATGGTGGAAGCAAATGTATTTTCAATTTTATACTCATCATAAACAGTTGAATTGAAAAAAATACTGTAACTTCATTCTGAACCGAATGTCTTAAACAAGTCGAACTATTTTAAAACTTCGGTTCTTAATTCTATTGTTTTTACTTTTAGGCATGATGACAATTGTTTTGTAATAAAATCCATCGTCCATCCAGCACAACAGTTATAGATCGTCCCAATTTGCAAATTTGCAATTTTATCAGTCATAGTACTCTCACATAAACTTGGGCATACGTATGATTTTTTTTCTTGAATGGTGTAGTTAAAAAGAGGTTTCGAATCATAGAAAAACTAAAATTGTATCTTTAATCCCCACAGATGTGGTGTTTTTCCAATAACCTTTTCTCCATGCATCCAATTTAAATCCCACGCACCACAGAATCTCCATGGCCGCATCCGACAACAATACGCTTTCATTCATGAAGCCTGGAGGGCCGAGCGGGAGTCCATGCTCCATACACGGCGAGCAGGGGGCACAGTGAGCCTACCGTGCCCTATGGGGGATCGACAATACCTGAAAATAACAATAGCTCAACAATAACAATAAATATTGTTGGAAAGTGACGCCAGATGCGACCTAAAAAGTGCAGGATGTGAAAGTAAGACTGACACACGCACGCTCACGCACACGCACACTCCCCAGTTGGAATGGTTTTTGCCCGTTTACCGTCTAATTGTCACCACTCCCGTCAGAAGAAAGCACGACGAAATCGGCTCAATCGGATCGGATCGGATCCCCACAGTCCGATCGCCGATCGGACAGCCGAGCCGATCTGTAGACCACCGGCCTCTACACCGCACCCGGCCATCCAAATGAAATGTTCTGGTTATTATCGACTCCAGTTCTATTATTAGTTCTGTTCCACCTTGATTGTATACGTGATGGAATTTCTCGCCACTCTGCTTTTTCCTCCTTTCTCTTTATTGTTGGTTACTGATATTATAATAATATAGATTTTATTAATTATTGTATGAGTCAATCAATACCTGCAATTTGGAAGTTTTTAGGAAGGTCGAGGATTTAGGCTGGGGACAAGAGACGTGGATTTTCCTTTGCTTGTTCCCCCGCGGAGGCAATAAACGTCTCTCATTTTAAACCATGGAAAATATTGTTGAAAACTAATTCACTTATACTTGTATATTATTAAAACATAGCAATCTCCAAAGCTTTAAGAGGAAGCTAAAGGGACGCTCTCAAAACGTCTTGCAATGAATTTTTGACCCGCGAGACCCCCGATATTGACAGCCGCTGAAACTGTTGGTCGCGCAGGCTATGAACGTATCCAATGAATAGCATTTGTTAATTAAAAGGCCTACTTTCCGTGGCTAAAACTCCATCCTCACCATCATCTAACCGAGTTAGGTCTCACACGTGCTGAAGCGTAGCAGCATTTCTTTATCCACAGTGTTTTACACAGAATACTGGATATTGTTTCTCACCCTCAGTATGCTTGTCAACAATGCGAAACTTATTCAGGTAGTTTCAGAACCGTCCACTAGGACTAACCCTTTAGCCTCCTCTTATCTGATGCAAGTTTGAAATCTAAATGTTTTGGAAATTTTTTATGTAATTTGAATTCTCCTGAGGTTTTTTTAATGCAATACGGTGGCTTAAAATTTATTTCGTTTGATTTGTATTTTATAAATAATTAGAGTTGTATTAAATAAAAATATCCAAAGAAAGAATTACGAAGTAATTCTATCAGTTGTTGTTGTTGTGGGTCGTGGTAGAAGGGTCAGTAGGTCGGTGCCGAGCGACATCTTGACTCATCTGACACCGCCCGCCCGCCGCCCGCGCCTCATGCGTGCTTCTGGGCCAACTACTTTTTATGGCATTTCTGGAATCCAACAGGATTTAGAAGTTACGCAATTCTTTGAGAGGAGAACCAAGATAAAAGACTGAACATAAACTAGCCTATAACAATAATTTATATTTCATTTGACCCGTTATGTATCCAAGTATTGTAGCATTACAAACAACTGTCAAGAGAAAAAATACAATTTTAATAGACTACAAGTTAATGATTTTAAACCGATTCAAACCACAAATAGTGTAAATATACCTGAATAATACTAATGACCAATCTTTTTGTAATTTGATTATTGCAAGGTCTAACATAATATTTTGAAAAAGTTCGATATATATATTCTCTCAAAACATTTTGATCTATATATGGTACCTAACACTGTATCTCTGACTTTGTAATGACTAATCAATGTTTCAATGTTCTATTGTTCAAATCTTGTTGAGGTAATATCAGGACTGTATTAATACGCAATAAAACACAGGGAGACATTATTGATTCAGGTACAATAATTTTGTAATTTAAGCTTTATGTTTGTTATTGGAAACTAGAATGAATGTGCATTATGCCTATGCCAAAATTCATACAATTCATTGTTATTAGCCCACGGAATTGATCATCCACTGATTGAGAAAAGATTTTTTGTACCATTTTTAATACCAAGATACTCTTGTACACCAGTTTTCAAAAAGTTTGTCGAAAGCCCCTTCAACAGAAATCTTAATCTTCGAGAAGCCTGCACGCCACGCCGAAGAACAAGCGGTAAAAGGTTTAAAATTTATATTAAGAGGAAGGCAAAATATGAATTGAATTAAAATAGAAATTTGATCAAATAAAAGATAAAGTGCAGTATAGGCCTTAATTGGTTTTAAGCTTTTATCGATGTAATAGATTTGAAATGTATCAGATTATTGAGTTCGATAGTTAATTGCATCCAATAGTCAATAACAAAGTCCAAGAGCATAGTGAATTGCAATTATAGTCTTGTATTGATACTAAAAATTACAAATTCTTATTAATTACGACATTGATACCACTATTACACTTCTTTGTCAATATAAGAGTATATGTAATAAGTTATTTATATCACGAAAATCTGTGGGAGCGACCGGAAAAAAGGATGCTTTGTCCCTACCACGACCCACAACAACAACAACTGAAAGAATTACTTTGTAATTCTTGCGTTAAATATTTTTGATTCAATACATCTCTAAATTATTTATCTAAAAATAAAAATCAAACGAAATAAATTTCAAGCGACCGTATTGCATTATAAACGCTCAAGGGAAATTCAAATTACTGTACATACAAAAATAAATATTACCATTATTTGGATTTCAAACTTGCATCAGATAAGAGGAGGCCAAAGGGTCAGTCCTACGGACGGTTCTGAAACTACCTGAATACGTTTCGCATTGTTTACAAGCATGAGTGCAAGAAACAATATCTAGTAATTTGGTGTAAAACAGAGTGGCTAAAGAAACGCAGCTACGAAGGCTCCAAATATATTGTACTCTTAATATATGTTTTTAGGGGCGTACATCATTTGCGCGGTATGCGGAGAGCAAGGAAGGAGGGTTACGTGTTTTGCGCTGTGAGTTATGGAAATACATTTTTGTTTGTATTTGGTGAATAAAACAATGACTGCTAATTCTCTGGTTACACAACAAAGTTGATAATACTGGCAATTTTTAAATGATTACAAATTTTGCATCGCCATAATTTTTAGTTTTTGAAGCAAATTCGGATCCACTCAGAATTTTCATACTTAAAATACGCACCACAGAGTTCGTCGGTGTTTCAAATAAACAAATAAAGTCTCTAAAGTCAACAACAATTTGAGGGATTGATTTATGATTTTTAGCTTCACAACTTTTTTATATTTACAAGTTTTTTAACACAGCTGTAATTTGACATCACCAACAATTTTCAAATATTGAAGAAATTTAGGTCCCACACTGGAATCGGATATTAGAGCTACTATTTCTGGAGGTCTTCTTGGCGAATATGGATCCTCTTACCATTTGAAGAGTACAAGAATTTAAAGATTCGTTTTCAATTTATGAAACAACGGGGGTTTAGACCGTTCCCCGTTAAAACGTTAAAAAATGCTACTGGCGTAGAAACACTCAAAATAAAAATAAAAATAAAATAAAATAAAAATTTCGGAAAAAAATTGTTGATATACATTTTTACATAGCCACAATTTTAAATCACTAAACCTTTTTAAGGACGAAGCAGATTTAGTAGGTCACACATTAAATTGGATGAACTAGATATTTTCATGAGGGATTCATGGTTCTGTCCGTTGTTATTAAAATTTATAATTCCAAAACATCTAAGAGTGTCCTCAAAACTTTGTTCAAGTTTCTTTTAACTGAGATTTTTATACTACTGTGGAGTCATGTCTGGATTCCAGAGTGCTCAATAAAAATTGGCCTTCATAAATAATTTTCCAGGGCCAATTATTTTGTTTCTTCTTTTTCCTTCTGTTTGAAAATTTGGGTGCTTTCCTGAAAATTTATAATGATATAATTAATAAAATTAGCCGTTTATAGAAATGAGCTCTATAATCAATTTCTTAAACTTTTGAAAATTCCTATGTTGAAATAAAATTGAATGCAAGTATTGTAATCAGTAGTTCAAATTTTTAACAATAATAAAATTTTGTGATACCAAATTTGTTTCATTTCCGAATTTTGACTAAATATGTTCATGATAACCATTTATACATATGTATCGATGGTTTAAACAAAGGCCGCATTATAGTGAAATATGATAGTGCACCATCTTGTGTTACTCTGAGTCATTGGTACCTTCTTTATTTTATGTAAAATCAAATTGAAAGTATTGTTTTTACTTTAATTTGATTTTTTTAATTATTTTGTCGAAACCATAATAGTAATTTGTTAGACACATGTTTTATTAGGGCCTATTATGTCGATATGGTTTTCATTGTATTTTGTGACCATTACAAATTATCAAATGTCACATTTTATGAACATTTAGCTGTAGACTTTTAGCTAGTATGACATATTTTTGTATCCCTCCTACATTGTACGTATTATTGTTTAGATTGTAGAGGCAGAATTGGTTATAAAAAAAATCATTAAAAATAGCCACAAGAGCAGTTTTGCAGAGTGCCTGCAGAGACCGCACAGTAATCTCAAAACCGTCATGTAAGTATATTGTATCACAAAAATGCAGGCACATATAATGTACAATAAAGATAAACTATTTGTCAGGCTCGTGTACTTTATGCTTTATAATGTGTTTTGGTATATTTTTAAGTTACAGTGGTGATTTGAGTATTACGTGTGTGACTTTCAGACAAAAATTTTCATATTTTAAAATTTAATACCACTACCGTACTAAATGTGCTTATTTTAATTCCAAATAGTGAAGAAAGTTTCTTCGGACCTTTGTGCATCAGACGCTATACTTATAATAAATATATCATAGCTATATAATTTTTAGGACTTTTATTCTATTTAATGTGTGTGACTTAGAAAGTTTGTGCAACTGGTGAAATTTCAGCACCAAATTAAATTCCTGTATTGATTTAAAACACAAGAAAATCGTACAATTTTTATTTTGATTTGGCATAAGATTTGCTTTAATTTAATGAAAATTGAAAAATTTATAAATAACAACTTATGACATACGACTTTTTGAAAACGTGTGTGACATTGGGATGTTACGTGTTTGACCAAAGCAATAAATCATTAATAAGCAGAATAATTAATTACTTTTTTAACTAAGCTTTTACTTATTGAGTATATAATAAATCTAATAATCCACATTTACATATTTTCAAGTAAAATCATTTTTTTATATAAACTTTTATCGTCATAGTTAGTAGGTACTGCTAACTTGAATGCGTCCATTAGGCCTACGAATTTGAACATGTTATTCTGGATTAAATTCATAATCAGGAAATTTAACTATAATCTAGCATTAACCACTTCTCGAGGTATCCATTTTTGTAATGGGTTAAGTATATCTTTGATTCCTTACTTAAGGATATCTGTTTTTTTATATCAAAGCACTGTAGATTGACGGAGGTAAGAGTTCACTGTTATACAACTTCTGCCAGATATACAGCGGTAGACCTGCTTTGTCATAGTATAGACCTGCTTTGTTGTAGTATAGACCTGCTTTGTTGTAGTATAGACCTGCTTTGTTGTAGTATAGACCTGCTTTGTCATAGTATAGACCAGCTTTGTCGTAGTATAGACCTGCTTTGTCATAGTATAGACCAGCTTTGTCGTAGTATCGACCTGCTTTGTCGTAGTATAGACCTGCTTTGTCATAGTATAGACCCGCTTTGTCATAGTAGACAATGCATCAGTCAACAACATTCAGAATTAACATTTTTAAGGTTAGGGTATGTTTTTTGAAGGTATGTTTATAAGACGTTAATGGTTTTTTACAAATATAATATAAAAAAATTCACAAGTCTGTCAATCCTGTATAGCACATTTCACCACATGAGTTTTAATATACCAACTACAACAACTTTGGTACCGTACATTCTCCAATAAAATTATTCTTAACCGTAGTGATGATGTCTTTTAGTGTTATATGAAACAATCATGTGCTTTTCATAATTCAATAAGTACTGTAGGATTGGGATTAGGTGTTAGGCTAAGTAACATAAGTCATATATATATATATATAATATATATATATATATATATATATATATATATATTTGTGTAAACCCATAGAACAAAGTCAATGACAAATCTATCTATGCTTATTTAATGTCCTAAGGGTTTTTTTTTTTTTTTTTTTTTTTTTTTTTTTTTTTTTTGTTAAGAGAACTCCTACAATTTTCAATAGATTTACAAGTTCCTGGTGTCGTTTGATAAGGCTTGATCTGAAGTTCTTTCCACCAAAGAATTATGAGAATTGGACTTAAAATAAAGGCGCTATCAATTATTAAAATTTTTAATTTTCCCCATTAGAATGACATTGGGCTTGGCTCTAGTTTTTTAAACATCTTTAATGTACATCTGTAGAGAGAGTGTTTTGGCGATTAGGTACTGATAATCACAATATTGGATTGGTGGCGTGTTATTTATTTAAAACTTAGTGTAGGCTAACAATTTTAGCAATTACATGGGATAGTCCCATGGGTTTTTGTGTTGAGAACTCTTGTTCCAAAGTGGACCAAGATTGGACTGCTGTGACGGAAATTGGTATGTAACCATATTTTAATTAATACGCAGTTCTGGTGGCTATTCACAATGAATAAATAACGGCGCTATACACAAATTAAATTTGAAATTTTCCCATTAGAATAACATTGGGTTTGGGTTGAAAATTTTAAACATCTGTTAATGTAAAGCTGTAATATGTGTAGTTTTTGTGATTACTGATATTCTTAATATTGGATTGGTCGGATGTCGTTGAATAATAACTAAATGTAACTTTTGTATTGTATCAAAGTAGTACCCAAAATCTGTGTGCTAAGGGTGTAAGGTGCTATAGGTGCGTGGCGTTGTGGCGTTTATTATTTTTATTGATATGTTAAAAAAATATTGTAAATAGGTTGTATTTAATGTGTTTAATAATGTATTAAGTGTGGGCTATGATAAAACTATGAAAAAGTTTAATTAAATAATATATTGTGATTAATGTTTTAAATTGAAGGTGGTAGAAATTTAATGGGTAATTTATTGATGTTTATAATGTTGGGGTTTAGATAGTATATTATTTTATTATATAAGTATTTGAAGCAAACTTTAGGAGTATTTGTATATGATATTATAATTAATTGTGTAGCTGTGAATACTAGGACAGCTTTAGAATAGTGAGAGAAAGTGTGTCAGCTAGGCCTGTTAGTTTGATGATAGGAATATAACTGTGGAGGTCACTGGACTGTTATGGTGGTAGTTTCACTATTTAAGTTATATACAACCTTTGAAGCAGTTCTTAGCGTATAGAAGAATCAAAGGCCTATTTTGATATACTAAGTTGAATGTGCATTGATTATTTTAGAAACACAGAGCTGGACTATACTTTAGATGAAACAGAAATATCTAAACACTTTATTGACTTTTTAGAGATTTTAGATTTAAATGAGTGACTTTGTTGAACCAAAAAATGTATATGTTATGTTATGATACTTGCAAACTGTGTATTCTTCTTTTTGTATCAAGATTTAAGTTGTGTAGTATTTCTGCTTGTTTTGGAAATAATTAGTAATATATTTATGTTTATGTACATATTATATTTAATGAATGATTATTTTTATTTTTTATTGGGTGTTTACTTTATTTTTTGAATACATGTAAGTTTTTTAATAAATAAATAGAAAATTATTTTAAATATTATTTAGAGTTTTAAGTAGCTAGTTTTATTGATGTGTAAGATAAAATTTTAGAGGATTGTTAGAGATATTGATAGAAATATTTGAACTAAAATGCTTAGATTTTATTAAGATAGGTATATTTGCTTTTGTGTAAACTTTTGTTTTAAATTTTTAGCTTATTATAGACAATTAGAAATAGACTTTTATGTCTTGACTATTTTTATAACCATTAAATTATTCTAAATTTTTGGGGTTTAGATATTTATATTAATACTTTTAGACTATACTGATCCATTGAGATAATTAGACTAATTATTTTAAAATTATGGTTACTAAACTTAGGCTTATAGATATTAGATTTTTAATTTTTATGCTTGAATCAACTTTTAAAGATTGAACTAGACTGTTATTTAAAGTTAATTTTGTATTTGTAATATTAAATAAACAATAATTATAATTGCATATGAATTAAACTAATACTGTTGTATTTAAAACTTGAAGTGGAAGATTATTTGAATTAAATTGGAATTTTAAGATTATTGTTTAGACTTTTTGACTGAAATTAGACAATTAGATTTAAAATTTTATAGTTTTAGGATTACCCTCTTATAATTTTTTTTAATATTTAGAATTTTATATTTAAATTTTTAGATTTAGAACTGTTAAATGATAAAGTTTTATACCTATTTTAGATATTTTTTAGTTGTAAAATTCTATATTTATAGTTTTGTTTTTAGATTTTAAAAAAATATGAAGCAATAAAACTAAAACTAGACTTAACTTTTTATTATTCAGTCTTAGTTTTTAAAACTTAGATCATTATATTTAGACTTGGACTTAGATTTTTTACTTATTTAGATTTTATATATTTAATTGTTAAATTTTGATTTTTAAATAAACAAATAGAGTGATGATATTTAAATTTAGTTTTAGATTGTTATGATATATTTTTACACCTAAACTGAAACTTTTGCAATCTAAGATTTAGATTTGAAGGCTAAAACTTAGTCTTTGGACTTTATCTTAGATATTTAGGTTAGGCTTATAAATTTTAGATTTTGATTTGTATGTTTGAGTTTAGTATTAGAGTTACATCTATATATTTAGTCTTGATATTTTGTTATTTAAAGTTGGTTGTAATAGTTTTTTTAATGTAGAATTTTAAATTTAGAATTTTTACTTTTGTAAAAATTGGATATTAGTTTTAGACTATTAGGTTTTTTTTATTTAAATTCTTAGACAGCTTTTTATGTTTTGTTATATTTGTGTTTGAACTGGTATATTAATCCTTAAATTCAGTACTTAACTTAGATTTATGTTTTTTAAACAGATTATTTGTGTGCTTGGATTTTTATATATGATATTTTATTTAAAGATTGACTCTATATTTTAACTGAAAGCTTTGGATTTTAAACTTTTAGATCCAGACTTGATTTTAAAACTTAGATTTTATACTTATTTTTGAGATAGTTTGGCCTAAATTTTAAGACCCAAACAATAATGTTCTACTTTTGTAAAAGTTGGATATTAATTTTAGACTTTTAGGTTTTTTTTGGCTTAGATTCTCAGACAGCTTTTTTATGATTTGTTATATTTGTATTTGAACTGGTAGATTTATCCTTAAATTTAGTACTTTACTTACACTTATATTTTTAAACAGATTATTTGTGGTTTTGGATTTTTATATATGATATTTTATTTAAAGATCGACTCTATATTTTAATCTTTGGAAAGCTTTGAATTTAAAACCTTTAGATCCAGACTTGATTTTAACTTAGATTTTATACTTAAATTTGAGATAGTTGGGCTTAAATTCTATGAACCAAACAATAATATTTTATTTTTGTAAAAATTTGATATTAATTTTATACTTTTAGGTTTTTTAGCTTAGATTTTTAGACAGCTTTTTATGTTTTGTTATATTTGTATTTGAACTGGTAGATTATTCTTAATTCAGTACTTTACTTAGACTTATATTTTTAAATAGATTATTTGTGGCCCTGGATTCTTATATATGATATTTTATTTAAAGATTGACTTTATATTTTAACTTAAAGCTTTGGATTTTAAACTTTTAGATCCAGACTTGATTATAAAACTTATAAACTGGGCTGATAGATATTCCAAACAAGTCAGGTCCTGTTTTTATAACAATCTGTATTTCTACTGAAAAGTTTTAATCACTTCCATTCAATCCAACTATGATCTCTTTTAAAGGCCCTGATTCCAACGGATAATTTGTATTCGCTATTAGTGTTTGCAGTTTTTTGGTATGGTATATTTGATGAAGGAATTTGTATTAATTCTGTAGATTTCGGTTTCTTCAAATTCTTCCAAATCTACAGCTTTTATTTAGACTTAGATTTTAAAACTTAGATCATTATATTTAGACTTGGACTTAGATTTTTACTTATTTAGATTTTATATATTTAGTTGCTAAATTTTGATAAAAAAAATAAATAGAGTGATGATATTGAAATTTAGTTTTAGATTGTGATGATATATTTTTACACCTAAACTGAAACTTTTGCAATCTAAAATTTAGATTTGAAGGCTAAAACTTAGTCTTTGGACTTTGTTTTGGATATTTAGCTTAGACTTATAAATTTTAGACTTTGATTTTTATGCTTGATTTTAGTATTAGAATTATATCTATATTTTTAGTCTTGATATTAAAACTTGGATTTTATACTATTTTTTAACTTTTATACTTATATTTGAGATAGTTTGGCCTAAATTTTAAGACCCAAAAAATAATGTTCTACTTTTGTAAAAAATGGATATTAATTTTAGACTTTTAGGTTTTTGGCTTAGATTTTCAGACAGCTTTTTCATGTTTTGTTATGTTTGTTTTTGAATTGGTAGATTTATTCTTAAATTTTGTACTTTACTTACACTTATATTTTTAAACAGATTATTTGTGGGCTTGGATTTTTATATATGATGTTTTATTTAAAGATCGACTCTATGTTTTAATGGAAAGCTTTGGATTTTAAACTTTTAGATCCAGACTTGATTTTAAAACTTAGATTTTATACTTAAATTTGAGATAGTTGAGCCTAAATTCTAAGACCCAAACAATAATGTTCTACTTTTGTGAAAATTTGATATTAATTTTAGACTTTTAGGTTTTTTTGCTTAGATTCTTAGATGGCTTTTTATGTTTTGTTATATTTGTATTTGAACTGGTAGATTATCCTTATATTTAGTACTTTACTTAGACTTATATTTTTAAACAGATTATTTGTGGGCTTGGAATCTTATATATGATATTTTATTTAAAGATCGACTCTATATTTTAACTGAAAGCTTTGGATTTTAAACTTTT
>CM061534.1:124937386-125014194 GCA_030545055.2 Neoaliturus tenellus
CTTTATACTATTTGAAAATATTCACTGCCAGGTCATTTTATAAAATAAATTTCAATTTCAATTACAGTTCTTCTATTATATATCCTTGTTTACTAATAGGACCTTTCTACAATTGGTAAACAAAGATGTATGATTGAAGAACTATAATTCGTGTATTCATTTCATCGCCTACAGTCACACATATTCTTATTATATATATTAAACTCGCAGTTTTATTTTATTTATTGGAACACCACCCACAGTTCCAACAGATTTTAAAGTTTTTGGTGTCGTTGGGCTTTGTCTGTAGTTGTTTCCGCTAAAAAATGATAAGTGGTAGCCAGGGCTATCCCCTACAGGCTTTCAAAGTTTCAATGTTAATCTTATGGACGAACGGTAATTAGTTGAGTGTGCGATCTCCAGTATATTTTCCAACTAGTCGTTTTGCTCAAATTAAATTATTGACGTCTCACGTACAATTTACACCTTTTGAAAATTCCTTCTTGCCTCACTTTATTTGGCATAAAAGGAGAAAATGTTTAAAAATCCTATTCTCGTAAACTATCCAGACTAATTCAATGGAGTAGGTAGTATCAGTGTTCTCTGGAAAACTTGTGTAAGAATTGTTGAACATTGGCATAAAATAAATATTAATGTTTTACGGTTAAAACAACCTTGGGCATGTTGTCGTCTTCAAAACACAATTGCCTAGAGGGGACGCAAAATTGGAGTAAGCGTTAATATATAAGTTAGGCCTACTAACTAATACTTTTGCTATAACTATATAGGAACTGATCTGAAATTCTTACCCCTATAAAATTTCAATAGGATTGGTTTCCGAGTATTATTTTTCAGGCTTTTGTCGTTGATTTGATTAGAGAAACTTCTAAGTTTTGTTGAATTTCAATTTAAACTTAAGGAACCATGGTTACAACAAAATTTTACAAAATTTATCTGAGACATATTTTTAGAGGGCAAGCTGAATCACCTTGTAATGTTAAAAATCATCCATAGTTTTTTATAACTATTTTATTTACCAGTGTAAGCTGATAAAATAGCTCAATTTATTTTATCACAATCACAATGAAGCAAATTTGGGGTTGGAAAATACTACGAGCCAACATTTCGACCGATAAATTAACTCTTGAATCTTGAGAAAATTTCATGGGGAAATTTGGATCCACAAGCACAAGCACACCTTTCTTCCTCGCCCAGCCGACAAAACCCACAGTGATCATGCACCGTAACATGTATTCTGAGGGTCATAACACACAGCGCCGTGCGATCGTTACCGGCCGATGTATGGGGTGAGTCGTCCACGGTAAACACTGTAATCGCCCAGGAGGTGCCTGGGGCGAGGGGCGAGGGCCCGTGACAAGATATCATCGGTGACCGAGAGGCGATCAGATTGGGAAATGGGCAACCGGGTCAAACTCCGGGGTGCTAAAGCAAATACCTCGCGTCTCGCCGGACACCTGGATTGAGGAGTTTAAAACTCAAGAAACATGATCCATTGAAAATAACTAATACCATATGACTTAATACGTCATCATGGTGATTTTTACTCTTGAGTTCTTAACACTATTTGTATATTTTACATTAAGTAGATAACATTAGAGGAAATTTGGTTTGAAGGTTGTGGTTGACGTATTTGAATTAGCGCAAAAACACAATCTTGCAGTCAAATTAGGAGATATAATTTGTAAAGTATGTAGTGGTCAAATTGTTCTAAAACAACCAAAAGTAGTGTTTGGCATAAGATTTTTTAGTCGCCATCGAAGGTGTCTTTGGAATGACTTCAAAACTCAGAAACCCTGTTTCTTGGTAAAATTTTACTGAAAATTATGATGCATGTATTTATGGGCACTATGCTCTCTGATACCTATTGTTACAGTTCGCTATATGTGTGATGCAGTTCTTTTCCTTACCTTATCTGGGTGCATGAGCTACATAAAAGAACGTCTCGAGAGTCATAATACCCGCAGTAGTTTACACGTTTTATTTCATAAAGATAGTTTCCACCTCTCATAAACTGGTGTCCCAATTTCATGGTTCTACATAGAGAAGAAATGCGACCAACAATTATGATGAAGTTACTACGCTTCTCTCTAGTTGACCCTGCCTTCACAGTAGGTGGCCCGTCCGTGGCGTGCCTACAAATGATCCTAAATTTACAGTCCATATATAAAGCTTGGCAGCCTGGCAGCCTTATAGGCAATACAGTTCCTCCGCTACATGTTTAGTATATAGTGACACACAACAAACCAAACATTCATTTACCTGTAAGAAATTAAAGTACGTAGTCTTAAACCCATTTAATAAGCATTACGCTTTTTACTTCTCAGTTTTGCTCTTAGTCAAATTTGAAGGCTAAATAGTGGAATTAAATAGTAAAATAACAAAAATTAATTATAAATTTTATTAAATAATATTTGCATAACACATGAACTAAAGGGACGAAGAAGTAAAAGCGGGTGTACAAAATCAACTTATACTTTGAGTAAAAGTTGTATCAAAAATTAAAATTCCCTAAATTTGATTTTCTTCGCCATGTAGTACAATGAAAGTATACCACGGCAGCGAACAATGAACGATTAACCCTACTCAGAGTGGCAAAAACATGGCGTTCCTTGACCTGAAAGTAATTCACAGCCGAAAGCACGTCCTAGACCATTAATTCTCGACAATCCAGATAATGTTCTCCCAGCCACAACCCGATACTCTGCTGGCGGGGCGCCAACTGGATCACCCGCGTCCAGAAAGTGAGTCCCGGAAGTCCAGGCGGAAGGTCGGGATTAGTGTTACGGCCGCATTCCTACATAGAATTACCAACACATTCCACTTGTCACGGCGGATCGGCGCGACTATCGCGCGATCTGAGGTTACTCTCTGTCATTACTCGACACTCGATGAGTCGCCCGATCGCCTGCAGGTGGCGTGGCGGCGGGCACTGTCACACCGCTCTCGTCTCTGGGCGGCAGCTTGGAAGTCTATGGGAACCTAGTTGTCTAGGCCTACACTTCCGGACTGAAAACTGGGGGTTCGGCTTGCTTTTTAATATTGAAAAATACTAGCTAATTATCAAATGTTTTATGTAACTTATAAAAATAATATAAAATAGACAGCTGTTGCTTACAAATTTGAAATTAATTGATCATTATAAATATTAAATGCTATTAGTGTCTGGTAATTCGAACTCGAAGATAACAGCTAAAAGAACTTACACTACACCTTCGGAACAAGGGACACTGCAACTTTGAGTCTTTAAAGATAAAGTCCTCGCCTCTCACAGCGTATTCCGCCTGTCATAACAAATAAACCTCGGCAAGGATTGTTTAAGATCGAGTTGATGGTGAAGAACAGCTGTCTAGAGAGGGGTCGAGACCAGTACTGCACCTACTTTTATTTAGAGCCCTTATTTTAAGTCTGATAAAAGTTAAAGAGGTTTTAAATCAAAGATAAAGGGTTGGGACATTTGATTCGCTTCTTATTTTTAAGACGATATTGAACTTTAATTGTTCAAAGTCGATCAAAGTTGGCTCAACTTTGAACAATTATAGCATAATACGAACTAAAAAAGTAATTCACATAAATCAAGTCTTTATTTTTTTATATTTTATTTTAACCCCCTCTTACGTAAAATAAAGGCACAGAATGGGAGCAGGAGAATCTCTGCATGACGTTCCGAGAGGAGCCATTTTACCCCCTCTTGAGTCGAGCTAAGTAACCGAAGAGTGTCCTCTGTCAAACGCTCTTGGGAAAAGTAGATAGATTTGCCTACTTGGTGCTTGGTGCTGTCCTACCAACGCCGTCAGACATAAAATCTTCGCAAACATAGATTCTTTAAATTTTAGCTTTTTAAAAAAATTGCAATATTAAATCCCTTTGCCAGCGCATCTACGCCATGCCCTGCAGAAAACTAAACTGAAGCAAATTAATTGATCGCAAAAATCTAAATCTCTGTAAGAATATCGATTTTCAACCAATTCTTGTGAGGTTGTTCGACGATGTAGAAGGATTCAATAAAACGCGAGAATCAATACAAATTCTTTTCAGCTTTAGGTATAAATCATTTGTATAGCGTTACTTAAAAGTCTTTATTTTTGAACCTTGAGCTCATTGACATAAACCTATATAACGTAAACACACGAATTAAATCTGTAGAAATACAGATAACTACAGAATCTAACAGAACTACGGATAGATACCCTTAGTGGAAGGTTCGGGAATTATTTCATAGTAATCTGCAAAATAATACTCAGTTTTATTAAACACACATAGAGTCCACAGAATTTCCCGAAAAGGTTGAATCGGCGAAAGTTTTTGATTTTTAAACTCTATTGGCAACGTTTTAATGTAAGGTTTTATGCCATTTTCGACTCACTCATATGTTTGAGGCTAGGCGATGTCAACAAATATATGAAAACCGTTGATTTAATGTGGAAAACTGTTGATGGTTTACTTGATGAGAGGTATAACTCACACAATTGTAAATCAATATTTTTTAAATCAAGGTCTTACTGTTGAAATTAGTCTGTTTTAGGAGGGAAAAACATTAACCAGTACCGAAACTGTCATTTCACACGTAATATCAACCAATGTTCATTTATAATTATTCATAACTGATATACAGCACCTGCCAAACAAACACACTATGATTGGCCAGTTTAAACTACTTCAAATCTAAAAATATCTCAACGAACTATGTATACTTATGAGTGGTGCAATAGTTAAATAAACAAAGGAACTCTCAAGTGAGATTGATTGAAGAATATCTGTGATATTGAGGTGATTACGTGATATCTTGCAGGGCGTGAGGAATCTAGTGATAACGGAGCAACATAGAGCAATGTGAAGAACCAAAATCATGTCAGCCCGCGCGCGACGCGTTTCCTGTAATGTCTTCTGGCCCATCTAGACGTTCAAGTCTCTCTGAGAGGTTCCGTCAACCTTCTTATGTGCTTCACTTTGTAGTTGTTAAATTTAAAAAGCTAGGTACTCACCTAACGTAGGTAATCCATGTGCGAATTGTGTAGTATTAACCTAATTTTGGCTCGATTTATGTACAAGAGAACAAGAGTTTTGGTACAGACTTCATCCACAGACTAACTCCACCATTGACGCCATTTCTAAGATATCTTTCTTGTTTTTTGATTTCTTTACAACATTTTGAATCTGCAATTTATTTTAATATACATTTTTATAAAACTTAAAACTGTAACTTAGCAACAAAATGTAGACAAACTATGTCTATGTTTTCAACATAGACAAACTCCCCACAGATTGGCAATTTCAGATTCACTCCCCCAAAATATTGGTCCAAAATGATTTAATAAACTCCCAGAAGAAATTAAATTGCTCGGCGACCCTAAATTATTTAAAAACTAAAAACTAAAATCATTTCTTATGGATAGAGCTTTTTACTCAGTGGATGAGTTTTTTTACGTAGGAATTTTTTGTGGCACACAATATCGGTTTTGTTTAATGTTAATTTATTGTTTTAAGGTCTTGCAGAATTTATGTTAATATGTATGTATGACGTTTGCTATACAATTGTATTGATTGTCACACGCAATAAAGGATTTTGATTTGATTTTGACAGTAATTCAATAGTTTTGTGCTGTAGAACTAATGGCACATTATCGATGATATTACTCTTGAGGAATAAGTTAAAGAGATCTAAGTAAAGAGTTATAAGATGAATGTTAAATGTTCACAGTGTAGCAATGTATGTGGTATCGTTAGTTATACTAGCAGTGATGAAGCGAATATAATTTGTAAAGCAGAACTTTCTCGCGCAATAAATATAAAACCGTTAGGTATAAAGTTTTGTGGTTTGACCGGTTTCTTTTGTTTATAAGTGATTCATTTTATGACTAGTACGAGGAGGTATGCGGTTTCTTCCCGGCTATCTTGATATTATGTTACAACTGTCAATGGGCAAATTGTAGCAAGTACAATATCAACAAGTCGTTATACCGTACCGCGTAAAACGTTTTGAAATATTCCGCTGACCCGTTAGATTAATTGACAGGAATTTAACAAATTTAAGTCCACAGGAAATTAAGACAGTCATAATTGGCAAGAATTACGTTCATCACTATTGTAAAACCTTTTACTTAAATGGTGAATTAAATGTTACTCGTACAATTGTTAAATTTGTCTCCCATAGTTATGTTATAAAACTCAAATGATAGAGAATAAATATCAAAGTTGTCGCTGTAGTAGAATCGATGTTGTTTAGTAACATTTTTATGATATTTTTTCGAGGCACTTGTAGCGACCATCACAGAAAGTGATAGTATAATATTTTTCCTCCACCTACTATCTAAAGCCGTATTTTACTCCTCGGAATAGAGTAGTAAAGTACTACGAGTTTCTATCCCATGTGACTCGAATACTTAAGTTTTCTACCTATTAGGGAAAAGTTTTTTCGAAGTTTTTTCGGGAAGTTTTTCGGGAAGGGGGAAGTTTTTTCGTACCACGGGGCTAAAGTTAGTTACATAAGAATAACATTAAAAGAGAGATTAAAAAGAACATGAGCCACAGTCAGCTGTTACTTGTATTTGTTTCGTTACTCATTGTTTCCTAATAGCAGCTGTTGATGCTGCTCACCTGATGACCATTTTGACAGCAGTGAGCAGCATCTCTAGTACTAGAGATGGCCGTGGCAGTGTACGTGTTTGTTTAAATTTAGCTTGGGTAGGCTATTAAGAAGTCCAAAACATAAGTGTAAAACTTTTGACAAGGCTTAAATTATATTTTGTTTTTGTCGTGTCCTTTAAAAATGATATAGCCTACCTTGTGTGTGTGTTTTTTTATATTTTATGTTGATGTGACTGATCCAGCTTGACGGAGCAAGGGATCATATGAAGGTAAAGATTTTATAGGTAGCCTCAGGGAAATTGTCGCCCTCGGCTTCGCCTTCGGGCGACAACACTTTTTTCCATTCAGGGAGAAAAAATTGTACTTTAGTCCCTAGAAGCACAAATAACTATTTCATTACACTGAATCAATATCGCCCTTTTCGACTCTTTCATATAGTTCGACGAAAATCATATAGTTGAGGTCCGGAGAGTCGAAAGTTTTCGGCCCTAGATTCCCAGTGGAAACGGTAGCAAAGAAATCTAGAATATACGAGTATAATAAGGTAGGTGACAACAACAACAACTAGTAACAAATATGTTACGTAGTTGGTAGTACAAATAGATACAGTATGGAGTGCTTAGGAACTTGGTGCTTTCCCCTTGGAATCAGCCTAAGTTGTCACCTACATATGAGTATTTTAGTTTCGGTGGCGGTAGCTGAAGTGAAGTATTTGCGTATAGAAACCAGAAAAACAAGCAGTACATCTCGCCAGATTAGTTAAGATTATGTTTTGTTTGTTATGGGAGAGTAAAAATATATTTTCATTTGTTTAGAAGTTATTGCATAGTGTTGTGTGGTGAAAAATATCATTTGTCGGAGGCCTAACTGGGCTAAAAACGTTTTTCCTACTCTCGATCGTTTCAACTTCCACTCGACTTCTTTCGTTCTAGACTTCGTCTCGAACTTGAAACAAGATCTCGAGGCCGGCAAAACTCCATTTTCGGCTCTCGTAATGAAATGTAATATTTCAAGTAACTGTAAGATGGAAATGAAATACTTTTCTATTGAGGCAAACTTTGGACCACATAGTCCTTTCTTAACCTCTTAGTAACCAAATATTGCTAAATTAAATGGAGATGTAGAAAAGAGTGTATTGTGGAAGGCATGGGTAGAACGTAGCAGAGCTACATTATGGATCTTTGGATTGCGTTTGGTTTGGTGCTTGGGGGTTTGGTCAAGGATTAGTACCGTTTACGATACCTCCAATTTTATATGTGTCTTAAGCATGTTCCAAATCAGAGGACTAATTTAAAGGTTTGGATACAACTTACAGAAAAATGTGAGTTTATGGATTTATCATGAATAACTTTTTCAAACTTTAATTAACTATCTTGCCAACAAAATTTACAAAAATGTGGTATTTACGTAAGGTGCCACTAAATTGATTACAGTCGATCTTTAATCATAAAATACTCAAACCCTTTCTGTAAAATTAATTCCAAAAGTTACAATGTTTGGCATTTCTGTATAAATTACCATAAGAGGAAAAATATAAAAAGGCCACAAATTCCAAAATTGTATTTAAAAACACAAACCCAACTCGATTCAACCACTAGAGCTGGCTCGGTCAGGTACCGCTCGGCGCGGTGGCCACTCTCCACTCCGGTCTCTGTGACAGTAACAGTCCTGTGTCCTTGACACTGCTCCCACGATAGTCAAGGTCTATGCCGCCGCCGCCGCCGCCCCTTTCATCACAACAGCGGCCCTCCCGGCCACCGAGGAGATAACTGTTGCGCCGTTACGCTCTGAGTTACGCACGGAGGACATCAAAACGGTTTCTTGTCCATGTATGATTATTCCAAAATCACATTACTTCTATATGAAAGAAATTTCTAAATGTTCTCACATAATATTAAATACAGGCTACCTTCAGAACTAAAGTGCCATTTATATTGTACGGGAAAATCTGCGGTTAGGAGTTTTGGTGTCCCATAAAGGACCAGTAGGAGTAGGAGGGTAAGATATCATTTTGGCCTACCTTGCCTGGTATCAAAACCAGGTCATTTTGATTTTGAATATGCCAACATTTCTCCTAGCATAACATACATCAATAGTATTATTTATTAACAAAAGCAAAATATATGAATACATAAAAAATCGCTATATTTTCGTAAATTGTAATGAAACAAGAGATAATTATTGATGTGTTATTAAATTGTTGATTTAAAATGTTTTAAAATGAAGATAATAGAATTTCGCTAATTTTTGTGACTCATTAAATACAGAATTAACTTTATTTTGATAGAAAAATTCTCAGTGTCTTTTACTACATTTGAGTGACTCAATAAGTGAAAAGATGCCTCGGTTTATCTTTCTTCATCTTTCTTCTTTGAACGTGTACTGTGTGAAAACACCAGTAGTGTAAAATTGCGGCCGCTGGCCCAGTTCAAGGTCACCTGAGGGATGACGTCATCGAGGTCAATGACCTCACCGATGACGTCATCGATGACGTCATCGATGACGCAATCGATGACGTCATCACTAATGACGTCATTTCGATGACGTCACACCCATGACGTCACAGAAATGACGTGCTGATGACGTCATCACCCCTTACGTCATCAAAACGACGTCACCGACGCCACTAAGGTCAAGGTCACGCAGAAACTTAAAATTTTTTAGCACTTTTGCCGTTTCTCGCACTACGCTCCGAGTTTCAGTCAGAGTCCCCGTGACCTTGACCACTTGGAGCGAATTTTCGACAAGAAACGGCAAAAGTGCCAAGTTAAACTCGAGTTTCTGACATGACTCTGCCTAAATGGGCAATCGGTTATCCCTCAGGTGACCTTGAACCAGTACAACGCCCGCAATTTCATGTTACTGTGACCTTGAACACTTAACAACGGAGCGCCGACACCGATGCGCACCCCACGACAGCCATCGAGTGACTGACTGTCAGGCTCTGTGTATGCTAGGTATATCGGCTTGAGAGACTAAGACTCTAAACTGTCAGGAATGGGAGTAACTAACTGAATTTTGCAAGGAAAAGTCATTTCATCCAATAATTTAAACAAATCCTCATCAGTAAAACTGACATTAGTCTGTTTTGTATAAAACTTAGGGTGTCCGCGCAACAGTTTGCGCCACTTAGCTAAAGTTGAAACTCTCTTAACTTTGGGTGGTGGACAGTGAGCAACTAATAAAGCCTTAACACGGCTAAGTTTCTTACCTAAAGTGTCCCGCGACATGGCTTCCCCTCACAAAAGTCCGCACAATACTGAGAGACTGCTCGTAGCGCATGAGTCAAGGGAAAAGAGGTGGGGAAACAACAGGAGTGGGGGAAGGTCACAGTGGTGGGGGAAGGTGAGGTAGTACGCTGGAGTATCGCATCACTTCACCATGAGCTGTCCTACAGTCAACACACTGTTCTCTTGGCCCGAGTTGGCACTAGAAGAAACATTTCTGTACAGCTTAGGCTGTGAGAGCCGAGGAAGCAAAGTCAAAGTGGAAATTGTGTTAAACTCCAAGATGAAGAGTCTCCTAAATAAACTAATTGTATCCTTGCAATCTCCTATAACTTTAGAGAAATACCACTTTATTAAGCGACACCTTATACTTTGGCAAAACGAAGCGGAAATGGAAAAGATTACAGTAAAATTAATTTAACTTAAAACTTGGACTGGACACTCATGGCGATACCACGTGGCGTGAAAACGCCACCCTAAACATTACAAGTTAGGTTATTGAGCACCTCTGGTACGATAACCGATGTGCTAGAGTTAAAGTGTGATGACCTTGAGTCAAAACACTGAAATACTACAAGTCGATATCGTCCCAGAGTTAAAGTGTAGTGACCTACATTCAGAACTTGTAAAATTACTTACATATAGAGAGCTAGAGAACAGCGAGACGCACCGCATGGAAGCCGGAGACATACTGGCGAAGCGGTGTTGTGCAGCCTAGGGACCCAGTTGTGGTGGGGGTATAGCCAACACTTAGAGTACAAGTGTTGTGGGTGACCTTGACCCACATAACTTACCTGACCCCCCCCCCCCGACAAAAAGTGCGAGCCCCCCCCCCCCGACAAAAAGTGCGAGCCCCCCCCCCGACAAAAAGTGCGAGCCCCCCCCCCCCCGACAAAAAGTAAATGTTTACAAGTCTCGCGTGGCGAAGGGTACACGACATTGGATGTTGCCTTGTTGTCATAGTTGGGTCTCTTCGGAGGCTACAGCGATGACAACCCAAGTGCCCCACACCCCCATAGGGGGGTGTGGGGCTTAATTTTTTTAAAGTTGTTTCGTGACCTTGACCTAAATATAAAAGTTTTCAAAATCTTTAACAGTCAGATCTTACTAACACAGTTTATATATAGAGGTCTTTTAAAAGTTAACAGTTAGGTATTAGTAACGCACAAGTTTGGAATTGTTTATAGTTGGGTCTCTTGGGAGGCTTCAGCGATGGCAACATAAATGCCCCAAGTGGGGCTTCTTTTTTGAAAAAGTGTGAGCCCCCCCCCCCCCCCCCGACAAAAATGCGAGCCCCCCCCCCCCCGACAAAAAATGCGAACCCCCCCCCCCACCCCCACCCCCACCCCCTCCCCCACCCCTGATATCCTGGGCGTGGCAGCCCCGGTGGGGATATAAGGGGGCCCGGTTGCACGCACTTCTCATTCCTGCTCCAGCCTTCGTTGGAAGTACTTCTCCGTTATTTGCATTTAACGCTCTTTCTACCTCAACATGCGCTTCAAGAACTATCCACCAGTTCTCCCATACATCAAATCGAATTCAACCAACACGTCTACTCCGACCAACACATCTACTCCAACTTCAACCTCCGCTGCTCCGATTCTCCAAACGTGTTTGATGAGCACAATCCTCAGCTGTTTGGAGATGCCGTCGGCTCCTTCGATGCCCAGCCTATCTCCGCTGCCACCAACGGAACCAACAAGTCCAAGTGTCAGTGGTGCTGGTGACGCTCCGTCGACTTCAAGAGGGGCTGGCGCTCACCCTGCAAGCAGCCGAGTGCTCATAGCATCACCGCCGATCTCATTGTTGTCAGATTCTGATTCGGAGTCAGCGGTCTTTGAGGAGAAGAAGTCGAGGTCCAAAATCATTCCCTACTCCCGTACACAGAAAATCCTTTCCTATACAAAGACCCAATGTCCACTACCCGTATCCCCCATGCCATCCACACCGGTCAAACCATCCTGCAAATCGATCTTCTCCCCAGACAATTCTACCTCACCTAAAACCACTATTGATCTAACCCATTCTCCTACCCGACCCAAAATTCTTTGCAAATTACCCCTTGACCGTGCTAAACCATCACCCTCCATCCTTTCCAGCCAGCCTAAGTTAGATCAAGCGCCGCTCCAAAACACTAAGAGTCCAACACAAAAGAAACGTAATCGTGTTAAATGCCCTGCTGGCAAGCGTGATAAATGCGATTATGTTTGGTTTAGCAGAGAGGCTGTGGTTCTTTGTTGTCCGAGTTTTGCTCTTCCAGAAAAAGATCGTTGCCAACGACACTTGAATAAGAAAATCAAAATTCCGACACCAAAGCCCTATAGCCTTAATATTATGCCTGAAAAGTCCAAGTTCAAACACCCCAACAGTCCGCAGAAGCTGAAAATTAATAGGCTCAAGAGGGACAAAAAATATTATTTCATTGTTCAAGCTTATGGAGCATTTAACATAAATGTGCAAATCATTCTAAAAGGTGATGGCCGCCTTCATAGAATGAAAGTACCACCTGCGATGGTACAAAGAGAATTTTTTGTCCCCGGGGCTTATTTAATTCGAAGAAAAGGATGCCTATCTGTTTGGGAAATGGACTAGGACATGGGCTCACCAAAAAATCAAAATTGTGTTTAAAAGTGTTGGACATTAATTAAATTTCCTCTTCCAAATTAATTTTTCTAAATTTAGTCTTAACCCTCTTAAAGTAAGGGAGAGGGGTATTATACAAGTCAACTAATAAAAAAAAAATACTTGACTTGTATAATACTTTAACCTGGCGGTGATGTAAAATCACTGGGACAATCTCAAACCGTGTCCTTGAGGGTGAAGACTAAGTTACAAAAATCTTTAACAAATAAAAAACTTACCTCCAAACGCTTGTAGCTTGCTACAAGTGTTTGGAGGTAAAAAATTTTTAAAGTTTGAATGACCTTGACCCACATAAATTACTGTTTAAAGTAGACTGCTAACCTTACAACTTATGTCGTGTATCACGTGATACCCCCCACTCTAACGCTTTTAATAAGCTTGTATGAGCCGTTCATTTGCTTCAGTCCGTTCCTATGCTCTGTGGTAAACATGTCACAGTACAATTACAAAGGTGGTGACTTCTTGATAAATGAACACAATGCTTGGGAAGTGCTAAACCGGCATAGAATGGAAGTTGAGTGTTGTATAAGACGAGATGGGTCTACATTTTATCTATGTATTATAAACAAACAAACCCACAAGTATCAACACTGGACAAAAATTAATTATAACAACATAGATGAGCTGTTTGCTTGGGTGTTTGAGGTGTGTAAAGTTATAGAAGAAACCAAAATAATGGGTGTGCTAAAGGTATGTAAAACTGATGACCGGGAAGACTAAGCAAAATTTCTTTCAACCCCCCCCCCCCCGTGTTATCCCCACCACTAAAAATGGGTATATATAGGAGTGGTGATCAACCGTCTTCTCATTCTGCTTTACACTGTTTAGCTGAATACTACCATGTCAGCCATGAACATTCCAGCCTCTACCTCTGGCCCGACCGCATCCAACTCTGGCTCAAGCTCTGGACCGATCCGGCGGGGCCGCCTGTCAAAGAGTCGCGTTCGGTTCTTCGGATTCACTCCGAGCAAGACGGAGTTGTGCAGCAGTGGAGCCTCCAGAAGAGAGTCTAGCTTGTATGAAGAACTCCAGCAGGTAGTGCCAGGTGTAGTGGTTGGTGCATCTTCACAGGAAGACACTGTTAGAGCTGCTATAAGATATATTAAAGGTTGTAACGTATTGATAGAGGAAAAGGACAGGTTGTTAGAGGAAAAGAAGAGGTTGTTGGAGAGTGCACACAGTGAAATACTTTTGATCCGGAAAGAATGGGAAAAACTAATTATGAAGTGTGACAGATTGTTAGATGATAGTGATGATAGTGAGGATGAGAGTGGATAGGTGTGGGTAAAGACTCGGACTGGGACTTGCGTGTTTGTATGAATGTGTGTGTGAATGCGGAATACAGAGCGGGGGATAGATCACTCTGTGGCAATGGACTAACATGCCACTTAGTGATCTATCCCCCGTTCTGGTAATGTTTTTGGATGGCCTTGACCCACTTTACCAAGGCTAGCTAGTACCCCCACCACTGATAAGTGTATATATACGGGTATTAACGTGCAGTTTGGTTATTCTGCTTTGTACCGCTTAGCTGAATACAGCACTGTAACATGGCTTTCAACTCCAAAACTTCTCAGGCTTCCTCTTCTTCTTCAAGAAGGCGTGCTGCCAACGTTCTGCCTGCTACTCGTGGACCTGCTCGACCATTCCACAGCATAACTGTTGCTCGGGCAAACGCCTGCAAAGCTCCGATGCTACGGACCTTGCTGGAGGTAAGCCAAGACGGACAAGGCTTGCTCAGTCCTGGTCAACGGCAGGAGCAAGAAAGGCGTATGGCGTACTTCAGGCTGCAGGGTGTAGTTCCCAGCTTGAAGTTAGGCGATCCGAGAGTAGCAAGCATCAACGAGGCAGCGGACTACATATCACACCTTCACAGTGTTTTAGAAGTAAAGGACCAACAAATTGAAAACTTAAAAGAACAATTGAAACAATTTAACTTTAATCCTGTGGAGTTTGTGGAAGCAGTGATGAGTGATAGTGATGATGAAGGAACTGAATATATATTGGGTATGTAATGAAAGACTTGGACATGGACATGTGTGTGTGTGTGTGTGTGTGTGTAGAATACAGAGCGGGGGATAGACTACTTTGCGGCAATGGACTAGCATGCTGCTTAGTGGTCTATCCCCCGCTCAAAGGGTAGCATTGGATGACCTTGACCCACTTTACAGCAAGGACAACCGGTTAACTGGTATAAAAGAGGGGGTCTATACATCTCGACTTCATTCTGCTTTGGACCTTCCAGTGGAACGCTAGAAACAATGAGTGGATCGCTGCTTGGTGCTAACTTGGACAGGTATTCTGTGATGGTACACTATGAAGATTGTAGAGACATGTTGACGGCTGTGTATGATTGTTTGGTGAGAAAAATCTTTCAAGAAAACTGCCAATTTATGTTAGCGTGGAAAAGAAACTTGTTTGTTGATGGTCATGCTACAATGCAAAGCATGAACCACCTTCATGTGTTAAAAGTAGGACATCATAATTTGGACGAACTGGACGATATGTTTAGGGAGCTGGAGTGTTTGATACATCAGGAATGTAAACCATGTGAAATTGAAATTTTTAAATTGGATATGGAATTAGAATAAAATGTGTTAAACAGGACTTGGACTTGGACTTGATTGAGGTTTTTGTAGAACAGAGCGGGGGATAGATCACTTTGCGGCAATGGACTAGCATGCTGCTTAGTGGTCTATCCCCCGCTCAAAGGGTATCTTTACGTGACCTTGACCCACATAAATTGTATAGTTGGTGGGGGTATAAAAAGGGTAAGCAAATTGGATGGATACAACACTTCCATACCATGGCTCCACTTGACAACACCGTGTTCCATCGCAACAGAATTGTCTCTATTCTGGAGGTAATACCTCTAGAAATTATAGAAGTAGAGGACCAACTACCTGCGGTTGATCAAGAAGAGGAGGAGGAAGAGATAATGGATATTGAAACGGACTCTGACGAAGCTGGTTCAACGGACAATGAGGTGGACTTGCACGCCTATGAAACATTAGAGTCGTCATCTGAGTCGGAAATGGAATTCCAATTGGAAATCGAAGAAGAAGAACAAGAACAAGACACTCCCCATCGTCCAATGGATAGGATGTTAGTTGCCAGAAGAATTATGTATTGTCATCGCTGCCTATTCCGTGATGAGGATGATTCCGACTCTGATGGTGATGTTTCACCCTTGTAAAAAAGTTTAAACAAAAAGTTAAAAAAGAATGTGAGCGGGGGATAGAGCACTTTGTAGTAAATGATGCTGCTTAGTGCTCTATCCCCCGCTCAAAATAATAATTCCAAATGACCTTGACCTACATAAACTTGCTCAAACAGACGTCTTTGAAAAAACTTGTACAAATTATTGAATCTAGACCAAATATCATCAATTTATCAAGCCTACTGATAAATGTATTACAAACGGTTGTGTAAAGGCTAAATTTAGCACATGAGTGATAACCTGTTTCCATATGACGTCACTTTCCCCACCTATCTGCCTCGGATATAAAGGGCACCGGTGGAGTGCGCTGCTCATTATTGCGTGGACATTCACAGAGTGTGCATTCAAAGCCAAACTGTTTGAAATGGCTCTTTGCGACATTTGTGGGGAAATCTTTCAAGACGAAGATCTTTTCACCATACACAGAGAATTACATGAAGACGAAGATAGAAAAGAAGATATTACCATGGATGAAATAGACTTAGACTCAATTGACCGGTTTTTGGAAGAGCACCAGAAGCAGACGGACTACTGGGACAGCTATCTACAGCAAATGCAAAGAAGAAGACCTAGTGTGATCCAATTTGCTGGTGCTGGACCATCTACTGCTAGAAGACCTTTTGAAGAAGAAGACACTGAAGAAGAGGACACTGAAGAAGAACTAGAAGATGTGAAACAACTGCGCACCACGGCCTTGCCAGGACGAGTTGTAACACATTTTAAAATTAATAATGTTCAATTGGAACTGGAAACATTTATAACCCAGGCTAAGGAACTTGTTGGTGGAACCTTGAGGGAAGAACTACAAAGATTAAATTTTATTAAATTTGGAATGGTGTTAGAGGCTATGTTTAACAATACTGATGGTGAAACAGCATTGAGAGCGTTCATTACCAAAAACCGAACCCTTACCTTCACCTCCAACATCGATGATATTATTGAAGAATGCTTGGAAGAACTTATAACAAAACTTCAAGAACATGAAGGAAGAGGATCTGGATGGACTTTGTCATCAATTGAAGGTATGGATGTAAGGGTTCACAAGCATGGATATGGTTTAAGGGGTAGTAGTTTTATCCCTTTACCAAAGAAAATCCAAAACACTAAATCGTGTAGGAATGTGCAAAATGAAGGTAATGAATGTTTTAAGTATGCAATGTTAACCAAGTATGTTAAAGATCATCCTGAAAGAGTTGGTAGAGAGTATTACGAAAATGAACACCGCTACAACTTTCAAGGCCTCACCTACCCAGTTACATTGAAAGACATAGACAAATTTGAAAAGAAAAATCCTGGCGTTTCAGTGAATGTTTTCGGTCTGGATGATTCGAACAACGTTTATCCTTTGCGGGTAGTAAAAGTTGAGCAAAGAAACCACACTGATTTGTTACTGATCACTAAGGGTGAAATTTCACATTATGTGTGGATAAAGGACTTTGCATCCTTGATTCGAAATCAATTATCAAAACAGAGGCGTAGGTTAACAGTGTGTAAAAGATGTTTTTGTTTCACATATAAAGAAATAAGACAAGGAGGATTAGAGTGGTTGATAGAACACAAAAGACTTTGTAATGAAAATTATGAAGTGAAGATTAGTCTGCCACCACCATCTCGAGCGTGTATCCAATTTAACAAAACAGTTCACCAATATCGGATTCCAGTAGTCATCTACGCAGATTTTGAATCTACGTTAGTACCACAGGAGCTGCCGGACGGTGAAGTGACTAGAAGAACAAAATATCAGTTGCATCAACCCAACAGTTTTTGTCTAATAGTGAAATCAACCTTGTCTGAAAACCAATTGCAAAACTATGGTTTAACATCCACTCCAATACTTTACCGTGGTGAAGAAGCCGCTAAGTATTTCGTAGACCAGTTGTATGACATTGCTGAAAAGGTACAACGCTTGTATGGTAATGTCGTACCTATGGAACCTTTGAATGAGAATCAACAAGAAGAATACAATATGGCATCAAGATGTTATCTATGCGAGAAGAGCTTCAGTGAAGAAAATCCAAAAGTAAGAGATCACGATCACCTGACAGGTTTATACAGAGGAGCTGCTTGTAATTCATGCAATATAAATTACAAACTGCCCCACTTTATCCCTGTCGTGTTACACAATCTTAGCGGCTACGACTCCCACTTCATTATTCCAGAGTTAGGAAGAGATGATGGTAAGATTGATGTTCTTGCTACAACATTGGAAAAGTACATCAGTTTCTAAAAAACCGTAGGTAAAATTAAACTTCGCTTTGTAGACTCTTATAGATTTATGCCATCTAGTTTGAGCAGATTGTCTGAGAATCTACGAAGAGAAGACCTAAAAGAAACCAGCAAGATTGTACCTGAAGATAAATTGGACTTAGTATTACGTAAAGGAGTATTCCCCTACGACTACATAACATCTACAGAAAAATTTGAAGAAACCAGTCTACCACCGATCGAAGCCTTCAACAGCAAATTAAACGAAAGTGAAATCTCCGTTGAAGACTACAATCATGCTTGTAATGTTTGGAACCAACTAAACATTCAAACCTTAGGGGAATATTCTGACTTTTATATAAAATTGGACGTAACTCTGCTGTGCGATGTGATGGAAGAATTCCGAAACACCTGCTTCTCCGCCTATGGACTGGACCCTCTACACTCGTACACATCTCCAGGATTAGCATGGCAAGCTATGCTAAAGTCAACCAACTGTCGACTGGAACTTCTAACGGATATCGATATGGTGCTCATGATGGAATCTGGTGTACGGGGCGGTTTGACACAAGCTGTAACACGTCATGTCAAAGCCAACAACAAGTACATCCCCGGCTTCGACGAGCAACAACCATCGGTCTACCTTGGCTACTTTGACGCAAACAACCTTTATGGTTGGGCAATGTCAAATCCGCTTCCCTACGCTGACTTCAAATGGATCGACCCGGCCACCATTGGAGACATCTCACAGATTCCAAAGAATGGTCCAAAAGGCTATATTTTGGACTGTGATTTCGAATATCCAGAGCACCTTCATGACCATCACTACGACTTGCCTCTCCTAGCCAAGACTGAAGTTTCACCGACAGGAAGATGGCCAAAATTGATGATGACCTTGGAGAATAAGGATCGCTATGTGGCTCACTACTGGGTAGTTCAACAGGCTCTTGAATTGGGTCTACGTATAGTGAGAATTCATAGAGCAATTGAATTCACCCAGTCTTGTTGGTTGAAACCATATATTGATTCCAACACTGCAAGAAGAGCTGCAGCGACAACAGCATTTGAAAAGGACTTCTATAAATTAATGAACAATGCCATCTTTGGGAAGACCTTGGAGAACAAAAGAAAACACAAAAATGTAAAATTAGTGAGTGATCCTAGGAAATTGGAAAAATTAGTGCAAAAACCAAATTTCGGAACATCCATGATTATAAACGAAAATCTAGTCGCTGTCAGTATGAAGAAAACAACAATAGTCATGGACCGTCCGTTATACATAGGTATGTCGATTTTGGATATAAGTAAAACCCTGATGTATGATTTCCATTATAACAAAATGGTTAAACATTACGGAAGGGAAAACATTGGAGTCGCATACATGGATACGGACGCGTTTATCTACTGGATAAAGACTTTGGACATGTATGAAGACCTAAGGACTTTTCCATACAAAGAAGATTTCGATTTTTCTGACTATCCGAAAAACCATCCAAATTTTAATGAAAAATATAAAAAAGTAATTGGAAAATTCAAAGATGAAGCAAATGGAATGCCTTTAGAAGAAATAGTGGCGCTGATGGCGAAATTGTATTCATTTAAGATGTACCACGAGAACAACACACCGACAGTGAAGAAAGCAAAAGGAGTGAAGACATCTTATTTGAAAAAACACGTGACATTTGACCACTACAAGACTTGTTTGTTTGAAGATACTACGATATCAGCAACATTCAACAATATCCGAAGCTTCAAGCATCAAGTCTACAGTGTCACCGAAATTAAAAAAGCGTTGTCAGCTCGGGATGATAAAAGATACATTATGCCCGACAAAATCCACACTCTTCCTTTTGGCCACTACTCTCTAAACCCTATCAACTAGTAACCTATTCTTCGTCCTTCTACAACTACGACCTTATTCCTTTCTCCTTCCGTAAAAAAATGGGGAACACGGCAAGTCCAACGCCGTGTTCCCCATTTTTTTACACAAGTTTGGATGACCTTGACCCATATAAATGATGTGAATATTTAAAACAACATTCATTGTGATTATACATGTGATACAACAAACATTGAAACCTGCAATATGAAGGACTTAAAGCAACAAATTGTCAACGAACTTCATAAACCTGCAAGAAGAAAGTTTCCACGAAGAAATACGGTGATAAAAGGAATTAATGATTTATATCAAGCGGATTTAATCGAAATGATTCCTTATAGCAAACAAAATAAAGGATATAAATACATATTGACTGTTATTAACTGTTTTTCAAAAATGGCAGATGCTTTACCACTAAAAGATAAAAGTGGCAAAAGTGTTACAAAAGCAATGGAAACAGCTATACAAAGAGACAAACATACTATTAAACATTTACAAACAGATGATGGAAAAGAATATTTTAATAAGGAATTTGCAAATTTAATGAAAAAACACAATATAAACCATTATTCAACCAATTCAGAAGTAAAAGCCTCAATAATCGAAAGATTCAACAGAACTTTAAAAAGTGCAATGTATAAAATGTTTTCCAACAGAGGATCGCACATATGGATTGATATGTTACCAAAACTTATAAACGATTACAATAACAAATTTCATAGGACTATCGGGATGAAACCAAACCAAGTAACTAGTAAAAATGAAAACCTTGTATTAAAACGTATAAAAACGAATACTAAACCAAAAGTTGAAAAACTAAAGCCTAAAAAATTTAATGTGGGTGATAAAGTGCGAATAAGTAAATATAAAGGTGTATTCAGTAAAAGATACCTGCCAAATTGGACCAATGAGGTTTTTACTGTATTCAAAGTACAACCTACAGTACCTGAGACATATATTTTAAAAGATAATAAAGGACAATTGCTTGAAGGAGGGTTTTATGGACATGAAATGTTAAAATCAACAGTAGGCGATGTATATTTAGTTGAAAAGGTGTTGCAACGGAAAAAAGATAAGGTCAAAGTACGATGGTTAGGATTTAATAAGACGGAAGATTCTTGGATACCTAAAAAGGATTTGATATAACGATAGAGAATCATTTTAGGTTGAACCATTACAAAGGATGGAGATAGTACCACAAAAAGAGAGTTTTACTATTAATAATATAGATGAACTCACAGTGGATAATTCAGAATTCAATAGTGGGAAGCATGGCAATTTGTTACCAAACACCGTTCGTTGTCTGGTTACCGGACCTTCCAACTGTGGAAAAACTAATGTAGTATTCAATTTGATTACAAACCCTAAAGGATTACGATTTAACAATCTATATGTATTTTCAAAATCACTACAACAACCAAAGTATCAATTATTGGAAAAAATACTGACTAATGTGCCTGAAGTTAAATATTTAAAGTTTAATGCAAGCGAGAGTGTCATGCAGCCACAAGAAGCTAAACCATTCTCCGTATTTATATTCGACGATGTATCTTGTGAAAACCAAAACACAATAAGGAATTACTTCGCTATGGGTCGACATAACAACATAGATAGCATTTATATTGGCCAAACTTACAGCAAAATACCTAAACAACTCATTAGAGACAATGCAAACATGTTAATTGTATTTAAACAGGACGAAACCAACCTAAAACATATATATTTTGATCATGTAAATGCGGATATGACATTTGAACGATTTAAAGAGTTGTGTGGAAAGGCTTGGGCTGAAAAGTATGGGTTCCTAACAATTATGAAGGAACAACCGCTAAACAATGGTCGATACAGGATAGGATTTGATAAATTTATATTAATACATTAAACGTGGAATAACACATTCATTGTTGTACAACACGTCTTGCTACAAACATGGTTAACCAAGAAAAATTAGTAAAAGAAATAAAATCACTTAGTGATTCTATTCGGGCTAAAAACAGAGCATTGAAACTAGGTATTAGCGAGAGGGAGAAATTCCTTGAATCTACTTTTAAACCTATTACTGAACCCTTGAAACAATTAAACAAAAAATTTGCTAAACCTGTATTGGAAGGAGATGCGATTGCACCTATTACGAAGTTTGAAAGAGAAAATGTAAAATCAGAAGATTTTAGTGATGAAGACCTGGAATCCTCTACGTATAGTGGTTTTACCGGTGGAGAACCCGAAAGAGAGCTAGAATCACCGGACTATAGTGGAATAAAAGAATTATATGAAGTAAAAGCCAAAAGAGGACATGAAGTTGTATCAACTGCTAGTGAAGAGGAAAAAGAAGAAGAGACAAGGGAAGGTCCGTCAAACATAAGCTTATTGGGTGAAAACATTCATAACAAAGGACCTTTAGGAAGGAAATACATGGTAAAAATGTTACTCGGAACAATTCCTAATAAGAATTACCATAGTTATGGAGCGAGATTAACAGAAGACGGTTTAATGATAGGTAATAGCCCGTTAAACGTTGACGAACATGATAATATTGTCATTGGTGATCAAAGGTATAAGGGCACAAAAGGATTATTTGAATTATTATTTGAAAATAAGCCTTCAGTATCGGTAGTGAAAGAAAAAGATATGGAAGCATATAAAAATATTTTGGAACAGACAAATGCATATAGGAGAAAGTATTTACCTGACCAGCCTCCTTTTAGATCTAAGTCTTTAAAATATAAAGAATTTGTATCCAAGTTAATACCAACTAGAAGACAAACAATGCCGTTAACACAAAGAAAACCTGTAAAACGAAGATTTATGGCATCCACTTTGGATGTAAGTGCTCAGGAACGAAGAAAAAGAAGTAAGTCCGTTACGGGTACAGGTTTAATGAAGAAACTATATAACACAAATGTGATTTATTACAATAATATCAATAAATTGGTGGATAGAATGAAACTAATACATGAAGCTAAAGAAGCGGGTCATACTGGATTGGAAAACGAATGGGTGGCTTTAGTGGATGAACTCCGAAACCGTGGGGTAATCTCATAAAAATGCGTTACTCCCTAGAATACTATTCAGTTGCACCATGAGTGTCGACAAGTTCGGACGTTACTCCTCGGATGGGTTATATTATGCCAATAGTTTAAAAAGAAGTGCTGGTTTACCACAAACACCTGATGGAGATTATGATATGAGTAATAAAAGGTTAAAAAACATAAAAGATCCTACGGATGAAAACGATGCAATAAATCTAAAAATATTAAAGGAAAAGATATCGCCAACATTAAAACTACAAAATAACACATATGACGCAGAAGATCATAGAATTATCAACGTTGGTAAACCAAATCAAAACGGTGATGCGATAAACAAAGGTTATTTGTCATCTGAATTAAAAAATACGTTAAAATTCAATGGGAAAACGTATAGTGCCAACAATAAACGTATATCCAACGTAGATGACCCTAAAGATGCAAAAGACAGCGTAAATAGACGCTATTTACATTCTTTGATACCTGAAAAGACAAAAGATGGATTTTCTTTTTATAAATTTGTTATTAACGATATAGGTTATCCAAAAAATGAAAATGATGCTGTAAATCTCAAATATATAAAAGATCATTGTGTCATACGTGATGTGGGAGTTATCGATTGTCTTGGCAATTGTTTGGCGAATGTAAAAGATGGTTCAGCACCATCTGATGGTGCAACAGTGGGTCAAATGAAAGAGACTTTAAAACAAGAAACAACTGGATTTGCAAAACGAGATGAAGTATTATCAAAGCAAGGGGATGACTTTATTCAAGGTAATGAAAAATTTCGTTTATTGACATACAAAAACGCTTATTGGGATTGCAGGCATGGAAGGTTATCAAATGTGTCATGGGGTCATGCAGATAGAGACGCGGCTGCCTTAGGACAAACAGTACATCTAGATCCAAATAATTACTATGCGTTTTTTATATGTAGTAATAAAAAATTAACAAACATGGCGCAAGGAAGAGAAGCAAATGATGCTGCAACTGTAGGACAGGCTATCACATTATCACAAATGGATAGCAAAGTGTATACTTGTAATAATAAACGTATAACAGACCTTAAAGACCCTGAACATGTGGATAATGCTGTCACTGTTAATTTTCTTGTAAAAGTTTTAGGAAATGCATTATTTGATGTATACAATCTTATTGGTATTCGTTCAGGTCGTACTCCTTTGTTGGAATCTGAGAGAGGTACTTGGATTAAACGGGAAATTGTTCAAAACTATTTTATCAACCCTCATACAAAAAAGTTTAGATCATCGGATTGGGGTGATTTTGATATTTAATAAAAGAACACAATAAACGACTTCATTTATGTCCAACTTGTCATAGAGGTAACACATAAGTTGTACATTGCGATTATAAAAGGACAATAATGACGTTCCAGTACATCAGTCCATATAGAGACACTGTAAGGAGAGGAGGTGGGATCACGTCCACAGCGGTTTCTCTGTTAAATAAAGCTTTAAAACGAATTCCAGTAGGATCCATAGTAAATAGAGCAATAGACGCATTACCATACGAATTTCATATACCGGGAGGTTATCAGTATTGCGGACCAGGAACTAAATTGAAAAAACGACTGGAAAGAGGCGATCCTGGCATAAATAAGTTAGATCAGGCTTGTAAAGAACACGATATCGCATATTCCACGTTTGCCGATTCAAAAAATAGATCAATAGCTGACAAAAAGCTTGCGGACATAGCTTGGCAACGAGTAAAATCAAGTGACGCTAGCATAGCAGAAAAAGCAGCAGCTTTAGCAGTAACAGCAGGTATGAAGGCTAAAACAGCAGTAGGAGGTGGAAGAAGGAGGAGAAGGAGAGTAAAAAGGAGGTCAACCACAAGAAAACATGGAGGAAATATAAAAAGAAGACGACGATCTACAAGAAAAGGCAGGAAGAAGCCCACCGTGTGGTCAATGGTAAAAAACGGGGCAGGTCTTTACCTAAGACCTTATCGTGCATATTAAATGAAAGAAATCAATTGGTCATACCACATAAAGCATTAACCAATATTGAATTATTTAAATATATTTCCTGTTTAAAAATACCATTTTTCCGCGGTGTGTTTATGAAAGACAGTTTACCAAAGAAAATGTGGCAAAATGAGACTGGAATTGTAAATTTGGATAATACTGAAGGGCCTGGCACCCATTGGGTTTGTTATAAGAAACTAAATAACAATGTATATTATTTTGATAGTTTCGGTAATTTGCCACCACCAAAAGAACTTCAAAATTACTTTAAATCTGCTAAAAACATATATTATAACTATAAAAGAGAACAACCTGATAATACTTCAATATGCGGCCATTTATGTTTGGAATTTCTAGCTAAAAGTATCAGTCACTATTGAGATGTCTTCCTATACGGTATCATTAACAGGAAAATCGTCCACTTTACGAAGTATCCTTTTTCCAGCGTTACGCTTGCAAAAAGGAAGGTTTTGGGAGGCGGCACTATTGGATTTTACAACTTACAACTCTATCCCCAATGTTACGGAAGGTAAAAATAACGTATTGCATTATTATAAGGGAAAGGATGCCAGTGGAAAATTTACAGACTTACAAGAGTGCAGGTTACCCACAGGTTCTTATGAAATTGATCATATAAATGAATTTTTGCAAACTAAAATGGGAAAAGACAATATAACATTAAAAGGTAATAATAATACGATGAAAGCTGAAATTACTTCCAAATATTATATAGATTTCACTCAACCAAACTCAATTGGTGATTTATTAGGATTTTCCAACGATGAGCCTGTTTTAGAACCAGATGTAACACATTCCGGTAAGAAAACAGTAACAATATTAAAAGTCAATAGTATAGACATAACTTGTAACATTATACAAGGTGCTTACAGGGATGGGGCTAACACCCACATCATACATACTTTTTACCCAAGTGTACCACCTGGATTTAAAATTGTTGAAAAGCCACAAAACCTGGTATATCTACCGTTGAACACCACTTTCATTTCAGACATCGTGTTGAGCGTATTGGATCAAGACGGTAACTTGGTAGACTTCAGAGAAGAGCCTATTACGATTAGATTACATTTAAAATCGACACTTTAATACAAAACCATGGGTTTAACATTTAAAAGCGAACAACCTACGGGAAACCGCATTAGTAGCTCTTCAGCTGTGGAGGAGTTAACACGCGAGAACATTCGTTTCTTAGAGAGAATTGGATTAAAATTAACCGAGTATGGATATACTGGATATAGCGCAGGGTCCAACATTCGACGAAACCCTATGGGAAAAAGAATATCACACCCACAACCCTTACACTTCATCGAAATTAAACAATAACGATGAAATTCGTATTCCCATACAAAATCAAGACATTTACACACTACCATGTGAAAGTTACTTGTATATTGAAGGACAAGTTACTAAAAAGGACGGTACTACTGTTGGTACAACAGTTCCATTTATAAATAATCCTATGGCTTTCCTATTTGATGAAATTAGATATGAAATATCAGGTGTAACAGTTGATTCCACTAAAAAAGTAGGTATTACGACAACTTTAAAAGGATTAACATCTATAACACCCAATGAAACCAATTTACTTAAACCTGCCGGATGGGTATTACCTACGATTGACACGATCACTCCAAATCCAAATGGATATTTTGATTTTCATATTCCATTACGTTTGCTGCTTGGTTTTGCTGAAGATTATAGGAAAATAATATTAAACGTTAAACAAGAATTAGTTTTGTTGAGATCTTCTAACGATAAAGACATTATTAAAGCTGCAGATGCTACTACAGATGCGACTTTAGAATGGAAATTAAAATTAGACAAAATTGTATGGAGAGTTCCACATGTTAAATTGGCTGACGAGCATAGAATGCTACTTTTAAGAAAATTAAAAGCCGATCGTGATATTGTTATTCCATTTAGAAGTTGGGAATTTCATGAGCATCCCAGTTTACCTACTACGGATCGACACACTTGGACTGTTAAAACATCGAATTATGTAGAACGAGCCAGGTATATTATATTTGGTTTACAAACAGGTAGAAGAGACGCCATTACTAAACATGCAGGACAATTTGATCATTGTGACTTGAAAAATATTAAAGTTTATTTAAATTCACAATTCTTTCCATACGACAATTTAAATGTGTCATTCACTAAGAAGAAATACAGTATATTGTACGATATGTACGCGAGATTCCAAAGTTCATATTACGGTAAAACAAATACACCTTTATTACCACCTGACAAATATTTCGATGCCTACCCAATAGTTGTAATCGATTGTTCTAAACAAAATGAATCAGTAAAGTCTTCAAGTGTGGATATAAAAATAGAAATGGAATTCAACGATGCTATACCGGCTAATACAACTGCATACTGTTTAATTCTACATGATAAAATCGTAACATACACACCTTTAACTGGAATTGTTAAAAATGTATTGTAAGAACCGGTTTTGTTTCATTCCGCGAGTATAAAAGCAGAGCGTACAGACCGCTCCTCATCAGTTTGTTGCCTACTGTTGTATGGGTAGCATCGTATTCAATATGGCTTCTCCTAGTGGTACACCTGAAAATGTGGTAGATATTGAGAAGGAGATATCTGAGTTTTTAGATCCTCAAGGTCACCAGGAAGGAGGTGAACAAAACGTTTGCGGACAACTTCACGCCAGTAATAATGTTGAAGAAAAAGGTAAAAGAAGAAAGACTATACAAAAGAGAAAAAGGGATATTGAAGATAATATTTCTCCAAACATATTGAGTGAGGTATTTTTGCGAATATTTTACCCAATCTCTTCCAGTTTGGATAAAAGTGTTTTAATCGGTGTTATGAAATCTACAGATTATTCCCCTACTGTAATTTTAACTCATGGACCCAAAATGATTTTGTTTACGGACAGTGCTTGGGAATCGTTTATGAAACATTTGCATCTACTAGAATGCTATTTAAGTAGTAACATGTTTGGAAGAAAGACAAGAGTAGGACTTTTGGATTCAAATGTGGAAATTGATATCATTAAACAACGTGGTGATCATCAGCTACGGTTTAGAGACACAACAAGACATGATAACAAAATTCAACTTAATCGAGAGGAGTTTTTCATTTTAACTTGTGCTACTGAACCTATAACAAGATACTTGAGACAACTGGTGTTTTCAAGTTCGATTATTAAAGATTATCTGGAAGACACTTTGGACAAACAACCGGACGCACCTATATTATACGGACCTGTGGATACTTCTATATTTAATAGAGTTCCTCATGAAGTACAGATGTGGAGACAATTGGAAAAGTACGCTCAACTACATAAGAAATCAGTAAAACAGGAAGAAGAGGAAGATGGAGGAGAAGAATCAAGTGTTAGTGATGAAAATGAAAATAAGGAAAATATAAAGATGGAAACTTAAATGACAATGGTTAGTTTTTAAAACAATAACCAACATTTTGTGGGGTTAGGCCTATTGGGGACGGTGCCCACGTTAAATATACACCAACGCGCCAACAACTGTACGGCCTGGTATAAAAGTAGTACCTACCGTGGTGTGGAAATCAGTTGACCTCCTGACTTCGTAATGAGCAGACGTGTGACCTTCAAAATGGACAAGGGAGAAGAACAACAAGTAAAGTCCAAGCCTGGTATTATTGAGTTTCAAGCGTTTCGTGGTAATGATGATAGATTCATTATAAAAGAACTTGTGTTTTTGGACATGAATACAAGTGTTCCTTATTCGTTTTTATTTAAACCACCATGTTCTTATTCGTCTTTAACTAGTAAAGCCGCTACTACCAACAGATGGATTTCAAAACACTTCCATCATATCGATTGGTATGATGGTTTTACAAGTTACACGGACTTGTATCACATTATGCATCACTTTTCAGACAAGTTTACCAATATTTACACAAAGGGGCTGGAAAAGAAAAGATGGATCGAAGGATTTACTCATGTTCCGGTTAATGATGTGGAATTGGATAAGAATTATCAATACATGCTGGAAACCATATGTATTTGTACAAAAAGCCCAGAACATGATAAAGATAGACATTGCGCTTTGAAAAATGCCTATAAACTCGCCTCTTACCTTCAAAGTGGGGAATTGGGGAGTGGTGGGGGTAACGGAGAGTATATAAGTGGGGAGCAGACAGGGACCTGGCATGAGTATTACTCGAGATTCCGAGACGACAACATCTCCGAGCAAGAAGACGATCTGTAACCTGACCATGGCATCTCACCAGTTCCTTCAGACTTTGGTCGAGCAGTTCAATGCTCACTCCAAGTCAACAATATTACCTGTAAAGAAGTGCTCGGAACTAAAAGACGAGAAGCACTACATAATCCATGCTATGAAGAAGATGGAGACTACAGTTGGGGAGGCCATCTGCTGCAGTCTCAGCGAGGCACCGTTTACTCCGGGGGATGAACCAAAGTTCCAGGTGTACCTGCCCAAGAGATTCGTCCATCTTCTACAAAACGAGGATCTTCGCTCTATTCAACCCGGGTGTCTATACCTGGTGTCCCACGGCTGCACGGGTAGCAATTCTACAGAGTTGACCATCCACATCGCTGACAAGCAGCAGTGTTAGATTTAAGTTTTAATGTTGTACATATGTTGTTGTAATGTTTTATAAATAAACGAATCATAAAAGACAAAAAAAAAATAAAAAAAAACAAAAAATGCAACATATCAATATGTGACAGACTTCACGTATTGATATGTTGCATTTTTTTTTTTTAAACTTCGCGGGTGACCTTGACCTTTGACCTTTGCATTTCACAATTACCCCCACTACTGTAATTACCCCCACTACCGCACTAGGATTCAAACCTGCTTGGATGCGAAAAACGGTCAGTCTGTTGCCAACTAGCAAACGATGAGCACCTTGTACGAGCTTTGCATACAACGAGTTATAACTCACAAGGACTTGTTCCCAACATGTTTACAAGACAATATCCCACTAACAATAAAAGAAGATGTCAAACGCTACAGGAGGGAAAATACAGGGTATTCGGAATACTCCTGGTATAAGTTCCACGACGGGGAAAAGTTTTGTAGGCCTTGTGGCGAGGCCGCCGTCAGAGACCTTCGGCGATTCGTACAGGATGGTGGTATAAAACAATTCGGATTTCTAGCGCCACTGTTTCGATTTGAAAATTACAAGGACACCTGCGCTATTTGTTCCATTCCATTGTATCGATGGAAAAAGTTTAGAACTGTTTAATTGGATTTTCTATACCCCCACCACTATTACCCCCACCACTTTTTCATGTACCTCCAAGCGCTGTGCCTCGGCTTCATTTCTACTCCAGCAGCCAACCTAGCAACATCAAGATGTCTCTGAACGTTAGTTGCGCAAGTTACGAGGAGGTGAGCATCAAGACTCAGCAGGAGCTAAACGACTTATACAAGGAGTTGCAGCTGATGGTGGCACGAGGCTACCGTATAAATGTGCAAGTTTACGCTTGCAATATACGGAACACCCGGCAGTCAAAGGAAGAGCCTGGACACTCCTCGACGGCTTCCTCACCAGCGTCCATGAAGACCGAGCCAGACAACTTGGACTACTTCAGCTGACTAGCAGTTGTATTTCTTGTCCTAACCATTGTAGAATATGTATATTTTTTCATTATATTAAAGAAGTAAAAGAGCAAAAACACCTATCTTGTTACTGACATATAAGCTCAGTAACAAGATAGGTTTTTTTTAAAACACAATTTGGATGACCTTGAAACTTCCCCCTCCACTGCTTTGTTACCCCCACCACTTGACTATTGGTGTACATGGCACATCGCAATTGGAAACCTCATTCCATCTTCAACAGCCACACCGACAACATCAACAATGGCAAACCTACCAACAGATGAAAGATGTCCTCACGCATGTTGTGACTTCGTCCACGAGTTGGAGAAGAGGATGCAGGAGAGGGCGATAAGAAGAAAACAGATCCACTCAGAAAATATCATGATAGTCAACGGCTATCTTTTATTGTTCGGCCTTATTATGGTTGTACTTTTCATACTGTACGGCATAGTCACATGTGTCGGCAAGGTTGCAGAAGAAAACGCTCGCCACCATCAATTGGAAAGTTTCAATGTTACTTTGTAAGTTTTCCTTTTTTTTTAAAACTCCGTTTGGATGACCTTGAAAATTCCCCCACTACTCCACCACACCCCCCACCACTTCACCATGTTCCTGCATGAGCATCACATCAACCGTCATTCCTTGTCCGACAAGCAACCATGGCAGACAACAACACCATCAGCCAAGCTGACTCCACTACTGATGTCGGTACAAGTACGGGTTGGACACTGTCGATCGATAGTGTACACTATTTGGAGTCAATTTGCGAACGTATGAAGGAAATACTGCGGGACAACCCTGGGATCATAATACAAATGAATTTAAATTATGATTGGTCCCAAGTTAGAATGCAAGGGGACGACAACAACGGTCAACAATCTCCACAATATTCGCCCATGTCCCCGATCTATCCTTACGGCGAGTCTGACGTCGATGAAGATGAGGCTGATGAAGATGCAGGGGACAACGAGGCTGAAGAGGAGTAAGCTTCATTCCTTTTTTTTAAAACTTGGAAAAAATTGGATGACCTTGAGAATTCCCCCTCCACTATTTCCTTTTTTTAAAACCCAAATTAAATGACCTTGAAAATACCCCCTCCACGTACTTTTGGTTTACCCCCTCTACTTTTCAATACTGTTACCACAGTCTGTAGCTCACATCATTCCTTGCTTAGCTATCATGGCGGACAGCACTCTTTCTCGAGTTGACTCCACTACGGATGAAGAATGGCCATTTTCCTGGAATGTTCATCTGCAAGACTCGGCAGAAGTGGATATGTTGCATGAGAAATTGGTGTATGTATTAAACGAAAACCCCAACATTGAATGTAGAATGACTATGGATTTCGATGCGACAGGGGTCCACACTCAACCTTCCACTTCCAGCCAGCCTGAACCTCAGCTACAGCCAAAGAACTTTACACATCTTTACACTCCAATACGGCCGGAGGATGTGGTTATCAGCGAGGCAGACTCTACTACAAGTTATATTGAACCAACGAATTGGAAGCTTGTTGTTGACACCTTACACAAGGTCGACTTAGTATGTGACAAATTAAAGGAATTGATGATGCAAGATCCTGGTCTTCGTTTTAAAATTGATTTGTTTTTCATCTGGGGAGCACCTGCACGGGGCTCTTCGTCTGACAGCTCTCTAAGTACAACGGATGAGGAGGAGGAGGAGGACGACTAGTTATCTTTTTTAAAACTCCGTTTGGATGGCCTTGACCTTTCCCCCTCCACTGAGTTTATTTAAGGTGCACTCTCAATGACTGCAGCATCATTTCATCGCGCACCTTCACCACAGCAACATGGAGAGTCAACTCAACTACTGTTGCGAACGGAAATGTTTTTCATGGCCGAATGACATTGATGTTGCGGATGGCCTGGCGTGTAGAAAATGTGAAGCTTTTGGTCAATGCATGTGTAAGTGCAAGTCTTGGAAGAAGCCGAAACCGGAGTTAAAGACATTCCATGTGTACCAGATGAGAGGGCATAAGTACACTTGTTGCCCTGAACGTTGCATTGAATTCACATTAAAACAGCTAACTGGCTGCAAATTGTGCAACAATCATTTTGCAGGTTTTTGCAAACATTATTTAGGAGCCTGTCAGTACAGATCAACTTGGCATACAGAAGCACTCACTATCAATGAAATCGCTATAGATACACAAGAGTAGTCTTTCTACTCTTTTCTTTTTTAAAACTCCATTTGGATGACCTTGACCTTTCCCCCTCCACTCACCTTAGTTTATATAAACCCCATTCCCACTGACCACAGCATCACTTCATCGTGCTCCCTCGTCAAAGCAACATCAACTATGGAAAGTAAGCGCATCTCATGTTGCGAGCATAGGTGTTTGGAGATACAAGGCGTCACATATTGTGCAAAGAAGCGTTGGGAGGAAGAGACGGGAACAACCTATTGCTGTGAGGATAAGTGTTTCCTCTTACCAAAGTGGCAAGTGGATGGGCTGGCCTGCCGGCAATGTGAATGCTTCGGATGTTGCAGGTGTAGATGCAAGAACCAACAGCTGCAACCGCCGGTACTACAAACTTTCAAAATCTACAAATCCAAATACTTTTATACTTGTTGTCCGCAGCGGTGTATTAAATTTCACTTCTCCAATCTTACCAATTGTCGGAAATGCTACGGACAACCTGATGGGTGGTGCACCTGTTTTCTAGACTCCTGCCGCTACAGATCGGATTGGTTTACAGATCCGTTGGAAATTGATGAGGTCGCCCAGGAAGCACAAGAGTAGTCTTTCTACTCTTCAACTTTTTTAAAACTCCATTTGGATGACCTTGAGATTTCCCCCTCCACTTCCCCATATACCTAGCATACACAGAGCCTGACAGTCAGTCACTCGATGGCTGTCGTGGGGTGCGCATCGGTGTCGGCGCTCCGTTGTTAAGTGTTCAAGGTCACAGTAACATAAAATTGCGGGCGTTGTACTGGTTCAAGGTCACCTGAGGGATAACCGATTGCCCATTTAGGCAGAGTCATGTCAGAAACTCGAGTTTAACTTGGCACTTTTGCCGTTTCTCGTCGAAAATTCGCTCCAAGTGGTCAAGGTCACGGGGACTCTGACTGAAACTCGGAGCGTAGTGCGAGAAACGGCAAAAGTGCTAAAAAATTTTAAGTTTCTGCGTGACCTTGACCTTAGTGGCGTCGGTGACGTCATTTTGATGACGTAAGGGGTGATGACGTCATCAGCACGTCATTTCTGTGACGTCATGGGTGTGACGTCATCGAAATGACGTCATTAGTGATGACGTCATCGATTGCGTCATCGATGACGTCATCGATGACGTCATTGGTGAGGTCATTGACCTCGATGACGTCATCCCTCAGGTGACCTTGAACTGGGCCAGCGGCCGCAATTTTACACTACTAACACCTTTACTGAGACGGTTTATTTAAATATGCTTATTTATGGGAAATGTCAGTTTGGTTTGTTGTTTTATAATAAGTTGCCAACTTTTGGCATAAAATAACTTGTTTTAAATTTGTTTACGTAATCTATTTGATTATAATCAATAATAACTGAAGTAACATTTAAAATCACCCCAGTATGATCAAACAGGTATTTTCTTCACAGGGATTATATTTTTAAAATGGGAATAAAAAACTAATACAACTTTTATTTTAAAAAATTAATAAGTAAAACTAACATTTTTAAACTTAAAGTAACTGACGTATAACTTAGTTTTACATACATCACCAAACGATATCATTTAAAACAAAAACAAAAACCTTTAATTTTCTTTAATTTAAGTTCAAATTTCAAATAAGCCTTCATAAAGAACATCAAATCTTTTTTCACAACATTTTATTTAGTTTTAAACATTTAATTTTAATTTTTATAGGTTGTATTTGATGTTCCTAATGAAGACTAGTGCCGAAAATTTGATTGAAAAACTTTAATTAAAGAAAATGTCGTAACGGTTTTTTAGACGTACAATTTACAATGCTAAAACCAAGTTTTGTGTTGTACCCACTTTTGGTGTACAAAAATTATTTATTTTCACTTATCTTTTTTCATTGTCAATTTTCTGTTAAAGAAACTCAAGTTGAGCTTTACATATACAGTATTATATTCATTGTTTTACCGGTGATAAATGGATTAAAATATTGCAAAAGTATTGATAAGTACAATATTAGCACAACTAGTTCTCTGATGGAAAGTGGATATTACTTTTTTATGGTTGAGGTTGAACTATGTTTTTAATACATATAAAATATTTATAACGATTCATGTTTGTGCTTACAGTATGTTTGTCGATGTTTATCAATCCATTTAGTTTAGAATGCACAATATCACGGATAGTTGACCGCACAACAGAAGGGTGAGCGGCGCTGCCACCGCTGTCAGTTTGGCGGTGGTCAGTTGCGTGTCGTGTCATGTGTCGCGTGTGCAGCCACGCGTGCCCAGCACGCAGTGTGTGGACCCAAGGTCACACTAGTGAATATTACCCTCCTAGTCTAAATACATAACTAGCAGCCGGGTCCCGGAACACGCGGCGCGCGCCGGCGCGGCGTGGAGGGGCTCCGCACCGCTGTGATTTAGAAATCAAGAATGGAGCGCGGGGCGGGGTGGGGGCAGGGGCCCACAGCCCCCTCCAGCGCGAGCGACCAAGACGCTTTAAAAAGAGATTCGAATATGGATGCTCTTCAAACCACGAGTAACCCCGCAGCGGTAAAGATGATCCCCCGAGGTCTGTTCGTCCTCGGACTTCTGGTCGCCTCCTGTTGGGCCGACCCCATCCGGAGGCCGGCGGGCTGGAGGACTGCTTCAAGAAGGACTCGATATCCTGCGTCCAGATCCAGCTGTTCCGCAACGCCAAGTCCTTCTTCGACCAGGAGAGCGTGGAGTTGTTCGGAGGATTGAGTCTGGTCAAGAACCCCGCCGCAAAGGACAAGAGCGGCCGCGCTCTGGAGGACCCTAGCGAGAACCAGGTCTTGACCGCCAAGGACGCCGACCAGCGCGAGGAGGTCCTAGAGGCCTTCGCCATCAAGAAGCTCGGATCCTTCTTCCAGGAGCGCAGCCTGAGTTGGAACCTGTCGCCCGTGGTGGACACTGTCGCCGCCTCCGCCCGCAGCCTCGTCAACAGCGTCCCTCCGGAGCTCAAGGAGAACATCTCCGAGTATGTCGAAGGTCAGTGCATCACATTTACTAATTTCTATTTTTGAAAGACAATCGTAAACTCAATAGTAACATTTACCAATCGATATTTCTATTCTTTAGCTTTATTAATTACATAATTTTCTGTAAAATATGTAAAAACCAACAAAATATATTAAAACCAACTCCATAAAGACCTCACACCTCTTCTAATAGTATAATTTTGTAACCTGATTTTGAGCATCTTTAAAATTTTCCTTTACCGAGGACTGTTGAAAATTTAATTGTTTTTCGTGTATTTGGGTGATCTTTTACTATTTAAATGATTCAATGGAATAATACTCTTTTAAGCTTTTTTTTTATTCATAACTCATTTTTTAGTTTAAAATGTGTATGTAAACATTTTTGAAAAAAAAACATGCAAACTCTTATTTATACTGTTGGGAGATGACTTGTTGGCCAGCTAGGGAAAAAGGGATTGAGGGGAGGTTACCCCCACCTCAGTGATTTCTAGATCTCCTATAGGTTAATTTTTAATGTCTTATTTTATTTCAATGCTATTTAACAGCTGATAGTGGTGGGGGTATTCCCCTTACCAACAGCCAACAAGTCATCTCCCAACTATACATTAATTCCCTAATAATTATGAAACTAAAAGTATGTTTAATGTTAGTAAAAATCGACAATCAAGCAAATAAAAATTAAACTATCCTTCAACATTAAAACATAGGACTACTATTATTGATTTATACATTGAGGTGGAGGGAACACATGCACTGTGAAATCACTCATGAAAACTTTCTTTGCTAATTAGTGTGTTGTAACAGAAATTGATCTGCAATCAAACAAGTTAGAAAGTAATTAGATTCTAATTACCGCATGTCTCGCTAACTAGTTGCCTATATGCTGGCTGTTGAAGTTGCTGAGCACTTCATTATTTATTCATGAATATCGTGTAGACCTACCTCTTCACCACGATGTAGTAAATAAACACGAAAGATTAAGCATGTAGGTTAAAACTGTCTGGATGGAGTGTAAAAAAACGTATAGGCTTCGAACATGGTCATAATATAGTTACTAAATTTGACCATCCAACAAAACAACAATTTGTACTCTAATAATGGTAATTGATCAATTTTTAAGGTAAAATTTTAATAATCTAAATAAATTTGCGTTTAAAGTAAGTACATTTGGGTTTCAAACTTTTACAATATGACAATTTTTACTAGCATTCTGCCAATTAAATCTCAGTCCCAGGGTGTAAATGTTTTCAGCGAAAATAACAAATAAATAATTTGGATACAGTTTCGTTTTCTTCGCCTATTTTGTAAGAGATATGTTAAATTACAAATCAAACTCTAGTTCTTAATGTTTACACACAATTTCAATATGTTTTATTATTTTTATACCAAACCGCGCTTGTTGGCATTTCTTGACGATTCGATCTCCACATATTAACCTTAAAACCTCTTGTTTTTTATTTTTCATTTTTAACTAAATTCCTGAACAAGTGAACTTTTTTCTTTATTGGATTTGATACAAATAGTAAAATATCTTAAAGTTTTTAAAGAATTGATTTTCAACCCAGTAAAAATAAGAAATTCCATATAGACTAAGAGAAATTGCAGTATAGTATTAACTAGGTACATAGACTAGGTAGGTAGATAGGCTACATAATTTATTTACAGTTTTATAACATATCCAACCATACTGACGTGGTTTCAAAAGTAAAGTCTTCATCTTTAGGTCATAGCAATAAATTTAATCACAAATCATACACTGTCTGTAGTGAAACTTTTGTATTAAACATACATATAGGCCTAAAGCACAAACAATTACAAACAAATCTCGCACTGGAAGGGAAATTTTGAGTCAACGTTGATTTATTATCAAAGTTTGTACAAATCGTAGGCAATTTACATAAATACAACAGTAGACGATCTCTGCCACCATTAAAAAAAAAATGGAATCATGACTTCCGAAACAGCAAAAACTTACGTAGGTTATGTTAATTGGTCAAATAAGCTTTCTACGCTGTAAAACCATGAGAAACAACTTTAAAAGCCACGTACAATGTATAAGTCACTATAACACAAGTTTCTACCCAAGAACAATGAGTAGCTTGCATTCTCCACTTTACGGTACGGTATATTGCTGAGTCATCGACGGAAGAGTCGGCCCGCTGACCTAGGAGCGTACAGGTACAAGCTACACACTCTCCTGCCCTACAGATGCATTAATGGTGGAAAGCACTTATCAGCCGGACATGCTCCATCTCTCTTACTCTCATCTGACGGACATAACGCCATCTCTCTCTCACACACTACTGGAACTAGCACCATCTCTCTCACGCCCACATGATACATCATCACTCCATCTACGCGTTCTCCTTTCCTCTTTGACCGCAACAATTTCAGTTTGTAATTACATTTTTTTCTCATTTGCACCGAGGTGTTTATTACTCGACTTTCCCTATCATTAACACTGGGGACAGTTGTTGGTTGCATTTCGCATGGCTCATCTGTTTTGCGGGGAGGGTGAATTAGGTTGGTTTCATATTTTAGCCTAGATTTCAAATTTACATATAAACTTTATTAAATAATGAATTAATTCGTTCTGGTGGTGGTGGTGGTTGTCTGTGATTGCCGAAGCCAACCACTTCTCATTCAAATCAAAGTAATAACACGTTGTTATGACACTACTATTTCAGTAAGTTATTGTAAGACCTAATATTTTTAACGAAAATTATCTTAACTAGCGGTAGGCGTATGAAAGCTTTCGCTGAATGGCTCTCCTTGTGTGTTGATGATAATGAAAGTGTCCAGAAGTTTCAAAGACGTTATCATATGCAATTGTTTTATACCTTACCATCTCTTGAATATTGATATTTCAGACTCTTCTTGTCAACTACTTTTATTTAAAATTCATCACGCTCCTTAACAAAAGATATTTGTAGCTATAAAAATTAAACAAAATCATAATTTTAAATCTAAACCTTGGATCTAAACGTGGCAGTTATGGTGGATCTCGCGAGAGAGCAAACAAGATAACCAGCTCGCGTGTGATAATTACCACGACCGGCGGTGATTACCGGTAACGAGGCCCACGTCCGGCGGTGACGGAGCGATCTAAACGGGCGACGAGGTGGTCAGTCGCGACCGTGCCGGCGCGCTGACGACCGGTCACGTCACCCAAGGACGATTGAATATTAAATTTTTAACGATTTCTTCGGTTTAACCCAAGGTGTTGTTTAACTGTTTAGCTAACCGATTAAATTATTACGGCAGAAGTCCCTAAAAACACCCCGAATTCAATATTTTATTCATATGAGGAACCAATACAATTTTATCTCCCTCATTACTGTACTCCCAAAGTGAGTGATATTCTGAAGGACCCTTTTTGAAAGTTCCTTTTCCGAAAGGAAGCATATCGACCTGACAATCCCACAATGCCGTTCTAGTAGCGCCCATGGTGAACGCAGTAACTGCCTCGGTATAATGGCTCGTATTATTTTATTTCTGGCAACTCCGCCTCTCTCCGATGCGGCATGCCGTCATGGTCTGGTATTGCTAACAATTAAAGCTAACGGCCGCGAACGACCCATCTAGGCCGATGATGGGCGCAGGGTGGGGTTCGATGGCGGGACCCACTTGCGAGTCGTTAGCTGACGCTGCATCGCTGCAACGCCAACGGTGCGGCTAGTCATACGAAATAACTATTAGGTTTGATTTATATCCGTGCTTAATCGCATTTGTAATCGAGTATAAGCTTGTCAAACATAAAATTAACTCAAATAGAGTCTAATTAATTTACTAACTGTTATTTGGCACACTTCAAACTACAGCATTCAAAAAATTAAAGCGAGGCCTAAACAATGTTAGTAAAAAGTTATCTGAAATGGATTATGAAACTAGTGTGAATGCCTTAGTTGAAAAGGCAGAAAAGCACTTTATTTTAGACGAAAAAATCTAAAAATTTATCTTCGTCAAGGGGAATTTTGCTAAAACTCGTATGAGTATGCAACCGTAATAATGTTTAGGAGACGACCGGAATCGTTTTGCCTTCCTTTGTTAACATAAGCTAAGATTTGTGTATGGTATATTTTACAAAGATGAGACCATTTCAGGTCAAGCGAACGGAAAATTACCGTACTGATAAAATTTACTGCACAGGTCAAAATTTGACTAAAAAAGATCGTTGACGTAGTTACAACGTATTATACCCTAGGATAACGACTCGTTCAGATTTAGATGCGTATTGAATTAATCGTGTTTATATTTCCAGGACGTGGCAAGAAGAAGAAGCTGCTGAAGGCCCTCCTCCCGCTGCTGATCGGGTTGAAGGTGAAGCTCGCAGCGTTCGCCGGTCTCGCGTACATCGTGATCGCGCTGATCGCCAAGAAGGCTCTGCTCGCTTCGCTCATCTCGCTGGCCATCTCCGGGTTCATCGCGATCAAGAAGCTGTTGTCGCAGCACCACCACCCGGCGCACCACGAGGTTGTGGCGCACCCAGTGGAGTACAGCAGCCACGGGGGCGGCTGGAGCGGCGGTGGCGGCGGGTGGCGGCTGGGACAGCTACAGTGGCCATGGGGACAGCCACGGGTCCTACAGCAACAACGTGGCTCACTCCATCGCCTACTCCGCCCAGAAGCCGGTCCGCAGGAGATAAGATGGTGAGTCCGCTCAACAGTAATTATCTAGTCAGGACAGTGATGTTATTATCATCCTTCCTTCAACAAGTCCTGTTGGGTTACTAATGTGCGATTAAAATCAAGTTGGTTGTTCCTTGTGCCATAAACTTAAGGAAACAATGAAATGGTGACTAACGAGTTGAATTGTCTTGAAAAAGTTTATAGGGATTTCCCGTAAATTTAAAAAAACATCAAGTCTAGTTTATTGGAGAGGAGTGAACGTTTCAATGTCAAAATACTATTTTTGTACTATTTGCATTGTTTTACTTTTTCATTAATAGAGCTGTATTCTCATTTCCATGATTATTCACTAAACTTGGGTTGACTCATCCAAATTTTACTGTACGAGTAAAATCTAAAAGTAATCGTGATGATGAAGTACCACACCTTCAGTTAAATCAGGCGTTAAAGTCTCTCTATGCAAGGGCGTATATTTTTGTCAAGTCGTGGAATATGTCGTTAAAATTATATTTAAAAAATAATTATAATTCTTGATAATTAATCCGTAATTCTTGATAAACAATACAATTTCAGTTATTTGCCATTATAGGCAATCCAATAGAGGCTAGAATAGGAAATAGATTTTAAAATGTAACCACCTTTTTATGGTCTTTTAAACCACTCGAGGTCAGCAAGACTTTCATTACCATAACCAGGCGGATCCCTGTCGGAATCACTTACACCTCGAAAAGCTTGACTGTGACACGCACAAATTTAGTTGACGGTTGTAAAATAAACCGAGAGAAAATGTTGAGTTAACATATGGCGAGATAAGCCCTGGAAGGCGGTGACCGAGAAACCGCTTCAAGTTGTAAGTTGTAAAGCCACTTTCTACAGATGAGATAAACCCGTTAGACCGTGGTCGTGTATAATGTGATGGCGAGAAAGCTCAGATCCGGACCCGGGCGGGAGAAACTGACCAGGAGGGTGTGGTCAGCGGTCGTGGTTCTGGTCACTGTCACGGTCACTACCAACATCGGCTACTCACCTGCTGCAGTTCTCTTATTCTACATAGACACGTACAAACTGAATCGTACTACCGAGGTTTTATTTTAATGATCATTTTTAGCTTCATTTTTTCTTGTGTTGACTACAGTAGGATAATTTTCTACTTTAATTTCCTTTAAATATCAGATTTCAAACTTCTTAATACAACAAAAGCGTATAATTAAAGTGATTTAACATTTTTAGGTTCCATCACACATTGTTGTTACTTTGATCATAAAAATGGAATAGATTCATATTGACTGGGTCTTTGCAACAATTTCACATCGTCATAGTAGCCTACTAATATTTCAGAAATTAAATTCCATGGAAAAATAAATTATATAAACATTACGGTCATACTGAAGAGGTGTAGAAGATTTTCGAAAATTTTTATAAGTAAATGTAACTAAAAAGTTCAACTGATATGCCCTAACATACCCATTTAGTTTATGACGAGAAAGTCTCAGCGTTCCTATGCTAGTGAAATATTATAGCCTAAGAAAACAAGACATTAATACACTTTCCGAACATTAACATCTTAACAATTCCGTCACGATACAATTTAAATGGGTCTTAAAACCACCAGAGCTTGAAATCTGTAACACAAATAATCGTGATTGCTGTGAAGACATGAAACATTACTGTTATTAAACCTCGAGATAGCCTAAACAAGAAGGGAGGTCGATCCGCTTGAACTTGAATGGCAGCTCGAGGAGGAAGAAGTAACAACAAAAACGTGCGTCGTTTAGTTGCGCAATCCAACGTGCCGATTGTAGTCTGCTGCGCCTGCGCTCTGTTATTTACCCTTCCCGCTCGTTGCTATTCAATGGCAAATTTCACGGGCTATTATTCCATCTTAGAAACACAGTATTCGATAATTGTTACTTCGGTTAATGTGTTTGATTTGCTAAGTATTTATAAAATAGTACATAGCACAATTCTGTTAGTTTTACAAGTAGGCCCTTGCATTTTTAGTAAACAATCTCATTTCTTGCGTATTATCTGTTTACTGGACCCAACCGCCATTGGTTGTAGGCTTTTAACTAATAACCCTGTCCAAAGAACCAGCTAATATTAGAGGGTAAATGCTATAATTTGACACCATGGTGTTCCAAATGAATGGGACCACGGAATATAACGTAACTTATTACATGCATTATTTTTTACTTCCTTAAGAAATCCTAAAAGTTTTCAGTATCAGTTAACAAATAAGTATATTAACAAGTATATTAACAAATAATCTTACGTGGTGAAATTCAGAGAGTAGACCCTGCCAGAAAGATTTCAATCGTTTGTTATCCACCCAATATCCAGCGGGATAAATGGCCAGCCTCCCATTCCCTATACGGTATTTGCTTTCCAATCCGCTTTTACCATGAATCACTTTAATTACCTGGTTTCAAAGCCAGTGGACCAGGCTGGCCAAGGTGGATGTAGGTCCCCGAGAGGGGAGAACCCACACTACAGGTCCACGGCAGGTGGGTGTACCACCTGACCTTGACCCCCACCCCGTCTCCGTTATTGACCCCGATCGAAGCTGGATCACCAGAGATGTCCCGGAAGTTGATGACCTCGGCCTTGGCCGGCCACGGACTTCGGCTTTCTTCTGAGGCACGTTCATTACTCGCCCCGAGCGCACTCTATCTCAAAGGCGGAGAAAGTTCCGAAGAAAGCCTCTTTATCGCTATTAATTACTCCGCTTTCTTTGTCACGGCCGAGTGGATTATAATAGATGGACCGTGGGGTTAGATCCGTGGGTTATTATTTTAATTACTCATGACTGCATTATGAACTACATTTTGTCTCGACATCATTAGAAAGTAGATTTAAATCTAAAAGTATGTTATTTAATTTATATCTAAGAAAAAAAAAACTAAAAAGGTAGCAGGTTAAGTCTTTTATTTTCAGTTAAAGAGATAGTTGCTCTCTAATACGGTCATAGACAACCTAACAGAAGCTGGAACTGCTCGCAGTTTTTTGGCCGGCGCTTTCTGTGGTGTAATTCATGTGAGCCCAAAACATATTTATGATTATTCTATGCCTTTGGTAATCAAAACTGCCCTGAATTTTTAAGTTGGAGTCGCATTAGAGAATAAGAGGCTTCAGATTATTTAAGCATCCAATAGAAGTTATTTTAATTTGTGGTATAAACTCATACAGGATAAACTCGAATTTTAATCGCTAATTCATATATGCTTCTACCCTGTGTCACACACTGTTAAATTAGATCAAGACCCTAGAAAAATATTACTTGATAAACGTTTGTTGTTCGTATATGTTCAAGGATTCACTTGTTCCATTCGACAATACTTGGGACTAAATACTTTATTTATATTTTTCTCAAAAAGGGCATACCTTCACTTCACACCTAGCAATTCAAGTGTGAAGTTAATACATTTTTAAACGCTGGTTTGGCGTTCAAATTTCCTACCGTCCGATTTCCAATCTCCATAATTTATCAATCAGGTCAAACGGGATCAGCGGGCTTTCTTTAGCAGCTGATTAAACATTCCAAAATAGCAACTTTCTGGCCAACTTTCGTCTCCAAAAAACTGGTCTTGACAAAGCGGTGCCGGCGGTCAGAGACCGGTTGACCGTTCTGTGTCAATTATGCGTCGATATCCCATCTGAGAGTCGACATATTCCGGATGAAAGTCGATACCAGTTCCATTCGATACGGATGAAAGTGGACATGAGTGGGGGGTAATGAAGGGTCTCGACCGGTTAATTGGGTCTTGGTCATTTTTGGAAACGCACCGCTCTTGATGTAGGTCGATGGACACCTGAACCTGATCTCATCTCCCACTCTCTCTCATGAATTGTTTAATTGCTCCTGCGGATCCGGGTGTCCGAGTGTGGCAGGAATTACAACTTCGCTGGGGAAACTGCACTTTCGCGGATCAACTTTTGATGCTGGACATTAAAAGAATTTCAGGTTTAGAAATCTACTGATTTTGGCCACATGAGTGTAGGCTAAGTTTTAAACCTGACCCAAACTACATGAAAAAATATGATAATCATAGTAAAAAATAAACACTTTTTTGTAATTTGTTAGTAGATTTAGAATTATAAGATGTACTTATGATCCGATCAAAATCTAATACCATTTCTGTTTGTTTCAGACATTACGGAGAGGATGACAAGAAGAGACGAGACTGTATATAGTGTTCATACGCCAGCTACTTAATATTAATTTATTGAACTTATGTTATTCTAATTTTTATTGACCTTTACAAAGCCGATTGTTAGTTTGTACATAGTCTAGCCACCGAAAGGCGAAAACTCAGTTTGCCGCTGTTACACACATTTAACTGGTCACTTACCTCTTGGTGCTGTTCGAGTACAATTGTTAGTTTGTTTCTTCTGGATAGTCCCGGGGAGTTCTGCCAGAGAGTAGTTCTGTAACCTGTTCACTAGTCTCACAGTTAACCTCATCACTACGTGAACGCCTGTGTACTTCTACAGTTTTCTCGTTACCTCACCACACACTATATTAGCACGGCACGATTACTATGTTTACCACTCTACTTATTACTGTTCTTATTCTTCACTCTAAACTTTACTACCTACTTTCAATACTGGTAGTTCAATACTTACATAATAGTCTACTGCTTTTTACTTCACAACTGTCTCCAGACGAATGTATCACTTTGTTGTAACTTCATTTGTTTCTTTTTATTACTCTACCCTATAATGACTATTAACTATACTGCACATTTTCTTTACTTTGATATTCTCATCTTTATGACTATGATTTATTTTTATAGTTAGTTTTCTTAGTAGTCTTAGTTTTCATCACACTTAACTTTGACTTCACTATTTTCTTGATTTTATTCGCCTTGACTCTCTGTGATATCTTTAATTTAGATCTGCTTTATTAGTCTTTGTTTTCGATTTGTTTGTATATAGTTATCATTTTAACCACTTTACACCGACTGATCGTAGTATCTTGAATAATTATATTTTCATGTTTGACTTTGTAATATTTTAGTTCTTTTGTAGTATCTAGTTCATATTCGTTGATTATTTAGAACTTGTATTCTAAGTGGTGTTCGAGTATTTATTCGATTTGTTTGCAGTTAATACGTCTGTTCTGAGTTTTGTGTGTTTTAATAACTAAACCGAATATTGTATTTATTTACCAAAGAAATGCTGCCCTTCCAATAAACCTTTTTTATAAAATATGTCCACTTTAATATTCCCTTGAAGTAACTCCTTAAATATACATCACTATTGTTTAGAAATATTATATAAATGAGTTATTTTATTTTTTATACATTATATTAACTAACATTTGAGTTTAGAGGATTCTAATGTAAATTTAAAACTACTATACTGTATAAAATGTATTATTACGTATTTGTGGAAAAACGAAGCAAAACCTTTTTGCATTTTTAATAAATAGTTAGCGGAACATGTATTTTGGAGGATAGTTACACCAAAATACTTTTAAAAAATCATTTTACAGTTTTAAAGGCTTTTATTTAGAACGTAAAAAACATATACTGATTTTTGTTTGAAATGAATAATTTACAAAACTGAAATAAATATTCTTGCTTTTGTCTGTAAACCGACGTTAAAGCAAAGTTGAAAATAGTGTAGGGCTTTTACATTATATGTTCCTAGATGAATTTTTTCATGGTTCCACTTAAACTGCACTTGTGGCCTCTATGTCACAAACACATTCAAACTAGAAAATTTTTATATTCGTTTGATACCTATTGTAACCATTAGTAATACGAATATGAATATAAAACGAAATACTCTTCATCCTCACAATGCCATTTACTATATTATTTAAAGCCACTCTACAGTTATGTAGGTACTGAAATACAAATAAATATTATCAACAAGCCGTATTAAGAGTAAAATTTAAGCTGCTTAAGCAGATGCAGTGAGAAAATGCACATTGCGAGATTAACTTGGTCTAAAATTTTGTAAGAAACTGGCCAGAATGTACCTTATTTACAACTAGCTGACTTACCCGTGCTTTTTAATGGGACTCAAACTGCAATGCCAACCTGAGGAATTTTACGGCCTTCGTGTGATCTCGTTCGCTGCACTCTCTCGCCTCAAGTTTGAAATATCCTTTAAGTTTTTTATTACTAATCATCCCTCAATACTTAAAATGAGAGCAGCTGTTTATTATTTAATATTCCTAAATTAAATCGCTCCATATTAAATATTAAATATTAAAAATTTTCGCTCATTACTAAAAATTTGTTTCCATAGTAACTTTGAAAGACCTCTGGGGCGTCAATCTTATGGAGGTTGGGAGGATGTAATTTTTCTAGAGTTTTCACGTCAAGAGCTTTCAATCAAGTATTTCGTTGTAGGGAGTTTGGCTTCTAAGATTGCTAAAACAACTTGTGTTATATCCTACATTAAAAACCAACTTCCATTTATGTATACACTAGATTACGCTACTGGATACGGTACGTGTTTAATAATTTAAAGTTAATTTTTAGTTACAAATTAGTTTTAAAACTATTTAGTTCAACAGATTTTTTATTTTATTTTTTTAATATTGACATATATTGTTTAAAAAAACAGATTCATGTTTCTAATGAAATATTAACGTAGATTCGGAATTTAAAATCTGACCTCACTTTCAGATAAAATAAATGCTATACCTAGTTTAATATCAATACATTTATAACATTGACCATACAAAAAATTCAGAAAACCTTATAACGATTGCCAAATAAACGAATGACCAGCTGCCTTTGGTCATTGGGCTATTAATTAATGATCCTGACAAATTAAACCAGCTGATATTTGCCAGTAACAAAGCTACACCTCATCTGATCCATTACAATCATCACACTCACCCCTTCAGTCATACTCACCTTAAAATACGCACCACAGAGTGCGTCAGTGTTTCAAATAAAATATCTAAAAAATATAGCTAAGAAATATTAAATACAAAAATTGCATATAAAAATTAAACAAGATTGGTGTACAGTACACCATAATATGAAAAATGAAGCTGTAAAAAGTAAAAAATAAAAAAAGAAACCAACAATAGAATGAACAGATGATACGGTCCACCAATAGACACTGACTAATCCAGCCAACCGTGAACAAGGGTTAACGCCACACTAGTTTATAGTAGGCTATATAAGTAGCACGGAAGGTCGAATATTTACTTTAGAGCTTGAGAAGCGAAAAGTATGTTGTTGAGAAGTTCAAATATTAATTAGACTACTGCCTACCTACACGCTATTACTCAAGTCAAACAAATATACTTTTGCACAAAAATATTATTAATATCATTGACGTTAAACTTCCCAAAGCATGCTAGCGATATAACTTTGATCAAAAAAAAAAAAAAAAAAAAAAAAAAAAAAAAAAAAAAAAAAAAAAATACCCCCCGTCGCAGCAGACCTGCGTACTCAGCGAATTTCCAAATTAGTAATATTAATTTTGACCAGCTAAACTTGTAAACAAAATTTCATCACATGCTCATAAATAGGGAAATAAATGTCTATTCTCCTTAAGATAAATATAGGGAAAGAGTATGCAGGTATGCTGCCATGGGGGACACTAAAAATTTTAGCATAGAAAAAATTTATTTCGACCATATAAAGCCATATAGTAAGTTTCATCAATATCTGTCCATAAATAAAAGAGTTTGCCTATTCTCCATATGAATAACATGGGAAAAGAGTGTGCAGGTTTGCTGCCATGATAAGTACAAAAACCAAGATTTTTTACCTTAAATGGATGAATCTCAACCAAATGAAGCTAAATACCAAGTTTCATCCAAAAATATTGGTTAATAAGTTAAATATTAACACATCCTTATTCTCAATAAGATTAACATTGGAGCCCCAAAAGACAATGTACTGTCTTTAGACTTTGTAATATCTCGGTAACCAATGGAGATAGAGCAAACCTTCAAAATACTAAATTGTGTGTTTTTTTGAGCTAAATCCAATGGTCAAAATAAAAATTAAAAATTTTTAAAATTTACATATTAAAAATGCAAAAAACCCATTTTTGGGGTACAAAACCCCCCAAAACTACCCCTTCCGGTATGTCGATATGTCTGGTTTTCGAACTCATCCGAATAAACGTAGGATTACACATCTCTACCAAATTTGGTGTCGATCGGACCATTTTTACGAGAGTTATCGTGTCTAGGGACACATACATATATACATATATATATACATATATATACATATATATATATATATAAATTTGACTGACTATTATTTTTGGTCTCTGGGCACTTCAAAACGAAAAAGTAACATGGTCCCGGGCTTAGGTCTTACCATGAGACCTACAATAATAGCTTATTCCCTATGGGAAATTCGCTAAAAAAAACCTATTGAATCTTGTGATTTTAACAGTATTTCATTTTATACCTGTTGTGAATGGAGTAATTTTGAGGCAATGTTAAGGGCCTATTCTTTTTTTTACCCGACAGACGAACGCCAAAGAACCACTGAGTTTTTATAGGCCTAACATCATACAATTTTTACAAAGAATACATTCAATTAAGAATGTACTTTATTTTAAGTCTAATAAAAGTAGGAGGTGTTTTCAAATAAAAAACTTGAACTATTTGATTTGCTTTTGGATTTTTAAAATATATTTTAAGCTATAATGATTCAAAGTTTATCAACTTTATTTAATACCCCCAAAAATAATTATAGAATCGGTTGAAGCCGTAGAATTAGTTTCTTGTAAAAAAACATAGACATAGATAAACCTAGATAACATAGCTAAAATATATTATGCGTAGACTTATCAAGTTTGTTCAAAGTAGGCCACCTTTTTGTCTTATTTTAATAATTTGCGTATGAGAATATATTTACACCCAACCCTTTCATCTTTTTTTTTTTTTTATTGGAAAAAATCAATACTTCCCCCCTAGACAATTTGCTCTTGAGCCTTTACTGGTCCGTTGGGAAGTAGCCTTACCGTTTGGCGAGGCAACTGTGTGGATGAGTGTTTTTAAGTTTGTAAAATGGATTCATTTTGTCAAACATGGATAACAATGAAAAACAAAATTCTTAAATTATGGAGTACTTAACAAATTCAGTGCGAGTACATTTAAGGACGGAGCACTTTAGAGTGACAATGTTAGTGAAACTAAAAAACCAAGTAGGCTATATTAGATTGCTAAAAAATACTCAACACGTTAAAACACGTGCGTTATTGTGCAAGGGAAAAAAGATCAACTAAATCTAATGTGGTTGAGCCTAAGGCTAACAGAATCTTAAACTGAAATTTTAATGTTTGTTAATATTTTTTCTCAATATGAGTTTTCAAGTTAGTACAAATACATAGAACACCCGTCTAAACAGAATCTAAACAGTCTTTCGATTTTCATATCAACTATCATTACTGAGGTAGTCCTACATTTGTAAGAAATTAAGTTTAAATTTTTGGGGAGTACTCTATCATGTCTGTCAATTGCTATGAGATGGAAAAATCTAGGACTTTGCTGTCCCAAAATACTTAGAAAACAGTGTGGACATAAATGATTAGACACATAAAAATACGACTAGAACTTTATACTTCCTTTGAGAGTAAATATATTGTTGGCGAATTGTGCACACATTTCTTATATGACAGTAATTAAAGCGTCAGTTCATTTCCCCCCAATTAGTAGGATTTCTTCTTCGGCAAAAAGCAGTGAGCGGAGCGGCGGATACTCCCCCGTCTGTCAACTGGATAAGATATTCCGCCGGTACCGGCAGTCGCGACGAGTCCATAACCGGCACGACGCGCCAGCCCGAGCCCGAGCCGGACGTCGAGGAAAATTGGACCAAAATCCATTGGTATTTTACCAGGCTCTGCAAAACCCCTTTCACGATTAATCTCGTCCGTGGGAACATTTACATAACGAGCTCAGTAAAACGAGAAACGGCCACTTTTTGTTCGAATCGCATTCCCATATGTGGGCCGAAGCGCTCCTCTAATTACAAAAAAAAAACTTTGTCTCCGTCGATGAAAAAATGTACTTCTGATCCCTCCTCCAGTCTGCGCTACCTTGAAAAGAAACTGGATCGTTGACGAAGCTCACACTGGTTGAGAGCGTGGCTGCAGCAGCACGCTTGTGACCGTGACCATGTCTTCTGCCGGAGTCTGTGTCGCGCTGCTGGTGCTGCTGTCGGTGTCGTGGGGGGCGGCGGCCGGGGATGCGAACTGTGAGGGTCCGGAGTGTGCGGGGGCGGTGTCCGGGCAGGGGAGGAGTGCCGAGAGGAGAGTGCGTGCCGCGGAAGTGCCCATGTCCTCCAAGGATCCAGGACAACGGAAGCAGCTGGAGGGTGAGAGAGACTCCAACGACAGTGGTGAGACGGACGGTGCGGATATGCAAGCTACCGGAGGTGTTGTCGAAGGTACGGTGGAGTTGTGGATGGCACATATACAGAGTGCGATGGAGTTTGTGTTAAATTTTTCAAGGGGCTCAAATAGACACAAATTGTGATAAAATTGCATTTAAAAATTGTCAATTTGAAAAATTGTGAAGAACAAATTTATTTCCCCACATATCTTATAATTTCGTACTTTTTCATAAATTCTCAGCACGTTACTTATTATATTATTTTTAATTTTCTATCCAAAAAGTTGTGGCCAAGAGAATTTTTCAAATTTTTCAAAATTCTGTACTTTTATCAGAAATTTTTAATATTTACGGAAAACACTACTTAATGTTGAAAATATAATTACTTTTTCGGATTTTCCATAAAATTTGTAATGTAAATAACAGAAGTAAGCAAGTAAGTTTAACTCTGTTAAATTTCTGTTCAAAGTTAACAAAATCCTTTCTTTTGTAAAATTCATAGTTTTTGTAAACGTGCAATGAACTGTACCGATTTTACAGGAGAAAGGGTCAATATTGTTAAAAACTTTGTTATTTTATAGGCTTTAAAATAATATACAACACATTTAGGTTTGATCATAATATAGTAGCCTAAATATAGTCAAACTTAAACTAATGAAAACAGGCTTCATATTCTTTGAGTAATTCGTATTTTTATCGATAAAACACGATTGAGAATATTTATTTCGTTTTAATATTGAACATTTCGATACTCTCCATAAAATTATTTAAAAATACATTAATAATGAAATGATCAAGTTTATAACGCAGCACGGCGATAAAAGGAGGTGAAACCTTATAATTAGGTCCCGTTTAGGGCTTTTATTAATTCAATATTTTGAGGATTTTCAGGCTTAAAAATCGTAATAAATGTAAGTGTCATTAAATTAAAGTTTATTGAACATTTGTAACACAACTACTAGGCATTCTTGCATTATCCTGGTGTGTATGTAGGTTGAATAAAGTATTTGAATAAATATTCACATTTTTTATTGGTGTAAAAGAAAATTTTGCAAAGAAATATGTTTATGAAGCAGGGGCGAACCCAGGGGGGGATAAAGGGGATATATCCCCCCTCCCGAAATTTTGGAGAATTAAAAAAATATTTTCAAAAATAAAAATAATCTATGACAAATGGTTCAAATATTATTTTCATATGCCAGACTTTTATAAACAGATATAAAGGCAAACTTATATAAAAAATAATATAAAATAATATAATATAAAATATATAATATATATGGGTTTTAATTGCACAATGCAAAAAGATAAAACAGTAATATTACATCCAAAACAGGTAATTTTAGTCTTGGAAATGAAATAAATTATTTATTGCACGTTGGCATTACTGACGGGTTCATACAAAGCGTCACGTCGGCACTGTCTATAGTTATAGTTCTTGCAATTGGCACTAAGCGAGCTCTAATTCACTTGTAGTGCTGCCACCCTTAACTTATTAGTTATTTTGTAGTTTTGCCGTTTGGTTAGTCTAAACGTGTATGTATCTTAGAGATGAAGATAACTCATATATTTTACGATTTTTAAGTAATGTATTTATTTTGGTATTTCCTATAGACTGTAGACGATCATATACTGTATTTCATTTGAATTTTGACAACTTGATTCTATTTTTTTTTTTTTTTTAAGAAGACACGATATATTTTGCCTTGATATATGCACTGTTAAAATGATATAATGCTTTTAAGTTACAAATGTACAATTTGTATTAGTTATTGTTATTAGTTATTATATTATCTTTATAATATAAATAACTCTGATGCTGCATCCTGTGTCAGGGTGTCTCGAAACTCTACCGACCTTTTTAGATATTATTACTAGACCAAAGACAAGCCAAAATATCATATTTAAAGTTTCCAAAACTCCATAGTTACCCGTACAGCCGCCATTCTGTATTTTTTAAAGAATAATTTTTAATTTAAGAACTGCTTGATGTAATAACTTGAAATTCGGTACACAGATTTTTAAGTAAAGACCTAAGTGGAAAAAATAATCAACTTTTTATCCCTCATATTTTCAAAATGGTGACTGTTTAAAATCTTTAACCTTATAAATAGCATAAAAACAAGTAAGGTAGTTTATGTTAATATGTGTTTTTTTTTGGAAAAATTAATTAAAAAATCTAACGGTGTAACAATTAATTGTGAAAATCGGGACATGAATAAGCGAGATAGAGCGATTTTACTGACTCTAGTCATTCTAGTCGTACCGCTTCACTGGGATAGGTTTTGGTAGGAAATTCATTATTGCCTTGCGCCGCGACCGCGCTTTTCGAGCTGCAACTCGCTCAAGTGCGTAATTATTTGAATCAAAATCGCTCCATCTCGCTTATTTATGAACCGATTTTCACAGTTATTACATCGTTGGATTTTAAAGTAAATTTTCCAAAAAACACATAAGAACATAAATTTTTCTACCTTACGTAGTTTTTATGCAATTTAAGGTTAAAGATTTTAAACAGTAGCCATTTTGAAAATATGAAGGATAAAAGCTTGATTATTTTTTTCCTGCTTTTTCTTTACTTAAACAAGCTGTGTACCGAATTTAAAATTATTACGTCAAGCCGTTCTTAAACTAAAAATTGTTCGTTAAAATACAAAATGGCGGCTGTACGGGCAACAATGGAGTTTTGGAAATTTTAAATATGATATTTTAGCTTGTGTTTGGTCCATGAATAATACCTGAAAAGGTCGGTAGAGAGTTCAGAGACACCCTGTATATAAATCGTGTATTTCCTTATTGATGATTAATGTATTTTGGTGTTTTTAATAAACTTTAGACTATATATAAGTTCTTACTGTATTTCGCCTGAATGTTATTTATATCCTATCGTAATATAAAGTCAATACATTTTTTCCAAGTTTAAATAATAGTCTAATATCTTTATTTAATATTCGAAACCCATTAGTTTCACTCCAAATTCTGACGGAGTATAGAAGTCTGCATAAAGTTAAATTTTAACTTCTGAAATTCACTAAAACTAGCCATTTAGCTTCAAAAATTCCAACATTTTCCGGGGGAGGCCCCCGGACACGCCGTACCCTTCGGCAAAAAATATCCCCCCCCTCCCCCGAAATTGAATCCTGGGTTCGCCCCTGTATGAAGTTTTACTATAAAGTAAAAATACAAAATAGAACGCTAATGAACACCGAAACTAAAATTCTAGATACGTTGCTTATAAATGGCTCAAATTGTTTTTTATGTTTTTTTATTAAAATAATTTTTTAAATTATAATATTATGATATGTGCATTCATATTACCCTTCCGTTGACCATTAAACCTCAACAGCAACTAAATAACAATTGAACACCATTAAAATATGATTTAATAATATTTGATTTCACTTAACTTTACAATACGTTTAGGTCTGGTGTTAATAATTATTAATTGATATAAGCTAAAATATATTTTGAAACTAAAAATATACAGATAGTGTTAGGCCTATACCTATTAAGGATGTGAAATATTTCTTACCAGTATATTATGTGGTGTTATTAACTTAAGTGTATATTAAGTGGAATATTAAGTAGGAAAACTATTAAATTTTAATAAAAATATATTGAGCCTGTTTTGCTAACTTTAGATTTTTTTGTTTAAATGGGGTATGGGTAGAGTGGTGTTGTTGTTCTGGAATATTTATGGTACCTCATTCTTATCGATTAATAATGCCAGTGGGTTCTCCACACACAACCACTCCTACATAATAGGCCTAACTCAATAAATATTTAGGCTTTGTACGGAGAAAGTTTGTCAGTTATCTGATACCGTTTATTTTATTAGCAATCTTTATAGATCTTTCCGTGGCTATAATGTTTTCCCTTGTGTTTTAACTTTAAAACACTGTTATCATGACTTGAATAGTACGAAACATGTCAGTGTAAATTAAAAATGTTACATTCAGGGTACTCATGGTTATTTTTTTATAATTATATATACATATATATGAAAATGAACGAACGGTGTTTTTGGCTTCTGGGGACCTCAAAATGAAAAAATAAAGTCAGTTGGGCTTAGGTCTTTCCATGGCTACTACCATAATAGCGTATTCCCTATAGGGAAATTCGCTAAAAGGAACATTTTATTTTACATACGGTATTACAATTTTCCCATTTGCAATAAAAGAGGTGATGGCTTGGTAGGGGGTCTTCCAACAGTTTTAAATAAAAACCCCCTTCGAGTGAAAAAGTGTTTTAAAAGGCTTCGGAAAAACGAAAATGGTAAAAGTATCTCTCTATTCCATTTAGAACATAATCTAGAAAACATAATCTAAACATTTAGAAATTTATAGCGTGTTCCCACAACTGTTTGAATGATTCGCATGTCGTTTTCAAAGGCAGAGGCAAAAAGCTGAAGAAGATCCTACCGTACCTGATTGCCAAGAAGATCCTGTTCGTGATGTACGCCGTGATCGCATACGTGGTGGTCGCGCTGATCGCCAAGGCAGCGCTGCTCAAGGGGTCGCTGGCGCTAGCTCTGGCCGGCATCATCTTGCTGAAGAAACTGCTGTTGTCACACCACGTGGTAGCCCGGACCGAGGTGATCTAATGGCTTACTTAATACTAACACATACGTTAACACATCTATACTAGAAATCGCCCACTGATCGAAGTTCGACTAAATATTCAGTTGATTTGTACCAAAATTGTTTAAAAATTTGTTATAACTGAAACATCTGTTATTCCTGTTTTGCTAGTATTTGTTATTACAAAAGTTGTCTAATGATCCAATCAATTGCCCTTTTCTATAGGGTGAACATTGAAACTTAGAAAGCCTGTAGGGCGTAACCCAGGGGACCGATGGGAATTAAAATAGGATTCTGCTCATACAAGAGTTTTACATTTATAACGCTATGCGTGGGTTTCTCCTACAATGCACACAAGTTGAGAAAAAAAGGAAAAGAAACATGCTTTTCTATTAATATACGAAAAAGGTAATCCCTCTGTTACATTTAAATGTCAAACATATTATCTTATAAATCACATAAATCTTATATGCATAAAATGAAGACCCAGAATTTTAAAATCACACATGTGCATTGGATGCAGTTGTAAGCTAAGCAATAATTGACAATGTAAATAGGCCTACTTAAAGCTTACTTTTTACTTAAATATTCATTCTACTACAAAATGCTGCATTTGGTTACTGGAGTAAATTAGGGCCAAAATTGGCGTATTGACATTTACAACTATGACAGCACACCCTCACGCCCCAATCCCCATACTGCAAAAAAAAAAAAAAAAAAAAAAAAAAAAAAACAAAAACAAAAACTAAAAAAAAACAATGTGCACCTTATAAGTGGCACCCCTTACCCTGTGCTAATAACATGATGGTTACGGCTCCATCACAATTATCTCTAATCATGCTGCCTGCTCTTAATAACGACGTTTTTCAATGCTTCAAAATCTAAGCCAAGAGTCAAGAGTATTTTCTTTTTTCAGGAAAATAGAATCTTACTGAAAATCATGCTTCATCTTTTACCAATATTACACAATTTTAAAACAGTCAGAATAATATTTGTAGCATATTACAGTAGAATAATCATGTTTGTTATTTGGATTTGTATTTTAACAAAGATTTTTAAGCTATGATTTTCTTAATTTTTTTTTATCATGCAAATATACAATAAGAAATTAATGGAAAATGTTGTCTTTGTACTGCTGTTATATTTTAAGATGCCCATAATAACATAAATTCCAAATAACGTTTGTCCTCTCTCATCCCCAGGTGAAGTACCACGAGAACAGCCACACAAAGACATACGGAGGCGGGGGCTATGGTGGCAGTTACGGTGGCGGGGCAGGGGACTACGGAGGTGGCTACGGGGGCCACAGCGAGGGTGGTTGGGACAGCTACAGTGGGGCAGTGGACCAGAGCAAGCAATACGCCCACAACACAGGCCATTCCGTGGTGTACAGAGGCCAGAAGCCGGTGGGGAGATAGGTGCGTAAACTGGTAATGCATAGTAGGCCTACCAACATATGTCTGAAGTCAATACAATGGATGTTTTTTATGTAAAATCCACAACCCAGACATTTTATGTCTACATCAAAACATTTTTTATTGAGATCCCAATTTTTTTGTAGCCTAAGTACCCTACCATATGACAAGGAGAAAGTTGTTGCTATATCCAGTACAAACAGAGCTGCAAGAATTATGGTTGAACAAAGAACATTTAACTACTCAAAAATCAAGAAACAAAGAAATGAACAATTCTTAGTGTGTTATAAGTATGAAACCTTAACGTGATAGTACATCATCAGCATGGCTTCATTTTCAAACCAAACTTTACATGTATGTGGATTTACACATTCAATTGCCAGACATGAGTACCGGTATAATATTTTTACCACAACATAAATTATAAGAGGCGTTATTCTTGTAAAAATAAATTCTTAAATTTTTCAGAAAGTTCCTGAATGCCAAAGAAGAAGAATGAAAAACTACAGAGTTATAAGTTTAAAAGTTAATTTATATTTTATAATTATTTATTGAATGGAAGCCACAATTATTATAAGTGTTATATACTTTTTCATGTGATATTATGATTCATATAAATACTTAATTTAACCAAACTAACCATTAATGCTAGTTTTATTCAATGATATTTAGATATTTATATATCTTCACCTGTATCCAAGCATAGATGTTTCCTATGTGGGATGGTTTTGTGTTTTGCTTAACTTATGTATATTGAATTATGTATATTAATATTATGTATATTTAATAGTGACTTAATGTAAATACATTTACTTTTATCTAATACAATGTACAATATTACATTTCACTACATACATTCAGGTTGGTGTATATAGTCAATGGTATTACTATCCACTATATAGTCCATTACGGTATTCTCCACAGTTTTGGTATAGGGAACATTAATGTACTAACTTGATTTATGTAAAAATATCTAATAATTTAATCAAGTTTTATTCATGCGGTAGGCTAAAATTGCTGTGTTCTTTAGGCCATATCAAATATATAATAAAATAGACATATTTAAACTGCTCAATAATCTAACTATATATGCCTTGTTCCATTTTTATTCCAATAGTTTCATCTAATCAAAGCAATAACTTACCCTTTTCGTTTATGAATGTATTAACTTATATGTAAAATTATGTAACCAGGAATTATACATGTGTAGTTTTATCTTTACATTACTTTTCCCAACTGTAAACCTATTTAATGTAACTATGTGTATGCAATTTTTCAAACTTAGGCCTATGCAGATTTTATGTGTTCATTTAATTAATTGAAAACGTAACTCTGTTTCAGTAGCTTTTTCATCCATTTTTATGGTTTGCTTATTCTTATTTTTAAAAGCCATTAAATTTGTTATTTCACACAATCCTTAATAGTGTTATTTCAGTTCTCTTGCATACATTAGTGAGCCAACATGATATTTATGCGATTTTTCTTAAGTGTAATATAATTTTCCCTAAGTGTTTCCTATAATTTTGTAACCCAATATTCTTATTTATTATCTTATTTAATATTTAATTATCTTATTTAATATTTAATTATAGTATTTAATATTTTACTACTGTATCTTATTCATAAAAATAATAACTTGGTTGTTTTTTTTTTTTTACAATTTACTAGATTGACTTATTTTAAATGTACCGTATGTTTTTTGCCTGAAAATCTGTAAAACATATAAAGAATTAATGATTTAAGGCTGCTCTGAGGACCTGTATATCTTAATATTTTCAATTTTATGGCTTATTAATGTCATTACCACTGTATTATTTAAATAAATTATTGTGACATGGTTCCTGTGTTTTATTCAACAGTTTGGAATTAAAGGGGTTATATTTTTAATTCAAGTAAAGATAATCAATATGCTGAATATTGGTGTTTAATTATCTAAATTGGTTCAGTCGTATCTTTGCAACCGTATTTCAGTATGTTGAAATAACGTTTTTATCAAAATCAAATAAACTTATTATTATATCCTCATAAACTCGCCCCGATAAATTTGACGTCCCAAAAGGTTAATATTGGGTCCTCATAGACAATGCCTTGTTATTCAAACCAAATTTAAAACAAAGTTTATATGCTGATGATTTGAACTTGAAATTATCATCAGAAACAATGAAAGATACTGAAGTCTACAAATTGTAAACTAGAATTTAAGAAAATACCCCCATCGCAGCAGACCTGCGTACTCAGCGAATTTCCAACGAAATTTTGGTATATTTTCTATTTCCCCATAAAATCCATGGGGATGAGAGTATGTAGGTTTGCCGCCATATGGGTTTTGTTGTTAAATATAAGTTAAACCCTATACCTAGTGATTGTACATACCAAATTTTATAAGGTTATGGTGTTCTTTTTATTTTCCCCATAAACCCCATAGGGGTGAGTACGTAGGTTTGCCGCCATATGGGTTTTCTAAGCAAATATAAGTTGAACGCTTCCTAATGAATGTACAAACCAAATTTTATCAAGATGTGTCAATAAATAAGCAAGATAGAAGGTTTTGTTAATTTCCCATAAGAATAACATGGAAAACATACTTTTAGGATTTTCGCCATAACCATTTAAGCTAGGTAAAAAATTCAAAATACTAGATTGTTTGTTTTAGCGAATTTCCCTATAGGGAATACGCTATTACGGTAGTAGCCATGGTAAGACCTAAGCCAGGGACCACTTTACTTTTTCATTTTGAGGTCCCCAGAAGCCAAAAACACCGTTCGTTCGATTTCATATATATATATATATATATCTATATATAATATATATGTGTCCGTGGTACCGATAACTTTTGAAGCGGACCTCCGATTTTGATCAAATTTGGTATGAAGGTGTAAGACCAGGTCTATTTTCATGAGTTCGCGAACCAGCATTGTCGGGTTATGGGAACGGGGTTTTATGGGGTTTTTAATGGGTTTTTGGCATTTTTAGACCTAAATTTTCAAAATTAATCAATTTTAACTAAAACCATTTGAAAGAGCTTAAAAAAACAAACAATTTAGTATTTTGAATCTTTAAAATAGCTTAACTGGTTATAGAGAAAATTCAAATCAAGTTTCCCATGTTATTCTTATGGGTAAATCTTTAAAAAGTTATATATCGCTTATTTATCAACATATCTTCATATAAATTTTTATGAACCTTCACTAGGTGGTGAGTAATTAAGATTTGATCAAAAACCCCCATGGCAGCAAACCTACATGCTAAATCCCATGGTATTCTCATAGAAAATAATTGTATAATGGGAGCAAGAGAGATGGAGATATAAGGTATCTGTTCCTAATCAGCTGATCAGCTGTCTTCTGCATATTTGTCAAATTTAAAATGTTTATGTTTTGTTATTTGTAAACAAATCTTTCCTTTTGCATGGAAGCTTTGGATTATGCACTTTTATTACTGTTAAAAAAGTCATTTTTTGCAATATAAATATTAATATATGAATTATTAAATAAAAATAATTTACTCAGAAATATAATGCCATTAAATATATTATATTTCCTTGTAAAGATTATTAATTATATAAGATAGACACAAAGTTCTTTGATGTTGAGACGATAGTTCTTTGGCTGGAAATTCGCTGAGTACGCAGGTCTGCTGCGACAGGGGTATTTTTAAGCTCTTTTAAATGGTTTAAGTTAAAATTGTTGAATTTTATAAATATTGAAAAAAGCCAAAAACCCATTTTTAATAATAATAATAATAATAATAATAATAATAATAATAATAATAATAATATATTTATTGCATTGGTGTTTTTTAGACACATTACAATGTTAATGAAAATACAATAAATTTTGAAATTACATATAACTAGTTATCTAACTTAAGCTCAAAAAATTCATTTATATTATATATACAATTTTCAGTTAAAATAATTTTCAAAGTCTTCTTGTAGGATTTGAAAGATAGATTTTTAATATTATCTGGCAACTTGTTGTATAATTTAACATTTAAGGCTGCGGTCTACCCCAACCAAAACAAAAACAACAACAATGCCGAATATGCCGGGCTCGCGGCCGTAGCGCTAGGCGAGTTTGATGGCTGCAGAGGTTTACGGGGATCGTGTTTCAGAATTAACCAATTAAGATAGAGATTGACTCTTAACTTTTTCTAAAAGTACAAAAAAGGATCTCGTCGGCTATCTTTTTAGAATTTTCAAATAAAATTTCTAACTTCAGTTATAATTGTGTAAAATTATCTGTTTTTGAGTTTTATAGATGCAGAGGTTTACGGGGATCGTGTTTTAAAAATAACCAATTAAGATAGAGATTGGCTCTTAACTTTTTCTAAAAGTAGAAAAAAGGATCTAGTCGGCTATCTTTTTAGAATTTTAAAATAAAATTTCTAATTTCAGCTATACCGGTCTAAAATCATCTGTTTTTCTCGATTTTTAACTGAAGTTTTCTATTGGTTTTAATGTACTAATTACAAAATTGTAACAGACGAAAACTAGTACCGTTATTCTTCTTTAATATGACACCTTATTTATAGCTCTAGGCTTCATTTGGCAGAAGATAACACGATTCTAAAAAACCCTTGCATTTGGGTGCGCGCCAGGGGTAGACCGCAGCCTTAAATATGTAAAACTCTTCTGCGTTCGTGCATATTTTACTCTTTGTATTTGTATATTATTGTTCCCTCTTAAAAAGTGTTCACACTCCATAATTTGCTTGTGACTTCTAATATTTTCTTTTATATTTGTCAGTGCTTGAAGTATAAAAATTGACGGTAGTGTCATTATATTTAATTTTTGAAACAATGGTTTACAGTGAATTGTTTTGTTAACACCGCAGATAACTCTTATTGCCTTTTTTTGAGCCTTGAAAATTTTTTCCTTATCAATTGAGTTTCCCCATAGTAGTGTGTTATAGTTTAGAGTTGAATGAATATAAGAGTAATAAACAAGTAAAAGGGCATCTTCTGTAATAGAATGTTTCAATCTTTTCAAGCAGTATACTCCTTTGTTAATTTTCTTTAGAATGTTATCTGTATGATTTGACCAATTAAGATTACAGTCCAGAGTAACCCCCAAGAATTTTAATGATCTAATTTTATAATTAAGTTTGAACATTCCATTGTAATTAAATTCAATTTCCTGAGTCTTATCAAGATTAAGGACCAGTCTGTTTGATTCACACCAAGATTGTAATTTTCTTGTTACCTCTGAAATTTTTACTTTAATATCAATATGTTTTTTGCATGATACTTTGATTCCAATGTCGTCTGCAAACATTATAATTTTAGTGTCATCCAATGAAATATGCAGTGGAGCATCATTTATATATATATTAAATAATAAAGGCCCTAATGCAGAACCTTGTGGAACTCCATTATTCACTTTTTTATATTATGAATTTATACCATTGACATAAACCGATTGATATCTCTCTGATAAGAAGGATTTCATTAATTTGATTGATTTAGGCAGAAAACCATATAATTTAAGTTTATAAATAAGTATATCATGACATACAAAATCGAAAGCTTTTGAAATGTCATATGTTTTGAAAGATATAATTTTTTCTTCTTCAATATCGGATATCACACTGGACATAAGATTGGATAAGGCTTTAGTAGTTGATTGATTTTTTCTAAATCCGAACTGTTCATTTGCAAATAGATTGTTTTCTTCAAAATAACTATTAATTTGGTCAAATAAAAGAGATTCAAATACTTTTGACAAAGCCGGAACAATACTGATTGGTCTAAAGTTAATATAATCCATTTTTCCAGATTTGTAAACAGGTACAACCTTAACTCTTTTAAATAATTTAGGATATATACCTTGATCTATACAATCATTGTATAATGATGTTAACACTCCACATATCTCTTGAGCAGAATATTTTAATATCATGGTATTTATTGCATAACAGTCTAAACATGTACTTGTCTTGAGTTTACATAGAGTTTCATAAACTTGTTCAACTTTCAAGTGTTTAAATTCAAAAGTTGTATGTACATTTTTGAAGTTTATATAACAATTGGTACTGCATACCTTATTGTTGCTTGATATAGATTTGACAATTTTTTCTATATTATCAATAAAAAAATTATTGAATCCTTCTGCGGTCAAATGTTTTGGGATTAATGGTCTTTCATTTTTATTGTAATTTGTTAAATTTTTTATCACTTCCCATGTTGCCTTGGATTTATTGGAGCTTTCACTAATCTTCTGACTATTAAATTCAATCTTAGCCTTTTTTACTTCATGTTTATACTCTTTTAACATGTTTTTATAAAACTTTTTTGAATCTTCAGTTTTTTCTTGCTGATATTTAGAGAATAAATGTTTACATTCGTTCTTCTTCATTCTTAGTTCAGTCGTGTACCATTTACTATTGATCAATTTGTTATTTGTATTGTTAAATTTTTTTAGAGGAATTGATTTGTTTACAGAGTCAAGATATATGATCATCATTTCATTAAATTTATCTTCAATTTCTAATTTAGAATAAACTGACAACCAGTTTGTTATTCGTAATAATTGGTGAAATTCACGTAGATTCTGTTGATTGATAAGTCTTCTTTGAATTTTTGAAGCTTGACTTTGTCTAGAGGTCTGGTTTGTGTTTTGAATAATAGTAGAAAAAAGTATAGCATCATGATCCGACTCAGGAGAGTAAATTATTTTGCAATACCAGGAGTCTTGGTTTACATTTGTAAATACATTGTCAATGCAGGAACCAAGATTTTTAAGCCCAGGCCTTGTAATTTCATTGACAGTGTGGTAAAGACCATGGCTATTCATTATATTGCAGAGTTGCACAGTTTCATTTGAATGCTTTCCAATATTGACATTAAAATCTCCAGTTATTATTAGTTGTCCTTTGAATTTAAAAACTATTTTCAGTACTTGATCCAATTTTTCAAGAAATTTTTCGTATATTAATTTATTTTTGTTGTATGGCCTATAAAGGGATATAACAATTGTATTGTAATCTTTAAGCTTAATTGCCGAAATTTCAAAAATCATTTCTTCAGATATTTTTTTAATTTTTGTGAGCTCATGACATATGATATCATTTTTAACAATAATCATTGCACCCCCTTTTCGTTTATTGTTTCTGCAGAATGATGAAACTATTTTAAAGCCTTGTATTCGATTTAGATCAATATGTTCATTTTTTATCCAATGTGCAGTTAAGCAGATAACATCAATATTATTTTCTAATAAATACACATTTAAAATATCTAATTTATTGACCAATCCTCTTATATTCCAAATAAAAAATTGATACTTTTTCTCCTCGTTTTTATTTTATTTTTATTATTACTATTCAACTTGATATCAAAACTAGAATCACTATTTAAAACAATGTTTTCACAACTCAATCTCAATCTTAGATTTTTACATATTCTTTTATACCTCGTCTTCCTAAAAAATGATTATAACCTGTTATTATAACAGGAATATATTTTGTGTGTTGATTAGAATCTCCATTACTAATTATTTGATTACAAATTGATTGTGAAACAGTTACCTTACCATTTAAGTTAAGATGCAATCCATGCCGAGTATAAAGTTTACGATTTAAAAATTTTAAGCTAATAAATTTAACATGATGTAAACATTTGGAAAGAGAACTTAGTTCTTGATTCAACTCATATATTTTATCATTTAGTTGGGGTATATCATATCTATATGGCACTGAAATGAGTAAAACGTTAGTATGTGTTAATTTTTCTAATTTTTTACCAAACTTATCTTTTAAAGATTGTGGGTTTGAGTTTTCCATATCATTAGTACCACACATAACAATTATGAAATCTTTTTTCGTCATTAATTTGCTTTCATTTTCCATTTCACTTAAGATATTTTCAGAGACTCCGTTTGGTTTAAAGTATAGCGAGACTTGAAACGATTTTAAATTCTCTTGAATAATGTCTCGTAAATATCTACCGTGACTGTCCGAAAATATCTTTACCTTTGGTTGTTCATCTTCTTGTTTATTAGGATTTGTATTTCCTTTGGTTATTCCTGTTTTAAGACTCACGTGATTATTATGCACTTTATCTTCACTATGAGGTTCATTTGTATGCTTTTCAATTGTTTGTTTATTTTGGTTAGGAATGTCTAGTTTTTCACAACTAATGTCTTGTTTACATTGAAGCTCTTTTTGGTTATTTTTTGTAGTTACACTTAGAATCTCATTATTTTCTAAACCATTGTCATTGAATACCTCTTTGTCATTCAATAAATACTTTGACGGTGATTTTTTGTAGATCTTTCCTTTTACTTCATTTTTATTTTTATATTTGATTGGATCATCATTTTCTACAAAATTCTCTAATGGTAGAAATCTGTTACTGACCGATAACTCTACTTTATTGACATTTTTTGATTTAAGAGATTTTTTTGGTTTTGTGAACTTATTGTGGGTGTTTATTTTAGTTTCTATAGTTTCTTGAGTGATTTCCCGCTCTAGTTTTTCAGTTGTTGAAATATCATTCATGTCTTCATTGATAAGGAAATCAGGAATTACCTCTCTATCTTTACTTTGTACTAAACAATCTAAGTAATATTTTGTATTAACTAAAACGTGAAGCCCACACTCAAACGTATACTCCTGTTGGATGGTTGGAACCTCAATTATTTTATCATTGTTGCTTATATTTTTAGCAAGAATCTTTGCATGTTTAAAATTCATACCCATCAAACTGTCAAAGTGATAAAAGGCAGAATTTTTCTTAGAATGAATTAATAGGCTCCAATGACTACCATTCGATATTTTAGGATTCCAAGATTGAGACTTAGTGCAGTTATTTAGGCAAAAGAAAGTATGTCAACTTTATCAAATCCAAGAGCTGTTAAATTATAAGTGATTTCATATGCATTTCCAAACTTCAGAATTTGAGTGGTAGATGGCCCTATAAGTAGTACATTATTATTGGTCTTGGCCACAAAAGCATTGAAGGAGTCAAAATAAGCTTGTATGAAATCATCGTCTATCCACTTAGACTCTTCAAACCCAGTTACCGAGTACTTGTTGCATTTACCCTTGGTTTCCACTGAGGGGTATGCTGTTTTTGATCTTGTTTGGATAATTGAGTGCATATTCTTTTATTATTTCAATTATAGACAAAATTAAATTGTTAGTTTGTTTTTTAGGTTAATGTAAACAAAAGCTTTCAAAGTAAATATATAGAAGTCCGAACAGAGTTATCACTAATTAATACTTACATAATTTAAATTAAGCCATAATTGAACAAATTTATCAATTGTTTGTATGAAATATATCAAATTAAATTCTTAAAATTAGTAAAATATTAGGAGAAAAGATTTTGCAGTTGTTGTGTTCAATAGATTTAACCCTTTTGAAACCCCATAAAACCCCGTTCCCATGGTCCGATCATTCTGGTTCGCGAACTCAACCTAGTAAATGCTGGCTTACACCCCTGTAACAAATTTCATCAAAATCGGAGGATCCGTTCAAAAGTTATCGTGTTCACGAACACATACATATATATATATATATATATATATATATATATATATATATATATATATATATATATATATATATATATATATATATATACACAGTGTGTTCATTTTTTTATGCTCACCATTGGGATCTCCCAAACTATAAAAGTTACAGCAAAAGTCAAATTAGCAAAGTAGTGCGGAATTATAAGCTGAACAAAATGATGTGTAAAAATCCCAGATATTTCTACTGGTTCGTTCGCTGTGCTCGAAAAACTGTTTTTTGCTCAAAACTTCTTTTGCCTATAACTTTGTTATTTGTTGAAATACAAAAAAACTTTTTAGATAAAACTTTACTGAAATTTTACGTAGATTCTGAATATTAAAACTAAATTTGTTTACTTCAAATGGTTTTTGAGATATTTTAGACAAGTTGATTATTTTTAATGCAAGTATGTATTTTTTTCATCATCATAAAAAATAAATATTTTTTCTGATCACGAAAATACCAAATATGGCATATTTATTTATCATAATAATTATTTAATTGTAAAAAATGTGATTAATAAGCAACCCTGAAATGCTAATAATGAGGATGCTTCTAGCATGTGGTGCAACAATGGTGTAAATCAGCTGTTTTTCATTTTGTGTTTCATATTTTGTTGCTTACATTGTTGATCAGCTGTTTACCGGCATCCGCGGTTCCCATAAAATGTGTAAATCAGCTGTTACATGGGATGCCGGTAAACAGCTGATCAACAATGTAAGCAACAAAATATGAAACACAAAATGAAAAACAGCAAAACAGCTGATTTACACCATTGTTGCACAGCATGTAAGAAGCATCCTCATTATTAGCATTTCAGGGTTGCTTATTAATCACATTTTTTATAATTAAATAATTATTATGATAAATAAATATGCCATATTTGGTATTTTCGTGATCAGAAAAAAATATTTCTTTTTTATGATGATGAAAAAAATACATACTTGCATTAAAAATAATCAACTTGTCTAAAATATCTCAAAAACCGTTTGAAGTAAAAAAATTTAGTTTTAATATTTAGAATCTACGTAAAATTTCAGTAAAGTTTTATCTAAAAAGTTTTTTTTTTTTTTTTGTATTTCAACAAATAACAAAGTTATAGGCAAAAGAAGTTTTGAGCAAAAAACAGTTTTTCGAGCACAGCGAACGAACCAGTAGAAATATCTGGGAGTTTTACACATCATTTTGGTCAGCTTATAATTCCGCACTACTTTGCTAGTTTGACCTTTGCTATAACTTTTATAGTTTGGGAGATCCCAATGGTGAGCATAAAAAAATGAACACACTGTATATATATATATATATATATATATATATATATATATATATGATTGGGAAAAAATAACTTTTTTCTTGAAAATGGATATTGCTATGATAAAGGTGCATGCCAAATATTAACTTAATACAATGACCCATTACGGAAATAAAAATTATTTAGTGTAAAAAACAAAATGGCGGCTAGCTGGTTAACGAAGCATTTTAGGACATATGTTTAAATATATGAACTTTTTTGCTTATTTTGATGTGGGCAATAACCTCCTGAATTCCTGAAACGTTTTTTCCGAACACCCTGTATATCAATTTGAACGAACGGTGTTTTTGGCTTCTAGGGACCTCAAAACGAAAAAGTATCATGGTCCCGGGCTTAGGTCTTCCCGTGACTACTACCGTAATAGCGTATTCCCTATTGGGAAATTCGCAAAAACAATAAATTTCTCAAGGATCACAATTTATTTTTGAACATAGTAAAAAACAAATAATTGTATTAATATTAAAACAAAACAAAACAGATACAGGAGAAAACCAATGAAAGATTTTTTTTTATTCTCAAAAACTATAATAAAATCAAGTGCTCAGTTTCTAGGATTAACTATTAATCAGCATTCAGATTGGAAAGGCCATGTAGACAAAATTTTAACAAAAAATTAACTCTGGATTATTTGCTTTGAAGAAAATGTCCTTTTATCCAGGGGTGGACTGACACTATGAAAAGGGCGGTGGAATGGGTAAAGGAGGGGCGCCATATATATATATATATATATATATATATATATATATATATATATATATATATATATATATATATATATATATATATATATATATATATATATATGGCATTCATATTATTATGAATATAATAAAGAACATTTATTATACATGTTTTGACTATCATATAATTTTCTAGCAATTAAAATTTTAACCTTACAATATTAAAGAGTTTATAGTTTAATTACTTGAAAACGACATAGTTGAAACATGTGAAAAAAATTAATAAAAAATAAGGATACTTTGGTCTTTATTTCTATGATTATAATAACAGAATCCCTTACAATTCCAACAATTTACAATGTATCCATAGAAGTACCTATATTACTGTAGTTGTAAAATACAGTAAATCAAACAAGTGTTAAAACAGTAACTTCTTAATTTTCAATAAAAATTATAAACTGATATTAAAAATCAAACTAATGAAAGTAAAATTAACTTTACAATAAGCATTTGAATGCTTGTAGGCAAATATTAATCTTGAAAGCCGTAGTTTTTTGTCTTTATCAAAACCAACATATTTTATTTACATTACTGTTTTTTTTTATATTGCTCCCCATAAAAGTTAAGTCAGCATACCAACAGTTTATATGTGAAGAAGTCTTCGTAATTGTTCACTCTTCTCACTCAGCTTGTCGATTATCTATGACAAGACTATCTCCCTCCATGTTCATGAAAAATAAGGTCTGAAGGTGTTCATCAGTGAGTCGTAAACTGACTGAACGGAGCCTTGTTTTGATATATTTTAATTTTGCAAAGGGCCGTTCAAATGACATTTGGGTAGCTGGTAATGTCAAGAGATATACTTAAAGACTTTAAAAAGGTTCGTGTACAGCCTTTAAAACAAAAACATTGTACTCAAAGTAAGACGTCGAATGCACGCTTGAAGCAAGTATTGCATTTTTACCACTTTTACACAGAATATACTGCAAATCGTTTGGGTCTCTTAATTCGTCATCATTTAAGTTGGAAACCAATTCTTCTTCCGAGAGCTAACCTTCAAAATCATGGGTGGGTTCTGTTATGTTTACCGGCTTCGACAACTGGTGATGACACGGTGATGCACTAATTCCTCCTCCAGTTTCCCCTCCTCGCAATCGGTAACTAATTCTATTATCCTTTGAAAGCTAGAAGACTTAATGTCAATGCTGTTAAACCGCTTGGGATCAAAATATTTTTAATCTAAGCATAGACTTTGTTTTGCTGAAAACTTTTCGTTCATACATTTGACAGCTTGATCTATAACACAGTTAAAGACGATTACTTCAAATCGGCGATTCCTGTCCTCAATTAGGCCACATCTCCTGATGGAGTTTCCCCCGGCATTTTCTTCTTCTTCCTACTCTCACCCCAGGCAGTTTTGTTTCTATGATGATTTCTTCCATATTTGAAACTGTACCTGACAAGTGTTCGATTTTGTTAGTTATTTCAGTGACGAAAACCTCTGCAGCTTTGAAGACATCGGCAAACTTGGACCTAGCACCTTTTAAATCCTAAAGGCGCCTTTTTTATTAAGTGCAGCTTACTAGCCTAAATGCTTGAACATAGTCAAGATCCTTGGTTTGCAGGTAATCTGTAAGTGGAGTGGTGTGCTAAAAAATAATCAGGAAAGTCATTGCAACGAAGATTGCCTGGAAACTGTATAGTTTCTGCAAAATGCAAATACAGCATCGTTCCTAACCTGTTAAAATTGTCGATTTATTCAAATAATGGATTACAAGAGTCGTTTTAATACGCATATTTATATCCAAAATTGTACATATTCCAGAATAAATACAAATATACACTTTGTGTAAGGTTTAACAAAATCGTCCGCCTGGAATTGGAGATTGGACCTTTAACTCGTACTACGTCGCAATGGTCGCGCCCAGGCTGACAGCTTTTTCGCCGCACAGGTTAGCCAACTATGTCGAGTCATTGCTACACGAAAGAGTTCCTAGTTGGAGCAATTTATCAAAGTTGAACATTCAATTTATATGAAGATAAACGTATTATGTTCAAGTCATGAAATGCAAACACATATTACTCGTTTTAGGAAAAAAAATCACAAATAATATTAAACTTTCAAAAAATATTTTACAATTCCTTATAATGAAAAATCTCGTCCTAGGGGCGCCGGGGCGCCTTCATGGGGAGGGCGCACCGGGAATTTTCCCGGTGTCCCGGCGGCTCAGTCCACCCCTGCTTTTATTGTACTATTGAAACATTGCGTAAAATCTATTTTGCATATATCCATTCCCAAATTGATTTGGATTTTGTTTATTTGGAGCAACTTAAAAAATTAATATTGGCAGTATATTTATAAAAAAATGTGCAATTAGAATAATGTTAACATTAAAACCTGATGACACTACAAAACCTCCTCTACTCTTTAGGATTCTAACCCAGAATTGTTTATCACATTACGTCAGTCTAGGCCTAAATTTGGCTTACGCCCGTGGGGCTCGCTCCTTATCCAGCCCCAGCCGCTCGATCAAGGCCCTAAAAAACATGATGACATGAAGTAAAAAGATACTCTTTTTGTTTTGACCCAGAAACCAAAAACACCTTTCTTTCAAATTCATATATATATATACACTGGTGTCCCAAACGTCCGTCCCCCCCTGCAATTTTTTAACACCTGCAGATAGCGAGATTACATTCTGGGGAAGTCCTAGTGATCAAAATAAGAAACTTAAGAACACACATGTGTCAAAGTTTTCAACTCCTTCCCCCAAAATGGGAGTTTTGGGGGGCAAGTTATTATAACATTCTAAAGCCCAAGAAAGTTATAATTTCAATCTTATATGAATATTGTATTCCATGTTTTAGCATAGGCAATCTTCTTCCAGCAGATAATATTTTTGAAACTAATAACTTAAATTTCAAAGTTAGAACTATATTCGTGTACACAAAGCAAAAATACCCCCGTCGCAGCAGACCTGCGTACTCAGCGAATTTCCAAAGAATTATTGTTTCAACATCAAAGAACTTTTTGGCTATCTTATATAATTAATTAATAATCTTTACAAGGAAATATAATATATTTAATGGCATTATATTTCTGAGTAAATTATTTTTATTTAATAATTTATATATTAATATTTATATTGTAATAAATAACTTTTTTAACAGGAATAAAAGTGCACATCCAAAGCTTCCATACAAAAGGAATGATTTCTTTACAAATAACAAAACATTAACACTTCAAATTTGACAAATATGCAGAAGATAAGTCGATTCTGCACGGTGAAGAAGGAGGCTATTTTGTGAAGTGAGAAAATAAAGGCAATTTAGTGTTTATTGTTTACTTCCCTAGATAGTTTTCCACTTTTTGGTCAGTTTTTTTCCTTCTTTTATCAAACAGACTTGTATATATATAAGAGTTCAATTACATATTCATTTTTTAATAAGGCGGTATGGGGGGAAGTAGTCCGGGGGATAGGGAAGCTGACCCCGATGATGATTGGAAAACACCAAAGAAACCAAGGAAGATTCACAAACACAATCAGGTACTCGACCATCTAGACCCAACTACACATGCGCCTAGCAATATAATTTTTGTTCATGACACATCTAACACTAGTCCAGAAGACAATACATTTATGGATACTGATAAAACCAATGAAGTAGAGATAGAAACATCCCATGATCACAATTATTCTAAGGTAGATAATGACTTGATTATAGACGATAATTCTAGAAATGATTCATCACAATGTCGACCTCAAAACTTTTATGATGCGAATGATTCAGCACCGTACATTGTTTTTATTGAAAATCTCCCAGGTTCTCACGTTGCGTCAATGCACCCGATTGCTATAGGTAAAAAACTTTTTGACAGTGACATTGATGGAGTTGAAGAAGTAAAGCGTAACAGCAAAAATCGAGTAGTTTGTTCTTTCAAAACTGTCGGTTCAGCCAATAAGTTTCTCAACTCAAGTTTTGCTGTAGACCATAATGTCCGTGTGTATATTCCTTCATTTCAATTAGAACGGATTGGTTTGATTAGATACATTGACCCGTCTCTTTCTGAACTCGACATCTTTGAAAATTTACAAGCATCCAATGATATGACGGTTCTCTCAGTGAAAAGATTAACAAAACTTGTTACCCAAGAGGACGACAAAAAAATTGTTAAAGCTCTGCCTCTAGTTTCAGTTAAATTCAAAGGTAAAAAACTTCCAGAATTCGTGTATTTGTATTTTACAAGGTGTCCAGTGGAACCTTACGTCACCAACCCTGTTATTTGTTTCAAATGTTTGCGTTATGGTCACACATCAAAAAACTGTAAAAGCTCTGCCAGATGCCCAAATGGGTGTTCCTCTCATCATGACCGTGCTTCTTGTCCCCAATATACTAACCCAGTTTGTGTTCATTGCAAAGGTCCTCATTCTGCACTTGACAAATCTTGCCCACAGTGGGACATCCAAAAGCAAATTAAAGAAACTATGACGTATCGGAATATTCCGTACGTGGAGGCAAGAAACCTACTTTTCCCAAAACAAACACGAAACTCCTTGTCTTTCTCAAAAGTCTTGGATCTTAATAGTGATGCATCCTTCCCTGCTTTGAACACGAAAACTTCAAATGAGCTTCGTGAAACCATTAGTATTCCTGCACAACCCCGTCTTGAGTATTCCTGCACAACCCCGTCTTGCAAGGAATAATAGTGAGGCGCCCAGAAAGGTTCATAAAAATGTAACTTTTTCACGCTCTGTTAATCGATCAAGCCAATCAATAAAACCTAAATACACAAATGACTATTACAATAAATTCCACAATCAAACAGTAATGCCTACTAAACCTGTATACAGCGTGGACACTAATGTATCGACTCCCGGTACCTCTAAACTAGACGAAGATGTATCTAAATACATTATGAATTCACTCTCTTTATTCAAGGATAATAAAATCAACATTTCTCACCTATTGACTAACCTTCAACCTGTCATGAACATTGATTTGTCTCCATTCTTAAATAATGGTAAGGAAAGCATGTCTGATGAATCACTTTAACGCTGCTCTCAAGATATTCTTCAGTTCTTATAATAATCATGCTCCTATTATGAATGGAAGGCAGGTTTCGTACTTTATTTTATTTGCAATCTCCCTAATGAGTATTAGCATACTTCAATGGAATTGCAACTCAGCCACTGCACAAAAACCTGAAATTGAACAATTACTAGTTCAGCATGATTTTAAAATTGCGTGTATCAGTGAAACCTGGTATAAACCTCATTTTCAAATACTTTTTCCTGGCTTTAGGTTACTTCGTCATGATAAAGGCGTTGGCGGTGGTGCTGCCTTGCTTATTCACAACTCACTCGACTATGTTGAAATAACCCACACCAATTTGGGTCCTGCATTTGAGTTGGTACAATGGGTTGCAGCTAAAATAAAATTGCATGACATGGAAGCTACTGTTGTTTCGATTTATGTGTCGCCAAAAGCAAAACTTTCTTTCTTTGATTGGAATGCACTGTTTTCTTTGTTTTCACCCCCTTTACTTTTATGTGGAGATCTCAATTGTCATAATACAGCATGGGGAAATGAATTCAATGATGGTAAAGGTATAACTCTACATCAGTCCATTCAGTACAATAATCTGATAATTTTGAATGATGGTGCAAGTACATTTATTCCGCGGTATCCTTTTTCCCCAACTGCTATTGATCTATCATTATGTTCCTCCAACCTAAGTAACTTAATATCTTGGCAAATAATAGAGGACTCAAGAGGTTCAAACCATCTACCGATAAAGTTGCAGCTACTTTTCTATCCCGGCAAATTATTTTCAACCGCCAACTCAACCGACACTGCTAGCTCTAATATCACACCCGGCAAGACAACTACATCATTTTCAACAAGGAAGTGGAACACCAAGCGAGCTAACTGGCCCTTGTACCGTAAGTTGTTAGATGAACAGATAGAAGACTTCCCCTCATTTTATAATGATCCCATTTTCTTGTATGACACGTTACTGAGTATCATAACCTCTGCAGCTAACAATTCAATACCAAAACTCCGTAATAGCCGTAAACCATATACGCCATCCTCCTCTATACCGTGGTGGGACGACGACTGTAAAGCGGCAGTAGAAGAACGCAAGAGAGCTTTTATTGAATTTAGAACCAATATGACCAAAGAGAACTACCTAAATATGAAAAAGATTCAAGCAACAACTAAACGTCTCTTGAAGAATAAAAAACGTGAGTGTTGGACTTCATTTTGTGAATCCTTAACTGAAAATAAATCGGTCAATTTTGTATGGGACGCTATAAAACGTTTTCGTCATAGGCTGTCAATTATGAACAATAAATGTAAATCTAAATCTTCGACGGATGACTGGCTTGAAAACTTTTTTCAAAGGATAACTCCTCCCTCTGTCCCAATACTATTAACTTCTGTATTTGAAGGAGAGTTTGAAAACAGTAACTTGAATAAAGAATTTTCATTTTCGGAACTAATTATTGCCTTAAATTCTCTTAAGGAATGTAAGACCCCTGGCATGGACAATATTCCCAATGAATTGCTAATAAACTCATCAATTAAAACTAAAGAAATCATATTAAAAGTCTTCAATCAATTGTTTATGGCCGGTCTATTGCCAGATTCATGGAAGGATACTCTCATATTCCCTCTTTTGAAACCAAATAAGAATCCAAATGAAGACGAATCGTACAGACCCATAGCTTTATCATCGTGCATTTGTAAGTTGATGGAAAGGATGTTGAAGTTACGGCTGGAGTAGTGGCTCGAATCGCATTTAAAACTAAGTCCCACCCAGTTTGGATTCCGGAAGGGCCGCAGCACACTTGACTGCATAAGTATCCTCTCAACAGATATACAAATTGCTTTTGCCGAAAAACATACGCTAACTGCTGCTTTTTTTGATATTTCTGGAGCTTACGATAATGTCACCGTAGACATATTAATAAGTAAGCTTCAACAACTGAAGTTGCCGTATAAACTAACAAGGTTTATCAGTTTGTTGCTTGATAAGAGGAATACTTTTCTACTCTACAAAGGAGTCCTTCATGGACCAAGAATTGCATATAAGGGACTTCCCCAAGGCTCGGTTTTAAGCCCCCTTCTCTACACGGTCTACACATCTGACTTGCACACGATTTTTGATCCGCGTATTCAAGTGTTAGAATTTGCCGATGATCTAGTCATTTACACAAATAATGAATCGGTTTCTTCTTGCAACCTGGATTTAAACAAAGCTTTCAAATCACTATATCACTGGACGAGTGGAATGGGACTTACTGTCTCACCTAATAAATCCGAAATTGTAATTTTCTCTAAACAACGCTACAAACCCCAAGATCTGGAATTTAAATGGGATCAACACATTATTCCGATAAAGTCACATCACAAATTTCTAGGCGTAGTGTTTGATTCAAAACTTTCCTGGGAGCCTCACATCGAGAGACTACACTCAACCTGTGTAAAAAGACTGAATGTTATGAGATCATTAACTGGGGCTTGGTGGGGCACGCATCCAAATGTACTACTTCTACTATATAAAAACTGGATCAGACCCATTATTGACTATGGCAGCTTTATATATGGCGATTCTAATTCTAAAAAATTAACCAAGGTTGACAAGATTCAAAACGAAGCTCTGCGTATAATATTAGGAGCGATGAGATCTTCACCTATAGCAGCAATGGAAGCAGAAACAAGAATCATGCCTCTTAACATAAGGAAAAGATGGTTGTGTTCAACGTTCCTACTGAACAGGCTAATTTTTGCCGCTCATAAATTGGTACTTAGATTAATTTATTTTAATAACCTGATTGATTTCTCTCCTAATTTTCCACATGAAAGTTATCCAATTATTCTTTCAGTTTTTGTAGAAAATAAGCTGTGTTACTCAAACTTATTCAAGACAATAATTCCTCCTATATTTGATCAATCCTTTGAAGCTATCCATTGTTTACCTCCTCTTATCGATATTTTTGACGATTTTGTTACCAAGCAAATTTCTTGTCAACAAATTCAACAAATCTTTCTCAACACAATGAATTCAGTGTGGTCCGACTTTTCTTTAATATATACTGATGGTTCAAAACGGTCCGCCAATGATACAGTGGGTTCTGCTTTCTTAGATCATAAACATAAAATTGTTGGTTTGTTCAAACTACCACATTGCACTTCAATTTTCCAAGCCGAAGCATTTGCTATTCTTCAATCTCTAAATTACATTAAACACAACAATATAAGAAAAGCACTTATTTTATCAGATTCCAAAAGCACTCTACAATCACTGGTTTCGTTAAACATTTCTAGTAAAACATCACCTATAATCCTGGACATTAGAAAAATTTGGTTGAAGCTGAAAACGGGTAATTTTGACATTAGATTTGCATGGATTCCATCCCATAGTGGAATAATTGGGAACGAAATTGTGGATTACATGGCTAAGAAAGCTATTGCTAATGGCATAATTTTAAGTTATAACAAATTGCCCTCACCTAGTGATTTACAAACCCAAGTCAAGATGAAAATACATGAAGATTGGCAAAACTACTGGGATTCGCAAGCTATCATAAAAGGTTCAAGACTTCATTTCATTTCACCATCTATCAGAGGAAAACCTTGGTTCCAGTCATTTAAATCAGACAGAAGAAAAGAAATCATTATTATCAATAGGTTACGAATTGGTCACGGAAATTTCCCCTCTCATCTGTTCAAAATTAATCTAAAATCAGACCCTTCATGTGACTGTTCTGCTCCAGAAGGAAGTTTGGATCACATAATTTTTGAATGTCCACTCTTAACCA
>CM061534.1:125014294-125080912 GCA_030545055.2 Neoaliturus tenellus
TTAATCAATACATTAATTGTTTCAACAATTTTGTGGAATTTACTTGACACAAATGATATGTATGATAAGAGCCAACATCAGATGAATTTAAACATTCTTATTATTTTTAGGTTCCCAAAATGGTGCCCACTAAATGTTTGGAAGCTAAATATCTCAATAACTAACGAAAAATTCTCTTTTTAATTTAGCAGATACAAAAAGTTTTATAATCTAACCAAAACCTGCCCTTATTCGTGCACAACTTACAGCCCTCTTTGTCGTGGTTCAATGGGAGTCAGTCCAAAATCTAAAATATAAGCATATCAGTTAATATGTACATAATATTTAAGATGCCTTACTTAGTAGAGTATAATGCTGAAAACCGCATTTCACATAGCAGGCAATAACCTTTCATTAAAATCATGCCGATCAATATTATGTACGCCGATTCATTAATGGTAGACACACTTTTAATGCTTAGAGTATGGAAAGGTTTTAGTGATATTTTACGGTTTAAACATTAACGCATAAAATGTTTCAAAACATTTTTATGCATTTAAAAAAAGTTATAAAACATGTTTTTTATTTTTCCAAGATATTTTTTTCAAATAGATTTTACAAGGCTTTAAGAGGGCTTAACTGGGACAAATTGTACTTTATACAAACTTTTCAAATTGTATATACTTTCTAAACAATTCATAATAATTAATAATTGGCAATCTGTTCGGTGAAATGAAGAAAAACAATATTTGTATAAATAATGTAATGAAATTCCAATTAAAAAAAAAATACTGTCACAGGAAGAGAGAGTGAGATATAACCGCATTAAGTGTGTACGTGTGTTTTGTTTCTTTATTATTATTATTATTATTATTATTATTATTATGTTCACATCAACTCGTGCAGCCAAATACCTCGGATTATGGTGGACACCAAGTTAAGCTGGAGGGATCAGATCTTCCGTACGGCGGACAAGGCCGCTAAGGTAGTGACTTACCTTAGTAGGCTGATGGCCAATGTCGGGGGTCCCCGATCCAGCAGAAGACGTCTGTTGATGTCCGCGGTCCAGTCCGTGCTTCTTTACGGGGCAGAGGTGTGGGCAGGCGCTCTAGATAAGGAGTGCTACAGGTTGCGACTCGCCCGGGTTCAGCGTCAAGCTGCGCTCCGGGTGTGTTCCGCCTACCGGACAGTGTCCGAGCCTGCCGTCCTGGTGGTCGCCGGAGTCATCCCTGTCAAGCTCTTGGCAGGGGAGAGGAAAGCGATTTATCAGAGACAAGGCGAGATCGGCAAGGACACGGCAAAGAACAGAAGAGCGCTCCCGAACCTACCAGCAGTGGCAACACAGCTGGGAGCACGACACCCGAGGACGATGGACTGCGCGACTTATCAAGCAGTCCAACCATGGGTGGAACGGCGGCATGGGGAGGTGGACTACTACCTGACCCAATTTTTGACAGGTCACGGCTATTTTCGGTCGTACCTGAACCGTATGGGAAAGACCGGTTCACCGGACTGCATTTATTGCCCGGGTGTTCCCGACGATGCGGAACACACATTCTTCCGCTGTCCCCGTTGGGAGGGCCCCGCCTGGAGGCCACACAAATCTTTGGTGCATTTTCGGTGGACTCGGTTTGCCAAAAGATTTTGGAGGATGAGGGCAACTGGGATTGTTTGTCACAGTTCGTCCGGGGCATCCTCCTGGAAAAGAAAACCGATCTGGACCGTGAAGTGGCCCAGATCCTTGATCGAGCGGCTGGATAAGGAGCGAGCCCCACGGGCGTAAGCCAAATTTAGGCCTAGCCTGACGTAATGTGACAAACAATTCCAGGTTAGATTCCTAAAGAGTAGAGGAGGTTTTTTAGTGGGTAAACTCGTTTTTAGGGGAGCCCCACACTACAGGCTGGCCACCTGTGTGCGTAATGCATTTTTCCGCCTCTCCCTCAAAAAAAAAAAAAATTATTATTATTATTATTATTATTATTATTATTATTATTATTATTATTATTATTATTATTATTATTATTATTATTATTATTATTTACCCGTGCGGCTCCGGGGTAGAATAGACCGCAGTATCCCCTGCTTGTCGTAAGAGGCGACTAAAAGGGGGGGGGGGGCGCACCCATCTCTTTCTCGCGTCCCTTCTTCAAAGTTCCATTTTCCGCAGAACGCAATAGTCTGATTCATTTCAAATCATTCCAGTCTTAGAGTTGGCGTAGTCCCATGCCCTCTTCCCCGCATCTTGGGGACATCCAGAGCGAGTGGAGGGTACCTTGGGATAAACCGGGTTTTTTCTTGCACTCCCCGGGCTGCCGGATAGTACAGGGGCCCGGGTCAGCTTAGCCAGCATGACCTGGCTGCCCTATCAGCCGGCGAAAATCCCCTTGGCAGTAGTAGTGCCGGTTGGCGACCGGATAGGGCCCTGCTGCTGTCTTGGGGGGGCCCCGATGAGGCCACTGCTCGTTGGTGGAGATCCCACCCCTGGCTGGATGGCCCTTTTTTGCGGGGAGTGGGGCGTGGAAGAAGACTTGTTGATTCGGGGCTGGTTTGACATTCTCACAAGGGTACAGTTATGGGGGTAATTTTCTGAAAAAAAATGGAAGGTAACTTAGGGACCAATGATTCAATAGTGCAAGAAACTGCACGGGGTGCCCTGACCCCAACCCCAACTTCTTTGCGGGATGAGTTTCCTACTCTCCCTCCCTCCAGCAATGCCGGTAACAAAGACGGGTTCGATCCCTTCCAAAGAAGGTCCCGTTTGTCGAGGTCGCCGATTAACACCCGCCGCACGGTGAGCCTCGGTGCGACGCCGCCCCCTTCGGTAACCGCACACTCGGTGCCGACAGTTCCTTCTGCGGAGACACCAAAGGCAGCGCCTAACCCGCCTGCGTACGCGGTCTCTCCGGACGAAAGAAACGTCAAGATGGCTCAGGAGACACTTGACGCCGAGATTCGGCGGATAAAGGATACTCTCCTGTACATGCGTGCGGCAACCATGCGACAGAGAAACATGTCCATGGATATTAAAAACGGGTTGGAGTCGATCGATTCTTCCATAAGTGTTATCGAATCGATGCACAAGTTGTGGAAGGTCTCTTCTCATCGTTTGAGGGAGACCGAGTCGAAGCACACACAGGCTCCTTCGCCGTCAATGGGTGCTGCCGTTACGTATGCGAGCGCCGTTGAGGTTGGTGGGAAAAGACAAGCCAACAGCCCCCCCACTGAGGAAAGGCAAGAGAAAAGGCCGAAGGAGAGCGACGCACCGCAGGGAAACTCTGAAGAATTCCAGCCGGTGATCTCCAGAAGGCAGAAAAGAAGAGCCAAGGCAGAGGCCAAAGCGCAAGAAAAGGAGTTGCGGGGGAATCCTCCCCAACCAAGCTCCAAAAAGAAGAGAGGGTCCAGGCCACGTCCAGATGCCATTCTCATCCGACCGACGGAGGGAAAATCCTATTCCGACGTACTCGGTGAGATTCGGCGGAAAGCAAAGCCGGACGAAAAGGGAGCAGTGATTAGGGCTCTTCGGAAAACCAGGGCGGGTGACCTCCTGGTTGAATTGGGCAAATTCAACTCCGAAGGCCCTGACCCGCGCAACGACTTCAGTGCTGACCTTCAGTCAATTCTGGGGGAAAGTGCTACTGTCCGAGTTCTTGAGCCAAAGGTTACGCTGGAGGTAAGAGACTTGGACGAGCTCACCACCGAGGCTGAAGTATTATCTGCGGTCCAGGCAATCACGGGGTCTTCAGCTGAGACTAAGGTCTTTGTCTCGAGTGCAAACTCCCGGGGCCTGAAAGTGGCAATCCTCACTCTTGGGATCAAGGACGCTGCCAAGATATTGGCTGAGGGATTTCTGAAGGTTGGGTGGTTGAGATGTCGGGTGCGTGAAAGGCTCACTGCTCCTAGATGCTTCAAATGTCTGGGTTTCGGACATTTTGCCAACCACTGCAGCGGACCTGACAGGAGCAAGCTTTGTTTCAAGTGCGGTGGCCAGGATCACAGGGCTAGCACGTGCAAGGCCACGGAATCCTGTGTCCTGTGTATAGAAGCCGGCTTGACGGGTGATGCATCAAACACCCTGCTGGATCAACCAGGTGCGCGGCTTACAAAGAGGCCCTCAAGAAGTTGCGACCGACTAGTAAAAAATGATTAGAGTCCTCCAATTAAACATGCAGAGGAGCAGAACAGCCGACAATCTGCTGTTCCATTTCGCCTCAGAGAGGAATTCTGACATTTTGATGCTTAGCGAGCAGTACCGTGATCGGCGTTCTCCGAAGTGGTTTTCCGACCCTTCCAACACTGCGGCCGTCTGGATTTTGGATCCCGGGAAGGTGCCGATTCTGGGCACTGGCAGCGGAAACGGTTTCGTGTGGGTGAGGAGCAGAGAAATTTCTTTCTTTTCCTGCTACCTCACTCCCAACCAGCCCATGGCGGATTATCGTCGGATGGTCGACTCCATCGAAGACGAGCTTCGAAACGTCCTTGGGTGGAGTCATCGTCTGCGGTGATTTCAACGCCAGAGCAGTGGAATGGGTTCTCCCCAGACCAATACTCGGGGTCGATATCTTCTAGAGATGGCAGCCAGGCTGGACCTCCATATCCTGAACTCGGGCGGCGTTTCCACCTTCCGTCGTCCAGGATATGGGGAGTCGCATCCGGATGTGTCTTTCGCTTCCGAAAGCATTGCGCATCGGATCTCCGATTGGCGAGTCTCAGAGGATTACGCTGCAAGCGACCACCAGGCCATCACCTTTTCGGTCCTTCCCAGTCGCGTGAGTGCAAACGCGCGCAACGATCCATTACCCAGACGGTGGAATTTCAGCCGTCTTGATCGCAATATTTTTGAGGGCCTCGTTGGCAACCAGGTCATCGACCATCCTGCTGGTGCCGAGGACTTGGCTGCTTCTACGATGCGCCTTTTGTCTGCGGCGTGTGATCAGTCCATGCCCGGAGTCTCTCCTCGTCACGGGAAAAAACCAACCTATTGGTGGACTCCCGAAATTGCGGAACTCCGGAGGAGATGTCTTGGTCTCCGACGAGCAGCTCAGCGAGCCAGAAACCGACCCGAAGCGAACGCCAGATCGGCTGAGCATAGGGCGGCTAGGCGGGAGCTTCGTGGTGCCATCAACCGCAGCAAGGTCAGGTGCTGGAAAAAGTTATGTCAGGACGTCGACAACGACCCCTGGGGGACGGGCTACAAGATTGTAACCCAGAAGCTGGGGGCTCGATCACCACCTGCGGTCATGGAGCCACTTGCCATGTCCGCTGTCGTCGACTCGCTTTTTCCGACACACCCAGTGCGACCAGTTCGTGAGTTCGGAGACATCGGCGCCTTCCCAGCCTTTCGGGAAGAGGAACTCATCGCCGTTGTCCGATCCCTCCGAAATCGAAGAGCGCCCGGCCCTGATGGCATCCCTGCGGAAGCTCGTCGTCGAGATAAATCCAAGGCTTCTCTTGGACATGTTCAATGCCTGTTTGGCAGAAGGCGTGTTCTTTTCCTCATGGAAGGTTGCCCGCCTTGTTTTGATCCCGAAGGCGAAGAGCCAAGCGGGGACTCCCTCTTCTTTCCGTCCCTTGTGCATGCTCGACATCACCGGGAAAGTGCTGGAGAAACTTCTTCGAGTACGTCTGACCGAGGCCATCACGTCTGCAGGTGGTCTGTCTCCGCAGCAGCACGGATTTCGCTCCGGTCATTCCACCATCGACGCTATCCAGGAGGTAGTTCAGGCAGTGCGGAGGGCGGAGGACCACAACCACTGGTCGCGCCGCGTGGTCCTTCTAGTCACGTTAGACGTGAAGAACGCTTTCAATCCGCCAGGTGGAGCGATATGCTGTGGGCGCTTGAGCATACGTTCCACATCCCTGTCTATCTCCTGCGGATGATCGAGGCTTATTTGCGGGATCGCGTGCTGCTCTACGACACCACGGAGGGTCAGCGTCGCATCCCGGTGACATCGGGTGCTGCACAGGGGTCGATTCTCGGACCCGATCTTTGGAACGTGTCCTACGACAGCTTGTTGAGACTCGAAATGCCTGATGAGTCTCGCCTCGTTGGCTATGCCGACGACGTCGCTCTTTTACTAGCAGCGAGAAACGTCGAACAGGTAAAGAGGAAGCTCGAGGTCGCAATGCTAAGCATCAGTGCGTGGATGCGCGAACACGGCTTGTCGTTGGCACTCGCCAAGACCGAGATCGTGGTCCTCACCAAAAAGAGGATCCCCACTATCTTTCCAGTCCATCTGGGTGATATTGAAGTCGAGACCAAGCCTGCTGCTAAATACATCGGGGTGATTGTCGACACTAAACTGTCTTTCGGTGAGCAGGTACGGGGTACCGCCGATAAAGCCGCCAAGGGAGTTGCTGCCCTTGCTCGGCTCATGCCAACATTGGTGGTCCTCGTGCCTGCAAGCGTAGACTCTTGATGTCTGCGGTCCAGTCCGTTCTCCTGTACGGAGCGGAGGTCTGGGGTCACGTTCTGGAGAACGCGTCCATAGGAATCGGCTCTCCCGCGTCCAGCGCCGCGGTGCTCTGCGGGTATGCTCTGCCTACGGACGGTCTCCGAGCCTGCAGTCATGGTAATCGCTGGTGTCATCCCTATCCACCACCTCGCTAGGGAGCGACAGGCGATTTACCGCAGGAGACACGAAGATGGCAGAGAAACCACTGCCATCGAAGAGCGGGACCGCAGTTTCGATTGTTGGCAGCGCGAGTGGGATGCCGAGTCCAGAGGACGCTGGACCGCCAGACTAATCCCATAGATACGCCCTTGGGTTGAACGACAGCACGGCGAGGTTGATTACTTCGTGACCCAGCTTTTTTCGGGCCACGGGTATTTTAGATCTTACCTCCATAAGATGGGGAAGGCCGCAAGTTCGGAGTGTCTGATTTGTCCCGGCATTGCAGACACGGCCGAACATACGTTCTTCGAGTGCGGCAGGTGGCAGGTGCGCCGAGAAGCTCTTTCCACCGATCTCGGGCTGCAGATCTCTCCGGACAACATCGTCGGAGCTATGCTCCAGGGAGAGGGCACCTGGAACTGTGTGCAGCGTTTCGTTGAAGCGCTACTGCGGGTTAAAAAGGTCGACCTCGATCGGCCTTAATATTTTGATTACCCCGACGAGGAAAGCCCTAGTGGCGTAACATCAAGGCCTAGCCGAAGTAATGTGCAAAACAGTTCCAGGTTAGTGTCCTAGGAGATAAGGGGGTATTTTAGCCGGTAGTTCGTAGGACAACGAGCCTACGGGAGTCCGGCACTACTGAGAGGACAAATGAGCCTCTCAGTGTGCGTAAATGCATTTTGACCTCCTTCCCAAAAAAAAAAAAAAAAAAAAAAAAAATTATTATTATTATTATTATTATTATCGACTCGCTTTTTCCGACACACCCAGTGCGACCAATTCGTGAGTTCGGAGACATCGGCGCCTTCCCAGCCTTTCGGGAAGAGGAACTCATCGCCGTTGTCCGATCCCTCCGAAATCGAAGAGCGCCCGGCCCTGATGGCATCCCTGCGGAAGTTCTCAAGCTCGTCGTCGAGATAAATCCAAGGCTTCTCTTGGACATGTTCAATGCCTGTTTGGCAGAAGGCGTGTTCTTTTCCTCATGGAAGGTTGCCCGCCTTGTTTTGATCCCGAAGGCGAAGAGCCAAGCGGGGACTCCCTCTTCTTTCCGTCCCTTGTGCATGCTCGACATCACCGGGAAAGTGCTGGAGAAACTTCTTCGAGTACGTCTGACCGAGGCCATCACGTCTGCAGGTGGTCTGTCTCCGCAGCAGCACGGATTTCGCTCCGGTCATTCCACCATCGACGCTATCCAGGAGGTAGGTCAGGCAGTGCGGAGGGCGGAGGACCACAACCACTGGTCGCGCCGCGTGGTCCTTCTAGTCACGTTAGACGTGAAGAACGCTTTCAATTCCGCCAGGTGGAGCGATATGCTGTGGGCGCTTGAGCATACGTTCCACATCCCTGTCTATCTCCTGCGGATGATCGAGGCTTATTTGCGGGATCGCGTGCTGCTCTACGACACCACGGAGGGTCAGCGTCGCATCCCGGTGACATCGGGTGCTGCACAGGGGTCGATTCTCGGACCCGATCTTTGGAACGTGTCCTACGACAGCTTGTTGAGACTCGAAATGCCTGATGAGTCTCGCCTCGTTGGCTATGCCGACGACGTCGCTCTTTTACTAGCAGCGAGAAACGTCGAACAGGTAAAGAGGAAGCTCGAGGTCGCAATGCTAAGCATCAGTGCGTGGATGCGCGAACACGGCTTGTCGTTGGCACTCGCCAAGACCGAGATCGTGGTCCTCACCAAAAAGAGGATCCCCACTATCTTTCCAGTCCATCTGGGTGATATTGAAGTCGAGACCAAGCCTGCTGCTAAATACATCGGGGTGATTGTCGACACTAAACTGTCTTTCGGTGAGCAGGTACGGGGTACCGCCGATAAAGCCGCCAAGGGAGTTGCTGCCCTTGCTCGGCTCATGCCCAACATTGGTGGTCCTCGTGCCTGCAAGCGTAGACTCTTGATGTCTGCGGTCCAGTCCGTTCTCCTGTACGGAGCGGAGGTCTGGGGTCACGTTCTGGAGAAACGCGTCCATAGGAATCGGCTCTCCCGCGTCCAGCGCCGCGGGGCTCTGCGGGTATGCTCTGCCTACCGGACGGTCTCCGAGCCTGCAGTCATGGTAATCGCTGGTGTCATCCCTATCCACCACCTCGCTAGGGAGCGACAGGCGATTTACCGCAGGAGACACGAAGATGGCAGAGAAACCACTGCCATCGAAGAGCGGGACCGCAGTTTCGATTGTTGGCAGCGCGAGTGGGATGCCGAGTCCAGAGGACGCTGGACCGCCAGACTAATCCCATAGATACGCCCTTGGGTTGAACGACAGCACGGCGAGGTTGATTACTTCGTGACCCAGCTTTTTTCGGGCCACGGGTATTTTAGATCTTACCTCCATAAGATGGGGAAGGCCGCAAGTTCGGAGTGTCTGTATTGTCCCGGCATTGCAGACACGGCCGAACATACGTTCTTCGAGTGCGACAGGTGGCAGGTGCGCCGAGCAGCTCTTTCCACCGATCTCGGGCTGCAGATCTCTCCGGACAACATCGTCGGAGCTATGCTCCAGGGAGAGGGCACCTGGAACTGTGTGCAGCGTTTCGTTGAAGCGCTACTGCGGGTTAAAAAGGTCGACCTCGATCGGCCCTTAATATTTTGATTACCCCGACGAGGAAAGCCCTAGTGGCGTAACATCAAGGCCTAGCCCGAAGTAATGTGCAAAACAGTTCCAGGTTAGTGTCCTAGGAGATAAGGGGGTATTTTAGCCGGTAGTTCGTAGGACAACGAGCCTACGGGAGTCCGGCACTACTGAGAGGACAAATGAGCCTCTCAGTGTGCGTAAATGCATTTTGACCTCCTTCCCACAAAAAAAAAAAATTATATTATTATTATTATTATTATTTCTTTTAATTTTATATGCATAATAAACCCTTGAACTACTGATTACCAAACATCCTGTATAGAAATAACTGCAGGAAAAAGTAATAGTCTTCAGTTGCATTAATGAAGTTATTGAAGATCTTGAAGTATAAATTATCGATAGCTAATTGTTGGAAAACCATGAAAGGGCTAGTTCATTACTGTATGTATGTGTCTAGCTTCAAAATAAATTTCATGTTCAGGTGTCCTAAATATCTTGTAGTTGCAGCTTGTATATGCAGTTTTGTGTGAGCTTAAAATATAAAGTGTTTGTCTTTATAACTATCTCGTAAAACCTAAATAGTGGAAGTACCATCATTTACACAAATTGTTCTTCTTTCGTTGAAATAGGCTGATTAAAATTATATAACAAATAGTATTTGCAGTATTGTATAACGTGGAATCATCTCATAATATTGTTACATTATTATTATAAGGACTCATTTATGTGACATGCTAACCCTATAAGAGTACGCGAGCCTTATCAACAATCAGATGCTAATGTTGTTTACCACCTCCGAGTGAGGAGCGGGCGGCGCCCAGCAGCCAAGGACGGGCTCAAACATAAAGTGATTATAGTTGTGCTTACAATCATGTAATTTGAAGGCTGATATGTAAACTTATAGTTAACTTCAATGTAGAATTTTCTGCAAAGTCAAATATATATTTGAATTAATTTGTTTTAATGTATTTTAATAATTCGAAGTTTCTCAACTAGTTCCAAGCAAAGAAAATTTTGATAGAACTGTTAGAAAAACTGACTTAAAATGTTCTATTAAACGTCCCATTAATTAACAAATCATTAATAAACCTAGGGAACTAAAATATATACAGTTATTTCGAGGGTTCAAAACACTGTAATTGAAAGAGAAAAGATAACAGCTGCTTTGAAGTGGGTGCTAAAGTACCAAATGATATTTGTATTTATACATCTGTAATGATTAACTATCATTCCATCACATTATCTATTTACCTGTCTATATACCGATCACTATCCTTAAGGACAAATGCATTTTCGTAATGTTTCTTTTAATATTTAAATAAAATAGCTTTAGCGAAAATAAACAGCATACTTTTGATAAATGGTTATTCTCTGATGATTTTTTTTCATTAATTGAATCCCAAATAGTGACCAAATATTAATACAATTACAAAAAATTTTTGTTATAAAATTTTTTGAAAATAACATAATAACTATATAAAACTTTATGTTCCTCAAACATATTATTGATTCCTTATACTACTATTATTTATGTAAAAAATAACGAAGTAATTTATTCTTTTGAAGTTCTTAAACATAGAATGGCGTTGATCTTCGTAAATGTAATGTATGTTTAGTCATTAATATTTATGAAAAATTGTAAATAATGTTTTCTACTTTGTTAATTGCACTATCCGATTAAAGATATATGTTTTTACAAGTTTATACTACTTGGAACTGTATAACCCTGTAACTTATTTAAATGTAAAATAAATAAAACTCCAGCCATTAGTTTGGTTTATGTAGCAGTATGTCGGAACAGAAAACCTTTTTAGAACAATAATTTTGATACAAAATTAGAAATAGTTGAAAACAATGACTTAACTAAACATTATGAAACTTTAAATCAAATATATTATAAATTAATAAAACTTTTTTATTAGCTTATCACTACTTCTTCATATTTCTATAGCCGATTGCCGTTGTCAAACAAGATGTATTGAAGGTAGCGAGCGCAAGTACAGGCGTAATTATCGTTTAGTTTTACGACCTGGCTAGTCACACCCAGCTCGTTCAATCAGTGGATTAGAGCGAAGGTGTCAATGCGGAATAATTGCCGACGTTTCTTAATTAATTATTATCACACGCACAAACGTACCTATTACGTTTTGCTTTCAAGGAAAGTCCAACCTTGTACTTGAAAATACCTTGGAACTGAAATACTATACCAGTTAACCACATTCATCAAGGATTGAAATCACACGTGATAGAGTAGGAGTATGGTTACATTCGTCGTCGAGTAGTGTAGGTGTAGCATTAGATCCTTCAAACAATGTGCTGAGCGTGGGTTACAAAGTTGGCCAAAATAAACTTGTTCAATTCATATTTTGCTGATAAGTTATTGTAATGAGTAAAATAGTTTTGCTTGTGAAGTTAAAACCCTCTATTTTATTATTTATTTTAATATATATTTTTAAAGCTGGCATGAGTTTATTTTCTTTAAAGAATTCATTACATCTTTCTATATTCATGATAAGCAATTATGTATATAATGAGCAATATTGTTATACGTTAAATCTATGTATAATAAAAAAGGAAAAAATTAGGATGTGAAAATAAAATTTCCATCTTCTCGAAGTCGGGTGGAATGTTTCATCAACGGAAGTGGCCCAAGTTTATTGTCTTTGGACCCTAGTAGACGGCTGGTAATATAACGCTTGTCCTATGATGCAATCCCAGGAACTTGGAGAACGACAACAGTCTTACAAGATAAAAAGTTGATACAAAGAAATCAAATTAAATTTAGTTTTGATATAAAACAATATTTCTTATAGCGATTTGTCACTAAAAAAACATGAAAATTATAAAGAATTTTAAGCACCAAAATAATTTTCTTGTAAACAATTACTTAATTCTTCTTAAATAACTGGTATCTAAGCAAGCATTATGTGGACACTTTTTAATGGATGTACGTAGTTGTACTTCTTTATAATATCCAATTAAATTAAGAAAATTTATAAGTAAAAATAACAACCGTGCTGGGCAAAGCAAAGAAAACATTGGTTCGTGACTATGGAATTAACACCAAAGATGGAAGTTATTGATAAGGCTAATATCAATTACGGAGGAAGCAAATGTTCGATACCACACACGTAATTGTACGTTGCAATTGTGTGATTGAAGATAGTGGGTTCCCGACTGCAGCACCGCGGTGCGGTGTGTGGGGTAATTTGTATGTAAATGAAAGAGAACCAACGTCCACTGTCATATATGATGTATGGGTGGATGGGAAACCTGCACGTTTGCAAAAAATATTTTTAATTCCGTTCAAACAGAAAAATAATTCTTATTCACAATATTATTAAATCTTGTATCAATAATATTGGACATTGGTGCAATCGATTTTGATCACATAAAAAACTTTTCAAGTTACATACGAAATAAAATAACATTAAACTAGATTTTTCTGTAATAAATAATAAATTGTTTAGTACTAAATATCTTACAAACACGAAATATTGACTCTATCATTGGTGCCTGTTGTAGTCTATGTGCATTATGCATATGCAAATGAACTCCTGATGCAATAAATCAGGACTTCCTTACTCACGATGTTCAACAGGTGAGCGCACTGCTCCTATCCCTTAGTCTCTGCGGGGACTCCAACTACCCTACTTAAAAGTCAAACAGGTCATCATCGTTAGCCCGCCATTTTGACTTTTATTGCCACAGTAAATATGAGAAATATTTAAAATTAATTGATTTTTTCTAAAAATTTTAGTTGAAACATTTCAAGATTGAACACGTATCGAAAAGAACAAATATTAACATATGAAAATAGCTAACACCCATCGTTGGCCTAGCAAGTTCACTACATGACTATTAAATTCATGCACAGATATGCTGCAAAAAATCGAATAAAATTATAAACGTGACTTTAACAATATTTTTGTTCTGATTTCAGAATGAAAAATCTATCACGTGTGTAAATTTGTTCCATCAGAAACTTTTATTGTAAATATATTATATGCAGGTTATTGTGGTAGAATAAAAGACAATCTAGGAACATAATGAACTCATCAGTAGCAGAGGGAAGCCTAAAGATCAAAAATAGAAACTCGTGTGGTAGACGGCCTTCCTTCCTTTTGTGGTAGGTATCAATTGGCATATCAACATCTGGAGACAATGCCACCGTACTCTGTGGCAGGAGATAAATTCACCGATAAACTACTTAATTTACGTTCCGTTAGAAGAGAAAGGCAAATGAATGTAGAGTCAAGGCGTTTACTTTAATTCTTATTATTTATTGAACAGTTTACACCTTTTCACAAATTCTTTCTTTATCTAGTCTTTGTCTTTATTTCTGGTTCTTGTCATTATTGGCTTAGGTTGGATATGGGTACCCACATGAATGTTTTACTTTAACTAGTTTGTATGTTCAGTCTTCAAATTTTCCTTTCATCAGTCTACATAAAAATACTTTACTGATATATTTTAAATTAAATATAACGTAGTAGCTATACTACTAAAAATGGTCACCACTCAGAGACAGTCTATGTCCTCAGATACGAGTCTAACACAGATATAAAATGTTTAAATGAACTGCTGATTACCCGTATTGCAAGCCCAGACTAATAAAATCCTCATGTATAGATGATTTTTCCTTGCGCTAATTTTACTTCGTAAGGAAACGCATTCTACCACACCAAGAAAAGAAGAAATAATTTGTAATGCACCAAGGTTTGATTTCAGAGCGGATAACAAAGTTGTTCAATTTACATTAACTAACCAGCCAACTAACTCTACCCTGCAATAAAATAACAATAAGATGCATGCTTGTTTTGAAAACATAATATCAGATGTAAAACCTGTTTTATACATAGTTTTGTAAGAAAATTGTATTAAGTTTTTAACTACAGTTGTATGCTATTGTAGGTTATAAGCGAGGGGATCGTGAGTTAACGACGAATAAGAGGAACAATTATAATGGCCATAATTTAAACAAGCATTGAAGGTAATTAAAATTTACAATCCTCATAAATCTTTACCCGCATGGATAAAAATGAGAATCAGTTAGGATTAATGAGATACTCAATTCACACTCGTACTCTGATACTCGGTTGTCTAATCTGACTTTGTTCTTTTGATTCAAAAATGTTTTTAGTTTATGCTACGTTGCTGTACCATTTTACAAATTACGGCTTTAACATGAAATTATTTGTCACTTACTTGTAACATTAAATTTCTCGTATGTTTGATAAAGATAATAAAATAAAACTTTACTATAATTGTTTTCCGACTATACCAAAATATCTAAATTCAAAATAATTTGGTCCTTAAATATTTTTTACTATAAAATATACAACACTATTTATTCAACAAATAGGTTGTTTGCTCATTGTCCAATAAAATTAATTTCGCCATAGTTTAACATTCGTTTTTGGGCCAAGTTAAAATTTAAGAGGTCATTAAACATTAGTGTAGTTTATCTCAATGCATTAAAAACAAAAGTAGTGTTTGAGATTGAACTAATTTCATTTAGTTTTCCTTAGAGGTTTTCCATTAACGAAAGAATGTCAACCATGAATCCAAGTGTCAACCATGTCAACCATCAACCGCATGCCTTATTTAAAATAAATAAATAAATTCTTAATTAAAAAAAAAACTACAAGTATAGAATAAACACAAGCATTAATCTGGTACAAAAGTTGAGTAGGTATATTTAGATGAATATAAGTTTAGTTAGGTAAGTTTTTAGCTAAGCAGAAGCTGTGTTGAGTTTGCCATCACTGACAGCCGTACAATGGTTGTGTCACTCCAATATACGGACAAACGAGCATTGATAAGTTTTATTTCTTCTTACCGTGTACAAAATAATTGAATATAAATCGTAATTGATACAAGTGTACTAGCTTTTTCATTCAGATTCAACAACTATAATTGGAATTGAATAAAGTTAATTAAATTAAGTTAAACCCACTACCATGGACTTTTTTGTTTATTTAGGTGGTTTTTTAATTGACAAGTGTTGTCAATTAAAGTTAATTTTAAAACCCTTAAGAATAGCATACTTTGATAGCCTATATTTTAGAATTAATTCACGTAGGCCTAAATAGGCCTAAATAAAACATACTCTAGAATAAAAACCTAAAAATTGCGTTTTAAGTATATTTCAGGCATAAAAATTATCATTTACTCATAAACAAACTTATTTCCAATATTGTAACAATGATTAAAACATCTGTTAACTTATGGTATTATGTAAATTAATGTCTTAAGAAATCATTTTAAGACATTTTTATTCTAGGGTGTTTGTTATTTCACTTAATTGTTTTGGAGATATAGGCAATGAAAGTTTCCTCTAGTTATTCTTATAAGATTAAAAATGAATATTGCCTATAATAATGTTAGTTTTGTATTTAAAACTTTTAAGCTGGGTGCTATATTGGTAAAAGGGGGATAAAATATAAATTTCAAGATAAATACAATAAATATTAAGAGTATTATATCTACTCTTACATTTTTTTAATAAAACAGCTGGTACATTTATATTAATCATCCTATGTACAACAGAGCCATAACAACTATATAATAAACAACTCACTGGTCAAACTACTGTAAATATAGTAGTCAAAACAATTTAAACGTCAAATTCAAGAGCAGAAATAAAAATATTTAAAACAATTAAATATTCAAACGGATATGCAGTTGTACCCATTGTGTTGCATAATATTTCTACTAATATTAGAAATGTGAATGCCCGGATGTTTGTTACGCTTTCACGCAAAAACTACTCATCGATCATAATGAACTCTTTACACATACTCTTGGAGGTGTCAGATACTTTTGATTCTAAACGAATTATTTTTTATTTAAGTTAAAAAAATGTAACAAATTTGAAAATTTCTGTTTTACCTATTTTTATTGGTTGCCAAGAAACAAATTCAATAAAAAAGTCTAATTTTAAGTATTACAGCAATTTCTTGATAAGGGTGAGCTTGACAGCGAGTGAGCGTAGCGAACGAGCTAAACCTGACAGCGTATGAGCGTGACGGTGAGTAAGCGTAGCGAACGATCTAAACATGACGGCGGATGGGTGACGGCGATTGACCGTAGCGAACGAGCTAAACCTGACTAGTAACGCGATCGAAGCCAAAAAAAGCTTGAATTTTCATATAGCTCAATATCATAAGGATAAAATGCCAGTCATAAATCGTGTTAAAATATATATTTATAAAAGAGAATGTTGGTATTTATGTTTATATATTTGTGATTGATGGACTCTGAAACAACTGGTCGTTTGCCATGAAACTCGATACAGTATATACATTGTAAATTCAATGAAGAAAGTTTATAAGCCAATAGTTTTTGTATAGTCTTTAGGGCTTATCCACAGGATGAGCGTTTCCATGTCAGGTTATTGGAGTTTTTAAAGCATTGGAGGAAGTTCTCTTTTAAAGTATTGAGAGAAGACTGATAATAAAAATTAGAGGAAATTGTGGACTTCGGCAAGTGAGCGTAGCGAACGAGCTCATCTGATGGGTGAAAAATTCCTCAGGTTGGAATTTCAAAGCATGCCGGGGTAGCAGCTAGTACAAAGTAAAATTAAAGTTAATTATAATTTAATGGTATCCCTTTGACAAAGATTATACCGTAATATGTACTAAATTCTACAGTTAAGTTTACACATTTCTTTATGTACAAACCCTAATAAATAATCATTTGAGAACAAATTGACTAAACTCTGTACGAATTGAAATACAACAAAAACTTCAGTGAAGCACAGATAGTGTGAAGCACAGGAAAATCGGCAAACAAAGAGTTGTTTGCAGAGGCAACAAAGAGTGTAGACAACAGAGAATCATGTGCGGGCATCGTCCTGCTGGGTAAAGTAGCGGCACAGCAGCACTAATTGTGTTGGACATGAACAGTCTCATTGGAGGCCGGCTGATGACATACTCACTTTTTATATACATTTATTTAGGGAATTTTAAGAAAATAGTAAGTGATTACCAGTGTAGATTGTATCGATTTAAGTATTATAAGCCCTATAAGAGTTATGAAACTTGTTTAGCTATTGAGATTTTAATATATTTTATATGTCAAAAATTATTCAATAATATAAATTAACGGAAACCGTTGGCTTTGGTATTTTAAATTAAGTTTCAATCAAAAATAGTTGTTCCTATTAAAATAATAACCAGCTTTATCACTTATCAAACTCACAGACCAACTGGGTCATATTCTCAAAAACTAACTTTATAATAATAATGATCAAAGGCACTACTGAGTATTTATAACACACTTTAGGAAAGGTAAACGAGTGGCACGATAGATTTCTTTAAATTTATTAAATCAACAAAAAGTTTGATTTATATTTATAGACATTATTTTAATAAATAAAAATTTATGGCTTTAAAGCGAAACTTATTTTATTGATACCAGATAGATAATTAGACTTTCGTGACATAACAAAAATATAATTATCAGGACAGTTGTTGAAACTTAACATCAAAGTGTTCCACCTCAATAAAGCAGTCAATTAGAGGTGTGGACGAGCGTCGGAAGCTTTGGGAGTTCCGTGCCGTGAAGCGGAGCCAATTTGGTAATTGAAATAGACACCACTGTATAGTAACGCAGCCCCAGCTGTCTTGGTGATATTGTTGCTAGACAATATTGGAAATTAACAAGGCTCCTAGATTTCTCGGTGATAATACTGGTAGTCTTGTAGTCACCACTCCTTTTCAACTAATCGAACTGACACAACTGGAGAGTAAAGCAACCCCTAAATGGCTCTTTAATGATAAGGCTAGTAGCCACTAGCAAGTAACGCAGCCCCTATCTATAGCTGTCTCTGTTATGATACGGCTAGTCACCACTCCCCGTCTACTAATGTCACTGGAGAGTAACACAGCCCCTAGAGCTGTCTCGGTTATGATAGGGCTAGTCACCACTCCCCGACTAATACTGTCACTGGAGAGTAACACAGCCCCTAGAGATGTCTCGGTTGTGATACGCCTAGTCACCAATCCCCATCTACTAATGTCACTGGAGAGTAACACAGCCCCTAGAGCTGTCTCGGTTATGATACGCCTAGTCACCACTCTCCATCTACGAATGTCATTGGAGAGTAACACAGCCCCTAGAGCTGCCTCGGTTGTGATACACCTAGTCACCACTCCCCATCTACTAATGACACTGGAAAGTAAGACAGCCCCTAGAGCTGATTCGGTTTTGATACGTCTATTCACCACTCCCCGTCTACTAATGTCACTGAATAGTAACACAGCCCCTAGCTGTCTCGGTTTTGATACGGCTAGTCACCACTACCCATCTACTAATGTCACTGGAGAGTAACACAGCCCCTAGAGCTGTCTCGGTTATGATATGGCTAGTCACTACTCCCCGTCTACTAATGTCACTGGAGAGTAACACAGCCCCTAGAGCTGTATCGTTTGTGATACACCTAGTCACCACTACCCGTCTATTAATGACACTGAATAGTAACACAGCCCCAAGCTGTCTCGGTTATGATACGGCTAGTCACCACTACCCGTCTACTAATGTCACTGAATAGTAACACAGCCCCTAGCTGTTTCGGTTATGATACGGCTAGTCACCACTACCCGTCTACTAATGTCACTGAATAGTAACACAGCCCCAAGCTGTCTCGGTTATGATACCGCTAGTCACCACTACCCGTCTACTAATGTCACTGAATAGTAACACAGCCCCTAGAGCTGTCTCGTTTGTGATACACCTAGTCACCACTACCCGTCTACTAATGTCACTGGAGAGTAACACAGCCCCTAGAGCTGTCTCGTTTGTGATACACCTAGTCACCACTACCCGTCTACTAATGTCACTGGAGAGTAACACAGCCCCTAGAGCTGTCTCGGTTATGATACAGCTATTATTGTATCGTCGTAGTTTTGACATTATACTTAATGCTTTCTTTAGAATTAGTATACGTCAACATTTTTAATTACTTTACTGATATGATGTCATTTACCGGTAAAAGCATACAGTAAACGGAGATAAACCAAAACAGATATAATCAATTAAATTGTTTTTCTCCATTTGATTAAAAAGGTTGACTGGAGCAAAGCTGGGGATTTTGATCGGAAATAATTGTTGGTAATGTGTTGTATTTGGATTGAATAACCAATCAAACTGTTGAGTTCAAATTAATGTCAGTATTTGACCACGTGATGGTTTAAATGTATGTTTGTTTAATTTGTACTCGTATGTTATATGTTGGTTTTAGTAAACATTTAGTCTAAATTAATACAAGTAATTTTGACAATGATAACGTAATGAAGCGTAGAGTAATTATATATTAGATTTCTATAGTATAGTAAGCAGATAAAAAAGTAATAAACAATGACGTTTTGTAATATTTTTAATAAGAATAGTGACACTCGTTTGGAGCATTAGACAACAATTTGGCTTAGTGGAGTTTTTATTTGATGATGGGTTATATGGACTATAAAATAATTAAAACTCAGTATTGCATATGCACACTGGATAAATACTGAATTAAAAAATTCAATGTCAATATACAGTACCAGTATTTTCATGTATTAATATAAATCCAATTACTGCTGTAAGAGGATGTCTTTCTATAGTACATGATTAAAAGATTAGTTATTTAAAATTGAGATTTTTAAAATTTATTTATAAAACGACTAAACTGATTTTGAAACTTCCTTGCATGATATTTAGTATTTTCTGTGATATAAAACATTTTCAGACCCACATGTGGAAAATTTAAGTAACGTAGGCATTTTAGCACCTAACATCACAGTTTTTCCTAGGTCAACTATATTTTACCATCATGTTGCACAAAGCACACCGCTTGGTAACACTCAGTCACCAGCCTTCTCCTGCATCCTCGGGGGTCTTTAAGATGAACAGGTTCGAGCTGGTGACGTCAGTTGCTTAAATCGTAGACATAGACCAGCGGCCGCCTCCATTCATAACAGGAGCTCCTAATGGCGATGACAGCTGGTTTGTAAATCAGGGGGACTCCGCCCATAACTCTACACTGGCACAGCGGTCGCTACTAATTTTGACCCCGTGGATACCTGGTATGCATCATTTTCTACTGGTACGGATATTTTATGTTTTATGGTATAAAATGTATAAAAATAACAGATTTCAACAATTTCATCACTACATAATATTTTCAAAATAAGCCAATAACTTCTCGTGTTGTTTATTCATATTAGTACTTATAACGCAATAGGCCTACTTATTAAAAAAAAAGTTGAAGGGAAAATTTGTAAAAGCAAATTATATTACAAGATAATTAAAGAAGGTTATTAAAAGTTTGACATGTTTTATATTTTTGTATAATTTAAAATATCTACTTAAATAAATTTTTTAATGCACAACTGCATGAACCAACAAGTAATGGGTCGACCCTGCCACTTCATCATGGTACAAGCAGTACAATAATATTTCATTATACTTGCCTTAAGAACAGTAAATAAATTTGTACATGTTAATTAGTTGGCTGCCGTTCAACAGTGCAGTGTAGGCCCCGCCCACAATCGCACTCCAAACAATAAATTGCCAGTTGAGGAATGTGTCCGGTACATTCGTTTGTTCGGCTACAAAAGGCGATCCACTTTCATTAGCAAATCTCAGCAAATTAACACTCGTGTAGTGCTTGTTATACTATAAAATATGTGTGATGGTTAACGTCAGTGATCACACATTAACACAATGTTTCTTTAATCTAGTAAAAATCTTGGCATCTGTTGCTAAGAGTTTTAAGAAACTATGGTTTACCGCTATCTTGCAATGCCCGTTAATTACTCTAGTAGTGTGTGTTGGCGTAAATCACTTGCAACTATTGTAATAGGGACAATAATTTTTTCATTAAAATATCACTATGAATAAAATAATGGGTATGGACTGCTTTAATAAAAAACGCGCCTGTGTATCAGGCCTAATAGACCTAATACCACCCGTCGCAGCAGACCTGCGTACTCAGCGAATTTCCAAATTAGTAATATTAATTTTGACCAGATAAACCTGTAAACCAAATATCATCACATGAAACCATAAATAGGGAAATACATGTCTATTCTTGTTATTATGAATAGGGAAAGAGTATGCAGGTATGCTGCCATGCGGAAAACCAAAAGTAGGTTTTTAGCTCAAACAAAAAATTATTTTGACCATATGAAGCCATATCCTAAGTTTCATCAATATCTGTCCATTGCTAAAGGAGTTTGCCTATTCTCCATATGATTAACATGGGAAAAGAGTATGCAGGTTTGCTGCCATGATAAGCACAAAAACCAAGATTTTTTTACCATAAATGGATGAATCTCAACCAAATGAAGCTGTATACCAAGTTTCATCCAAAAATATTGGTTAATAAGTGAAATATTAACACATCCTCATTCTCCATAAGATTAACATTGGAGCCCCAAAATACAATGTACTTTAGTAGTGGCAAAGTAGGGCTGCTGGCTCAGGTCAATGACCCCTAAGGAATGCTGACGTCACCAAGGTCACTGACGTCACGAATGACGTCATCGGTGACGTCATCGATGACGTCATATCTATGACGTCATAGGTATAACGTAATAGAAATGACGTCATGACGACGTCATCACCGCTGACGTCACCATAATGACGTCATTGACGTAATTAAGGTCAAGGTCACGTGGAAAGACAAAAAAATTATTCTTTGCACTCTTGTGGTTCCTAGTATTCGGCTGTGGAGTGAAAATCCACGAGAAACCACAAAAGTGCAAAGAAAAATTTATTTTTCCAACGACCAGACCGAAAAACCTACCAAATGTGACGTAAGGCATTCCTCAGAGGCCATTGACCTGAACCCCAGCAACCCCACTCTTAAAACTAAAAAAAATAAATAATTTTTATTTCCACTTACCCACTGGAGAAACCCGAAGCCCAACTGGAAACGAAATTGCGAACAGCCGATGGTGGTGGTGGTGTCATCACCGCGCGGGAGCCGGACGCCGACTGACCGGACAGCACCGCGCCGTCCGGGTACCAGACCGCGTGGTGGGGGTTAAGTGGTCAGATGCGAAAAAATAAAAAAAATTATTTTTTTCCAACAACTCATCCGAGTTTGTTCTTGTTGGAAACATTATGAAAAAAAATATTATTTTTTCTCAGTTGAACTTAGGACTTGTGAAATTTTGAGCTATATGAAAAAAATAAAAATAATTTCTTTTTTCTAATTGTTTTCTTAGGTGACCTTGGGACTTGTAAAAATTTGAACCATATGAAATAAAAATAATTTGTTTTCGCGATATTTAGTTTGGCTTAAAACTTGTGAAATATGTAAGTTTTAGCTAAATATTTAATTTAGAACTCCAGTTATGGAAATTAGGTGGAAAAAGTGTGATGTGCACACTGCAAGAGTTGAATAGCGACTGACCAAGTCACTCCGTGCATCGTAGGTACCCAGTTATGTGGTGGGGGTTATGTGATCAGATAGAAAAAAAAAATTTTTTATTTTTCATCCACATTCTTCAACATGTTGAAACCTGTTCAAGGTCAACCATTTGAAGTTTTAAAAAAAATTTAAATTTTTATTTACAAAAATCCGCCTTCATCCTCATATGCGCTGGATGGACTTGTGCTTGTTGTTGTTGAAGTGCTACTTTCACAGCAACAAGTTTCTTCTTCTGTATTGTGGACCACTCCTTCGGGTATATCCATACTGTCGATGGTTGGACAGTCGTATTCCAAATCCATTTTAATTACCATCCCTGGATGTTGAAGTAATAACATGTGCAGTTTTTGATAAATGTCTTTGAGGTGTTCAAGGCTGTCAACAAGTAATTCCCACTTCATTGTATCGTGTAACCGCTAGCGTAGCTGAGCTGGAAATGAAGTCAGACTTGCATGTAGGATTGCTCTTTTGGAATCGTGGTGGTGGTGGTGGGGGTTGGGTTGCTTAGAGGAAATTTTTTTCTGTTTTTATGATACAACCAGACAGGTTGAGACATGTTCAAGGTCAACCATTTGGAGTTTTAAAAAAGAAAATTTTATTTAAAGAGTAGCGTTGAAAACTGGCAAGTTGGCTCCCTTGTCAGCACACTCCGTGCACCTTAGACAGTATATGACTGCGTAGACCAAGTAGACGAAGACTGCAATGAGTAAGGCCAGAAGCATGACAAGATCCAATTTTAAAATTTTTTGTGTTAGGATGGTATCCTTCCTGATCTGCCTTTCTTCAATTCTCCTTTCCATCAACTCCACTAGATCCAAATGCTGGCATCTCCTCCTCTGTCCTCCTGCCACATCAGCCTCATATATTGGTGGTGGGACATCCATGTTTGCAGCTTGAAAGATCAAGATGTAATGAAACACATTGGTGTTGTTTCTCAGGTCTCCAAGAGGAAAAATGGTGGGGGAAGTTTCAAGGTTAACCATTAGGAAATAAAAAAAAATGTTTAAATTTGTGGTTACGTTTACACCTGTACATGTTAGAACCTGTTCAAGGTCATCCAATTTGTGTTTTAAAAAATCCTATCTTGCTACAAAACTGTAGCAAGATAGGTTTTTTTTATTCTTTTATTACAATACAATAATAAGCATATTGAAGTAAAGTAAGGAAACAAAATATAAATATTAGTCAGGAGAAATATTCCAAGTTTGGACTGGCTTGAGTCTTCATGGACGATCTGGAGGAGTAGGCCGAGGAAGTTGATGATGATGGTGACCTTGGCGGGTCGTCATCCCTGAAGCCATGGGTGCATTTTGTGTTGCATGCAAAAATTTGCATGTTTAGTCGGTATCCCTGTTCGATTAGTGATTTAAATTCTTTAACAATTTCGTTTAATTCTTGCAGATTTCTTACAAATACTTCTTCATAATTTGCGCATTTTACAGTGAGAGCCATCTTGATGTTTTCCGTGTGATGTCCAAAGGCGGAATGAATATTAGCATGGTTGTTTGAAGGTAGTATGAAATAGTGGTGGGGGAAGGATTTTATATGCTGTCTGATGGGAGGTGGTTAAATTTTTTCCAACTAAACATATTGATTGAACAAATTGTGCAAAGTTCTTTGGGTGTTTCGTAACTCATAACTGGAGCTACATGGCCTAATTGTAAACATCCATCATCTTGTAGGAATTGTGCTGGGTTAGATACAGCAGCCCTTCCACAATTTTGACAAAATTTTGTACCATCACCAAACTTGTACCACCCAAAAGTGTTGTAACCTCTGTTGTCTAGCTTGTACTGTTTGATAAAAATTTTAATTTGCTGAGGAGCGTTGGAACGTAAAGTATGGCTAAATAGCTGTTGATCTTGAATAATTTTTCTTACACAAAGCTCAAATAGGGTGCTCATGGTTTGACAGTTGCAATTAAACTGGACTTCTTTGCAGTCTGTATGCTGGTAACCCAAAATGGTGGGGGAAAACACACACACACACACACACACACACACACACACACACACACACACACACACATACACACATACACACATTGCTGTTTGAAAAATATTTTAATTTGTTTAATTTATGCAAAGGTCAAAGGTCAAGGTCACCCCAGAGCTTTTTAAAAAAAAAGGCAACATATCAATATGTGAAACCTTTTGTTATTTGTTTCACATATTGATATATTGCCTTTTTTTATTTTTATTTTATTTTATTTTTTTTTATTTTTTTGGTAATGTTTATTTAATACAGTACAAACAAGATTACATGAGAAAAATTATATAGTGAATACAAACAGATACAAGAAAAATTTAAATTTTATTTAACACTGCTGCTTCTCGGCCATGTGGATGGTCAGCTCGGTGGAGTTGCTGCCGCTGGATCCGTGGGACACCAAGTAGAGGCATCCCGGTTGAATGGAGCGCAGGTCTTCGTTTTGTAGCAGATGGACGAATCTTTTTGGCAAATAAATTTGAAATTTTGCTTCATCTCCCGGTGTATATGGAGCTTCGCTCAAGCTGCAGCAGATTGCCTCGCCGACTGTAGTTTCCATCTTCTTCATAGCATGTATGATGTAATGTTTTTCATCTTTCAGCTCTGAACATTTTTTTACCGGCAAAATTGTAGACTTGGAGTGGGCGTTGAATTGTTCCACCAAAGACTGCAGAAACTGGTTGGATGCCATGGTTGTTCTAGAGGTCCTCGCTGTCTTCTAGCTCTGAGATGTTGTCGTCTCGGAGTCTCGAGTAATACTCGTGCCAAGTCTCGGTCTGCTCCTCGCTTTTATAATCGACGTTACCCCCACCACCACCACCGATTTCTCCATCTTGCAGGTAAGTAGCTAATTTTAAAGCGTTTTTTAATGCACAGTGCCTGTCCCTTTCATGTTCTACGCTTTGTGTGCAAATACAAACGTTTTCAGAAATAAATTTAAAATTTTTATCAATTTGCACGTCTTTGACTGGATTTGATGTATATTGTTCTATCCATCTTTTCTTTTCAAGTCCCTTTGTGTAAATATTAGTAAATTTATTTGAAAATTGATGCATAATATGATACAAGTCTGAATAACTGGTAAAACCGTCATACCAATCGATGTGATGAAAATATTTCTAAGTCCATCGGTTTGTTGTTGCGGCTTTGGTGGTTAGTGAAGAAAAAGAGCATGGTGGTTTGAATAAAAATGTATAAGGAATATTTTTATCTATATCATAAAATACTAGTTCTTTAATAATGAACCGATCATCGTTACCACGAAACGCCTGAAATTCAATAATACCCGGTTTGGACTTGATTTCTTCTTCCATGTCCATTTGAAAGGTCACCAGTCTATCCATCACGGTGTCGGAAGGTCAACTGTTTTCCACACCACGGTAGGCACGTATTTATGCCAGGCCGTACAGTTAAAGGCGCGTTGGTGTATATTTAACGTGGGCACCATCCCCGGTAGGCCTAACCCCACAAAATTTTGAATTTTTTATTGAAAATTTGCCAATTCAAGTGTAAAGTGTTGTGAAAAATTTTAAAACTTTATTTAACTTTCCATCTGGTCATTTTTGTTGTTGTCATTATCATCACTTTGATCCTTTTCATCACTGAAATGTGTTTCTTCATCCGATTTTACAAAATTATTTTTTTCTTGCACATATTGTTCCAATTGTCTCCACATTTGAACTTCATGAGGAATTCTGTTGAATATTGAAGTGTCCACAGGTCCATACAAAATTGGTGCATCCGGTTGTTTGTCCAAAGTGTCTGTTAAATAATCTTTAATAATTGAACTGGAGAATACTAGCTGTCTTAAATATCTTGTTATTGGTTCAGTTGCACATGTTAAAATAAAAAATTCTTCTCTGTTCAGTTGAATTTTTATGTCATGTTTGGTCGTATCTCTGAATCTCATTTGATGTTCACCTCTGTGTTTAATAATATCAATTTCCAAGTCTGAATCCAATAGTCCTACTTTTGTTTTCCTGCCAAACATGTTGCTATTAAAGTAACATTCTAACAAATGGAGGTGTTTCATAAAAGATTCCCAAGCATTGGCTGTAAACAAAATCATTTTTGTTCCGTGAGTTAAAATTACTGTAGGTGAATAGTCGGTTGATTTCATAACTCCAATTAAAACACTTTTATCCAAACTTGAAGAGATTGGATAAAAAATCCTTAAAAATACTTCCATCAAAATATTTGGTGAAATATTTTCTTCCACATTTCTTTTCCTCTTGGACAAATATTTTTTCTTTTTACCTTTTTCTTCTTCTTCTTGATTTGTAACGTGTTGCTGTTCATTCATGTCCAAAAATTCTGAAATTTCTTTTTCAATATCGCATTCCGTTGTACCACTTGTAGAAGCCATATTGAAGATGATGCTACCCATACGACGTCAGGCAACAAACTGATCAGGAGCGGCCTGCACGCTCCGCTTTTATACTCCCGGAATGTAACAAAACCGGTTTTTTTATAATACATTTTTAACAATTCCAGTTAGAGGTGTGTATGTTACAATTTTATCATGTAGAATTAAACAGTATGCAGTTGTATTTGCAGGTATAGCTGCATTAAACTCCATTTCAATCTTTATGTCAACACTTGATGATTTTACTGATTCATTTTGTTTAGAACAATCAATTACAACTATTGTGTAACCATCTAAGTATTCTTCTGGTGATAGTAAAGGTGTATTTGTTTTACCGTAATATGAATTTTGGAATCTCGCATACATATCGTATAATATACTGTACTTTTTATTAGCGAATGACACATTTACATTGTCGTAGGGGAAAAATTGTGAATTCAAATAAACTTTAATATTTTTTAAGTTGCAATGATCAAATTTGCCTGCATGTTTTGTGATGCTGTCTCTCCTATCTGTTTGTAAACCAAATATAATATACCTGGCTCGTTCTACGTAATTAGATGTTTTAACAGTCCAAGTGTGACGATCTGTAGTTGGCAAGCTTGGATGTTCATGGAATTCCCAACTTCTAAAAGGAATTACAATATCACGATCAGCCTTTAACTTCCTTAATAGTAGCATTCTATGTTCGTCAGCTAATTTAACATGTGGAACTCTCCATACAATTTTGTCTAATGTTAATTTCCATTCCAGGTCTGCATCCGTTGTACCATCTGGAGCTTTAATAATGTCTTTATCGTTAGAAGATCTCAACAAAACTAATTCTTGTTTAACATTTAATATTATTTTTCTATAATCTTCAGCAAATCCAAGCAACAAACGTAATGGAATATGAAAATCAAAATATCCCTTTGTATTTGGAGTGATTGTATCATTTTCAGGTAAAACCCATCCAGCAGGTTGAAGTAAATTGGTTTCATTAGGTGATATAGATGTTACCCCCTTTAAAGTTGTTGCAATACCTACTTTTTTAGTGGAATCAACTGTTACACCTGATATTTCATATCTAATTTCATCAAACAGGAAAGCCATAGGGTTATTTATAAATGGAACTGTTGTACCAGTAGTAGTACCGTCCTTTTTTGTTACTTTTCCTTCGATATACAAGTAACTTTCACATGGTAGTGTGTAAATGTCTTGATGTTGTATAGGAATACGAATTTCATCGTTATTGTTCAATTTTGATGAAGTGTAAGGGTTGTGGGTGTGATATTCTTTTTCCCATAGTGTTTCGTCGAATGTCGGACCCTGCGCTATATCCAGTATATCCATAATCGGTTAATTTTAAACCAATCTTTTCTAAGAAACGAATGTTCTCGCGTGTTAACTCCTCCACAGCTGAAGAGCTACTAATGCGGTTTCCCGTAGGCTGTCCACTTTTAAATGATAAACCCATGATTTTTGTATTAAAGTGTCGATTTTAAATGTAATCTAACTGTAATTGGCTCTTCTCGGAAATCTATCAAGTTACCGTCTTGATCCAATACGTTCAACACGATGTCTGAAATGAAAGTGGTGTTCAACGGCAGATATACTAGGTTTTGTGGCTTTTCAACAATTTTAAATCCTGGAGGTACACTCGGGTAAAAAGTATGTATTATATGAGTATTTGATCCATCTCTGTAAGCTCCCTGTATAATGTTACAAGTTATATCTATACTATTAACTTTTAGTATAGTTACAGTTTGTTTACCGGAATGTGTTTGATTTGGTTCTAAAATTGGGCTATCTTTGGGAAATCCTAACAATTCACCGATTGATTGTTCCTGAGTAAAATCTATATAATATTTGGAGTTAATTTCAGCTTTCATAGTATTGTTATTACCTTTTAATGTTATATTGTCTTTTCCCATTTTATTTTGCAAAAATTCATTAATATGATCAATTTCATAAGAACCTGTGGGTAAACTGCAAACTTCTAAGTCTGTAAACTTCCCACTGGCATCTTTTCCTTTATAATAATGCAATAAGTTATTTTTATCTTTCGTAACATTGGGAATAGAGTTGTAAGTTGTAAAATCTAACAGTGCCGCCTCCCAAAATCTTCCTTTTTGCAAGCGTAACGCTGGGAAAAGGATACTTCGTAAAGTGGACGATTTTCCTGTTAATGATACCGTATAGGAAGACATCTCAATTGTGACTGATACTTTTAGCTAGGAATTCCAAACATAAATGGCCGCATATTAAAGTGTTATCAGGTTGTTCTCTTTTATAGTTGTAATATATGTTTTTAGCAGATTTAAAGTAATGCTCAAGCTCTTTAGGTGGTGGTAAATTGCCAAAACTATCAAAGTAATATATATTATCACCTAATTTCTTATAACAAACCCAATGAGTGCCAGGACCTTCAGAATTGTCTAAATTTACAATACCGGTTTCGTTTTTCCACATTTTAACTGGTAAAGCATCTTTCATAAAGACACCGCGAAAAAATGGTATTTTTAAACATGAAATGTATTTAAATAATTCGATATTTGTTAACGCTTTATGTGGTATTACTAATTGATTTCTTTTATTTAATAAGCACGATACGGTCTTAGGTATAGACCTGCCCCGTTTTTTACCATTGACCATACTGTTGGTTTTTTGCTACCCTTTCTGGTGGAACGCCGTTTTCTTCTAATATTCCCTCCATGTTTTGTCTTTGCCGATCTCCTTTTCACTCTTCTTCTCCTTTTTCCACCTCCTACTGCTGTTTTTGCCTTCATACCTGCTGTTACCGCTAAAGCTGCTGCTTTTTCTGCAATACTAGCGTCACTAGACTTTACTCGTTGCCAAGCTATATCCGCGAGCTTTTTATCAGCTATTGATCTATTTTTTGTATCGCTAAATGTGGAATATGCTATATCGTGTTCTTTACAAGCCTGATCTAACTTATTTATGCCTGGATCGCCTCTTTCCAGTCGTTTTTTCAATTTAGTTCCTGGTCCGCAATACTGATAACCTCCCGGTATGTGAAATTCGTATGGTAAAGCGTCTATTGCTCTATTTACGACAGATCCTACTGGAATTCGATTTAAAGCTTTACTTAACAGAGAAACCGCTGTGGACGTGATACCGCCTCCTTTCCGTATAGTGTCTCGATATGGACTGGTGTAATGAAACGTCATGATTGTCTTTTATATTCGAAAAGCGTAACCTATGTGTTACCTCTATGACAGGTTGCACATAAATGATGTACTTTATGGTGTTATTTAATTAAATATCAATATCACCCCAATCTGATGATCTAAACTTTTGCGTATTAGGGTTAATAAAGTATTTATTAAAAATTTCTCGTTTAATCCAACCACCTCTAGCGGATTCAGCAAAAGTATTATGACTCGTTGTTCCTTTTCCTTGAAGAATATCCGGTGTAAAATGATTGTGTAAATCAAATAACGCATTACCTAAAACTTTTACAAGAAAATTAACAGTGACGGCATTATCCACATGTTCAGGGTCTTTAAGGTCTGTTATACGTTTATTATTACAAGTATACACTTTACTATTATTTAATGATGTTGTAATGGTCTGTCCTACAGTTGCAGCATCATTTGCTTCTCTTCCTTGTTTCAAGTGTTTTATCACTCTATTATTACATGTAAAATATACAAAGTGAAAATTTGGATCTAAATGTACGGTTTGTGATAAAGCAGCTGCATCATGATCCTCATGACCCTATGACACATTTGATAACTTTTTATCCATGCAATCCCAAGCATTATTTTTGTATGTTAATAAGTTAAATTTTTCATTACCTTGAACAAATTCATCCCCTTGCTTCGGTACTACTTGATCTTGTTTTACAAAAGAGGTTGTTTCATGTTTTAGGGTTTCCATCATTTGACCAACTGTTGCACCATCTGATGGCGCCGAACCATCTTTAACATTTGCTAAACAATTACCAAAACAATCTATAACCCCTACATCACGTATGATACAATGATCTTTAATATATTTTAGATTTACAGCATCGTTTTCAGTTTTTGGATAACCTATATCGTTAATAACAAATTTATAAAAAGAAAATCCATCTTTTGTCTTTTCAGGTATTAAAGAATGTAAATAGCATCTATTCACGCTGTCTTTTTCCTCTTTAGGGTCATCTACGTTGGACATACGTTTATTGTTAGCACTATACGTTTTTCCATTGAATTTTAACGTATTTTTTAATTCAGATGACAAATAACCTTTGTTTATTGCATCACCGTTTTGATTTGGTTTACCAACGTTGATAATTCTATGATTTTCTGCATCATATGTGTTATTGTGTAGTCTTAAAGTTGGTGATATTTTTTCATTTACTATTTTTAAATTTACTGCATCGTTTTCGTCCGTGGGATCTTTTATGTTTTTTAACCTTTTATTACTAATATCATAATCTCCTTCAGGTGTTTGTGGTAAGCCAGCACCTCTTTTTAAGTTATTCGCGTAATATAATCCATCCGAGGAATACCGTCCGAACTTGTCGACACTCATGGTGCAACTGAATAGCATTTTAGGGAGTAACGCATTTTTATGAGATTACCCCGCGGTTTCTAAGTTCATCCACTAAAGCCACCCATTCGTTTTCCAATCCAGTATGACCCGCTTCTTTGGCTTCATGTATTAGTTTCATTCTATCCACCAATTTATTGATATTATTGTAATAAATTACGTTTGTATTGTATAGTTTCTTCATCAATCCTTTACCGGTGACTGATTTGCTTCTTTTTCTCGGTTCTGGGGAACTTAAATCAAAAGTGGATGCTACTAATCTTCTTTTTACAGGTTTTCTTCTTATAATCGGTATTAATTTGGAAACAAAATCTTTATATTTTACAGATTTATTTCTATATATGGGTGCTTCAGGTAAATAATTTCTTTTATATGCATTAGTTTGTTCCAAAATTTTGCTATACACTTCCAAATCATCATTTTTTACCAATGCTTTTAAAGGTTTATTTTCAAATAATAATTCAAATAGTCCCCTTGTTCCCTTATATATTTGATCACCTACGTGAATATTATCATGTTCATCGACATCTAATTTGCTATTACCAATCATTACACCTTCTTTGGACATTCTTGCTCCATAACTGTGGTATTTTTTAGTAGAATCAGTTCCAATTAACAGTTTTAACAAGTATTTTCTTCCTAAAGGTCCTTTCGTATGAATATTTTCACCCAATAAGCTTATGTTTGATGGTTCTCCTTCTGTTTTTTCTTCTTCACTCGCTATAGATACCACTTCTTCTTCGCTACCAGCATATACATCTTCTCTTTCTGCCGTTGTATCACTAAATATGGAGGCTTCCGGGTCCTCATCGCTAATATCTTCTGATATTACACTTTCCCTTTCATATTGTGTTATCGGAGCAATAATATCACCTTGAAAAGAAGGTTTAGTCAATTTCTTGTTCAATTGTTTCAAAGGTTCTGTAATAGGTTTAAAAGTAGATTCAAGAAATTTCTCCCTTTCGCTGATACCTAACTTTAACGCTCTGTTTTTAGCCCGAATAGAATCACTAAGTGATTTAATTTCCTTTACTAACTTTTCTTGGTTAACCATGTTTGTAGCAAGACGTGCTGTACAAGAATGATTGCGTGATATAATGGTTAGTGAATTAATATAAATTTATCGAAACCTATCCTGTATCGGCCGTTATTTAGTGGTTGTTCCTTCATAATTGTCAAAAATCCATAATTTTCAGCCCAAGCCTTACCACATATGTCTTTAAACCGTTCATATGACATATCCGCATTGACATGATCGTAATATATGTGTTTTAAGTTGGTTTCATCCTGTTTGAATACAATTAACACATTTGCGTTATCTCTTATCAATTGTTTTGGTATTTTACTATAAGTCTGGCCTATGTAAATACTATCTACATTGTTATGTCGCCCCATAGCGAAATAGCTCCTGATAGTGTTTTGGTTTTCACAGGATACGTCATCAAATATAAAAACTGAAAATGGTTTAGCTTCATGCGGTTGCATTACGCTTTCACTTGCATCAAACTTGTAATATTTCACTTCTGGCACATTATTAAATATTTTTTCTAATAATTGGTATTTGGGTTGTTGTAATGATTTGGAAAAGACATACAAGTTATTGAAACGCAATCCTTTTGGGTTTGTAATCAAATTGAATACCACATTTGTTTTACCACAATTGGATGGACCGGTTACAAGACAACGCACCGTGTTTGGTAACAAAACACCATGTTTGCCACTGTTTAATTCTGAATTGTCCACCGTGAGTTCATCAATATTATTAATAGGAAAACTATCCTTTTGCGGTATTATCTCCATCCTTTGTAAAGGTTCAACCTAAAATGATGCTCCATCATTATATGAGATCCTTTTTAGGTATCCAAGAATCTTCACTCTTATTAAATCCTAACCATCGCACTTTAACTTTATCTTTTTTCCGTTGTAACACCTTTTCAACTAGATATACATCACCTACTGTGGATTTTAACATTTCATGTCCATAAAACCCTCCTTCGAGCAATTGTCCTTTATTATCTTTTAAAATGTAAGTTTCCGGTACTGTAGGTTGCACCTTAAATACGGTAAAAACCTCATTTGTCCAATTTGGCAGATATCTTTTACTGAATACACCTTTGTATTTGCTTATTCGCACTTTATCACCAACATTAAACACTTTAGGCTTTAGTTTTTCAACTTTTGGTTTAGTATTCATTTTTATACGTTTTAATACGAGTTTTTCATTTTTCCTAGTCACTTGGTTCGGTTTCATACCAATTGTTCTATGGAACTTGTTATTGTAATCTTTTATTAGTTTTGGTAACATATCAATCCATACGTGCGATCCTCTGTTTGAAAACATCTTGTACATAGCACCTTTTAAAGTTCGATTAAATCTTTCTATGATTGATGCTTTCACCTCTGAATTAGTGGAATAATGGTTTATGTCGTGTTTTTTCATTAAATTTGAAAATTCTTTATTGAAATATTCTTTACCATCATCGGTTTGTAAATGTTTTATGGTATTTTTGTCTCTCTGTATCGCAGTTTCCATGGCTTTTGTTACACTCTTGCCGGTTTTATCTTTTAGCGGTAAAGCATCTGCCATCTTTGTAAAACAATTGATAATAGTCAATATATATTTAAATCCTTTATTTTGTTTTCTATAAGGAATCATTTCGATTAAATCAGCTTGATATAGATCATTCATTCCTTTTATAACAGTATTTCTTCGGGGAAATTTTCTTCTAGCCGGTTTATGAAGCTCATTAACAATTTTTTGTTTTAAATCCATAATTTTATCCTTCCTCTTTGGTAGATGAAGTAAAAATATTTTTTTTTTTCTATTATACCCATATTTAACTGGGTCAAGGTCATTCAAATTGATGTAAAAAAATGGGGAACACGGCGTTGGGCTTGCCGTGTTCCCCATTTTTTTACGGAAGGAAAAGGAATTTAGGTCGTAGAGGGTCGAAGAGGGACGAAGAATAGGTTAGTCGTTGATAGGATTAAGAGAGTAGTGGCCAAAAGGAAGAGTGTTAATTTTATCATCCATGATATGTCTTTTGTCATCATTTGCCGATAGTGCTTTTTTTACTTCTGTAACACTGTATAATTTGTGTTTTTCACTTCTTATGGTGTTAAATTTTGCTGTTAAGGTGGTGTCGTTAAATAAATAGTTTTTGTAGTGTTCAAAGTTTATATTTTTCTTTAAATAACCTGTCTTCACACCTTTTGCTTTCTTAGTGGTTGATGTTTCTTCTTGTTCTCCCTTATACACTTTGAAAGAATACAATTTTGACATTAGTGCAATAATTTCTTCCATGCTAGCTCCGTTGCATTCATCTTTGAATTTGCCTAAAACTTTCTTATTATTTTCATTATAGTTTGGGTGATTTCTTGGGTAGTCGGAAAAATCAAAATCATTTTTGTGTATGAACGTTCGAAGATCTTCATACATATCTTGCGTCTTGATCCAATAAATTAGTGCGTCCGTATCCATGTAGGCTACTCCGATATTTTCTCGTCCATAATGTTGTACCATTTTGTTGTAATGAAAATCATACATATGCGTTTTACTTATATCCAATATTGACATCCCTATGTACAACGGTCTATCCATAACAATCTTGGTTTTGTTCATGCTTACCGCTACTAAATTTTCATTAATTATCATAGTGGTTCCGAAATTTGGTTTTTGTACAAGTTTTTCTAATGCTCTTGGATCACTTACTAATTTTACAATTTTGTGTTTCCTCTTATTTTCTAAAGTTTTTCCAAAGATTGAGTTGTTCATCAGTTTATAAAAATCTTTTTCAAAAGCTGATGTGGCTGCTGCTCTCCTCACGGTGTTGGAGTCTATGTAGGGTTTCAAGTAACAAGATTGAGAAAATTGTAATACTCGGTGAATTTTTGTTATTCTCAGTCCTAACTCCAACGCTTGTTGTACAACCCAATAGTGCGCCACATAACGGTTTTTGTTGTTTAATGTCATCATTAATTTGGGCCATCTTCCTGTCGGTGATACTTCAGTTTTAGCCAACAGTGGCAAGTCGTAATGATGATCGTGTAGGTGTTCTGGATACTCGAAGTCGCAGTCGAAAATGTAGCCGGTCGGTCCATCTTGTGGGATCTGCATAATGTCCCCGATGCTGTCCGGGTCTACCCACTGGAAGTCGCCATACGGAAGGGGTTTGGACATCGCCCAACCGTATAAATTATTGGCATCAAAATATCCAAGAAAAATTTAATCTTTAGTCTCATCATAATTTGGTAGAAATTTATTGTTAGCTTTCACATGTCTTGTAACGGCCTGTGTTAATCCACCGCGTACACCTGATTCAATCATCAAAACCATATCGATGTCGTTTAGCAGTTCCAACTTGCACTCGGTAGATTTTAGCATGGCCTGCCATGCTAAGCCGGGGGATGTAAACGAATGAAGGGGGTCCAGTCCATAGGCGTCAAAGCAAGTGTTCCTAAATTGTTCCATAACATCACACAATAGTGTTACATCCAATTTTACATAAAAATCTGAATATTCACCAAGATTTTGCATACCTAATTCATTCCAGACGTTACACGCATGATTATAATCTTCAATTGAAATTTCCGTGTCTGTCAGTTTACTTTTGAAAGCTTCAATGGGTGGTAGTCTGGTTTCTTCAAATTTTTCAATTCCTGTAATATAGTCATAAGGAAACACTCCTTTTCTTAATGCTAAATCCAATTTGTCTGCAGGTACGATTTTCTTTGTTTCCTTTAAATCCTGTCGTCTTAAATTGTCAGTTAGTTTGGCAAGGCTTGATGGTATAAACCTATATGAGTCAACAAATCTTAATTTTATTTTGCCAATTTTCTTAGAAAAACTAATATAATGTTCTAAAGTTTGAGCTATCACATCAATCTTGCCTGTGTCTCTTCCCAATTCCGGTATTATAAAATGGGAATCATACCCGCTAAGGTTGTGCAACACAACTGGAATGAAATTTGGAAGTTTTAAATTTAAATTACATGCATTGCAAGCTGGTCCTCTGTAATATCCGGTCAGATGGTCATGATCGTGAACTTTATAATTGTCCACTGTAAATTCTTTATTACATATATAACAAGATGTAGCATTGAAAAATTGAATTTCCTCCTCTTCTTCAAGGGGTAACATAGGAACAATATTATTTTTATCATACAGTTGATCCACCTTACTAGCTATATCATACAACGTATCTACAAAATATTTAGCAGGATTTTCACCTCTGTACAATACCGGTGTTGTGGTTAGTCCGAAATTTTGCAAGTGTTGGTCAGATAGGGTAGACTTAACCAACAAACAAAAACTATTTGGTTTATGCATCTGGTACTTGGTTCTTCTAGTAATTTCACCGTCAGGGTTTTCCAGCGGTACAAGTGTAGACTCAAAGTCTGCATAAACAACAATTGGTATCCTATACTGGTGGTTAATATGATTAAACTGTACAACAGATCGGGTTGGTGGTGGTAAACTAATTTTACACTCGTAATTTTCATTGCATACCCTTTGATGTTCCAACAACCACTGGGCACCACCTCTCCTTATATCCTTATTTACAAAACAGAAGCATCTTTTGCAAAAAGTTTTTTTACACTTCATACGAGACAGCTGTTTGTTGACTAAGGCATCAAAATTTTTAATATATACATAGTGAGATATTTCACCTTTTGTAATCAACAATAAATCCGTATGGTTTTGAAGTTCTCTCTTTACAACCCGTAGTGGGTACACATTATTGCCGTCATCGAGCCCAAAAATATTTACACTGACTCCGGGGTTTTGCTTCTCAAATTTACATACATCTTTAATATTTACAGGATAAACCATACCACAAAAATTATATCTATTTTGTACATTTTGATATTCAACACCGGGTCTACAAGTATTATTTACAACATATTTGGCTAGCATTGAATATTTAAAACATTCCGTGTCAAAATTTTTTACATTTATACACGCTTTGGTTTCTTGGATCTTTTTTGGTAGGGGGATGAAACTACTCCCCCTCATACCATACCCATGCTTTTGAATTCTTAAATCCATACCTTCCACTGATGTTAGCGTCCAGCCAGATCCCCTTCCTTCATGCTCTTGAAGCTTCGTCAATAACTCTTCCAAACACTCCACAATTATATCATCAATATTGGATGCAAAAGTTAAAGTACGGTTTTTAGTTACAAATCCTCTTGGTGATGTTTCTCCATCAGTGTTTGTGAACATAGCGTCTAATACCAGTCCAAATTTTAAAAAATTTAATCTTCTAAGCTCTTCCTTTAGTGTTTTACTAACTAAAAGTTTTGCACTGTCAATAAAATTTTGTAATTCCAATTGAACATTATTTATTGTAAAGTGTGTGACAACAGGTCCTTCCAATGCTATAGTGCGTAGTTGTGTTATGCCATTACCTTCAGATTCTGAATCCAAATCCATGTTTATGTCCGAGTCCGAGTCCGACGAGTCCGTGTCCGTGTCCATGTCCACTGTAGGTCTCCTTCCAAGTCCTGATGTTCCGGCGCCTCCAAACTGAATGACGGTTGGCCTCCTCCTTTGCAGCAACTGCAGCTCGCTTTCCCAATCGTCCAGTCTTCTGTGATGTTCTGATGAAAATTTTTCAATAGAGTCCAAATCGTGTTCACTTACTTGCACATTGTCCTCTTCTTTATGCAATTCCAGATGGATTTGCAAAATATGTTCATCAGGGAAAAATTCCCCACAAATGTGGCAAAGAAGCATTTTTACCACAAGAGCGTTTGGATGTTTACTCCACGAAGGTTTATCCAATAATGAGAGGCTGGGTTAGCCGACCTCCTTTTATAACGGGTGGTGGGGGTGACCTTGGGAAAAACTCCTTCTGCGCATGCGCAGAACAAAAATATAATAAATTCTTTATAAAACTTTCATTTAGAATCAATATAGGTCAAGGCCACCTTTGATATGGTAAAAAAGAGGGAACACTGGATAAGAGATGGTAGTAAGATCGACTTTCTAACAAATACTTTCAATAATATGTAAACAGGTTCAAAAGTTATATATTTTTTATTTTTTTACCATCCAGCTTGTTTAAAATTAAAAATTTTAAATATATTTGTTTGAGCAAATGCTTTTAGCACACTTACCACACGCCAAAACTCAAAAAATGTACAGAATTAAGACTGATCTCGCGGGGAAATACTTATGTGACACCTAACATTGGTTATCTGACTCGAATAAGAATTGGTGATATATAACATATTGAAAAAAAATTTTATGTTGTATAAATCACCAATACTATGCGAGTCGGACAACCAATGTGAGGTGGCTACATAGTATTTCCCCGAGAGATCAGCTTAATCCTGTACTTTATATGAGTGTTAGCGTGTAGGAAGTATGGCAAAAGCATTTGACCAAAAGAAAATATATTTAAAGTTTTAAGATTAAACAAACTAGCGAGTCTAAAAATAAAAATATTTCCTAACCATTGACAACCTGTTAACATATTGCAGTGTTAAAGTATTTGCTATAAAGTCAATCTTACCATCACCTCCGATCCAGCGTTCCCTCTTTCTTACCAAATGAGACTGAGGCTTGACTACCCGTATATATGACGTTTCCCCCACCACTAATGCTTTCCCCCACCACAATTATTTCACAAAAGTAGGTCAAGGTCATCGGACATTATTATTTTGAGCGGAGGATAGAGCATCTGCTGCTCTATCCCCCGCTCTATTTTTTTTCTTTTTAACATTTTATATTTTTTTTGGGTTTTTAAATGCTAAATAATATTTTTTTTTACAAAGGTGAATATTCATCACTACTGTCCTCCTCGTCACTACAATCAAAAAATAATTTTCTGCTACACATCACAAGTCTTTTGCACAATGACATTTTATCCAATACTGCTCTTATTTGAGGAGTGATGTTTTCCTTATTGTCCTCTTCTTCGGATGATTCCAATGTTTCATCAGCATACAAATCAATGTCAAAACTGTCACCATCAGTATTTGCAAAATTATTTTCACCTGCTTCCATCTCTTCCTCTTCGGATAATTCTTCTTCCATTACATCTTCTTCTTCTTCCTCTTCCTCCTGGTTAACTACTTCTATTGGAATTTCTGGCAAAATAAGTAAAATTTTCTTGTGTGCTGCTACGGTGTTGTCCCTCGGAGGCATCGTGATTGAATATTCACCTTTGCTGTTCACAACCCTATTATATACACAAAAACTATCCCCACCACCACGTTATCCGTTAACCAAAATATCATAGTCCAAGTCCAAGTCCAGCTCGTATAACAAAAACTAATAAGTTTTTCATTTCTTAAAAAATATTGCCATTTTTGCATTTACTTTGTTATCAAATAAATACTTTACGAACTCAAAGTTTGTAGTTTTGTCAGTTAACTGATTGGAAATAAATTTTTGTACAATTTGTTGTGACCTCTCGTCCTGAGGTTCACATCTTACATTTTCTATTGTTCCTTTCCTGGTTGTATCTTCAATCAGCTCCACTATCTCCACCAGGTCCTCCTCCAACAGAACAAACTCCACACAATGGCTTACCATGATGATGCTGGCTGAAGTGCTCTGCAAAGAATAAATCCAACAGATGCTTTCCACTACGTATATATTAACTTACCCCCACCACTTTTCAAGGTAATACATTAAATACCATAAGTAAAATTTTGTTTTTACACCTAAAACCTAGGAGCTACCCCTGGCCAACGAAATAATAAACTTCTTTTTGGCTCAACCTGGTTTCTGCTATACGTATGCCAGTCGTGTAAATAAGCTGCACAAATATCACACCTTTCTTGCGGTATTTCATTTCTTTTTAGGTTAGAAATTCCAGTCATCACCATGTAGCCACCGCTTTCTACAAATTCTGTCATGTCCTCACACGCAAAAAAACCACAGTCTTTGCAAAACTTAAGATTTTCATTTCTAAAAACATACGCAAAATAATTGGTGTAACCATTTCTTTCAAAATCAAACTCCTTAATTAAAATTTTAATTTTTGGTGGTGCACCAGACTGATACACCACATAACGGAACAATTCAGTTTCATCAGAAATTTTTTCCAAACACAATTGTTGAAGACTGGAAGGAGTCATCTCGAAGTGTGTGTCTCCTGGCTACGCTAAACTGAGACTGAGCAACCTCCTCAAAACCCAACGCTTGGTTAAAATTACCCCCACCACTTTTTTAGTGGGTCAAGGTCAAATAAAATTACCCTGTGAGCGGGGGATAGAGCACTAAGTCATATGTTATTCCAGTATCACAGAGTGCTCTATCCCCCGTTCTGTTTTTTTTTTTTTTTTTTTTTTTTTTTTTTTTTGCATACCAAACAGCTAGTCCGTGTTCAAGTCCAATTCACACAAAATAAAAAATTTTATTACTTACATTCCTAAAATTTGTTCATTACCATCATCAACCTGCTCAGGACTTCCAATCACTAGATATTCAGAATTATTATTTTTATTTTGCAGTTGTCTTTCAAGAAATTTAATTTTTGATTCCAACAAGCAGATGTAATCAGAAGCGGCTGTCAGGGTGTCGAGCTTGCTGGAACGTTTGCTGATTTTAGGCACTAACAACTGCAAACGGAACATTGCCGCTCGCTCCTTGTAGTTACGCTTTTGATCCGCCAACCGTTTCATATAATTACTTTTTAAATTTCTGTCCAATTCACCCTTGACCAACTCACTCCTCAAAATACTAGTTTCTTCACCATCATTGGAAGGTCCAGGTTCTGGGGACACATTTCTGACCAACTCACTCCTCAAAATACTGTTTTCTTCACCATCATTAGAAGGTCCAGGTTCTGGGGACACCTGTTGTTCAGGTGAACAATAATTTTTATATTCCACCAGCATCGGAGCATATACATGTCCCGATGGTAAACGCTGCAATTCCATGTCTCCAACAAACGGATTGATACTGCACATTACGTCTGACAAATTGAAACGTTCAAGGCAGAATGAGCTCAGTGAGTGGGTATAGGAGTTCAGTAATGGTGGGGGAACCCTGTTGTCACATGATCATTGACTGGTTTACCATGAAGCTAAACATCAGTTTAATACAAAAAAGTTTTTTGCTATAACTTTTCTTCACCATCCAGGACACTGGTTTGGGACGTGTCTGAATAATGTTTTTTTTTTTAAGAAAAAAAACATTATCCCCAGGTTAAGATATTATATAAATGAACTATTTTTTTTTTTTTTTAAATAGCTCATTTATATAATACCTCCCTCCCTTATTTCAAGAGGGTGAAGAAATAATTTGGAAAAACAAAATTTAATAAACTTTAATTTGGAAAAGGGAAATGTTTGGAAAACAAAATTTAGAAAATTAAACAAACAGTCTTACTGATTGCATTACTCCTGCAAACGCCACACAGTCCTCAGCTTGTTTAAAACTTTAACACGTATCAAGTACCCTCTGTTGGTCATAAATCTAGGAACAATGAATTTTTTAGCAACCCTTACATGAACGTTCTGGTCTTTATGCCTCATCAAAAACAGGTGAGGTTTGACACAAACGTGTGCTCGAAAGAAATATTTTTCACCAGCATAGAGTCTTTGATAACGTACCTTGGGAATCTGTGTGGTTTTCTTAGGGGCAATGTTAAGCGAACATGAATCAAGAGTGCTCCTATTGGATGCTGTTTTGCGGTCGAAGTGATAGCGGCACAACTCCTCGCCGCTCACAGCCCACCTGGTGCATTTTTTATTTACTTTCGCTCCAGTTATCCAAACATAATTACATTGGCGTTTCGGTGCCGCTGCCTTCTTTACTGTTTTTTTCAGACCAGAATTAATTAAGGGGGGGGGCAGTTTTCGTCCGGAGCAAAAAAATTTTGGTCAAGGTCAAAATCAAAAAAAAAAGAATTTCGGGGGGGGCGCAGTTTTCGTCCGGAGCAAAAGATTTTTGGTCAAGGTCAAAATCCCAAAAAAAAAAATTCGGGGGGGGGCGCAGTTTTCGTCCGGAGCAAAAAAATTTTGGTCAAGGTCAAAATCCAAAAAAAAAAATTTCGGGGGGGGGCGCAGTTTTCGTCCGGAGCAAAAAATTTTTGGTCAAGGTCAAAATCCCAAAAAAAAAAAATTTCGGGGGGGGGGCGCAGTTTTCGTCTGGAGTCGGGGGGGGGGGGGGTCACCTACCCCTAGGACTTTAACTCTTGGATGGCTGCTACCCTTACTTATGTGTGAATATCAAATAAAATATTTTACCACTGCCCAGACAACCAACACTTTAACGCATATCGCTCTAAGTCCTGCGAGCTCTCAGGACTTTGGCAAAAATCCGCTAAGTGTTGGCTGACTGTGACTACATGTGGAACAAAAATTATTTTATTTTTTTATTCACACACAAATATAGGTCAAGGTCATCCAAGAATTAAAAAGAAATTCCCCCGAGGCCTAAGACCGCCGGCGGTCAAAGGCCTCGGGGGAATCTCACAACTTAGGGGGAGGTGAAAAATAAAAAATAATTTTACTTAATTTTGAGTTTCCATAAGGGAAACATGCTACAATAATTTTGGTTCCCCTAACGGGAATCATAAGGTCATGCTAATCATGACCTGGGCCCCATCTTAACCGATAAACTGACATAAAGCCTAACGTACCGGACAGTGTCAGGACCCGGTGCTTCGTGCTGAAGGATGCCAACCACCCGTATGTTTCCAGTGACGAGTGATGAGGTCCAGCAGCGCCCTTGGTCCGAAAACCTAAGGGTGGATCCCCAGGGGCCTACCCCCAGGCTCGTTAAGCACCATACTACTGTTGTTAAAAAATAATTATTGAGGCATGCTAAGCCTCCAAAAGAAATTATTTTACGGAGGCTTCTAAGCCTCAAACCTAACACTTTAACTGCCAATTTACAGAGGCTAATCCTCCAATATACGAATTTAGAAAATATTTTTTCTTAGGGACAACCTGTGGAAGATTAGTACAAAGAAATATTTTACAACACAAAACTTAAACATAGGGGGATTCATGTTACAAAAAATAAGAAATTTTTACTTAATTTTGAGTTTCCACAAGGGAAACATGCTAAATAATTTTGGTTCCCAATGGGAATCATAAGGTCATGCTAATCATGACCTGGGCCCCATCTTAACCAGTACACTGACATAAAGCCTAATGCAATGCACTGACATAAAGCCTAATGTACCGGTCAGTGTCAGGGCCGACACTTCGTGCTGAAGGATGCCAACCACCCGTATGTTGCCAGTGACGAGTGATGAGGTCCAGCAGCGCCGCTGGCACAAGGCCTAACGGTGGATCCCCAGGGGCCAACCCCCAGGCTCGTTAAGTGTCATACTATTGTTGGTAAAAAATAATTCTTGAGGCATGCTAAGCCTCGAAAAAAAAATTAATTTTACGGAGGCTTCAAAGCCTCAAACCTAACAGTATAACTATTTACATAGGCTAAGGAAGCCAAAAATTTATAAAAACTAATTTTAGGGACAACCTGTGGAAGATTAATACAAAGAATTATTTTTCTAAACACAAGACTTAGACTAACACCAACCTGTGGAAATATTAGCACACACAAATATTTTTCACTGCACAACACTTTCACTAAATCACAACCAACACCGAGCACCAAGCAGCAAGCACAAAGTAAAATTATTTCCTAACACTACACATGCCATGCCTTAGACTAGAAAAGAATTCCCAATATAATGCGGCGCCAACATTACATTGCGAATCCTGTAGGGCAGAGCTTCAACCACTCAGCTGAAGTGTTTGAAAGCAACTGCGAGGAAGCTAAGCCTCAGAGAACCGAAGCTGAGCCGGTCAGGAGTGGGGGAACCGGACCTGGTTACGTAAACAGGCAGACCTCGACACGTACTTGTTTGCGGCATTGGACAATCTCCAAGAGCCACACCTGAATACATTACTAACCGGATCTCATTATGCAACACGTGTCAAGGTATGGCAACGCCTCGGGCTATGCCACCTCCTCCCTCCCCCCGGGGGGGGGCGCACTTTTCGTCCGGAGCCGAGGGGGGGGGGGGGGTCTTGGGACTTAGAATATTTTCGGTCCAAGACAGTTGCAGTATAGAATAATATTTCATTTCATTTTATTTTGTCTCTCTCAGCTCAGCCTACAGTCAGTGTTGGTTGGGAACAAATTTAATTTTGTCTCCGGTATCGCTTGCGGATTACATAACACTTATATAACCAACCCATGTCTGCCGTCTTGCCTCTAAAAACAAGTCAGTTACTCGGCAGCCTTCTCCCACGACGCATGGTATACGCTGCGCCTTAACGCTACCAGACTTTCTGTGAGTAAAATTTCAATTTTTACATCATTCCCTCTTATTATATGACTTGGCAAAAATATATCACTACCTGTTTGCTACAAAATTAATTTTTATTTAGCTCTACAAGCCTCCTAATATTTTCGCAGATGTGTTTAAATATTTTAACCTCATGATTAAATTTTGTTCCACACTGGTGGATTTTGAACTTAGCTGCAAAATTGAACCATGCACATCTTGTACAATAATTTTTTTTCATTTAGCTCTACCTCTTTATTAACCTAACAATAAGTATTTTCTCGGACTTAAATTTTATACTAGTCTCGCTGTTATTTTTTCTACACAGTACGTGTTAATACTTGGACAGTTCGCAGCAAACTGTTTCTAAACATAGCAACACCAGACCGCATTACCCCCACCACTACAGCCCTGTTCCCCCACTACTTCCAGCTTAGGTGCTACAATTGACTGAGTTTTTCAGTTTTATACTAACCTTACTGTGAGACACAGCAATGGCTGAAACTTTGCGAGAAAAATTATTAAGAGTAAAATTTTTGCTGGCAAAGCAAAATAATTCTGTTAGGGTGTCCAAGACTTCCACTTTGACAAAAATGAAACGCTGCCTTAGGAATAATCCAAAATTTTACTCAAGGGACACCAAGATCACTATGGATGATAAAATGTTTCAAAAACTTTTAGACGAGCTAACTTTGCCAGTAAAATAACGCTGGTGACTCCAATTCCAGACTAAGTGTCAAGGTCACTTAGGAATTAATAAAAAAATTTATTTTCTTAACAAATATTTCCACTCCAAGTAACGGAGGTCCAGCAAAAGAACAAACTCGGATGAGTTGTTGGAAAAAAATAATTTTTTTATTTTTTCGCATCTGACCACTTAACCCCCGCCACGCGGCCTGGTACCCGGACGGCACGGTGCTGTCCGGTCAGTCGGCGTCCGGCTCCCGCGCGGTGATGACACCACCACCGTCGGCTGTTCGCAATTTTGTTCCCAGTTGGGCTTCTGGTTTCTCCAGTGGGTAAGTGGAAATAAAAATTATTTATTTTTTTAGTTTTAAGAGTGGGGTTGCTGGGGTTCAGGTCAATGGCCTCTGAGGAATGCCTTACGTCACATTTGGTAGGTTTTTCGGTCTGGTCGCTGGGAAAATAAATTTTTCTTTGCACTTTTGTGGTTTCTCGTGGATTTTCACTCCACAGCCGAATACTAGGAACCACAAGAGTGCAAAGAAAAATTTTTTTGTCTTTCCGCGTGACCTTGACCTTAATTACGTCAATGACGTCATTATGGTGACGTCAGCGGTGATGACGTCGTCATGACGTCATTTCTATTACGTCATACCTATGACGTCATAGAAATGACGTCATCGATGACGTCACCGATGACGTCATTCGTGACGTCAGTGACCTTGGTGACGTCAGCATTCCTCAGGGGTCATTGACCTGAGCCAGCAGCCCTACTTTGCCACTACTCGGTACTACTGCTGGTACAACAGTTCCATTTATAAATAATCCTATGGCTTTCCTGTTTGATGAAATTAGATATGAAATATCAGGTGTAACAGTTGATTCTACTAAAAAAGTAGGTATTACAACGACTTTAAAAGGACTAACATCTATAACACCCAATGAAACCAATTTACTTAAACCTGCCGGATGGGTATTACCTACAATTGACACGATCACTCCAAATTCAGATGGATATTTTGATTTTCATATTCCATTACGTTTGTTGCTTGGTTTTGCTGAAGATTATAGGAAAATAATATTAAACGTTAAACAAGAATTAGTTTTGTTGAGGTCTTCTAACGATAAAGACATTATTAAAGCTGCAGATAATACGACTGATGCGACTTTAGAATGGAAATTAAAATTAGACAAAATTGTATGGAGAGTTCCACATGTTAAATTAGCTGACGAGCATAGAATGCTACTTTTAAGAAAATTAAAAGCCGATCGTGATATTGTTATTCCATTTAGAAGTTGGGAATTCCATGAGCATCCCAGTTTATTTTTTTTTCTCTCTTTTATATTAGTTGTCTCTTTTCATTATTCATCCAGTCATCCTTCATTTTGTTTTTCTTCAATTGTTTTATCCTACCATATTCCATATATATATTAACTTCACCGTGACGCAACCAAAGCCGACGCACAGGCTCCAGTGCCCATGTCGGCTTATTCCTTTGGACTTATTGTATATATGTTTTGGTCACAAGCATTGTTTATTATTTCTCTGTTTTGTGTATACTTACTTTTATGATTGTATTATTTTCTTAATGTTGTATTATTTGGATTGTCATGACCTTATTTTTATGGAATAAAGATTTTCATTCATTCATTTTTCATTCATTCATTCATTCAGTTTACCTACTACGGATCGACACACTTGGACTGTTAAAACATCAAATTATGTAGAACGAGCCAGGTATATTATATTTGGTTTACAAACAGGTAGAAGAGACGACATCACTAAACATGCAGGACAATTTGATCATTGTGACTTGAAAAATATTAAAGTTTATTTAAATTCACAATTCTTTCCATACGACAATTTAAATGTGTCATTCACTAAGAAGAAATACAGTATATTGTACGATATGTACGCAAGATTCCAAAGTTCATATTACGGTAAAGCAAATACACCTTTATTATCACCTTCAAAATATTTCGATGCCTACCCAATAGTTGTAATTGATTGTTCTAAACAAAATGAATCAGTAAAATCATCAAGTGTGGATATAAAAATAGAAATGGAATTCAACGCGGCTATACCGGCTAATACAACTGCATACTGTTTAATTCTACATGATAAAATTGTAACATACACACCTTTAACTGGAATTGTTAAGAATGTACTGTAAAAACCGGTTTTGTTTCATTCCGCGAGTATAAAAGCAGAGCGTACAGGCCGCTCCTCATCAGTTTGTTGCCTACTGTTGTATGGGTAGCATCGTATTCAATATGGCTTCTCCTAGTGGTACACCTGAAAATGTGGTAGATATTGAGAAGGAGATATCTGAGTTTTTAGATCCTCAAGGTCACCAGGAAGGAGGTGAACAAAACGTTTGCGGACAACTTCACGCCAGTAATAATGTTGAAGAAAAAGGTAAAAGAAGAAAGACTATACAAAAGAGAAAAAGGGATATTGAAGATAATATTTCTCCAAACATATTGAGTGAGGTATTTTTGCGAATATTTTACCCAATCTCTTCCAGTTTGGACAAAAGTGTTTTAATCGGTGTTATGAAATCGACAGATTATTCCCCTAATGTAATTTTAACTCACGGACCCAAAATGATTTTGTTTACGGACAGTGCTTGGGAATCGTTTATGAAACACTTGCATCTGCTAGAATGCTATTTAAGTAGTAACATGTTTGGAAGAAAGACAAGAGTAGGACTTTTGGATTCAAATGTGGAAATCGATATTATTAAACAACGTGGTGATCATCAGCTGCGGTTTAGAGACACAACAAGACATGATAACAAAATTCAACTTAATCGAGAGGAGTTTTTAGCGAATTTCCCTATAGGGAATACGCTATTACGGTAGTAGTCATGGTAAGACCTAAGCCCGGGACCATGATACTTTTTTGTTTTGAGGTCCCCAGAAGCCAAAAACACCATTCGTTCATTTTCATATATATGTATATATATATATATATATATATATATATATATATATATATATATATATATATATATATATATATATCTATGTGTCCGTGGTACTGATAACTTTTGACAGCGACCTCCGATTTTGATGAAATTTGGTATAAAGGTGTAAGACCAGGTCTATTTTCATGAGTTCGCGAACCAGCGTGATCGGGTTATGCGAACGGGGTTTTATGGGGTTTCAAAGGGGTCAAAAATGGGTTTTTGGCATTTTTGAACCTCATTTTTCAAAATTTATCAATTTTAACTAAAACCATTTAAAAGAGCTCAAAAAAACAAACAATTTGGTATTTTGAATTTTTATCTTAGCATAACTGGTTACGGGGAAAATCCAAAAATATGTTTTCCATGTTATTCTTATGGGAAATCAAGAAAACCCTATACCTTGCTTATTTATTGACATAACTTAATCAAATTTGGTATGTACATTATCTAGATAGGGTTTAACTTATACTTGCTTTCAAAACCCATATGGCGGCAAACCTACATACTCACCCCCATGGGGTTTATGGGGAAAATAAAAAATTGCCATAGCTTGATACAATTTTGTGTTTACATTCACCAATTATTGATTAACTTAGATTTTCTAACAACACCCCATGGCAGCAAACCTACATACTCGATCCTATGGTGTTTTTATGGGGAAAGTAAATAATCTGAAAATTCCATTGGAAATTCGCTGAGTACGCAGGTCTGCTGCGACGGGGGTATTCATTTTAACTTGTGCTACTGAACCTATAACAAGATACTTGAGACAACTGGTGTTTTCAAGTTCGATTATTAAAGATTATCTGGAAGACACTTTGGACAAACAACCGGACGCACCTATAATATACGGACCTGTGGATACTTCTATATTTAATAGAGTTCCTCATGAAGTACAAATGTGGAGACAATTGGAAAAGTACGCTCAACTACATAAGAAATCAGTAAAACAGGAAGAAGAGGAAGATGGAGGAGAAGAATCAAGTGTTAGTGATGAAAACGAAAACAAGGAAAATATAAAGATGGAAACTTAAATGACAATGGTTAGTTTTTAAAACAATAACCAACTTTTTGTGGGGTTAGGCCTATTGGGGACGGTGCCCACGTTAAATATACACCAACGCGCCAACAACTGTACGGCCTGGTATAAAAGTAGTACCTACCGTGGTGTGGAAATCAGTTGACCTCCTGACTTCGTAATGAGCAGACGTGTGGCCTTCAAAATGGACAAGGGAGAAGAAGAACAAGTAAAGTCCAAGCCTGGTATTATTGAGTTTCAAGCGTTTCGTGGTAATGATGATAGATTCATTATAAAAGAACTTGTGTTTTTGGACATGAATACAAGTGTTCCTTATTCGTTTTTATTTAAACCACCATGTTCTTATTCATATTTAACTAGTAAAGCCGCTACTACCAACAGATGGATTTCAAAACACTTCCATCATATCGATTGGTATGATGGTTTTACAAGTTACACGGACTTGTATCACATTATGCATCATTTTTCAGACAAGTTTACCAATATTTACACAAAGGGGCTGGAAAAGAAAAGATGGATCGAAGGATTTACTCATGTTCCGGTTAGTGATGTGGAATTGGATAAGAATTATCAATACATGCTGGAAACAATATGTATTTGTACAAAAAGCCCAGAACATGATAAAGATAGACATTGCGCTTTGAAAAATGCCTATAAACTCGCCTCTTACCTTCAAAGTGGGGAAGTGGGGAGTGGTGGGGGTAACGGAGAGTATATAAGTGAGGAGCAGACCGGGACCTGGCATGAGTATTACTCGAGATTCCGAGACGACAACATCTCCGAGCAAGAAGACGATCTGTAACCTGACCATGGCATCTCACCAGTTCCTTCAAACTTTGGTCGAGTAGTTCAATGCTCACTCCAAGTCAACAATATTACCTGTGAAGAAGTGCTCTGAACTAAAAGATGAAAAGCACTACATAATCCATGCTATGAAGAAGATGGAGACTACAGTTGGGGAAGCCATCTGCTGCAGTCTCAGCGAGGCACCGTTTACTCCGGGGGATGAGCCCAAGTTCCAGGTGTACCTGCCCAAGAGATTCGTCCATCTTCTACAAAACGAGGACCTTCGCTCTATTCAACCCGGCTGTCTATACCTGGTGTCCCACGGCTGCACAGGTAGCAACTCTACAGAGTTGACCATCCACATTGCCGACAAGCAGCAGTGTTAGATTTAAGTTTTAATGTTGTACATATGTTATTGTAATGTTTTATAAATAAATCATAAAAAACAAAAAAAATAAGAAAACAAAAAATGCAACATATCAATATGTGGAGTTTGTCACGTATTGATATGTTGCATTTTTTTTAAACTTCGCGGGTGACCTTGACCTTTGACCTTTGCATTTCACAATTACCCCCACTACCGTAATTACCCCCACTACCACACTAGGATTCAAACCTGCTTGGATGCGAAACACGGTCAGTCTGTTGCCAACTAGCAAACGATGAGCACCTTGTACGAGCTTTGCTTACAACGAGTTATAACTGACGCATCTTTATTCCAGACGGCTTTACAAGATAATATCCCTATAACAGTAAAGCAGGATATCGAAGAGTACAAGAAAGATAATAGAGGGTATTCGGGATACTCCTGGTATAGGTTCCAAGACGGGGAAAAGTTTTGTAGGCCTTGTGGCGATGCTGCCGTCAGAGACCTTCGACAGTTCGTACAGGAAGGTGGTAGAAAACAGTTCGGATTTCTAGCACCGATGTTTAGATTTGAAAACTACAAGGACACCTGTGCTATTTGCTCCATCCCATTGTATCGATGGAAAAAGTTTAGAAGTGTTTAATTGGATCTTCCATACCCCCACCACCGTTACCCCCACCACCATTACCCCCACCACTTTTTCATGTACCTCCAAACGCTGTGCCTCGGCTTCATTTCTACTCCAGCAGCCAACCTAGCAACATCAGGATGTCTCTGAACGTCAGTTGCGCAAGTTACGAGGAGGTGAGCATCAAGACTCAGCAGGAGCTAAACGACTTGTACAAGGAGTTGCAGCTGATGGTGGCACGAGGCTACCGTATAAACGTGCAAGTTTACGCTTGCAATATACGGAACACCCGGCAGTCAAAGGAAGAGCCTGGACACTCCTCGACAGCTTCCTCACCGACGTCCATGAAGACCGAGCCGGACAACTTAGATTACTTCAGCTGACTAGCAGTTGTATTTCTTGTTCTAACCATTGTAGAATATGTTTATTTTTTCATTATATTAAAGAAGTAAATGAGCAAAAGCACCTATCTTGTTACTGCCATATGAGCTCAGTAACAAGATAGGTTTTTTTAAAACACGGTTTGAATGACCTTGAAACTTCCCCCTCCACTGCTTTACTACCCCCACCACCTGACTATTAATGTACATGGCACATCACAATTGGAAACCTCATTCCATCTTCAACATCCAAACCGACAACATCAACAATGGCAAACCTACCAACGGATAAAACATGTCCTCACGTTTGCTGTGACTTCGTCCACGAGTTGGAGAAGAGGATGCAGGAGAGGGCGATACGAAGAAAGCAGATACACTCAGAAAATATCATGATAGTCAACGGCTATCTTTTATTGTTCGGCCTTATTATGGTTGTACTTTTCATACTGTATGGCATAGTCACATGTGTCGGCAAGGTTGCAGAAGAAAACGCTCGCCACCATCAATTGGAAAGTTTCAATGTTACTTTGTAGGTTTTCCTTTTTTAAAACTCCGTTTGGATGACCTTGAAAATTCCCCCACTACTCCACCACACCCCCCACCACTTCACCATGTTCCTGCATGAGCATCACATCAACCGTCATTCCTTGTCCGACAAGCAACCATGGCAGACAACAACACCATTAGCCAAGCTGACTCCACTACTGATGTCGGTACAAGTACGGGTTGGACACTGTCGATCGATAGTGTACACTATTTGGAAACGATTTGCGAACGGATGAAGGAAATACTGCGGGACAACCCTGGGATCATAATATAAATGAATTTAAATTATGATTGGTCCCAAGTTAGAATGCAAGGGGACGATAACAACGGTCAACAATCTCCACAATATTCGCCGATGTCCCCGATCTACCCTTACGGCGAGTCTGACGTTGATGAAGATGAGGCTAATGAGGATGTGGGGGACAACGAGGCTGAAGAGGAGTAACCTTCATTCCTTTTTTTAAAACCCAAATTGGATGACCTTGAGAATTCCCCCTCCACTATTTCCTTTTTTTAAAACCCAAATTAAATGACCTTGAAAATACCCCCTCCACATACTTTTGGTTTACCCCCTCTACTTTTCAATACTGTTACCACAGTCTGTAGCTCACATCATTCCTTGCTTAGCTATCATGGCGGACAGCACTCTTTCTCGAGTTGACTCCACTACGGATGAAGAATGGCCATTTTCCTGGAATGTTCATCTGCAAGACTCGGCAGAAGTGGATATGTTGCATGAGAAATTGGTGTATGTATTAAACGAAAACCCCAACATTGAATGTAGAATGACTATGGATTTCGATGCGACAGGGGTCCACACTCAACCTTCCACTTCCAGCCAGTCTGAGCCTCAGCTACAGCCGAAGAACTTTACACATCTTTACACTCCAATACGGCCGGAGGATGTGGTTATCAGCGAGGCAGACTCTACTACAAGTTATATTGAGCCAACAAATTGGAAGCTTGTTGTTGACACCTTACACAAGGTCGACTTAGTATGTGACAAATTAAAGGAATTGATGATGCAAGATCCTGGTCTTCGTTTTAAAATTGATTTGTTTTTCATCTGGGGAGCACCTGCACGGGGCTCTTCGTCTGACAGCTCTCTAAGTACAACGGACGAGGAGGAGGAGGACGACTAGTTATCTTTTTTAAAACTCCGTTTGGATGGCCTTGACCTTTCCCCCTCCACTGAGTTTATTTAAGGTGCACTCTCAATGACTGCAGCATCATTTCATCGCGCACCTTCACCACAGCAACATGGAGAGTCAACTCAACTACTGTTGCGAACAGAAATGTTTTTCATGGCCAAATGACATTGATGTTGCGGATGGCCTGGCGTGTAGAAAATGTGAAGCTTTTGGTCAATGCATGTGTAAGTGCAAGTCTTGGAAGAAGCCGAAACCAGAGTTGAAGACATTCCATGTGTACCAGATGAGAGGGCATAAGTACACTTGTTGCCCTGAACGTTGCATTGAATTCACACTAAAACAGCTAACTGGCTGCAAATTGTGCAACAATCATTTTGCAGGTTTTTGCAAACATTATTTAGGAGCCTGTCAGTACAGATCAACTTGGCATACAGAAGCACTCACTATCAATGAAATCGCTATAGATACACAAGAGTAGTCTTTCTACTCTTTTCTTTTTTTAAAACTCCATTTGGATGACCTTGACCTTTCCCCCTCCACTCACCTTAGTTTATATAAACCCCATTCCCACTGACCACAGCATCACTTCATCGTGCTCCCTCGTCAAAGCAACATCAACTATGGAAAGTAAGCGCATCTCATGTTGCGAGCATAGGTGTTTGGAGATACAAGGCGTCACATATTGTGCAAAGAAGCGTTGGGAGGAAGAGACGGGGACAACCTATTGCTGTGAGGATAAGTGTTTCCTCTTACCAAAGTGGCAAGTGGATGGGCTGGCCTGCCGGCAATGTGAATGCTTCGGATGTTGCAGGTGTAGATGCAAGAACCAACAGCTGCCACCACCGGTACTACAAACTTTCAAAATCTACAAATCCAAATACTTTTATACTTGTTGTCCGCAGCGGTGTATTAAATTTCACTTCTCCAATCTTACCAATTGTCGGAAGTGCTACGGACAACCTGATGGGTGGTGCACCTGTTTTCTGGACTCCTGCCGCTACAGATCGGATTGGTTTACAGATCCGTTGGAAATTGATGAAGTCGCCCAGGAAGCACAAGAGTAGTCTTTCTACTCTTCAACTTTTTTAAAACTCCATTTGGATGACCTTGAGATTTCCCCCTCCACTTCCCCATATACCTAGAGTACACGGAGCCTGACAGTCAGTCACTCGGTGGCTGTCGTGGGGTGCGCATCGGTGTCGGCGCTCCGTTGTTAGGTTTTCAAGGTCACAGTAATATCAAATTGTTGGTGTTGTGCTGGTTCAAGGTCACCTGAGGGATAACCGATTGCCCATTTAGGCTAAGTCATGTCAGAAACTCGAGTTTAACTTGGCACTTTTGCCGTTTCTCGTCGAAAATTCGCTCCAAGTGGTCAAGGTCACGGGGACTCGGACTGAAACTCGGAGCGTAGTGCGAGAAACGGCAAAAGTGCCAAAAAATTTTAAGTTTCGGCATGACCTTGACCTTAGTGGCGTCGGTGACGTCATTTTGATGACGTAAGGGGTGATGACGTCATCAGCACGTCATTTCTGTGACGTCATGGGTGTGACGTCATCGAAATGACGTCATTGGTGATGACGTCATCGATGATGCAATCGATGACGTCATCGATGACGTCATCGGTAAGGTCATTGACCTCGATGACGTCATCCCTCAGGTGACCTTGAACTGGCCCAGCACCAACAATTTCACACTACTCATAATGCTAATGCATTTTTCTTACCTCTCCCTCAAAAAAAAAAAAAAAAAAAAAAAAAAAAAAAAAAAAAAAAAAAAAAAAAAAAAAAACATAAAAAGCGTCACATAGGCCTAATAACTCAAAAAGTGAGTAAAAAATTCTTGTACGGGACGGACATCGGAGCGTATTCCTAGTACTAGAGATCGCCTCCTGATCGAAATTCGATCAAAATATCAGTTGATGTAAATCCAAGAAGTTTGAACATTTCATAACTTAAACATCTGTTCTTCCAGTTTTTCTGGTAATTATTTTTACAACAGCTGTCTTATGAGCTGTTCAATCAATTATCCTTCCTCCATAAGATTAACATTGACATTTTGAAAGCCTGTAGGGCGTAGCCTTAGAGTCCAATGTGAATTACAATAGGATTCTGCTCATCTACAGGACTATACCTTTCTAATGGTATGCGCGGATTTCTCCTACGATGAACACGAGCTGAGAAAAAAGGAGGAAACGAAACATGCTTGTCTATTAATATATAGAAGATAATCGTTAGATGGTACACTAAAAAGTACACGATTGTCGAGGCATGAAAAAGTTGCTTTTTGGACCTGCTATAGTTCAATCAGAATTTTAAAAATGCCTTATGATCACCACAAAAGTTTTGGCTCGATTTAAGAGGTATATCTTATTGACCTGTGATTTTCTACTCAATATATTTACAAATTGTTCAACTTTATTAGCAATGTCTTTTTTAGATTTATGGATGGATACCAGTAGCAATTTGAATTTATTATAAAAAACAGATTGAAATATTAGAACAAAATTTACATTATTTTCACAGATAAATATTCTGAGTATGGTTGAAGATGAAGGTGCTACTGGAACATTTCTGTGCTAGAACTGGCTCTCCAGCTCCAGGCTCGGGGGTCACTCGTCGGATTCAGTCTCGGTGATCCTGGTGACGACTGTCCCGTAGCCAACCACCACTGGCTTCGGCACCGGCACCAACCTCTCCCTCGCCGCGTCTGTGGACATCGTGTCACTGTTATTAGACTGATCATTTTTTAATGAAAAAGAATTAGAACCATTCTTGGCCACAAGTTCTCGGACTCCGGCACAACACACTTTAAGACCATTAACATCCTGATCTTTTCCTACGTCTAAATTTTGGAATGCCTCAATTTTTCAAGCAAAATAGTCGCCTTTTAACTTTCCACTCAAAACCTAATCACTCTTACAACCTCCGAAATAGAACCATCACTCTGCCACAAATCCGCCTTGCCACCTTTTTTGAAAAATAAATTCAACAAGCAAGTATATAGTGCCCTTCCATCCTCTTCAAAAGAGAATAATGCCGAAGTGTTCAGAATATACATTAAAAAGTGTTTGATTTCTAAAGAACATTACTCTGTGAAAGATAAGACCTACTTGCAAGAATCGGAGGAATGAAAGGAGATTGCTTTAATCGTTTTAGCTTAACATTATAAAATGTATTTTTTTACATATTTGTATAATTTGAGTTAAACTGTTGTATTTTTAATTGCCCATGTCAATTATTTTATGGCAATAGAGAATGTTGACTTTTGGAAACACCTATGTAGTGGATATGGGCCATCTCAGAATATAAAAAAAACTACCGTATATTGTGTCCAAAAACAATGTTCAGATTCCCGGAAAATTAATGACATCATACCGTAGTAGGTTGTTGATCATAGTTGGTAAGGTCATTTTTTTACAGACGAGAAGATGTTTTGAAAACATTTAAGGCTTGGGAAAATTCGTCTTAAGTTCGAGTTCTGCAGTAGTCTATCGATTTAAGGCTATGTCACACTACGCTACTTTACTAGCAGCTAGTGAAATAGCAGCTACTAAGTAGCCGATGTGACAGGCAGTAACGGCTACTGAGTAGCGCGCTAGTACAATTTTACTAGCATGGAAAGTTGATACATCCAACTTTTCATGCTAGTGATCTGTGCTAGTGAGTCACGTGACCAAGTAGCAGCTATCAGGTAACAAAATGTCGCCCAAGGTGACAGCTTCAATAGCGGACTAGCGGCTATTTGCTACTTGCTAGCGACTACATTTTCTACAAAAACACAGCTCTTGATCTCAACTAGTACTATCAGTTAGTGAATAGACGCTACCAAAATTAAGTGTGACAGGTTTAAGTATCTGTTATTTCAGTAGCTCCTACTAGGTAGCTGCTATTAAGTAGCCAAGTGTGACACAGCCTTATCATTTTTCTGAAGATAATGGACAACCCTTAAATATGTTTCTAGTCCATAGTTAACATGGGAAATAATTTGTACTAAATTGTAAATTAAAATAGCTTGCTGTTGATAGTAAGAACACTTGTTAAAAGCAAAATAGAAGCAATTAAACGTTTGACGTGTCATCAAAGATGGTTAAGTTATATATTTGAATTCACTTTAGATATTAATCTTCGATTAACAAAAATGCTGGAAACAAAACTGACCAGAGCGTACGGAGAAGGTGCGGTTGCCGTGAATGTGGGGCAGGGCGGTGCGGTCCGGCTCGCTGGGGAGACTGTGGAGGTCTGTCGAGGGGTGGTGGGGCTCGTACCCGGCACCCCAGTCATCCGGGTAGGGGTACCACTCCGGCCACAGCGGCTGGTGGTAGTAGGGGTAGGCGTCCCAGCCGACACCCTTGCCGTGTGAAAACTGCACAATACCATCGCAAAAATCATGGTTCATATACCACATACCATAATAGCCTCAAAGTCATGGAGATAATCAACACTCACATAGTTTGAAAAAATACCCGTAGGTTGCTCCATTTACAACTGGTAATAAGTAAAAATTCAATCAATTCAAGAACCAGGAAAAATGGGCGAGTCTTTGCTTCAATGTTTTAAATGAGCCACTCATGAAATGAGTCAGTTTGAAACTAATCACAGATGATGTATGATGGAACAGAGAAAATTTAGGCCTTGTACGCAACTATATGTTAAACGCTTCCTTAAGAGTTTACATACAAAGTTTTATCAAGAAATGTCAATAAATAAGTAAGGTAGAAGGTTTTGTTGATTTCCCCTAAAGAACAAATATTTTTGGATTTCTCAATAACTATTTAAGTTAAAAAAAAAACCAAAATACCAGAAAAATCAGAATCTTTGAGATTTTTTATGTTATATGAGAGTTTATGGCTTAGGAACCTCAAAACGAAAAATTCTCATGGCTCTAGGTTTAGGTCTTATTGAGTCTACAACCGAAATAGCATATTTCCTATAAAGAAATTCGTCAAAAATTAATAAAATAACTTGAAACGCATATTGAAAAATATCGATCAATCGACCTTACAAAAATGTTGATTTATTAGTCATTTGCCTCCTCCATCAAAATCACAAAGACAAATCCTCTAACGTTCATTGGAATTGCAAATGTCTACAACTTTCATTCCATATGAACGAGAATAACATTCAATAGTCTTAGTTACAGTTATTGAAATTCAAACATTTTTTTGGAAGAATTTTGATGTACCTAAATAATATAAAATCTAGCATCAACAACAGCTCAACATCTACTAACTGATATCATTGATTGACCGCACACCTTATGTCGGAGATGGTCGTAGACGGCCTTCATAGCGAGCAGGATGGCGCCCAGCAGCGCTATCTTGCTGACCACCAGCGACTGGACGATGAAGATCTTGAGCGCAGTGAACGTGGCCGTCACCAGACTCGTCAGCTTGAGCCCCACCATCAGCGGGATCAGGTACTTCTCCATCTTCTTGTCTCTACCTGATAACGCGATAGTTTGGCTTGGTTAGGTTAGCCATGTCCACAAAAAAAAAAAGAATACAGATGGAAACTGGATTGTTTTAGCCTAGCTAGAGGTATAGAGGAGAGTTGAAGTTCATCAAAGTGTGCCGTCTGGTGAACTGATCAATCATGGTTCGTGTCAGTGTTCAGTGAAGTGACTTTATGTTATTTATTTCCGAAATTTGTAAGAAAGGAATAACGTTCTTGTATTATTGTTTTGATAATGGCTATACACGTTTGCCGAAAATAGGCTATATTGAGTTTTACTATATAGAATTGCGGACGTCAATAATGTTACCTTTTTATATTGATAACCAATTCCGGAGTGCTTCAACATGAATAAAATGTTTTCATAATTTTTGACTTTCATAAGACTGGAGAGGCAAATTAGTCCTGGTCTAAATTTTTATCAGACAACCTACCAGAAGGGACCCTTATTCTTTACAACCTATATTTTTCATCATCAAAAGTGTTATCACCTTATATCACCCTATAAATCCGCACCGTGATCCAGGATCATAATCCAAATATCGCGATCCGTATTGACCGTGTAAGATCTGCTATTATAATCAAAATTTTAAAATGTAATGAAACATTTAAAACTAAAGAATTTCTATTACAAACCGAACCACTCAGCTTGATGCTCCATTTTTGGGCAGTCACGTTTTCTCGCTACTAATCTGGGAGTCTGATGATATTATTTCTTTTCTTAATAATCCTGTGTTAAACTATTACAGCTACAAAGTCAATAAAACAACCTATACTCTGGAAACGTTTACGTTAACTTTTGCGAATGTATCTTTTAATAGCTCAATATTTACCACATCCTAAGTCAAAGCTTGCATTATCTTGTTCGTGCAACTTTGCAGAGTCATAAATGGCTGTTACCTGTTTCTGTAGCATTGAGGCGGGTTTCTGTCGTTATCTGTCGAGTATTGTTGGCAACTGATGATTCTACTTTAAGAGAAGGAAGCGCCTCAGATGAAGTACTTAGAAATAATAATCCAATTGTCAATATTGCATACATATCTCTGAAAAATACAAGTTTTATTAGTATGAATTTACAACTAAAAAGAGTGGCGATCAGTGCATAGGTAGAATATTAGTGCAGCATTATACAGTACCGGTTGTTTTATTGTCTTCATCTATGGATACGTGTACTTGTTGCTCGAAATCGAGCAATTTAATTTAGAATATCACTTGTCACTACTAAAAATGTTATATTTAGTTCTAAATAAATTAATTAATTAATTTTCCATCTGTAGGCTATTTAGGAATATACTAGTGCACTTGTTGGTCAGAATAGAGCAATTAATTAATTAAGTTTGGACATTATGTCATTGATAAAAGTGTTACGTTTATTACTAAATCAATTACACCCAACAAATTCATTGTTGTGATTATCAGTATAATCACCCAAAAATAATTTTTTACAGCTGTACATTAACTGGTGTTCAAAATGTAAATGGAAAATTTAAATGATGAATGGCGCCTTTAATTGATTGTTGCGTAAACAACTACAAGGCCAACCGATGTGTAACGACGCCAAAAACTTTAAAGTAAGGTTGGGTTAATAATTGCAGGAGTTGAGGAGTTGTAATAAAAGAAAAACCCCAATGCGTATTAAATAAATAAGAATTGTGTATGGATCATGCACACTGTAACTAAAGTGTGAATTTCATAAACAACATAAACTTTAAATAAATATTATAATAGATAATTATTATATACATAACATAACATTTATCCTACCAAATTTGCCAAATAGCTTCAAAATAAACAATTTAAATTCATTTTTTAATCAATAAAAATAATTCGTAATTTCAAGGCCATTAAAGAATATAGCGCACGGAAAACAAAGAAAAATAAGAGTATTAGATGCAGTATTAAAAATGACGAAATAATACGAGGAAGAAAAAACAAAGATCGACAACAGAGATGATGGGAAAACTTTCACCTTTGATCAGTTGTTATAGGATATATTTTTTCATTACTCTACACACGAAAGGACACTTTCTAAACGTAAAATGAGCTAAGAAAATAGGTTATTCCCGCTACTGCACGGCAAAATTACATAACGTTTACTTTCCGTGTGGAGCACGGAAAGTAACCGTTATGGGATTTTGCGGTGCAGTCCGATCAGCTGTATTAGGCCGATCAGCTGTTGCACAACGCTTAGTTTCGGTGCGTGTGTACCACGACATAAGCACGGAAACTAAGCGTTATGAGTTCGGTTTTTTCTTGATACCAAGTTGGGCAAACCAAAATATTCATGTTATTTACAAGTTTTTCGATATCGTAATGAAAAATAATGTTCAATACTCGTCTCAAAAGTGCCATTGCGGGGCTCGATAGCCTTTTCCACGCTCGGCTTCGCCTCGCGCGTAAATGCAATCTCTCCCCGCAATGAGTCACTTTCGAGACTAGTAATGAAAACTACTATGATGTGATTAGCAGCAGGGTAGCAAACACGTGGAACGGACGCTTAAAAAAAACGTAAATTGTTGGTTTTAAAACAACAATTATTGTTGTTATTTAAATGCTATCAAAAATCTGAATCTACAAACTTAAATTATTTGAAACAACATATTATCTCGCTCAGGTAAGCATAATCATTTAGCGTATTTTCAAAACTATCTCATTTGAATTCAGCCAAGGAGTACAGTTTTGCCATAACGTGAAGTAATTTATATCCACAACAAATTGAACGAAGGACCCCTAATTACCGTACAATACTTTTGTGGTTTTGGATAACTGTGCAAGCTTAAAGTATGACTCATACGCACTTAGGGAATCACTAAAATTATTTTTTACGGGAAATTTTATTTAACAATTAGTTTGAAAATAAACATTTTCAATATATTGTTAATCTATCTAGTAGAAAAAACACACTTTCAAACAGAATCTCCGTCTTCTCAAGTCTAATTTTAACAAACAAATGTACTGATTCATCGACTTTGGAATGAGTACGGAGGAGCGTTTTATTATAATCATTGTAGAGCTAACGATGAATTTGGCAAAGGTTCCTTCGATACATCGATAACATATTTTTAATCGGTGTAAATACCTGCATCAAGTAATCTAAAAATTGCAATATGGAAACTAGTTTCAACCCCCCATCATCAGGCCCTACAAGGATTTAAAACTGTTTTTCATTTGAAAGTGGTCAACAAATTAAAAACGTTATACATAATTAGTTGACAACCTTCCAATGAAGAACAGTTTAAATCCTTGTAATTGCCTAATGATGGGTCGCATCTGAGGGATAGTTGCATACCAACACCGGGGGGGGGGGGGGGGATTGGATTGCATACTGAAAGGTCGAAAAAGTTGCCATATTGAAATTTTTTGATTACTTGATCCAAGTATTTACACTCAGGACTAGGGAAAACTACTGTAAAGTAATACACAAGGGGATGTTTCATTAGCGGGTAAAACTATGTAAAAAATAGTACCCCAAAACGTCGTCAGCCTGATAGCTTAAACAGCTGGTGCATGTTACTCTTAAGGACATCAGATGGATTACGTCACCGGAGGCCTGACTCAAAGACGGCATTTTCTAACATCAAAGGAATGAAACAGCCCTTCTTTTGTTTATATTTTCTCCGCAGTCCTGATTTACACTACTGTACTTTAAAAGTATTCAACAGTAATCCGGAGGGTAATAAATAATTTATTAAAACAATAAAAACTCCGCACAGACTAGGGGATTATCTCTCATGTCGATATACAAACTTATTTTATGTGTGCATTTTTTACGAGACCTCAAAAGCTTTATCTGCAACCACAAATTTTCTAAATTTGAAAGACTAAAAAATGTATTATTTGAAGGATTACTCCGTGTATTTTTTATATTTTAACATATTGATGTTTTTAATTAATGAAGATAATTTTTAGATATACTTTTTGATATTACCAATAGTTCAAAATCAAATAAAAAATCAAATCAAAAAAATCTCTTTATTGTGGCATTAAACATAAAATACAAACATTTTATCAGAAAAATAGTTTCACATGGGTCGAAGACCTGTGCGTGGAACGAGTTCTTATCATATATACAATTAACAATAAAAAAGAGAGAAAAAAATATTTGTAAAAATATTGGAACAGCCATATAAAATTTATTAGATAAATAGTGTGACATAAAAAGGTATTATTGCTGAGTAAGAAATAGAGGGAAAAAATGATAAAGACGGCGATAAAGGGATTTATATGTTAGTCAGTAACCTGTATCAGAGTGTCACAGTGATGTTTATGTCAGTGTTGCTTGGTGAATGTATTCAGAGGATATGAGAGCATCCGAAGTTAATTTCAAGCTCGAAAATTCAGTTTGAAGAGAGCTACAGACTTTGACAACTGGAATACTTAAATAATTGTGAATTATGCGTGATATCAGCATTAAAACTGCAAAGAGAACTTAAAAAACGTAACTATGAGATTATACCTGATCTTAACGCACGTTAGTAATACATAATTTAAAGTAATAATTCAGTTGTGACATTTTACAAACGTAGGGCTTATTCATATAATATTTTTTTACCACTGTGCTTACCTGAATGCTTTCCAAATCACATTCAAACAGTAATCAGTCCATAAGTTTAAACTTACAAAATACACACAACATACATTTAACCTTTTAAAATATTTCAACTTGAGTAAAAACAAATTCCAATTCAACAACTTTCGAGTCTCACACCAGTCATAAAAACACTGGAGCAACGTATGCTCGGTCCCCGCACGAACTGGGGTGTTCCCGCCCACGCAATGTCTTATCTACGCAAGTTCTGCCCCCATTTGCCTCTCTGTCACACTCACTGATTCCCCCATTTACCACACTCGCTGAATTAATGCCCGATCCCCCTCCGATAACTCTCTTCTAAATATATAATTATTTATTTTAACTGTTAACACTTATTGCAATCTTGAAACAACAATTAGTTTGCAAATTTAGTGGAAGACTTAATTACTGTGGTGAGTTTTGCGCTGTCAGGTACAAGTAAACCGAAACAGGTTAATTTACAGGTGAAATTGACCTAGTGTGAGGTATAGTAACTTTTACTTCTTTATTTAGGAACACACAAATTTCCTCCTCCCTACTCATGTACTATGGGAACTCTTGTAGTTGTAAATTGTAGGGTGTTCGGTAGTCATTGTCAAAATATTTAAGAGGTTATTATGCATGCAAAATGCATTAACAATATACAATTTTAGCAGGAATATCCCTCTCCACCTTTTAAAAACAGTCATTTTTAGGTTTTTTTTTACATAAGTTTTGACATTACCTATATGAATCTCATTTTCCTCAACTTTTACCAAACATACCGTAGACTTACTGTTAACTTTATGACTGTTTGGAAAGAGCGCATAAATTTTTAGGATGACTATTGTTTGCTATTGCCGCCCTCCGGGAAAATAGGAAAGGCTTTTTTAGTACAGTATATCTTTCCCAGTATATCTTGACGGTTTTGTAGTTTGACACATAATAAAAATGTCTTAAAGTTAGTTGTTGCTCTCTTCTTATTAATTTTTCAAAACATGTTTTTAAGTATATTTTACAAGACTGTAAGAAGGCTTTGAAATTGCGAACAATACGTATTGTGTTCTGATAACTTTGTAACCTTCGTGCTTTTTCCAAACAAGTCATAAAAATTTACAAACTTGTAAAAGTTGAGAAAATGGTTTTTGGGCAATGTCAAGAAATCTGATACAATCTGATTTTGCATGCATGGGCCTAATAACGCCTTATATTTTTATTCACATTGGCTACTAAACCCCCTGTATAGTGCAACTAATGGATTGGATAAAAAAATATTACCAACATTCATCAGTGTTACATTATCGTATTGATGTAAGTAGTATTTTATAGATGAAGTTAGCCTATAGGCCCCTACAAAAGAAACAGTATTGTATTATTGTATTTCATTGAACGTTGGTACCATTGGATTAAATTCTATACTTCAGAAATCAATAAGGTCTACATCACACTCTCACAGAAGCATTATCAAAGTAGGCTAATTTAATTATTCAAATTTCATTAACTAAAAAAATTAGGGTAGTTGAATTTGATTTCGACATAAAAATAATTAATTCATATGAAGTGTTCAAATAGTGTTTATATAGTTAAATATTAATGATTGAACTGATTGATACAGAATATAGTGCACTGAACCACTGAACCACATTCCGTGATTTCCTGATTTTAGGCTTAAGTGTTACACAAATTTTTCCACTGTCGGCATGCAACTAGAGAGTTATCGGGAACATTTACAGACCAAACCGGGCGTGCATCATTTGCGCATCATGCGGAGAGCCAGGTACAAGGGATGCTTGTTTTGCGCATCGAGCTCCAGGGGGCTCTCAGTTATATGCATCGTTTGCGCATCGCAGGGTGGTGGAAGCGGCATTTTTTTATTTACAAAGTTATTGAAAACGCATGTCCGTGTTCAAATGGTCTTTTGAATGATTAAACGTGTTTGGCATAATAATATAAGTTTAAAAATTAGCAAAACAATATTCAACAGAACAGAAATAATGGCAAATAATCGGACACAATATCACGGCCTTGACCCGTACATTAACACTTGGATTCATGTTTACCATTTGTAGTTTGTTTCTATTGCAACAATGAATTTTATGAGTGGTTTTATTCTGAGGAGTTAATATAGGAGAGCTGCTATCTACAGTTAAATAGAGGCAAACTTGCCATAGAAACAATTCGTACAAAACATTTCAGCCTGAGCAATTACAGTAACACAATCCTCACCAACCATTAAAAGTAAAATTATAGTAAACACTCGATGTATTTCAAGAAGGGTTTATACATTAAAAACTTAAATTATTCATGAATGTGAGATACACATGTGTTGCCGTCCAGTGGTATGTGTGGGGGAACGACTGTTTGCGAATTGAATCGGTGTATACAAAAAGGTTCTAAGTCAAACATTCCGCGATTTTCAGTTGAAGATTGAATCTTGTTATTTGAAGGTAGATACACAAGTTTATGCAAAAACATTCTATGTCAGACCTCTCCAATGCATTGTTTAGTGGTATCCATGGAAGATGAATGCAAACTAAAAGATTCTAAGTCAACGACTTAGAACATTTATGTTTACATTGTTGGCTGTCCTGCTCTTTTTTTCTGTCAGCTGTTTGTTGGGATGTTGGTGTTATGATTGTCAGTTTCAGTTGTTTTTATTTGTTTCATGTTTCTTGGTTGGTGTGAAGTGAGGTTTAAGTTAATTTTGCTAGTTTACCTGAAGGGCCATTTGCACCGTTTTAGTTTAAACCTGATTTTCAATTAAAACCTAAATTTAACCTAAAATTCAGTTGCACGTGCATAGTTTAAACTTACACCTTCAGCTGTTTTGAACTGTTTTTAAGTAGATTAAATTTAATCTGGTTAACAATTTATTTGTGCAAATGGGTCTAAGTTGCTGAGGTTGATACTGCTGAAATTAAAGATTTCCAAAATTGGTGGCCGAAGCTTTACAAAAAAAGTTGTGTTTCGGAGGAAACAAAAGGGAGAGCCATTCAAGCAAAAGATAAAATAAATTTTGGAATAAGCTCCATCATGCATATTACCTATGGAAATGCTTAAGGCATTGTTGTGGCCAGTCATGTAATTGATAATCGCATTGTACATTGCTATAAACTGTCCCACAATACGGATCAAGATATCCAGTTTCCTGAAAATGACTGTTATGAACTTAGAAATATTCCTATAAAAAAGAAAAAAAAACTTGAGGACAGCAGGAAGCTTTAACAATACATTCCTTTGGAATACCAGGAGTTTTTTAATGAAATTTAGGACTGGCCTATAGGTTACGTTCTAAGTGGCGAAATTTGAACACGAAATT